>JASDDO010000006.1:222910188-223510188 GCA_030015575.1 Agapanthus africanus
CATCGCAATAATTAGCCTTGAGTGCAAGTGGGGGATTGTTGGATATAGTGCCCTCAGAGTCATTTATTGGATCACAGGCACGTGATTGCAATGATTGAGGGAGGACCTATACCGGTAGGACAGTCTTACTCAAGATGATAGTATGCTATCTGATTTGTCTTTATCATCGTGTACTGCTTTAGGTGACCTTATAGGTCGCTATTACACACTTATAGAGCCTATAGGATTCTTGCTGGAAGGCCATCATTATGATGGCGATCATATACGTGGGAGCTGGGGTCTATAAGAACATCCTTAAAAGGTCCCTAATCGTGGGAGTTTTCGAGACAGGGCATCGATACTCCAGAGTAGACTAGTGTATACAGTCGAGACCCCGACGAGGGGTGGTGGCCGGTCTCACAAGCCACTGGTGTCAGTTGGTTCACCTAAGATATATACAGGTGCTCATTGGGTGAGTACACCGGACATGACTCGCCGGGAACATGCTAGTTGGTATTATGCCTGACGTCAGATAGCAGTTCCCTGGTGATATGTGTACAGGTTAGTTCATCGACCTGAGATCGTCATTTGTCTCGTGTGAGTTCCCACTGTACTTTGATTACTACCCTACCACGGCTCAATGGAGTCGTGCAAACAGGTTTTAGTTGGGTACAGTCCCGAGCCACATGGAGGCAGTGAGCGGATCGGCAGTGGTTCGTCTCTCCCGGTATTGGGGGTGAGATCGTGCTGTGTCTAGGAGTGCCATTACACGAAGTCCTTGGCCAAGGCAGGAGATCTACTGGTAGGTATTCCACTAGTTACTCAGGGTGTTCTGGGCTACACTCCGACACGACTTGTACCGCTTTTGGGGGTCTGACTTTTACCAACCCCCTAGGCCCGACATGCAATGCTCATAGACGAACGGACCGGACTGTACGGATATTTTCACTGACAGGCTCAGTAGGGTGTCAGGATGAGTTCGCTCATCGACCTCCCTTTTGGTCAATACCTGGTAGCTCGTTACGTACGGCTAATACCTCTGACGTGCTAGTGGTTAAATCCACAGCCAAAGTATTGACGAGTTTTTAGAGTCCCCCACAGACAGTTTCTCCAGTTTCGGGCGAAACGCTATAGAGGCCATATGGTTTTATGGAAGGATTCGAACATATGCGTGCACTTGTGCACGTGTCGTGTTTCGGACGGATAATACTAGCGGGCTTTGGTTTAAGCCGGATCCTAGTATTATACAGTGTATATTTTGTCTCAATGTATTTGTATTCGGTCGGAATTCAACTGCGGGTATGTATATACAGTCGCGGGGTTTTCCTGTAATTTATTACGGGATCGCTTTTTTGAAGTTGCCAGTTTGCAATCCGTTTCGGCCTTTTTCCTTTCTTTCTTTCTTTGGCTGAAAATTGATGGGAGGGGCTTATTTGTAAAAGTGGCTTTTACAAAATGGAGGGTGGTTTTTGTGGCACATGGTTGCTTCATGATTGTGCATCATTACTTTCTTTTTGTGATGGGATTAGGATGAGACTTTGGTGTGACAAAATTTCATCATGATCATCAACACCTTTTCCTTATGCTCACTCCTCCTTGTTTGTGCTCACCTCCCCCCTCTTCTCTTATGCTTGGCTGAGAGCATCCATTGGGGGGCCTCCATTTTTGTGTGGGAAAATGATTCATATCATTTTACACCAAAATTCTTTAGCTCATCTAAAAGGTTTACTCCTCCACCTCCACCTTCACATCCAAATGGCAACTTCAAACAACCCCTCGAGACATAGCGTTCTACACTCAGTCTACAGCAATCTTGGACACGTCGGCTTGCCAACTTCGTGTTCGAGTTGCCTCGGTTCAGAGGTGGGAGCCCGTAAAAAGACTCGGTGATGTGGTGCCCTTTCCGACGAGGAGATCGAGACAGGAGATTCCGCGAGGAGATCGGGACGGTGGCCGAAGACCGAAGGACATGGATTGCTCGGTATAGCTTCTCTACCCTTTCTCTAGTTAGCTAGTAGTAGGTTAATGGTCCGATCCGGGTTGACAGTCCGCGGTAGTGCCGGTTTCTAGTTAAAGAAAAGTTTTCATTTCCGCATTTTGGCCTCGGACAGACGGCCGGGGCGCTACCATACACTTACATATTGTACATATGATGTATATTATAGTGGATGCTTGGACATACATATGGAGGACTTTCTTGCTCAACATGATAGTATGCTATCTAGTTGCTCTTTATCTTAACATGTACGCTGATTGTCTCTATGTTACATGTTGATAAAGCCCTTAGGATGAATACTTACTACCAGGATTATGATGCAAATCATACTAGTGGGGACAGTGTAGTCGCTAAGTACATCCTTCAAATGTTCCTAGTCGTAGGTGTATCGAGACAGGGCATCGATATACCAGAGTAGACTAGCGTATAGCTTCTCGACCCATGTAGATGGGCGATGGATGATCCCATATCCATTGGTGTTTGACATCAGAGATAGTATACGGGTGCTCTGTGGAGACTGGGTACACTGAACGGACTCGCAGAGAACTCCAATATGGTATTATACCTCACGTCAGATGGGAGTTCTCTGGTGACATTGGTACAGGTTAGTTTGTAGACCCGAGATCGTCAGAGACTTGTGTGATTCCCACTGTGCTTTGATTTCCACCTTACCACGTTCAAGAGAACATGCAAAACGGTGGCTTTTGGTTACAGTCCCGAATCATATGGAGGCAATGAGCGATAGGAGGGGTTTCGTCTCTCCCGGTATTGGGGGTTGATGTTGCATAGTGCTCTATTAGCTATAACAGGAAGTCCCTGGCCAGGGCTGCTTCAGAGATATATTGGTAAGTGTTATCAGTAGTTTCTCGACCCGTTATGAGCCTCATATCGGCACGACTTATCGAATTACTGGGTTTGACGTTTACCACCCCTAGACGAGATATACGACATATCAGACGAAGAGACCGGACTATACGGTAGTGTTACTGATTGGATTCGCAGGAGTATGAGCAGGCTTGCTTGTTGATCTTCTGATCGCTCAATACCCGGATGGCCGTTACGTTTAGTAGACCACTTGCAGCTTGTGGATGTTTGATATGATCATCACCTACTGCCGGCGTATTGACGAGTCTTTAGAGTGCTACACAGAGGTTTCCTGGCTCAAGCGAAACGGAGTAGGAGAACATATGTGATATGTGCGGGACCGAGATTGATACGAGTATGTGATACCGTATTGTATTATCGCGATTTATGACATCGGTCGGTTATATGAGATATAGCCGGGTTATCGGATCAAGTGTTGATTCGATAAGTTGTTACATATGATATTAGTCGGTTATATGTGATATAGCCGGATTATTAAATCAAGAGTTGATTTGATAATCTAATGTATAATTATATATTTGATATATTAATTTACATTAACTAGAATTAGCTCACTTAAGATTTCTTTTCTCACTTTGTTTGTGCACATTGTATATATGTGATATATGCAAGTGTACAAAATATTTTGTCATGTTTGATGATACATGCAAGATGGGTGTATGAGACACACACACACATGCTTATGATGATAATTAGGGTTTTTATTCATTTTGGTAATTACAAAATGGTTGGAAATTGTCAAGGCATGAAGCTTGTAGAAGCTTGTTCTTTGCATTGACCAAGTCCACTCTTTTGTTTTGCCAAATGTATTTATTAACCTAACCTATTATCCTAACCATGGTAATGTCTCTACAAGGGTTAGCATATGATGCTTAACTCACCCATGGTTGCTATTATTCACTTGTGAATTATCATGAGAGTTTTCTTCTTCTTCTTCCTAAAAAAGCTTTCTAGCTTCAATGGAGATGTGAGGAAAAATGTGAGAAAATCAATTCTAAAGCGAGCCCACTTCCTACTTCATCATCCTCTGCTACTTTCCATTTAGTTTAGGGTGTTTGCTTTACTAATTCCTCAATTAGTGAAGAGATAGCTTGGGTTAGTGTCTCCTCGACGTAGATCATCTTCGGCCTCGAAGACTTCGTGCAAGCATGTTCATTTCTTCATGGGAGCCTCTATAGAGTCAGGGACATCATGATCGCAGCGAAGGGACTACTACACTGAGCTAATGAAGTGAAGGACCGGTCTACAAAGGTTGTATTCCTTGTTCACTTTACTTGCAAAGTAGTTTGCATTTCATTCCGTCGTTTTTCTAGTAGACGATTCTAGGGTTAGGGTTAGCTAGAACGGCAAATTTTGAAATTGGCATGTAAGATGCCTCCCGAAACCTTGCTGCCGTGCTAGGAGGCCCTTCAGTGGTATCAGAGATACTAGGCATTGGATGTCGACCTATGGGGGTTCTCACCGTGTGACAGTGTGGCGAAGCATAGGCTCTTACCTCCAGGGTGTCCCGAGACCGGAAGGTGTTCCGGCTGGTTGTAGTCCTCGCGAGGGGGCATGCGTAAAAATTAGCTGCTGAGGGACACGTTGGTGCCACGACGACCCTATTGGATGGGGTGGCTGCCTGACCAGCAGTGGTATCAGAGCCATGCTAGAAAATTAGACAGATTTTGTTATGATTACGAAACCGAAATATTCCGAAACTTGAAAATCCAAAACTAAGTTTCTGTCGATTTTTTAAAGTTGTCAAATTTTTTTTCAAACAATTGCAGAATGTTATATGTGATATAACATGAACCCAGAACAAATTCAAGGCCATTTGCACCGAAAATAGCCGAGCACTTTTACCTAAAAACCAGCCTGCTCGGGTCTACAGTAGATTATGTGCTTCGAAATTTTTCTGTGTTCCAGTGACTGGGTTTTGGTGTTTCAGGTGTTGGTTTTTTTTGCTAATTTTTCATGTGATGGGATCTTACACTATAAGAGATTCGGAGTGTTTCGTATTCGTAGTTTTAACATTGTTTCGGGTTTTCGCATGTTGTCTAGGCGAAGTTAAAAAGTTCGATCGAATGTCAAAAACCTATTTTTCCAAGTTTAACGTATTCGGAAAAACATGCAAGTAATTCTGTGAACCCTCTAGAAGAATGAAACCCTAACTCGACTTTTTGGATTGCGGAACCGCGGTCATCCCATAGGGTTTGCCGCAGTTCCGTGGCGACATGAGTGAGGCTTGGGTCTGCCCTTCTGCGGCTGGTGCATAGGTACTGTGGCATATTCTGGGTATTATTAAAACTGTGCTCAATTGTTGAGTCGTCGGGAAATTATGGGACTTTGATGAATCGATCGAAAAGTTTAACCTCGTCCGGATATCATGTGATGGGATACAATACTTGGAATCCACACAAATTTGAATTTTATAAATCTAGCAATTTTGTCTCATTTGATCGGTTGCCACGGGATTTTGATGTTATCAAAAGTCCGTCGCAATCACGTAGTGCATGCGGATACTAGCCGGGTAACCTTATTAGATAGCCACGCCCCATAGCCCCGACCAAGTGACTGTAGGAGAACCCCGTCGCCAAAAGCATCCGTTCGGATGCTCGCGGCTGCGGTGTTCCGCCTTAGTGCACTTCGTCGACGGCAACGAGGGGTGCGGCCGTCTGCTAAAGTTTCCGACGAGCATTCGATCAGCATGTCGGGAATCTTGTTGAATTGCCCAACTTGATATTGAAAAATGTTTTCGAGATCGATACTAAAATGCGGGGTTTATAATTGTTAGGCATGCGATGTCTAAGGAATTCATTTGGTTAGGCATGAAATTCGGAATATGAGATATTTCGGATTTATGATGTCTAAGGTTGTTGCGGATTCCAATTGTTGTAGATTTTATCTTTCTTTTCTGCGACCGTAAGTGTAATATGTGGTGTATCGCCGGTTTTGTTGCTATACGTCAACGACAATTGGGATACGCATATTTATTTACGTTGATGACATGTGATGTTATGTGTTGATGTGATATGTTATATTGGATCGTCGTGTTTTGAATAGCCGGAGGTTTTATGCGAGATGAGAGTTTTTCATTTTCATTCATGTAAAATTCATTGTATGTAATATTCTTTTATTGGTGCACTTCCGAGTTGAGGATGATGTCACCATTGTATATTATTTACTTTTCCGCATTAGGATAGACCCAAGGCGGGGAGCACAAGTAACCGGGTTCTAGGGTCCAGTTGGAGACCATCTCGAGGAGTCGAGACCGGGGTCTCCTAACTCAAGAATTGGCAGGGTTGCTTGCCACTCTCGTAGGGGTCTAGGGATGTGGGTTTGGATATTCATCACTACCGTGGAATCCGTGTTTTATACAGGCTTAAAATAAAACCCGGAAATCCTAGTATATCCAATATTTCATATGTTGTGTTCTGCTGCGATATTCAGTGATGTGATCATTGTATATGTTGAGATGGATACTGTATATAGTATATATGATATATTATACAGACATTGCTTATGTTTTACACCCGCGCTAGCCCTGCCCCGCTATGCCGTTAGTTACCTAACCTAACGGTGCATGACGGGACATCGAGGCGAATGCGGATGGCATAAGCGTGTTAGACCACGGCAGCGCCCCGGCTGTCTGTCCGAGGCCAAAATGCGGAATCAAAAATTTTCTTAACTTTAAACCGGCGCTACCGAGGACTATAAACCCGGATCGGACCATTAACATACTACTTGTTGGAGATAGTGCCCTCAGAGTCAATTATTGGATCACAGGCACGTGATTGCAATGATTGAGGGAGGACCTATCCCGGTAGGACAGTCTTACTCAAGATGATAGTATGCTATCTGGTTTACCTTTATCATCGTGTACTGCTTTAGGTGACCTGACAGGTCGCTATTGCACGTTGATAGAGCCCTAGGATTCATGCTTGACTGCCAGCAGTATGAGGGCGATCATATAAGTGAGAGCTGGAGTCTACAAGCACATCCTTAATAGGTCCCTAGTCGTGGGAGTTTCGAGACAGGGCATCGATTCTCCAGAGTAGACTAGTGTATACAGTCGAGACCCCAACGAGGGGCGGTGGCCGGTCTCACAAGCCACTGGTGTCAGTTGGATCACCTAAGATGTATACAGGTGCTCATTGGGTTATGAGTACACCGGACAGGACTCGCCGGGAACATGCTAGTTGGTCTTATACCTGACGTCAGATAGCAGTTCCCTGGTGACATGTGTACAGGTTAGTTCATCGACCTGGGGATCGTCATTTGTCTTGTGTGAGTTCCCACTGTACTTTGATTACTACCATACCACGGCTCAAAGGAGTCGTGCAAACAGGTTTTAGTTGGGTACAGTCCCGAGCCACATGGAGGCAGTGAGCGGATCTTCAGGGGTTCGTCTCTCCCGGTATTGGGGGTGAGGTCGCGCTGTGTCTAGGAGAGCCATTACACAAAGACCTTGGCCAAGGCAGGAGATTTACTGGTAGGTATTCCAGTAGTATCTCAGGGTGTTCTGGGCTACACTCCGACACGACTTGTACCGCTTTTGGGGGTCTGACTTTTACCAACCCCCTAGGCCCGCCATGCGATGCTCATAGACGAACGGACCGGACTGTACGGATATTGTCACTGACAGGCTCAGTTGGGTGTCGGGGTGAGCTTCCTCATCGACGTCCCTTTTGGTCAATAGCTGGTGGCCCGTCACGTATTGGCTTATACCTCTGACGTGCTAGTGGTTAAATCCACAGCCATAGTATTGACGAGTCTTTAGAGTCCACCACACTTTCAGTTACTCAAGCTTTCGGGCGAAACGCTGTAGAGGCCGTATGGAGATATGGCAGGGTCCGATCAGATACGTGCGGTATTGCACGGATCAGGATCAGACGGTTTGTACTAGTGGCCGTATAGTTATATGGCAGCGTTCGATCAGATACGTGCGGTATTGCACCGATCAGGATCGGACGGATATTACTAGCCGACTTTGGTTTAAGCCGGATCCTAGTTTAGTACAGTGTAGATTTTGTCTCTTTGCATTTGTATCCGGTCGGAATACAGATGCGGGTGTGTATGCACTGTATGGGGGTTTTCCTGTAATTTATTACGGGACCAGTTTTCTGGAGTTGCCGGTTCGCATTCCGTTCCGGCCGGTTTTCCTTTGTTCTTTCCCGGCCGGACTTTTCCGATGGAGGGTGTTATTTGCAAGTTTGCAAATAACAGATGGTGGGGGGTTTAATTGCATAAGGTGTGATATGATAAGCATCTTTGCTTTTCATGTATTTATGAGATTAGGATGGATTTGAGGTTGATGTAAAGTTTAGTGATGATTATGTTTGGATGTGGTCACCCTCCTCCTTTTACTACACTCACCTCCCTCTTGCTTCATATTGTTATCCTCCACCATTTCTAAATGAGAGAGAATTATCACGGTTGAAAAAGAAAGAGAGAAGAAGAAAAGAGAAGAAAATGAGAGCTTCATCTTTGAGAAGAAGAAAAATGAGAGTGATTCATTTTGTGAATATCATTCTTCATCTCATTCCATTGCTAGAAAATTGAAAGCACCAATTTTCTATACACCATTCCTCCATCTATGGCAACCAACCCCAAAGTGAGACATACACTCTACACTATATTCCTACAGCAAATCTTGGACGCGTCGATTCGCCAGTTTCGCGCCCGAGTTGCCTCGGTATTGAGGTGGGAGCCCGTAAAAGTACCCGGCTTCGTGGTGCCCCTTTCCGACGAGGAGGAGACGACCGGAGATCCCGCGAGGAAATCGGAGTGGAGATGAAGACCGGAGGACTCGGATCTGTCGGTACATCTCTAACCCATCTTGTTACTTAGCTTAGACTAGTTTAATGGCACGATCCGGGGTTTAGTGCGCGGTGGTGCCGGTTTGCTAAGTCCGCAAAATTTTAAGTTTACCACCGTTTCCGCGTTTGGCCGTCGGATTGACGGCCGGGGCACCGCCGTGCACTTACAGTGGTATCAAAGCCTCGCCATTAACATAGTCTAGCTTGGTGTAATGTGTTTTTCTGTTTCGATCGATCGAATGTTCCAAAACTGCATTTTAGTTCGAATCAGTTTCTGTTGAAAAATTTTTGGTCTCGAAAAATTTTTCAGGTTGTAAAATATTGATGTACTGGAAAATCTAAGAGTTCTGTAAAAATTTGATGAAGTAACTCCACAGTGGGAGCGCGGAAGAGCCGCGAAACCCCATTCCCGTGGCCCTTCCGCCGCGCACTATTCACATCACTTCACCAAATTTTTTCAGAGGCCTTCTGGGCTTAAAATATGGGTTTTGGAATATTAAAATTGGGCCCAGGATTTCTGTGAGTGCTACAGTTTTGATTGAGGGCCCAGTTGTTAATTTTTGATCGATCGGATATTTTAAACACATTTTTCACAGTATTTACATTATATCTGCGACCGTGAATGTCACTCGATCGGTAAATCCTGTCTAACTGCTATAGCCCGGTTAGACGGATTTGCGAACGTGATTTTCACGTTGATGTTCTATGTTTATGCTGTGATGTTGCGGATCGGTCGTGGGGATAGCCTGGTTGCAATGCTAGTACAGTTGTGGTGGTATTATGTACATTTGATATTGCGGGGCAAGCGTCCGACATGTGGACTGCCGTCACTGCCTGTTTGTATTATTATTTTGGGACACGACCTGGTTGCGGTCGATGTACCCGGTGTATGTATATTTTACATTCTGTACTAGGATTACCCCGCGGTGGGGTGCACGGATAGCCGGGTTCTAGAGGGAAACAAGCCCGCATCTCATGGCATTGGGACGGAGGGGGCTTCACTCTAGGATTGGCGGGCTATTCGCCTCACTCATAGGGGGTACAGGTTGACCCAGGAGGGGTGCCCAAGTTGCCGGATTCCGTGGAGTGCTGGGTGGTCCATTCACGGCGCTGAAGGGGGCTGCCTCGCTTCAGGTTTTGGCGGGTGACTTGCCGCGCCCGTAGGGGTCTAGGATTTCATTGCACAGGCTATCCACACGACCAGGGGAACGTCGGGTTTCAGTAGTGGCTCTGTGAAACCCGGGGATCCCAGATATCTGTTTTGTTCTGTGATGCTGTACATTTCTGTGATGTTGCATATTATTCACGCCTTGAGCGAATATAATATATTGGTATATATATTAGTAGATGTTGTATATGTTTTACATCCGCGCTAGTCCAGTCCCCGCTCTGTCGTTAGTTAGCTAACCTAACGGGTAATGATGGGACCCAGTGGCGAATGCGGATGGCATATACGTACATCAGTATATTTTCGTTCTTTTTGGTGTGATCAAATGATGGGACTGCATTGATTCGGATCAATGCAAGTTTAAAAACAAACCTAATCTGATGTTGTTGGAACACTTTTCAAAAAGCTGTTATTGCAAGGACGTTCACTTTTGTTTTGCACCGTGGTATTCAGTTGGAATATCCTGCTCCTCAGTCGACGAGGCAAGGGCCGAGATCCCTTCACCGGGAGTGACCCCTTGGACAGAAGTTTGCGTCAGGGCATTAACTTCACTATAGCCGATTACTTTTGCTTTGCATCGTGGTATTCATTTGGAATATCCTGCACCCCATTCTACGGGGAAAGAGCCGAGATCCCTTCACCGGGAGTGACCTCTTTAGTAAAGGTTTTCGTCACTATATTTTCTAAAAAGCTATCCGTTCCTTCAACGATATCAAGTTCATTACGTTAAAGGTTTTCGCCAGAAACCATTCGTAGCCCTCCATCATTTCAGTTAAGTATTCGGTAGTATTCAAGCTATGTATT
The DNA here is from genome assembly GCA_030015575.1 of Agapanthus africanus. Lineage (NCBI taxonomy): Eukaryota > Viridiplantae > Streptophyta > Magnoliopsida > Asparagales > Amaryllidaceae > Agapanthus > Agapanthus africanus. The sequence continues at coordinate 222,920,822 of JASDDO010000006.1, forward strand.
TTGACCTCACGCCAAGGCATAGTGATTGGTAGCTGCCGGGTATTTATCTGTTGCATAGATAGATGCGTTGGTTTGGGACAGTCGTACTACTATTTTGGCCTACGTCAAGGGTATGTACGGGTGGATTCAAATTAACCTGGATAATGATGGGTAGAACTTGACATGTGACTTATGATATTTTGACCTCACGCCAAGGTCATAAGAGCATGGGGTAGAAATCACATCGGGAGTTTCAAAAGAACTGAAACTTGCCAGATATGCGCATACCTTCTGGAGTGTGATACCGTGAGCGGATTCCGTCACGTTGTCATGCGATGAGAGTTGGATCCCGATTCCCACTGATGAGTTGGTTTACTCCTCGGGTGACCCCGACTAATTCTTCTTTCAGGTTTGGAGGAGAATTTGAGGTACAGTGGGAGGTTTCCAGATTAGATAAATTGGTAACCATTCTGATCTTGGTTAGAGTGCACGCTGAGTGTTTCTTTTCTCTCTCTCTGGCAGCGACCATTGACCCGACCCTAAGACTATGACTCAGTGACCAAGTTGACCGAACCTTCTTAACACTGGCTTTTGGATTGTCAGAGTTGCAGACCTCATTGCCACTCCTACTTTTACCCTTTTATCCAGGACACCCCGTATTACTGCGAACGTCCACTTCTATTGGACAAAACCATCGTATGGTTAGATACGAACTCGAAGGAATTCGAGGATGGTTTCCGGTTCTGGAGAAAACGGATAGGATAATTCAGTTGTCTTTTCTTTTCACCCTCTCTCAGATTGCGAGTACTCCTTGGTTTAGGAGTAGTACACCTATTATGCAAATTGGATAGTCTTCTTCCAAACCATAGGCTGGTGCCGACCGGTAGGGAATGAAGAAAACCAGTTAGCCTAAACGGTGTACAGAAGGTATTAAGTTTAGACAAAGCAAGGGATTAGTAAGAGGGCAAAGTAAGTTGCGACTGCTATTCACGACCAAACCAAGTATTTCTTCGCCAATCCTAAATCACCTTTGTATTTCTCCAGGACATTCCGTATCACTACGAAGATCCCATTTTATTGGATAATCCATCGTATGGTTATATACGAACTCGAAAGGAACTTGTTCCAGTTCGGGGATGGATCCTGGTTCAGGAGAAATAGGAATAAAGTACATTCAGGTGTCTTTTATCTTCACCTTCTCTCGCGTTGCGAGTGCTCCTAGGATTAGGACAGTACACCCTTTATGCTTTTTGGATAGTCTTCTTCCAAACCATAGGCTGGTGCCGAACGGTAGGGAAGGAAGAAAACCATTTGGCCTAAAGGGGCGTGCAGAAGGTAATGACTAAAGACATATAAAGGGATTTGGAGAGGTGGCAAAGAATTATACGGTTATAGTTGTGAATCTGGATAATGGAAGAGGCATTGCTAGGAATACCAGGATACCCCATCGAAACATTTCAATGTTTTAATTCAACTGTGTACTGTTAAAAGAAAACTGATTTCCCGATTGGACACTTGCTCCAGGGTATGTATTTACCAGGTTTGATTCTCACATCTGTATGGTTTTACAGATGATGAGTGGGAGTAAGTTATTGGGAATTGAGTGATCATCCTCATTATATCGGGATTCGTTGTAATTGGTGATATTTGAGGATGCCACCTGGGTTGTTTGCCGGTCGGCAAATATTTGGTTTTGAATATCCGCTGTTGTGCACCAATTTCAAATTGATATATCTGTACGTCTATTTTCATAGAGTGAGATATGCCTTTTGATATTATGTCGATGACATTTACCTATATCAGTGGATGGTTAGGTAAGGAGCATTAAACAGCGGTGTAATTCTTCTTAACCATAAGTACAGTTTTCAACCTACGACACACAGTAAATGAGTCACTAGACTCAAGGGACTTATACAGAGTATTGTATGTTGTCCAGGGTCCATCAGGACAGAGGGGTTGGTTCTCGTACTATATTCGGTTTACTTATGACTTCTCTAGTTTTTAGACAAGTGTTTCGTGGAAACACAGGGTCTGAATTTTGAGAAGTTATAGGTATTTGAATAAAGTAGAGAACCAGGTGTTGCAAGTATCGGGATTCTTCAAAGTGATCGAAGATGTAGATACTTGTGTATGGTATTCAGTTGATAGTAATGATAAAGAGAAATTACTTCTCTTTCGGGTTACTCATAATTGGAAGCATTCCTAAGTTGAGTAACGCTGATCGGCCTCTATCCATTTAGTTGACATGCGCTGGAGACAGCTGCATGATTTGAATCTGGTTAAATTAAATCAGTGCCTCTGGTTCTATATTGGATATAGAACAGTTCATATCTTAACGTTGTTAAGGTACGGGGAGTTGTCTGGCTTATGATTAAAACCAGACTCCGGATAACTCATAGGCACGTTTCAGTAGTGGTTGTTTGTGGGTTGACCCAGGCTATGACGAGGGTTGATTTTCTACCATCTGGAAGATCAATAGAAATATTGTTCATGAATTGCCACAGTTTTATTAAAAATGGATTTTTTCAAAAACAGCAGTGGGAGTATGGTAGAACTGGAAGTGATTCCAGAACCGCAAACGATTACTGAAGATTTGATAAGGAACCTAAAGATTCAATCTGATTTGACATTCCATTGGCCACTCCGCAGATAAGGTGGGTAACTTCAGGCACCCGAGAGATACTTCGGTAGCCTCAAGGACGGTGACAGGGAAGTTCTTGTTTACCCACACTTGCCATTATTGTTGTTCCAGGCTGCGAGACCCGGCAGGAGGATGAGTATAGCGTCGTTCTAAACTAGCTTTAGAAGTGCACGTCTGTATGACTCTGCCAGAGGGTTGTCGTAGTCAGTGGGAGCAGCGGAAGCATTGGTGGACATCAGGCTTATGTCTATTTACAGACTAAAGCAGATGTAGCGGAGATAGATCATCCATTTCTGATGTGACAGTCATAGGTTTGACGTCATCAGAATAGGGGATGGATCTGTTGAGAAGGTAGTAGGAAGTGATATTCCTTTACTACGATCGGTTATACTTTGGTCGTCACACAATGGTTTCTCCACAAAGGACTTGGACATTATATCAGACATACTGGTTACTAGATCTATGGTTTTAGATCTAGATTTGGGTGGTTTCCTAATCTGGGTACCTTGACAGCATTCTATGAGTATTTAGAATGGACAACTCCTGGCACGGTAGTACACCTGCAGGTAATGGAGTCACCCTCTCTAAAGGTGTCTTACAGACTAAAGGGGAGAGGGATGTGCATGATTGGCAGATCACTTGCTTAGGCAATTGAGTCAATCATGAAATGTCAAGTACCACACCAGATGTTGTTCTTGCAGTAGATGCAATAAGTTGATATTCATCCAATCCTGGAGAAACAGTCGGAGGCAGTTTTAGAACATAAGTGGCTGTTCTAGGGATATGATAACGAAAGCCCCATTCGGGAAACAGTTATCATTCCAGGCTTCCAAGGTGACATGGACGACAAGAAGGTTGTCAGAGTTATAGTTTTCCTTCTGACGAGGGGCAGTATTTTGGACAGGTGGTCCAAGGCAATACTGAGGGTGGCATGGCGCAGGATACTGATTAGGTTCAGTTGACGATACAGTCTAAGAAGTTTGGTTTTGGAGTTCATTTATGAGCTTGGTCCCATCAGACATCCAGACATTCTAAGACAGGTATTGCTCATTTCGGGAGATGGCTTTCTCCGCGAACTTGAGATATAGAGAGACATAGAAAGAAACACCACAGGAGGATCCACTCACTGAGGCTATTCCTCGAATGCAATAGTTTCACAAACGAGTTTTGTGAGACTGACAAGTAGAGGAGTTGGGTGTTCGGTATCACACGGGCTGTGAGTATGCGACATCGCAATAATTAGCCTTGAGTGCAAGTGGGAGATTGTTGGAGATAGTGCCCTCAGAGTCAATTATTGGATCACAGGCACGTGATTGCAATGATTGAGGGAGGACCTATCCCGGTAGGACAGTCTTACTCAAGATGATAGTATGCTATCTGGTTTACCTTTATCATCGTGTACTGCTTTAGGTGACCTGACAGGTCGCTATTGCACGTTGATAGAGCCCAAGGATTCATGCTTGACTGCCAGCAGTATGAGGGCGATCATATAAGTGAGAGCTGGAGTCTACAAGCACATCCTTAATAGGTCCCTAGTCGTGGGAGTTTCGAGACAGGGCATCGATTCTCCAGAGTAGACTAGTGTATACAGTCGAGACCCCAACGAGGGGCGGTGGCCGGTCTCACAAGCCACTGGTGTCAGTTGGATCACCTAAGATGTATACAGGTGCTCATTGGGTTATGAGTACACCGGACAGGACTCGCCGGGAACATGCTAGTTGGTCTTATACCTGACGTCAGATAGCAGTTCCCTGGTGACATGTGTACAGGTTAGTTCATCGACCTGGGGATCGTCATTTGTCTCGTGTGAGTTCCCACTGTACTTTGATTACTACCCTACCACGGCTCAAAGGAGTCGTGCAAACAGGTTTTAGTTGGGTACAGTCCCGAGCCATATGGAGGCAGTGAGCGGATCTTCAGGGGTTCGTCTCTCCCGGTATTGGGGGTGAGGTCGCGCTGTGTCTAGGAGAGCCATTACACAAAGACCTTGGCCAAGGCAGGAGATTTACTGGTAGGTATTCCAGTAGTATCTCAGGATGTTCTGGGCTACACTCCGACACGACTTGTACCGCTTTTGGGGGTCTGACTTTTACCAACCCCCTAGGCCCGCCATGCGATGCTCATAGACGAACGGACCGGACTGTACGGATATTGTCACTGACAGGCTCAGTTGGGTGTCGGGGTGAGCTTCCTCATCGACGTCCCTTTTGGTCAATAGCTGGTGGCCCGTCACGTATTGGCTTATACCTCTGACGTGCTAGTGGTTAAATCCACAGCCATAGTATTGACGAGTCTTTAGAGTCCACCACACTCTCAGTTACTCAAGCTTTCGGGCGAAACGCTGTAGAGGCCGTATGGAGATATGGCAGGGTCCGATCAGATACGTGCGGTATTGCACGGATCAGGATCGGACGGTTTGTACTAGTGGCCGTATAGTTATATGGCAGCGTTCGATCAGATACGTGCGGTATTGCACCGATCAGGATCGGACGGATATTACTAGCCGACTTTGGTTTAAGCCGGATCCTAGTTTAGTACAGTGTAGATTTTGTCTCTTTGCATTTGTATCCGGTCGGAATACAGATGCGGGTGTGTATGCACTGGATGGGGGTTTTCCTGTAATTTATTACGGGACCAGTTTTCTGGAGTTGCCGGTTCGCATTCCGTTCCGGCCGGTTTTCCTTTGTTCTTTCCCGGCCGGACTTTTCCGATGGAGGGTGTTATTTGCAAGTTTGCAAATAACAGATGGTGGGGGGTTTTATTGCATAAGGTGTGATATGATAAGCATCTTTGCTTTTCATGTATTTATGAGATTAGGATGGATTTGAGGTTGATGTAAAGTTTAGTGATGATTATGTTTGGATGTGGTCACCCTCCTCCTTTTACTACACTCACCTCCCTCTTGCTTCATATTGTTATCCTCCACCATTTCTAAATGAGAGAGAATTATCATGGTTGAAAAAGAAAGAGAGAAGAAGAAAAGAGAAGAAAATGAGAGCTTCATCTTTGAGAAGAAGAAAAATGAGAGTGATTCATTTTGTGTATATCATTCTTCATCTCATTCCATTGCTAGAAAATTGAAAGCACCAATTTTCTATACACCATTCCTCCATCTATGGCAACTAACCCCAAAGTGAGACATACACTCTACACTATATTCCTACAGAAAATCTTGTACGCGTCGATTCGCCAGCTTCGCGCCCGAGTTGCCTCGGTATTGAGGTGGGAGCCCGTAAAAGTACCCGGCTTCATGGTGCCCCTTTCCGACGAGGAGGAGACGACCGGAGATCCCGCGAGGAAATCGGAGTGGAGATGAAGACCGGAGGACTCGGATCTGTCGGTACATCTCTAACCCATCTTGTTACTTAGCTTAGACTAGTTTAATGGCACGATCCGGGGTTTAGTGCGCGGTGGTGCCGGTTTGCTAAGTCCGCAAAATTTTAAGTTTACCACCGTTTCCGCGTTTGGCCGTCGGATTGACGGCCGGGGCGCCGTCGTGCACTACTAGCTAAAAGAAGAAAGGGTAGAGAGATATACCGAGCGATCCGTGTCCTTCGGTCTTCTCGTCGTCATCCCGATCTCCTCGCGGAATCTCCGGTCTTCATCTCCTTGTCGGAAGGGCACCACATCGCTGGGTTCTTTTACGGGCTCCCATCTCTGGACTGAGGCAACTCGAGCACGAAGTTGGCAAGTCGACGTGCCCAAGGATGCTGTAGGAAAAGTGTAGAATCCATTTGTCTCTTGGGGTTTGAAGTTGCTATTTGATGGAGGTGGAATGAACTTTGAAATGGACTTGGGAATTTTTGTAACAAGCTAAAATGTGAGATGAAGAAATTTTCCACTCACAAAATGAAACTCTCCCCTCACTAGAATGGCCGACCCCTCTCTTGAGCCATGAGAGAATGGATAGCATGAGAATGAATGAGTGAGCCAATAATAATGCAAGAGAGAGAAAAGGTGATGATGAAATATATCATTACAACAAAATCCTCACTCCAAAACCCATCACTCATCTCATCACACAAAGTCAAGCAATCATGAACCAAGAAGTTAATGTATGGTGGAACCATCATGAACCACCCTCTTACAAGAAACACTCTCCACTTTGCTAATTTGCACATTTGCAAATAAGCCCCTCTCTACCAAAATTCATCCAAAGAAAGATACAAAGGAAAATGGCCGAAACGGAATGCAAACTGGCAACTTCAAAAAAATGATCCCGTAATAAATTACAGGAAAATCCCGCTACTGTATATACATACCCGCATTTGTATTCCGACCGAATACAAATGCAATGAGACAAAATCTACACTGTACAATACTAGGATCCGTCTTAAACCAAAGCCCGCTAGTATTATCTGTCCGATCATGATCCATGCAATACCGCACGTATATGATCGAACCCTGCCATATCTCCATACGGCCTCTACAACGTTTCGCCCGAAACTTGAGAAACGGTCTGTGGGGGACTCTAAAGACTCGTCAATACTTTGGTTGTGGATTTAACCACTAGCACGTCAGAGGTATTAGCCATACGTAACGGGCTACCAGGTATTGACCAAAAGGGACGTCGATGAGCGAACTCATCCTGACACCCTACTGAGCCTGTCAGTGACAATATCCGTACAGTCCGCTCCGTTCGTCTATGAGTATCGCATGGCGGGCCTAGGGGGTAAGTCAGACCCCCAAAAGCGGTACAAGTCGTGTCGGAGTGTAGCCCAGAACACCCTGAGATACTACTGGAATACCTACCAGTAAATCTCCTGCCTCGGCCGAGGGCTTTGTGTAATGGCTCTCCTAGACACAGCGTGACCTCACCCCTAATACCAGGAGTGACGAACCCCTGCAAATCTGCTCACTGCCTCTATGTGGCTCGGGACTGTACCCAACTAAAACCTGTTTGCATGACTCCTTTGAGCCGTGGTAGGGTAGTAATCAAAGTACAGTGGGAACTCACACGAGACAAATGAAGATCTCAGGTCGATGAACTAACCTGTACACATGTCACCAGGGAACTGCTATCTGACGTCAGGTATAAGACCAACTAGCATGTTCCCGGCGAGTCCTGTCCGGTGTACTCATAACCCAATAAGCACCTGTATACATCTTAGGTGAACCAACTGACACCAGTGGCTTGTGAGACCAGCCACCGCCCCTCGTCAGGCTCTTGACTGTATACACTAGTCTACTCTGGAGTATCGATGCCCTGTCTCGAAACTCCCACGACCAGGGACCTTTTAAGGATGTGCTTATAGACCCCAGCTCCTACGTATATGATAGCCATCATACTGTTGGCCGTCAAGCAAGAATCCTAAGGGCTCTATCAACGCGCAATAGTGACTTGTAAGGTTACCTAAAGCAGTACACGATGATAAAGATAAACCAGATAGCATACTATCATCTTGAGTAAGACTGTCCTACCGGTATAGGTCCTCCCTCAATCATTGCAATCACGTGCCTGTGATCCAATAATTGACTCTGAGGGCAATATCTCCAACAATCTCCCACTTGCACTTAAGGCTAATTATTGCGATGTCGCATACTCACAGCCCGTGTGATACCGAACACCCAACTTCTCTACTAGTCAGTCTCACAAAGCTCGTTTGCGAAACTAGTGCGTTCGAGGAATAGCCTCAGCGAGTGGATCCACCCTAATGTTTCTTTCTATATCTCTCTTAATCTCAAGTTCGCGGAAAAACCCATCTCCTGAAATGAGCAATACCTGTCTTAGAATATGTCTAGATATCTGATGGGACCTAGTTCATAAATGAACTCCAAATCCAAACTTCTTAGACTGTATCGTTAACTGAACTTAATCAGTATCCTACGTCATGCCTCCCTCAGTGTCCACTTGGATCACCTGTCCAAAACATTGCCCCTCGTCAGAGGGAAAACTATAACTCTGACAGTCACTCTGTCATCCAGGTCTCCTTGGAAGCCCGGAATGATAACTGTCTCCCGAATGAGGCTATCGTTATCATATCCCTAGAACATCCACTTATGTTCTAAAACTGCTTCCGAATGTCTCTCAAGGATTGGATCAATATCAACTTATTGCATCTCATTCAAAAAACAACGTCTGGTGTGGTACTTGACATTTCATGATTGACTCAATTGCCTAAGCAAGTGATCTGCCAATCATGCACATCCCTCTCTCCTTTAGTCTGTAAGACACCTTTAGAGAGGGTGACTCCATCACCTGCAGGTACACTACCATGCCAGGAGTCGTCCATTCTAAAACACCTTTAGAATGTTGTCTAAATACCCAGATTGGGAAACTACCCAAATCTAGATCTAAAACCATAGATCCAGTAACCAGAATGTCTTGATATTATATCCATGTCCCATGTGGAGAAACCACTATATGACAACCAAAGTATAACCAACCGTAGTATAGGAATTTCACTTCCTACTCTGTGTGTGTCATCCAAATACCAGGACATCACACCCTACTACCTTCTTAACAGATCCATCCCCTATTCTGATGAAGTCAAACCTATGACTGTCACATCAGAAATATATGATCTATCTCCGCTATTTCTACTTTGGTCTATAAATAGACATAAGCCACTTGTCCACCAATGCTTCCGCTGCTCCCACTGACTATGACAACCCTCTGGCAGAGTCATATAGACGTACACTTCTAAAGCTTGTTTAGAACGACGCTATACTCATCCTCCAGCCGGGTCTCATAGTCTGGAGCAACAACAATGGCAAGTCTGGGTAAACAAGAACCTCCCTGTCACCGTCCTTGAGGCTATCGGAGTACCTCTCGGGTGCCTGAGGTTACCCACCTTATCTGCGGAGTGGCTAATGGAATGTCAAACCAGATTGAATCTTTAGGTTCTTATCAAATTTTCAGTAATCGTTTGCGGTTCTGGAATCACTTCCAGTTCTACCATACTCCCACTACTGTTTTCTGAAAAAATCCATTTTTATTAAAACTGTGGCGAGTCTAGAACAATATCACTATTGATCTTCCAGATGGTAGAAAGTCAACCCTCGTCATAGCCCGGGTCAACCCACAAACAGCCATTACAGAAACATGCCTTGAGTTATCCGGAGTCTGGTTTTAAGCATAAGCCGGAAAACTCCCCGCACCTTAACATCGTTAAGATATGAATTGTTCTATATCCAATATAGAAACAGAGGCACTGATTTAATTGAACCAGATTCAAATCATGCAGCTGTCTCCAGTGCATGTCAACTAAATGGAAAAAGGCCGATCAGCGTTACTCAGCTTAGGAGTGCTTCCAATTATGAGTAACCTGAAAGAGAAACAAGTTTCTCAAAACTATTAACTGAATACCATACACAAGTATCTACATCTTCAGTCACCTTGAAGAATCCCGATACTTGCAATACCTGGTTCTCTACTTTACTCTTATACCTATAACTTCTCAAAACTCAGACCTTGTGTTTCTACGAAACACTTATCTAAGAACTGGAGAAGTCATAAGTAAACCGAATATAGTACGAGGACCAGCCCCTCTGTCCTAATGGACACTGGACAATATACAATACTCTGTATAAGTCCCCTGAGTCAAATAACTCAAACTGTGTGTGTCGTAGGTTGAAAACTGTACTTATGGCTAAGAAGAATTACACCGCTGTTTAATGCTCCTTACCTAATCATCCACTGATATAGGTAAATGTCATGGACATAATTTCAAAAAGGTATATCTCACTCTATAAAAATTAGACGTACAGATATATCAATTTGAAATTGGTGCACAACAACGGATATTCAAAACCAAATATTTGCTGTCCGACAAACTACCCAGGTGATTTCCTCAAATATCACCAATTACAACGAATTCCGATATAATGATGATGATCACCTAATTCCCAATAACTTACTCCCACTCATCATCTGTAAAACCATACAGATGTGAGAATCATACCTGGTAAATACATACCCTGGAGCAAGGGCTAATTGGGAAATCAGTTTTCTTTTAACAGTACACAGTGAAACTGAAACATTGAAATGTTTCGTAGGGGTATCCTGGCATTCCTAGTAATGCCTCTTCCATTATCCAGATTCACAACTGTAACCGTATATTTCTATGCCATCTCTCTACATCCCTTCATATGTCTTTAGTCATTACCTTCTGTACACCCTCTTAGGCTAAATGTTTTTCTTCCTTCCCTACCGTTCGGCACCAGCCTATGGTTTGGAAGAAGACTATCCAATAAGCATAATGGGTGTACTTTCCTAATCCTAGGAGCAATCGCAACCCGAGCGAAGGTAAAGATAAAAGACAACCGAATAAACCTTATTCCTATTTCTCCCGAACCAGAATCCATCACCGAACTGGAACAAGTTCCTTTCGAGTTCGTATATAACCATACGATGGAGTATCCAGATAACTGTGGATCTTCGTAGTGATACGGAGTGTTCTGGAGAAATACAACGGTGAAATGGGAGTGGTAATGAAATACTTGGTTTGGTCGTGAATAGCAGTCGCAATTTACTTTGCCCTCCTTCTAATCCCTTTATTTGTCTTTACATAATACCTTCTGTACACAATCGTTAGGCTAATTGGTTTTCTTCATTCCCTACCGGTCGGCACCTGCCTATGGTTTGGAAGAAGAATATCCAATTTGTGTAATAGGTGTACCATCCCCTAATCCAAGGAGCACTCGCAACCTGAGAGAAGGCAAAAGGAAAAGACAACTGAATAGTCCTATTCGTTTTCTCCAGAACCGGAAACCATCCTCGAATAAATTCCTTCGAGTTCGTATATAACCATATGATGGTTTTATCCAATGGAAGTGGACGTTCGTAGTAATACGGGGTGTCCTGGAGAAATGGGTAAAGGTAGGAGTGGATGAGGTATGCAACTCTGACAATCCAAAAGCCAGTGTTTTAAGAAGGTTCGGTTAATCTTGGTCACTGAGTCATAGTCTAGGGTCGGGTCATGGTCGCTGCCAAAGAGAGAGAGAAACGAAACACTCAGCGTGCACTCTAACCTAGATCAGAATGGTTATCACTTTATCTAATCAGGAAACCTCCCACTGTAACGTCAAATTCTCCTCCAAACCTGAAAGAAGAATTAGTCGGGATCACCCGAGAAGTAAACCAACTCATCAGTGGGAATCGAGATCCAACTATCATCGCATGACAACATGACGGAATCCACTCACGTTATCACACTCCAAAAGGTATGCGCATATCTGGCAAGTTTCAGTTTCTTTAGAAACTCCCGATGTGATTTTTTTTACCCCAAGCGGCTTATGTCCTTGACTAGGTCAACAAACCATAAACCACTAGTCAAGTTCAACCCATCATTATTTTGGATTGCATTAAACCCACCCGTACGTGCCCTTGACTAGGTCAACAAGGCCGCACGACTGTCCTAACCAATCCCACTTATGCAACAAACAAGTACCACTTAGCTACCGAACACTACGTCTTGACTAGGTCAATAAACGCAGCACGAATACTAAATAATACCCGTAAGAAATGACGGAGGGCTACGGCTAGTTTTCGGCGAAAAAACCTTTAACGTAATGAACTTGATATCGTTGAAGGAACTGCATAGTTTTTTATAAAAATATAGTGGCGAAAACCTTTGCTAAAGAGGTCACTCCCGGTGAAGTGATCTCGGCTCTTTCCCCGTAGAATGAGGTGCAGGATATTCCAACTGAATACCACGATGCAAAGTAAAAGGCAACCGGTTATAGTGAAGTTATTGCCCTGACGCAAACTTCTGTCCAAGAGGTCACTCCCGGTGAAGCGATCTCGGCCCTTGCCTCGTCGACTGAGGTGCTGGATATTCATAACCGAATACCACTGTGCAAAACAAAAGAGAACGTCCTTGCAATAACAGCTTTTAAAAAATTGTTCCAACAACATCAGAATAGGTTTGTTTATCTTGCATTGATCCGAATCAATACAGTCCCATCAATTGATCACACCAATAAAGAACGAAAATAATGATGTACGTATATGCCATCCGCATTCGCCACCGGGTCCCGTCATTACCCGTTAGGTTACTTAACTAACGACAGAGCGGGGACTGGACTAGCGTGGATGCAAAACATATACAACATCAACTAGTATATATATCAATATATAATATTCGCTCAAGGCGTGATAAAATGCAACATCACAGAAATGTAATAAGCATTACAGAACAATACAGATATCTGCGATCCCCGGGTTTCATAGAGCCGCTACTGAAACCCGACGTTCCCCTGGTCGTGTGGATAGCCAGTGCAATGAAATCCTAGACCCCTACGGGCGCGGCAAGTTACCCACCAAAACCTGAAGCGAGGCAGCCCCCTTTAGCAACATGAATGGACCACCCAGCACTTCACGGAATCCGGTAACTTGGGCACCCCTCCTGGGTCAACCTGTACCCCCTACGAGTGCGGCGAATAGCCCGCCAATTCTAGAGTGAAGCCCCCTCCGTCTCAACGCCATGAGATGCGGGCCCGTTTCCCTCTAGAACCCGGCTTTCCGTGCACCCCACCTTAGGGTAATCCTAGTACAGAAAGTAAAATGTACAACGGGTACATCGACCTCAGCCCGGTCGTGCCCCAAAAGAATAATATACAAACAGGCAGTAACGGCAGTCCACATGTCGGACGCTCGCCCCGCAATATCAAATGTACATAATAAACCAAACTTTACTACCATTGCATCCAGGCTATCCACCACGACAAATCCGCAACATCACAGCACAACAAAGAACATCAACGTGAATGTCACGTTAGCAAATCCGTCTAAAAGGGCTATAGCAGTTAGACATGATTTACCGATCAAATGACATTCATAGTCGCAGATATAATGTAAATACTGTGAACTAACATGTTTAAAATTTTCGATCGATCAAATTTCCCGAAGTGGGCCCCAAGCACAATACCCAGTACTCAGAAAAATCTGCGCTCAAACTGAATATACCAAAAACCCCAATTCCAAGTCAGAGACATACTGAAGAAATTTGGTACACTGAGGCAACAGAACGGCGGTGGATCCGCGGCCAAAACGTGGTTTTGGCGGCGGATCCGCCGCGCTACAGTAAAATCAACATGCTAAATTTTCTCAGTTTTCATAAAATTGCCTGCACATATTTATGCAATGTACCAAATAATTTTTCGAGCCCAACTGAAAATCGACAGAAACTGTCAAATGTTGGATATATGTATGCCCTAGAGGCCATTATGTGATAGTGGATGTATCTATACATGTATATATATTCAGTTTGCTTTCTTGCTCGACATGATAGTAAGCTATCTGGTTATTCTTTATCTGACATGTTGATTTGATCATGCTTTTATTCATTCATACATGCTGATAAAGCCCTGAGGATATCAGCTTGACTACTCTGATTATGATGGAGATCATACTAGTGGGACATCTGTAGTCTATAAGCATATCCTGAAAAGTCCCTAGTCGGAGATGTATCGAGACGGGGCATCGATATACCAGAGTAGACTAGCGTATATGATACTAGACCCATGTGATGGGCGATGGATGTTCCCACATTCATCGATGTTTGATATCAAGATCACATACGGGTGCTCAGTGGTGACTGAGTACACTGGACGGACTCACCGAGAACTCCTATATGGAATTATATCTATCGTCGGATAGCAGTTCTCAGGTGACACTGGTACAGGTTAGTCTGTAGACCCGAGATCGTCATGAAGTCTTGTGTGTTCTCCCACTGTACTTTGATTACCACCCTACCATGGCTCTACTGAGTCGTGCAAACAGGTGGCCGTTGGGTACAGTCCCGAGACACATGAAGACGATGAGCGATAGGAGGGGTTTCGCCTCTCCCGGTATTGGGAGTTGATGATGTGCTGTGCCCGACTGGTTATAACAGCAAGTCCCTGGCCAGGGCTGCTGAGATTTGCTGATAAGTGTTATCAGTAGTTTCTCGATCTGTTATAGACCATTCACCGGCATGACTTATTGAGTTATTGGGGTCGACGTGACCATCCCTAGGCTCGATATGCAGCATATCTGACGAAGAAACCGGACTGTACGGTAGTGTTGCCGGATGGCTCGACGGGAGTTGTAGCAGGTTCGCTTGTTGTCTTCTGATCGCCCAATACCCGGGTGGCCGTTACGTTTAGCTGACCGCTTGCGGCTTGAGGGTACCTGATATGATCATCACCCTCTGCCGGCGTATTGGCGAGTCTTAGAGTCCCACAAAGGAGTTACCCAGTCCAGGCGAAACGTTGTGGTGCGCGTATGCGATATGCGCATGTACCCGATTAAAATGTCCATATATGATACCGAACATTGATCGGGTGAACTGCTTTTGGTGGGGTCATATGAGATATGACCGGATTGATAAATCAAGTGTTGATTTATCATTTAACCATTAGTTTTCTCACTTAAAACCTTTTCTTGGATGATGGATGTGTGCATGCATGTGTGCTTTTCTTTCTTTTTTTCATGCTAGTTTCATGCACATGTGGATGTGCATACATGCATACATACATACACCCATCCATCATGGTTGTTAGCATATGGAAATGGTGGCAATATAAGACTCACACCATGGATTAAATAATGGATTATTATTTGATTTTGGATTTAAAAGAAAATGAAAAGGAAAGGATAATCATTCTTGCTTCTACATTCTTCCTTTGACCTAACCATGCTCAACTACCACTAACCTAAGGTTATCCTTCTCTTTATCATTCAAAACTCAAGTTAAATAATGTCTCCATCACTTTAACCATGGTTCATAGTAAGAAGGAATAAAATATATATTGATATATTTCTTTTTCTTCTCATGAGTTATCTTTTTACCTCTTGTTAAAAAATTGCCACCATCTTCTTGCTCTTTCTCTTTTGCTCTCTAGTCTTTTCTAGTGAGCAAATACCACTTAAAGAAAGGTTTTAGAAGTGAGAAACTTAACCACAACTTCATTCTACACAAGCTTAGCCGTCTTGTTTAGAGTGTTCTCTTCGGTTTTACGAAGTTGCGAGCTTGGACGGAGATCTCCGTGGTGGATCGTCGTGGACACAAGAGGACTTCAAGAGGACCTCCGTTCAACACCCTAGAGACCAAGGAGTCCAGCGAAAGGGAGCTACAAAGGTTGTAGTCTCAAAACCCTAGATTAGTTCGCTTTATATTTCGAAACCCTAATTTTCTAGGATCGATTCCTTTGCATGTTCGTTTAGCACCATAAAAATTTAAACTTTGGGTCATGTGATGCTTCAAAACTCTTCATAGGGTGCTAGACAAACCTTTAATTGGTATCAGAGCCGACCTAGAACATTAGGCGACCTTTTTACGAAGTTAAAACTCCGATCGAACCGAAATACGACTTTTTAGGGTGCTCTCTGGAAATTTTCTAAAAATTGACATTTTTCAGAATTAAAAATATGTAAAAAATACAGCAGGAAAAAATAAGGATTACGGTACAAAATTTATTCCATGAACATTGATTCTTGCCGCGGAAACGCGGCCTAAGCTTGCTTAGGCCGCGGTTCCGCGGCCGTATATATGAATTGATGGATACTTTTTGCACAGTAATTCATGAATCTGCTTGTATAATTTTTTGGGTATTTTTAATCTGTATTTAGTTTTGAAAATTCTGTAGATGTTTTTGGACTCGTCGATTCGATCGGGATTTTCATTTCTTAGCTTTTCCGGGTAAATTAGAAAGTATTGAAGTGTTTGAATGAGTATCATTTACTCACTATTCACGGGGTTTAAATACTTTGGAGATACGTGCAAGTCTTTTTGCGGTGGTCCCTCTAGAAGACAACAAACCTTAACTCGATTATGTGACCGTCTCGAGCTACCCTTTGAACCCTAGGGTTTGGGGCAGTACGGCGTGCTACTTGTGAGGCGTTGACTTGACCCTTCTACGGCTGGACCGCTACTACTGTGTCACACTCCGGATTTTTGAACCCTGCTCAAGTGTTGAGCTTTAGTGAATCTTGGGTGCTTAATCGTTCGTTCGAAAACTTTAATTCTGTCTGTTTGTCTGGAATGTGATACAATATGTGGAATTCATATAGTTTAGGCATGAAATACGAAATATGTGATATTTCGCATTTATGATGTCTAAAGAGAATCTGGATTCCAAATATTGTAGTTTTACACTTTCTTTTCTGTGACCGTAAGTGTAGTATGTACGATATCGCCGGTTTCGTTGCTATACATCAACGACAATCGGGGTACGCATACTTACTTACGTTGATGATATGTGATATTATGTGTTGCTGAGATATGATGTGCAGGATTGTCGCGATCGAATAGCCGGGGGGTTTTTGTGAGATGAGAGTTCTATATTTTCATTCATGTAAATTCAAATGTAATGTAATATTCTTTTATTTGGGGCACTTCCAGGTTGAGGTTGTGTCACCAGTGTTGTATTTTATTTACTTTTCCGCATTAGGATGGACCCAAGGAGGGGAGCACGGGTGACCGGGTTCTGGGGTTCAGTGGGAGGCCATCTCGAGGAGTCGAGACCGGGTCTCCTAAACTCCAGAATTGGTAGGGTCACTTGCCGCTCTCGTAGGGGTCCAGGGTATGGGCTTGGCTATTCATCGCGACTGTGGAATCCGTATTTTCTATTCTGGCTAAATACTAAATACGGACGTCCTAGGATATCCCACGTTATATCTATGATTCTGCTGCCTGTGTTCTGTGATATCTGAGACGAATGACATATTATATATATGATATATAGTAGACGTTGCTTATGTTTTACACCCGCGCTAGTCCCGTCCCGGTATGCCGTTAGTTAAGTAACCTAACGGTGCATAACGGAACATTGCGGCGAATGCGGATGGCATAAGCGTACGTGTTATTTTCGTTTCTTTTCTGTGATTGGCTTAAGGACTTAAATGATGGGATTACATTAATGTGATTAATGTAAAGAAAATAAACCTAAAAAGATGTTGTAGAATCGGATTTGAAAACTACTCGGCTATTTATGAAAAAGCTACATTTCAAAACTGCGGAGCTTAAGCCACTTCTTTTGAAAACTGTTTGATTCTACAACGATATCAAGTTCAAAGCGTTAAAGATTTTCTTAAAAATCATTCGCAACCCTCCGTCATTTTAGGAAGTAGAGTACTTAGTATTCGTGCTACGTTTGTTGACTTTAGTTAAGGCGTAGTGTACGGTAGCTAAGTGATGTCTTCCTACACTGCATATGATGCAGATTAATTAGGACATTCATGCGACTTTGTTGACCATAGTTAAGGGTCATATGGGTGGGTCTAATTGATCAAGAAATGACGGGTAGAACTTGACTGGTACTTATGATTTGTTGACCATAGTTAAGGTCATAAGTACTAGGGGTAAAAATTACATCGGGAATTTCAAGTGTTGAAATTTGCAATGAGATTGCATACCTTCCATGTGATGGTTGGATCCCGATCCCCCTGTGGGCAATAGTTGCTCCTAGGAGAGTTTTACAGTTTACAATTAGCTAACTTATTAGGTGTCTAGAAAGGTGTTAACGGGGCTCCGCCTCTGGTAAAACGAGGTTTACTCTAATTAGGTCCGTGCGAAAGCACGGGGAACCTCCCTCAAAGTACCGACACTGGCCTGGCTGAACGGTTAGCGAAGTTGTAGACTGTAATTAATCCTGGCTAGTTTTTCTTTTTAAGGTTTGAAAGAAAAACTTGCTAAAAAGCAGTGGGAAACATCGATTAGACAAGATAATAAACCAATCTAATCTGTGCAAGAGCTTTCGCTGAGTGTATTCTTTTCTCTCTCTTAATGGCAGATACCAATGACTGGACTTAAGCTTCTACTAGATAAAAACAAACTGAATGGGACCAACTATAAAGACTGGCTGAGGAATCTGAAGATCGCCTTGACTTATGATAAAGTATCATATGTCCTCACGGCTTCAGCCCCGCCCATCCCAGGTCCAAAATCCTCAGTTGCGGACATTGAAGTCCGCAAGACATGGGACGCTGACTGTGCCACGGCAAAATGCCTCGCGCTTGCATCGATGGACAACACACATCAAAAGCAGCACGAGGACATGGACATTCACGGTATATTGCTCCATGCAAAGGAGTTGTATGGGGAGCAATCCCGCGTATTACGATACGAAGCATCAAAGAAACTGTTTCAGATGCGAATGGCCCCTGGCACACCAGTAGGAGACCATGTTTTGAAGATGATAGCTCTTATAGAAGAGCTTGAGGACCTTGGATGGACAATGGACAATGAACAATATATAGATATTATTCTGCAGTCCCTCCCCTCCACCTTTGCTCAGTTCATAGTGAACTTTAACATGCATGGCATGGAGAAGGAACTCCCTGAACTCCTTAATATGTTAAGGAGTGCAGAGAGCACTATGAAGTCAGCAAAGACTCCCGTTATGACTATTGGACAGTCTTCTTCTTCTCGCCCGAAAGCTAAGGCCAAGGGAAAGAAAAAGAAGAAACCCACTAATCCTAAGGGCGGAGTTAAAAAGGTGAAGGGAAAGGGAAAGTCCACAGCTGGAGACCCGGGGAAGGGCGAGTGTTTTCATTGCCACAAGACAGGACATTGGAAGCGCAATTGCACGGAGTACCTAAGTCTCAAGAAGAAGCATGGTGATGCTTCTGCTTCAGGTGCGTTTGTGACTGAAAACTGTTTTTCTATAAACTCTGCTTCCTGGGTATTAGATACCGGTTCAGGTTCTCACATTTGCAATTCTATGCAGGGGCTGAGAAATAGCAAGGTTTTGAGGACAGGTGACCATACTCTCCGCGTTGGAAATGGTTCCAATGTACATACAGTCGCAATGGGAGAGTATCACTTGGGGTTGCCATCTGGATGTATTTTGATTTTGAATCCATGTTATTTTGTACCAAGTATGCTATGTAATATAATATCCGTTTCTTTGTTGGACAATGAATGATATAATTTTGTGTTGCAGAACAATGTTATGAACATTCACCTAAATCAAATGTTGGTTGGGTATGGTACGCTTAATAACGGAATATATGTCCTAAATCAACACACAGTTTTTAGTATACAACACACTAATAAAAGAAAACTTTCAGAATTAAATGAAGCTTTTCTTTGGCATTGTAGACTTGGTCATATTAACGAAACAAGACTAAATAGGTTACACAAAGATGGATATTTAAACTCTTTTGAATATAAATCTTATGCGACTTTCCAGTCTTGTATCAAGGGTAAAATGAC
This sequence comes from Agapanthus africanus, assembly GCA_030015575.1. Taxonomy (NCBI): domain Eukaryota; kingdom Viridiplantae; phylum Streptophyta; class Magnoliopsida; order Asparagales; family Amaryllidaceae; genus Agapanthus; species Agapanthus africanus. Next base: position 222,940,583 of record JASDDO010000006.1, read on the forward strand.
CAAAACTCCGTTTACCGGACACGGAGAAAGAGCTACTCAGCTCCTTGGCCTCATACATAGTGATGTATGCGGGCCAATGTCTACACATGCTAGAGGCGGTTTTTCATACTTCATTACATTCACCGACGATTTCTCAAGATTCGGTCATGTATTTTTATTAAAGCACAAGTCCAAAGCTTTCGAGAAATTCATTGAATATAAACAAGAAGTAGAAAAACAAACCGGCTTGAGTATTAAGATGCTTCGATCAGATCGAGGTGGTGAGTATCTCAGTACAGAATTTGCAAACTTCCTAAAAGAGAATGGGATTCTCTCTCAGCTCACTCCTCCTTACACACCACAGCACAACGGTGTGTCAGAACGACGGAATAGGACCCTATTGGATATGGTCCGGTCCATGATGAGTGACGCTGAGTTACCAGTCTCGTTTTGGGGGCATGCATTGGAGACTGCAGCGTTTCTGCTAAACAGGGTTCCAACCAAAGCCGTGTCTACCACGCCATATGAGATATGGAATGGGAAGAGACCATCTCTTAAAAGAATTAAGATTTGGGGTTGCCCGGCCTATGTTAAAAAGCAGAATCCGGACAAACTCGAGACACGGTCAGTCATGTGTAGCTTTGTGGGATATCTAAAGAATTCTTATGGATATCTGTTCTACCACAAAGAGGAACAAAAAGTGTTTGTTTCTCAGTATGCCACATTCTTGGAAAAAGAGTTTTTCACAGATAAAGATGATGGCAAGGTGGTAGATCAAGAAGAGGTTCTGGAGACACAAACTACAAATGACGATTTGGTTGAACCGGCTGTTGCAACAGAAACTGAAGAACCTCGGCCACTCCGTAGGTCTGGTAGGACTTCTCGCCCACCGGAGAGGTACTACGGTTTCCTCATTGATGGTAACGGAGAAGATTGCATCATGGATGATGATGATCCTACCAGTTTTCAGCAAGCTATCACGAGTGGTGACTCTGTGAAGTGGCTGGATGCCATGAGATCCGAAATGGAGTCTATGTACACCAACAAAGTATGGACTTTGGACGTTGTACCCCCTGGGGTAAAACCTGTAGGGTGCAAATGGATCTTTAAAAGAAAGATTGGTGTGGATGGGCAGGTAGAGACCTATAAGGCAAGACTTGTGGCGAAAGGTTTTCTTCAAAGGCCAGGTTTGGACTATGACGAAACTTTTTCGCCCATAGCCATGCTTAAATCCATTCGGATCCTATTTGCTATTGCTGCTCACTACGACTATGAAATCTGGCAGATGGACGTTAAAACAGCATTTCTAAATGGAGATTTAGAAGAATGCGTTTATATGGATCAGCCAGAGGGCTTCATTGACAGTGGGAGCAGCGAGAAAGCATGTAGATTGCTTAAATCCATATATGGGTTAAAGCAGGCATCTCGGAGTTGGAACATCTGTTTCGATGATGTTATCAAAGAGTTTGATTTCATCAAAAATCTAGATGAACCTTGTGTTTATAAGAAGGCTGTAGGAAGAGCTGTCACATTCCTCGTATTGTACGTGGATGATATTCTTCTGATAGGAAATGATATTCCTATGCTACAGTCGGTCAAATCATTCTTATCACTAAGGTTCTCCATGAAGGACCTGGGTGATGCCACATACATCCTGGGCATAAGGATCTATAGGGATAGATCCAAAAAGTTATTGGGATTGTCCCAAACCAGGTACATCAACACCATCCTAAAGAGGTTTAGTATGGAAGACTCCAAGCGGGGTGCCTTACCCGCTTGCCATGGAGTCACTCTCTCCAAGGAATCTTGTCCAAAGACCGATGAAGAGAGAGCTCGCATGAGCATTATACCTTATGCTTCGGCAGTAGGATCTATAATGTATGTGATGTTATGTACGCGCCCAGATGTAGCTTATGCACTTAGTGTTGTAAGCAGGTATCAATCCAACCCAGGGGAGAACCACTGGACAGTTGTGAAGAACATTCTTAAGTACTTACGAAGGACTAAAGAATTGTTCTTGGTGTATGGTAATACAGATCTCCAAATGGAGGCCTTTACCGATTCGAGCTTCCAGAGCGATGAGGATGACATCAAATCTATCTCAGGGTTTGTATTTACCCTCAATGGAGGGGCGGTAAGTTGGAAGAGTTCCAAACAAGATACCGTTGCAGACTCTACGATGGAAGCTGAGTACATTGCTGCAAATGATGCCGCCAAGGAAGCCGTCTGGATGAAGAAGTTCGTCTCGGAGCTAGGAGTAGTTCCAACCATTATTGATCCAATACCTTTGTATTGTGACAATAATGGGGCGATGGCGTTAGCCAAGGAGCCCAGATCCCATCAGCGGTCCAGACATATCCTGAGGCGCTTTCATTTGATCCGGGAGATTGTAGATCGCCGCGAGATCGAGATTAAGAGAGTAGACACAAAGAACAACGCCGCGGATCCACTCACCAAGGCCCTCCCTCAGCCACAGCATGAGCGACTTTTTGAGATGTTGGGTATGAGATACGCCAATAACTGGCCTTAGTGTAAGTGGGAGATTGTTGGATATATGTATGCCCTAAAGGCCATTATGTGATAGTGGATGTATCTATACATGTATATATATTCAGTTTGCTTTCTTGCTCGACATGATAGTATGCTATCTGGTTATTCTTTATCTGACATGTTGATTTGATCATGCTTTTATTCATTCATACATGCTGATAAAGCCCTGAGGATATCGGCTTGACTACTCTGATTATGATGGAGATCATACTAGTGGGACATCTGTAGTCTATAAGAATATCCTGAAAAGTCCCTAATCGGAGGTGTATCGAGACGGGGCATCGATATACCAGAGTAGGCTAGCGTATATGATACTAGACCCATGTGATGGGCGATGGATGTTCCCACATTCATCGATGTTTGACATCAAGATCACATACGGGTGCTCAGTGGTGACTGAGTACACTGGACGGACTCACCGAGAACTCCTATATGGAATTATATCTATCGTCGGATAGCAGTTCTCAGGTGAAACTGGTACAAGTTAGTCTGTAGACCCGAGATCGTCATGGAGTCTTGTGTGTTCTCCCACTGTACTTTGATTGCCACCCTACCACGGCTCTACTGAGTCGTGCAAACAGGTGGCCGTTGGGTACAGTCCCGAGACACACGAAGACGATGAGCGATAGGAGGGGTTTCGTCTCTCCCGGTATTGGGAGTTGATGTTGTGCTGTGCCCGACTGGTTATAACAGCAAGTCCATGGCCAGAGCTGCTGAGATTTGCTGATAAGTGTTATCAGTAGTTTCTCGATCTGTTATAGACCATTCACCGGCACGACTTATTGAGTTATTGGGGTCGACGTGACCATCCCTAGGCTCGATATGCAGCATATCTGACGAAGAGACCGGACTGTACGGTACTGTTGCCGGATGGCTCGACGGGAGTTGTAGCAGGTTCGCTTGTTGTCTTCTGATCGCTCAATACCCGGGTGGCCATTACGTTTAGCTGACCGCTTGCGGCTTGAGGGTACCTGATATGATCACCACCCTCTGCCAGCGTATTGACGAGTCTAAGAGTCCCATAAAGGAGTTACCCAGTCTAGGCGAAACGTTGTGGTGCGCGTATGCGATATGCGCATGCACCCGATTAAAATGTGCGTATATGATACCGAACATTGATCGGGTGAACTGCTTTTGGTGGGGTCATATGAGATATGACCGGATTGATAAATCAAGTGTTGATTTATCACTTAACCATTAGTTTTCTCACTTAAAACCTTTTCTTGGATGATGGATGTGTGCATGCATCTGTGCTTTTCTTTCTTTTTTTCATGCTAGTTTCATGCACATGTGGATGTGCATACATGCATACATACATACACCCATCCATCATGGTTGTTAGCATATGGAAATGGTGGCAATATAAGACTCACACCATGGATTAAATAATGGATTATTATTTGATTTTGGATTTAAAAGAAAATGAAAAGGAAAGGATAATCATTCTTGCTTCTACATTCTTCCTTTGACCTAACCATGCTCAACTACCACTAACCTAAGGTTATCCTTCTCTTTATCATTCAAAACTCAAGTTAAATAATGTCTCCATCACTTTAACCATGGTTCATAGTAAGAAGGAATAAAATATATATTGATATATTTCTTTTTCTTCTCATGAGTTATCTTTTTACCTCTTGTTAAAAAATTGCCACCATCTTCTTCCTCTTTCTCTTTTGCTCTCTAGTCTTTTCTAGTGAGCAAATATCACTTAAAGAAAGGTTTTTGAAGTGAGAAACTTAACCACAACTTCATTCTACACAAGCTTAGCCGTCTTGTTTAGAGTGTTCTCTTCGGTTTTACGAAGTTGCGAGCTTGGACGAAGATCTCCGTGGTGGATCGTCGTGGACACAAGAGGACTTCAAGAGGACCTCCGTTCAACACCCTAGAGACCAAGGAGTCCAGCGAAAGGGAGCTACAAAGGTTGTAGTCTCAAAACCCTAGATTAGTTCGCTTTATATTTCGAAACCCTAATTTTCTAGGATCGATTCCTTTGCATGTTCGTTTAGCACCATAAAAATTTAAACTTTGGGTCTTGTGATGCTTCAAAACTCTTCATAGGGTGCTAGACAAACCTTTATCAAATTGAAATCGGGGTTGTTGGAAATTTGTTCGATCGAAGTTTTAAACATACTAGAGCAAGCTAGACTAGGTTAATGGCGTGGCTCTGATACCATGTTAGACCACGGCAGCGCCCCGGCCATCTGTCCGAGGCCAAAATGCGGAATCAAAAATTTCCTTAACTTTAAACCGGCGCTACCGCGGACTATAAACCCGGATCAGACCATTAACCTACTACTAGCTAAAAGAATAAAGGGTAGAGAGATATACCGAGCGATCCATGTCCTTCGGTCTTCTCGTCGTCATCCCGACTCCCCGCGGAATCTCCGGTCTTCATCTCCTCGTCGGAAGGGCAACACATTGCCGGGTTCTTTTACGGGCTCCCACCTCTGGACTGAGGCAACTCGAGCACGAAGTTGGCGAGTCAACGTGCCCAAGGATGCTGTAGGCAAAGTGTAGAATCCATTTATCTTTTGGGGTTTGAAGTTGCCATTTGATGGAGGTGGAATGAACTTTGAAATGGACTTGGGAATTTTTGTAACAAGCAAAAATGTGAGATGAAGAAATTTTCCACTCACAAAATGAAACTCTCCCCTCACTAGAATGGCTGACCCCTCTCTTGAGCCATGAGAGAATGGATAGCATGAGAATGAATGAGTCAGCCAATAATAATGCAAGAGAGAGAAAAGGTGATGATGATGAAATATATCATTACAACAAAATCCTCACTCCAAAACCCATCACTCATCTCATCACACAAAGTCAAGCAATCATGAACCAAGAAGTCAATGTATGGTGGAACCATCATGAACCACCCTCTTACAAGAAACACCCTCCACTTTGCTAATTTGCACATTTGCAAATAAGCCCCTCTCCACCAAAATTCAGCCAAAGAAAGATACAAAGGAAAATGGCCGAAACGGAATGCAAACTGGCAACTTCAAAAAACTGATCCCGTAATAAATTACAGGAAAACCCCGCTACTGTATATACATACCCGCATTTGTATTCCGACCGAATACAAATGCAATGAGACAAAATCTACACTGTACAATACTAGGATCCGGCTTAAACCAAAGCCCGCTAGAATTATCCGTCCGATCATGATCCGTGCAATACCGCACGTATATTATCGAACCCTGCCATATCTCCATACGGCCTCTACAGCGTTTCGCCCGAAACTTGAGAAACGGTCTATGGGGGACTCTAAAGACTCGTCAATACTTTGGTTGTGGATTTAACCACTAGCACGTCAGAGGTATCAGCCATACGTAACGGGCTACCAGGTATTGACCAAAAGGGACGTCGATGAGCGAACTCATCCTGACACCCTACTGAGCCTGTCAGTGACAATATCCGTACAGTCCGGTCCGTTCGTCTATGAGTATCGCATGGCGGGCCTAGGGGGTTGGTAAAAGTCAGACCCCCAAAAGCGGTACAAGTTTTGTTGGAGTGTTGCCCAGAACACCCTGAGATACTACTGGAAAACCTACCAGTAAATCTCCTGCCTCGGCCGAGGGATTTGTGTAATGGCTCTCCTAGACACAGCGCGACCTCACCCCTAATACCGGGAGAGACGAACCCCTGCAGATCCGCTCACTGCCTCCATGTGGCTAGGGACTGTACCCAACTAAAACCTGTTTGCATGACTCCATTGATCCATGGTAGGGTAGTAATCAAAGTACAGTAGGAACTCACACGAGACAAATGACGATCTCAGGTCGATGAACTAAGCTGTACACATGTCACCAGGGAACTGCTATCTGACGTCAGGTATAAGACCAACTAGCATGTTCCCGGCGAGTCCTGTCCGGTGTACTCATAACCCAATGAGCACCTGTATACATCTTAGGTGAACCAACTGACACCAGTGGCTTGTGAGACCAGCCACCGCCCCTCGTCGGGGTCTCGACTGTATACACTAGTCTACTCTGGAGTATCGATGCCCTGTCTCGAAACTCCCAGGACTAGGGACCTTTTAAGGATGTGCTTATAGACCCCAGCTCCCACGTATATGATCGCCATCATACTGCTGGTCGTCAAGCAAGAATCCTAAGGGCTCTATCAACGCGCAATAGTGACCTGTAAGGTCACCTAAAGCAGTACACGATTATAAAGATAAACCAGATAGCATACTATCAACTTGAGTAAGACTGTCCTACCGGTATAGGTCCTCCCTCAATCATTGCAATCACGTGCCTGTGATCCAATAATTGACTCTGAGGGCACTATCTCTAACAAAGCGTACGTTGTAGTTATCTGTGATGTTTAGGTAACTTAAATGATTGGACTTCATTAATGAGTTTAATGAAATAAAAGAAACCTAAAGATATTATAGAAACTTGTCTCAAAAACTGATAGCTCTAGTTCTTGCTTTGCATAGCGGTATTCCTTGTAGAATATCCAGCACCTTATTCGATAAGGAAAGAGCCAAGATCCCTTCACTGGGAGTGACCTCTTTAGCGAAAGCAGTAGATGCTACAAACTCTGTTTGTCTTTTGATTGCTTCTATAGTTTTTTTCTTTACATAGTGGTGTTCGTTGTAGAATATCTAGCACCTTATTCGATAAGGAAAGAGCCGTGATCCCTTCACCGGGAGTGTCCTCTTTAGAAAAACTAGTAAAAGCCTCAAAAGCACTCCTTTTTAAAATCACTCGATTCTATGACGATATCAAGTTCATTACGCAACGGGTTTTCTTAAAAACCTGTCGCAACCCTCCATCATTTTAGATAAGTCCTACTTAGTATTCGTGCTACGTTTGTTGACCTCCGTCAAGGTGTAGTGTGCAGTAGCTGATTAGTATTTATCTGCAGCATGTGATGCGATTGTTTTAGGGTAGTCGTACGACCTTGTTGACCTCCGTCAAGGGTCGTGCGGGTGGGTTTAATTCAATCAGGAAATGACGGGTTGAACTTGACTAGCATCCTATGGTTTGTTGACCTCCGTCAAGCTCATAGGATGCTCGGGGCAAAATATTATCGGGAATTTCAAGTGTTGAAATTTGCAATGAGATTGCATACCTTCTATGAGATAGTTGGATCCCGATACCCACTGCGAGTAATTGTTACTCCTGAGAGAGTTTTGCACTTTACAATTAGCCGATCAAGTAGGTGTCTAGAAAGGTGTCAAAGGGGTTACACCCCTGGGAAAATGAGGTTTATTTTAATTAGGTCCGTGCGAAAGCACGGGAAACCTCTCTCAAAGTACCAGCACTGGCCTGGCTGAAAGATTGGCGAACTTGTAGGGTGTAATTAATCCCGGCTAGTCTTTCCTTTTAGGGTTTGAAGGAAGATTTGATAAAAACCGTGGGAGCCATCCTGATTAGATAAAATAATAACCAATCTAATCTTGCAAGAGCATACGCTGAGTGTTTTCTTCTTTCTCTCTCCAGGTAGAGACCATGTCACGCCTTAATCAAGATAATAATCCGGATGTATTGACCGAACCCGCTTGTTATACTGAGCTAGGGAACGTTGGTCCCGCTCCAACTTATAATTGTTATAAGACCGAGCAGGAAATAGGGATTACCAGGATTCCCGTGCCGCCCAAACGAAGAAAGTACATGATGATACATCTTCTTCGGGTGTGTTCATTAGCGAGAACTGTTTCTTAGAATACTTTACATCCTGGGTATGAGATACCGGATCAGGAACCCACATATGTAATCTGTTACATGGGCTAAAGAGAGGTAGAGAACTGAAAAAGGGTGATAAGTTTTAAGAGTTAGAAACGGTGCAATTGTTGCAGCCAAGTCTGTTGGCAGTTATCACCCTGTATTACCAAATACATTGATTCTGAACGAATGTTATTAGATACCAAACCTGATATACAACATCATATCAGTCTCTTTATTTAGTAAAGAAGGATATAATTTTGTATTGTTGGATAATATTTTTAACATTTCCTATATCAAGAGTTGATCGGTTCAGGCATGTTATCTAAAAGCATATACGTTCTAAATCAAACTACAGTTCTTAACGTACAGAACACACACAAGAAGAAGAGTTCAGAAATGAACGGATCCTTCTTGAGACATTGTAGACAAGGTCATATCAATGCGATCCGACTAGCTAAGTTACATAAAGATGTATATTTAAATCAGTTTGAATTTACATCTTGTGAAACTTGCCCATCATGTCACAAAGATAAGATGACCATAGCTCCGTTTATCAGAAATAGAGAAAGAGTTAATGAACTCTTGGGATTGATACATGATGATGTATTTACGTCCCCAGTCTACACATGGCAGGACAGGTTCATTATACTTCATTACATTCACTGATGATCTCTCAAGATTCGGACATATGTTCTTATTGAAACACAAGTCTGAAGCTTTTGAGAAATTCAAAAATATAAGTGAGAAGTAGAGAACCAAAAAGGATATAAGTATTATGTCCTATGATGAGATCAGGGAGGAGAATACTTGAGCACGAAATTCCTGGACTATTCTAAAGGAGAATGAGATTCTCTCTTAGCATTACTCCTCCGTATACACCACAACATGTCGGTGTATCGGGGCGGAGCAATCACACCCTATGTAATATGGTGTGCTCTATGATGAGTACTACTGAGTTTCCTATTTCCGTTTTGGGGTTATGCACTTGAGAAGCTGCATACCTATTGAATAGGGTTCCAATCAAATTAGTGCCTACCACTCCACATGTGATATGGTATGGGAAGAGCCCATATCTTAAGGATGTTAAGATTTGGGATTGTTCGGCCTATGTTAAAAGCAAAATCTGGACAAGCTCGAGGTAAGGTCAGTTCTGTGGAAGTTTGTTGGATATCCCAAGCATTCGTAAGGGAATATCTTTTACCACACTGAGGAGCAAAAGATGTTTTGTTTCTCAGCATGCCACCTTTTGGAAAGGGAATTTCTTATGAAGAAATTAGTGGTCATGAGGTAGAACTGGAAGGAGTTCCAGCTATACAGACTACAACTGATGATTTGGTTGAACCGAAGAATTCAATAGTTCCGGACGAACCTCAGCCTCTCCGCCGATCTGGTAGGGTTCCTCACCCACCTGAGAGATACTTCGGTTTTCTCTATGACAGTGGGAGCGAGGATTGCATTATGAGATGATGACCCAACTAGTTTCGAGCAGGCCATCAAGAGTAGGGACTCTGTGAGAATGGCTGGATGCTAAGCGATCTGAGATGGAATCCATATACACCAACAAAGTATGAACTTTGGTTGCCTTATCTGAAGGGTTAAATCCCCATCAGGAGCAAGTATATCTTGAGAAGATTACTTGGTGTACATGGAAAAGTTGAGACTTTCAAAGTTAGACTTGTTGTAAAAGGTTTTCGTCATTGACCAGGTGTGGATTATGATGAAACCTTTTCTCCTGTGGCCATGCTTAAGTCCATCCGGATCCTACTTTCCATTGCTACATTCCATGACTACGATATCTGGCGGTTGGGTATCATGAATGCTTTTCTAAATAATGATTTAGAAGAGATCGTCTATAAGTACACAACAAGAGGGATTCGTAGACAGTGGGAGCAACGGAAACGTGTGCATGTTGCGTTATGGGTTAAAGCAAGCATCATGGAGTTGGAACATCTGTTTTAATTTCATAATCAAAGTGTTTGACTTCATCAAAATGATAGATGAACCTTGTATATACAAAAATGTAGTAGGGAGTATGGTGGTGATCCTCGTATTGTACGTGGATGACATACTCTTGATAGGAAATAAGTTTCCTATGCTACGCTCGGTCAATCTCCTCTTAACACAAGGATTCTTCATATAGGATCAGGGTGATACCTCCTAAATCCTGGGTTTTGGATCTATGAGATAGATCTAAGTGGATGTTAGGATTCTCACTAGGTGTAGTGAGATGGTATCGATAGATCATAGAGAGAATCACTGGATAGCTTCCACAGTGGTAAGGTCGACTGAATGTCAGTCACATGCATTGTCTTTACCCTCAGTGAAAGGACGGTATGTTGGAAGAGTTCCAAGCTAGATACCGTGGCAAAATAGACGATAAAGGCTGGATACATCGCTACCAAGGATACTACCAAAGAGTCAGTCTGGGTGTATATTAGTTCATGAGATGAACTTCGTTCCTACCATTGTGTGACAATGGAGTTGTGGCTTATGCCTAAGAACCCCCATACCATCAGTGATCCAGACATATTCTTAGGTAGGATCACCTGATCATGGAGATGGATGATCTCCAGAGAGATCGAGGTTAGGAGAGTTGACACAGAGGACAACAGTGCGGATCCACTCACAAAGGCCTTTTCCCAGGAGAGACTTTTATGGGATGGTTGAGTATGAGATACTTCAACCATAGTTGATTGTTGGGTATAGGATACTACAACAGATGGCCCTAGTGCAAGTGGGAGATTGTTAGTTATATGTGTACCCTAGAGGCCATTATTGTACATATGATATATATTATAGTGGATGCTTGGACATACATATGGAGGACTTTCTTTCTCAACATGATAGTATGCTATCTGGTTGCTCTTTATCTTAACATGTACACTAATTGTCTCTATGTTACATGTTGATAAACCCCTTAGGATGAGTACTAGACTACCGGGATTAGGATGTAGATCATACTAGTGGCGCTAGGGTAGTCGGTAAGTACATCCTTCAATTGTTCCTAGTCGTGGGAGTATCGAGATGGGGCATCGATATTCCAGAGTAGACTAGCGTATACGCTTCTCGACCCATGTGATGGGCGATGGATGATCCCATATCCATTGGTGTTTGACATCAGAGATAGTATGCGGGTGCTCAGTGGAGACTGGGTACACTGAATGGACTCGCCGAGAACTCCCAGATGGTATTATACCTCACGTTAGATGGCAGTTCTCTGGTGACACTGATACAGGTTAGTCTGTAGACCCGAGATCGTCATAGAGTCTTGTGTGATTCCCACTGTGCTTTGATTTCCACCTTACCACGTTCAAGAGAACGTGCAAAATGGTGGCTTTTAGGTACAGTCCCGAATCACATGGAGGCAATGAGCGATAGGAGGGGTTTCGTCTCTCCCGGTATTGGGGGTTGATGTTGCACTATGCTCAATTGGCTATAACAGGAAGTCCCTGGCCAGGAATACTTCAGAGATATACTGGTAAGTGTTATCAGTAGTTTATCGACCCGTTATGAGCCTCATATCGGCATGACTTATCGAGTTACTGGGGTCTGACATTTACTACCCCTAGACGAGATATGCGACATATCAGACGAAGAGACTGGACTGTACGGTAGTGTTACTGATTGTATTTGCAGGAGTATGAGCAGGCTTGCTTGTTGATCTTCTGATCTCTCAATACCCCGGTGGCCGTTACGTTTAGCAGACCGCTTGCGGCTTATGGGAGTTTGATATGATCATCACCTACTGCCGGCGTATTGACGAGTCTTTAGAGTCCTACACAGAGGTTTCTTGGCTCGAGCGAAACGGAGTAGGAGCACACATGTGATATGCACGGGACCGAGATTGATACGAGTATGTGATACCGTATTGTATTCTCGCAATTTATGACATCGGTCGGTTATATGAGATATAGCCGGGTTATCGGATCAAGTGTTGATTCGATAAGTTGTTACATATGGTATTAGTCGGTTATATGTGATATAGCCGGATTATTAAATCAAGAGTTGATTTGATAATCAAATGTATAATTATATATTTGATATATTAATTTACATTAACTAGAATTAGCTCACTTAAGATTTCTTTTCTCACTTTGTTTGTGCACATTGTATATATGTGATATATGCAAGTGTACAAAATATTGTGTCATGTTTGATGATACATGCAAGATGGGTGTATGTGTAACATTTCAAAAAAAAAATATTATTTTTCAGGAATTTTTATAATTTAATATTATTTTATTGAATATTTTAATATTTCGGTATTATTAAATACAGATAAATGGGAAATTTTTTTGAAAAATTATGGAAAATTCTAAAATAGGGTATTTTATGGGATTATGCCATTTTTAAGTTTTTATGATTAGTTATATGCTAATTTAGTGCTAATCGCGATTAAAAATTACTAATCGGTTTTTTAGCATTTTTGTGCAAAGCATGCACATATCATTTTTCTTACACTTATGCATTTTTCCACCATGTTTCTTTTGGGGTTACTATTCTAGTGAGAAGGATTTAGAGAGTAAAGAAAAAGAAAAGAAAAGGAAAGGAAAAGGAATAAAGAAATGAGGTATGGTGAGAGAGAGAAAGGTATGGTCTTCTTTTGACCCAAGGACTTAGCCATTTCCTCCATCCCTTCACTCATCTCTCTCCCTCTTCAGCCCCTTGCTACTGCTGCTCCTTCATCTCCTTCCTCTCTTCAAGCCCCAAATCATCTCACAAACAACACCAAAACCCTATCTCCATTTCATTAAAAGTGCGCACAAGCTCAAGATCTACACATTGGACCAAGAAAGCAAGGATTTTGGCCACTAGGGGCAACTCAAGAAAATTCTTGAGTTGCCAAATGAGGTAATTACTGAACCATTAGCTTAGTTTTTGTATTACATACACCCCATACTAGTTTAGAACCGATATTGTGTGTTTTGTGGATTTGAGGAAAGCCTAGTTAGGGTTTGAGGGAGTTTGGGTTATGAAGTGAAATTGAGCTCAGTAGAGGCTACATAAACACCTAAGTGCATGAATTGAGACCTAAACCTGAGACTTAAGACCCGGAATACGGATTTAGAAACCGATATCGGAAAATTTAAAGAATCTGTGAAGGTTATATGAGATCTGCTATCAACCCGAGACTCTGAAAATTATTTTGGTTGGACAGTGATATGTGCAGGAACCCAGGAAGTTACCACCAAGACCCTAGCCCCTAACTCCATGACCCGGCCGCAGATTTAATCCTATTGGCCGCAATTTGCTGCCAGACCTGCACCAAATTGGCTCGTTTTGGTTTTGGTGCCCCTTTACCAGTAGATTAGACCCCTGGCATGTGTAGATTTGTCTAATTTGACCTAGGGTGAAATCTAGAGCCTATTTCCTTAGTTGTTTTGAATTCGTGTTTCCGTATTCCGTATTTTGAATTCTGGATTTGCGTATTGTGTTTTTCCTCGAATACTTGGCGTTTATACGACGATATCGAGGATTATTGATGGTTTTGAAAGCGTAGTCCATAGGTTTTAACCTATAGGCCTTAGCGCATCGTTTTGGGTTCTGTGTGCTGTTTTAGCTTTGATTTGGTTTTAATACGTATTTATGATACTTTGACGTGTAGGTACCTCATGAAGACTTCGGGACGACAAGAAAGCGCGTGGCGACGTCGAGAAATGAAGACGCAAGGTGAGTAGATTATATCTACGTGGCAAGTCGGGTGGATGGCATATAGAACCCCCGCAGTCCGTAGTTGGTATACTATATATATGTATATATTATATATAAGATAGTTTTTAGTGTGTTGTGGTCTTTGTGTTAGGTGTACTATGTATAGATTAGGGTTAGAAGTAAACTAGTATAGTTCCTAGTTGCGAACCCTAGAATAGGTTTACACCCACACGCACACACGTACTTATTGCTACACTTACACTGTGTTGATGATGATATTGGATGACTTTGAAGATGAGTTGATGATTTTGGGCATTGTGCCGTGAGATCGGTGATTTGATATGATTCGTATTTGGGATACGACATGTGATCTTAGCGGGCCTTTGGGCATGTGTTTTACCCCCGCTTTCATACTTATATAGATAGTATCGACTTGTACTAGACTTAGATCAGTACCCCAGATTATGTGATTTGATGATAAGAATACCAGATAATTGATGAGATAATGTGATATTGACCCATACCCAGCTATTGGGATGTCGTACGACGATTTACCGTACGAGCTATATATTGATGATTGATCCGCACTCATGACTCGAGAATGTCAGATGATATACGGTATCGTACCGATACTATTGAGGCAGAATCACCGACTCTTATATTTATATTTATATATATCGACTCAGATTTAGGTGGTTTCCATACCCCTCCCGATTGACTTGATACTTAGATATGTAGTTAGCATAGTAGATGTTAGACTGGACTCGAGTCATACCTATTTCCAAACTACGAATCTGGAATATCTTAAAGACAAGTAAAGGGATTCTACGGGTATTTTCAAAGACGTATCTTTCTTAAAAACACCGTAGCCCTTATTTTACTAAAAATCCTGATTCGTCTTATTTCAAATGGCATAACTGCATGACATATACATATGGATGTAGATTCTTTACTGTTGTGTTGATTATTCAATTTCCGCATATTCATGCTATTCACAACGCTTTGCATGTGTTTATTGCTATATTACCATCATGCTGTTAGGACACCAGCACCATTATCGATGATGCATATGTTCCACGTACACTTGCTTGCCGGCTCACACACTTCATCATCGATAATTGCCATGTCACTACACAGTAATATTATTGCATCAGGATATGACCTTGTATGTGCATACCATTATTCCATATTGCATGATATACTGTTATACTTGAATTTCATTTATATGTCACATACATCATGCTTTCTGATTATGCGCATTGGGATATTTGTTTTCATGATATTTCTGGATTTGGGGAACCGTGGGTATTTCAAAAGATTATGTAAATGTTTTAAAACCCGGTTACCCTTGATATGATATTCCAGCTTCCACCATGAGTTTTATCGGTTCTGATTTATATACCGCTACGAGGAGACGTCGAGGCCGTATGAGGGTACATGGTGGGGCCCGGAGTACCCCGGGGCAAGAAAAGGATATCGATGTGCTTTGAGCCGATGAGCCCGGCTGGGGAACCATACTGTCCGATGATATTACCTTTTACTCGGCGGTTATCTTGGGGATACCGACCGGAGTTTGTACGTATGATACGTCGAAATTCGAGGGTCGAAGCTGGGCACTCGGGTTTCGAGGGAGCGTATGATACGTACCTATCAGGGCTAGTCTTGGTGACAGTGCCTGATAGATGGGGATTTACGTGCCGATGCTAGGTACAGGTTTCTTGATGTTTTCCATGATTTTGATTATATCCTCATATTTACATGCATGATGCTTATTGTTATTGGGTGACAGGTGGATGGGATCCACATATATACAGACATTGATCACATACAGACTTTTATTACATTGATCATACTTCATTTGTATATATAACAGGGTATGAGGGCGCTGTTATATATACCCTTACACCAATATTAGTGGAATGGGACGCTAATATATGTGTATTGATATCCATTTTGATACTTCATCATATTTACTTCATGTAGACATACCTTATATTTATGACATGTTATTACCTGAGGCACTGGTACGAGTACTTGGCACTTCGTACATATTTAGATGTTACATCGCCACCTTATCATGCTTCAGACTTACTCTTTGAGGTTTATATTATATCTGGTCGTATTGACCTAGGATTATGTCATGCATTCGATTTCTGCTTGTAGATATTTTCTATTCACGAGTTGGCAACTCACCCCCATTGTGCCACAGCTTCTTGCAGGTTTTTCCGTACAGGTTCCATAGCGGCATTTCTGGCACACTGCTTCCTTTGCGGGTGAATTGAATTTGGTAGGTGGGTTCTTTGCATCAGAACCACCCTTGTATATGTATTATTCATTGTATCTAGAAATTCCATCAACCAAAACTTGTATATTGTCTCAGACTTAGACACTAGTGATGTATTATTTCAACCTTAGAGTCGCGAGTAGTAGTATTACGGTTTTCATGTTATTTTGAGTTTCTTTTTGAGTTTTGATCCTCGCCATTCGGCGTTGTATATTATATTGCTTGCGTGGTTGTGACCGTCGATTGACGAAGAGCTAGCTCCCGCTTGGGGATGCCTTTTTTCATTGTATATATATTATTCTTGTTGTACCCCGTTCGGGGCCAGTATTTACAAAGGAAACTCTGCCGAAATTTTTAGAAAATACTATACATTTTAAAATTTCATATTCGGCTTAGTTATTTAAAAACCTTGACTTCAAAACTTGTTTTCTTCACTTCTTTAAACTAGTTTTCTTTATTTACTCCTTAAAATGGTTTAAGATTTCTGGGCTTTTTGGCTTACTTGGATTAGATGGGGTCCTATAGACTTCATATGATTCAAGTGCCAGTCACGAGCTATTTCGGGTCGTGACAAAGTTGGTATCAGAGCGCTAGGTTAACCTTGGTTTGAGTCTAAGTTTGACTATGTGGAGCCTAGGGCGTCTATATATATACAGAACTTAGACTTAGTCGAGAGGGTATTAGACCCGAACTTTCGTCGCGTAGGATGACCCTTGGTTGATGGAGTAGGTGACTTCAGTAGAGTTACGTACCGTGTGTATGTTCTGCGGCATACTTACGACACGCCACTCCGCTTAAGGAGCCTTAGGATGTACATTTCCTTGCATAGTATTATATTCATTCCTATGATCTATCCTCATCGATACTGGTTATGAGTTTGCTGCCACGATCACACGGGCAGAGAGAGCTACGGCTAGAGTTGCTTCAGCATGAGCTCGTCGCAGACGAGGACTGACCAGGGCGTGATTCCAGGGACATACGATTGCATTGTGAGGCGTCGTCTTATTGTGTTTTCGCGCCATGAGCGTTTGGTGGATCGCCTTTACGAGATTTCTCGGACGTGCCGATTGGTACCAGCGGATCAGGTTACTGCTAGAGGCCAGCCAGGATGTGATTACCATTAATATATCGCTTATTCACGATGATTGAGGCGCTGTTCAGCGTATAGAAGAATGAGCCAGTTGCTGCTGCAAATGACGAGATATCGCCCAGATGATTGGAGCTACTGCAGCATGAGTATATACTTAGAGATATGATAGTGAGTCGCTAGTTACCCGAGGATGAATGACTAGGACATATGGTTCGTTCGCTTACCCCGATGTGAGGTCATCAGATAGATTGCTTCCAGCTAGAGACGACTTCACGCAGATTCGTTGAGAGTCGATAGAGACGATCGAATGTCAGGAGCCCATTTTCCATGTTTAAAGTATTCGGAAAGACATGAAAGCGATTCTATGGACCCTCTAGAAGAATGAAACCCTAACTCGACTTAATGACCGTGTGAAAGCCTTTGAACCTTAGGGTTTGCAGCAGTTCCGCGGCGCCATTAGTGAGGCTTTGGTTTGCCCTTCAACGGCTGGACCACCGACGTTGTGGCATGTACTCGATACTATTAAACTGTACTCAAGATGTTGATCTCTTGGGGGATTACGAGGTTCTGACGAGTCGGTCGGATGGTTCGACATCATTCGGATATCATGTGATGGGACACACTGCTTGGGAGACTCCAGATACGAGCATAGCCATAGGAGCGCCATCCATGCAGCCACGATGAGACGAGTCCGAAGCAGTCGACATCAGAGATGCGATACGCATGTGAAGGCATTGTATATGGATATACCTTCCAGAAGGAGTTGCGACGAGTATGCAGCCGTTCCAGAACAAGAATTAGCTTCAGCAATAGACGATGATATAGACAAGCGGGATAAGAGGTTCGTGCGAGACGCTGGCGAGCTGTCATTGCTTTCCGTCGAGACCGGAGACCTGATATGCTTACAGAGGCGTTGGGATGCGACCAATTTCCGAGAAAATGCTGTGCTGAGGACACAGATGTCCATTGAGCGAGAAGAGATTATTCAAGAGTACCAGCCTCCATACATATCGGCATAGGCAAGATCGGAAGAGACCTTGAGCAGGATTCCTTCCAGGACACTGTTGCAATAAGATTTGCACCCAGGCGCAGAAATGTGATATGTATTCAGAGATGAACAGAGAAGTGCCAGAACGGAATCGTCCCCGTTAGCACACCTGACAGGGCCGACGAGCCGATAGATTGCGAGATAGGTAATCCACAGGGAAGATGAGGACGCTAGACCGTGAGCAAGAGGCAAGTAGATAATTTGCGTTGCTAGCGTTGAATGCACCGACACCTTCTCGACTTTGAAGGAGGGACTACCGAAGACGGTATTTATGATTTTTGATTTTGTGATTCGATTATCACGTATCCGTCATCTTGGATTTCTGTATTTTGGGCGTTCTGTTTGCATGATTTAGTCTTGATGGCTGAGTTTCATGATATTTGTTTTTATGCACCATGGTTGCACCCACTGGGTATTTATATTTTGCGCATAGTTATTACATTTGAGGTATTGATTGTGATTTCATGCCTATTTTATGCCAGTGATTTTATTTACGCTTCCAGCATAGTTTTCATGCACCTTTAGTGTTTTGATTTGATTTGTGCACGCTGATGCATATGATTGTGAGCTTATACACTGTGGTATACCTGATTTGGATTGAGTCGTATTGTATACCGTCGGTTTCGATATTGATATTGATTTCTTGCACTCCGTGCATTTGGTTTGGATTTTCGCGCGTGATAAGCGCATGTTTTGAGATACAATTTTGGTGCACACCAGATGCACTAAATCGAGATTCTTGTGCATATCAGATGCACCTGATCTTGCTGTCCGGCACGCCCGTTGCCCTTGGCAGATGTTTCGTGCACACCAGTTGCACCTAGATTTTGTTTTGTGCACATGTATGGCACATGTATGGATTTTGATTTTCGTACGCACCAGACGCACCGGATATTCATATATACATTTTGAGATTCATTCCTTATGGAGCATTACGTTTTATGATATTTGCTATGTGTTTTCATACTGAGCGGGACTAGTAAGAGGACAGTACCCGCATACTTTTGCATGTATTTACTTTAGTTATTTACACATATAGCTTTCTTATATACATGTATAATTTTGATGTACATCATACTGGTTTTGTTTTGGATTTGACATTTGTGTCTTTATCATGACTCCGATGATTGCGGGATGCTTGACGGAGTTTTGATTTTGAGTTATCTGTTCATTACTCCTGCGCATGCATTGTGCTACGATGCGTTTTATATATTGATGATTTCGGTGCCCCGACAATTTGGATTTTACTGAAATGTTTTAGTATTTGGTGGTTCAAATTTAAATTCGGGGACCGAATTTATTTAAGGGGGGAAGATTGTAACATTTCAAAAAAAATAAAATATTATTTTGTGGGAATTTTTATAATTTAATATTATTTTATTGAATATTTTAATATTTCGGTATTATTAAATACAGATAAATGGGGAAAAATTTGGAAAAATTATGGAAAATTCTAAAATAAGGTATTTTATGGAATTATGCCATTTTAAAGTTTTTATGATTAGTTATATGCTAATTTAGTGCTAATCGCGATTAAAAATCGCTAATCGGTTTTTTAGTATTTTTGTGCAAAACATGCACATATCATTTTTCTTACACTTGTGAATTTTTCCACCATGTTTCTTTTGGGGTTACTATTCTAGTGAGAAGGATTTAGAGTGGAAACAAAAAGAAAAGAAAAGAAAAGAAAAGGAAAAGGAATAAAGAAATGAGGTATGGTGAGAGAGAGAAAGGTATGGTCTTCTTTTGACCCAAGGACTTAGCCATTTCCTCCATCCCTTCACTCATCTCTCTCCCTCTTCAGGCCCTTGCTGCTGCTGCTGCTCCTTCATCTCCCTCCCCTCTTCAAGCCCCAAATCATCTCACAAACAACACCAAAACCCTATCTCCATTTCATTAAAAGTGTGCACAAGCTCAAGATCTACACATTGGACCAAGAAAGCAAGGATTTTGGCCACTAGGGGTAACTCAAAAAAATTCATGAGTTTCCAAATGAAGTAATTACTGAACCATTAGCTTAGTTTTTGTATTACATACACCCCCATACTAGTTTAGAACCGATATTGTGTGTTTTGTGGATTTGAGGAAAGCCTAGTTAGGGGTTGAGGGAGTTTGGGTTATGATGTGAAATTGAGCTCAGTAGAGGCTACATAAACACCTTAGTGCATGAATTGAGATCTGAACCTGAGACTTAAGACCCGGAATACGGATTTAGAAACCGATATCGGAAAATTTAAGGAATCTGTGAAGGTTATATGAGATCTGCTATCAACCCGAGACTCTGAAAATTATTTTGGTTGGACAGTGATATGTGCAGGAACCCAGGAAGTTACCACCAAGACCCTAGCCCCTAACTCCATGACCCGGCCGCAGATTTAATCCTATTGGCCGCAATTTGCGGCCAGACCTGCACCAAATTGGCTCGTTTTGGTTTTGGTGCCCCTTTACCAGTAGATTGGACCCCTGGCATGTGTAGATTTGTCTAATTTGACCTAGGATGAAATCTAGAGCCTATTTCATTAGTTGTTTTGAATTCGTGTTTCCGTATTCCGTATTTTGAATTCTGGATTTGCGTATTGTGTTTTTCCTCGAATACTTGGCGTTTATACGACGATATCGAGGATTATTGATGGTTTTGAAAGCGTAGTCCATAGGTTTTAACCTATAGGCCTTAGCGCATCGTTTTGGGTTCCGTGTGCTGTTTTAGCTTTGATTTGGTTTTAATACGTATTTACGATACTTTGACGTGTAGGTACCTCATGAAGACTTCGGGACGACAAGAAAGCGCGTGGCGACGTCGACAAATGAAGACGCAAGGTGAGTAGATTATATCTACGGGGGAAGTCGGGTGGATGGCATATAGAACCCCCGCAGTCCGTAGTTGGTATACTATATATATGTATATATTATATATAAGATAGTTTTTAGTGTGTTGTGGTCTTTGTGTTAGGTGTACTATGTATAGATTAGGGTTAGAAGTAAACTAGTATAGTTCCTAGTTGCGAACCCTAGAATAGGTTTACACCCACACGCACACACGTACTTATTGCTATACTTACACTGTGTTGATGATGATATTGGATGACTTTGGAGATGAGTTGATGATTTTGGGCATTGTGCCGTGAGATCGGTGATTTGATATGATTCGTATTTGTGATACGACATGTGATCTTAGCGGGCCTTTGGGCATGTGTTTTACCCCCGCTTTCATACTTATATAGATAGTATCGACTTGTACTAGACTTAGATCAGTACCCCAGATTATGTGATTTGATGATAAGAATACCAGATAATTGATGAGATAATGTGATATTGACCCGTACCCAGCTATTGGGATGCCGTACGACGATTTACCGTACGAGCTATATATTGATGATTGATCCGCACTCATGACTCGAGAATATCAGATGATATACGGTATCGTACGCGATACTATTGAGGCGGAATCACCGACTCTTATATTTATATTTATATATATCGACTCAGATTTAGGTGGTTTCCATACCCCTCCCGATTGACTTGATACTTAGATATGTAGTTAGCATAGTAGATGTTAGACAAGACTCGAGTCATACCTATTTCCAAACTAGGAATCTGGAATATCTTAAAGACAAGTAAAGGGATTCTACGGGTATTTTCAAAGATGTATCTTTCTTAAAAACACCGTAGCACTTATTTTACTAAAAATCTTGATTCGTCTTATTTCAAATGGCATAACTGCATGACATATACATATGGATGTAGATTCTTTATTGTTGCGTTGATTATTCGATTTCCGCATATTCATGCTATTCACATCGCTTTGCATGTGTTTATTGCTATATTACCATCATGCTGTTAGGACACCAGCACCATTATCGATGATGCATATGTTCCACGTACACTTGCTTGCCGGCTCACCCACTTCATCATCGATAATTGCCATGTCACTACAAAGTAGTATTATTGCATCAGGATATGACCTTGTATGTGCATACCATTATTCCATGTTGCATGATATACTGTTATACTTGCATTTCATTTATATGTCACATACATCATGCTTTCTGATTATGCGCATTGCGATATTTGTTTTCATGATATTTCTGGATTTAGAGAACCGTGGGTATTTCAAGAGATTATGTAAATGTTTTAAAACCCGGTTACCCTTGATATGATATTCCAGCTTCTACCATGAGTTTTATCGGTTCTGATTTATATACCCCTACGAGGAGGCGTCGAGGCCGTATGAAGGTACATGGTGAGGCCCGGAGTACCCCGGGGCAAGAAATGGATATCGATGTTGAGCCGATGAGCCCGGCTGGGGAACCATACTGTCCGGTGATATTACCTTTTACTCGGCGGTTATCTTGGGGATACAGACCGGAGTTTGTGCGTATGATACGTCGAAATTCGAGGGTCGAAGCTGGGCACTCGGGTTTCGAGGGAGCGTATGATACGTACCTATCAGGGCTAGTCTTGGTGACAGTGCCTGATAGATGAGGATTTACGTGCCGACGCTAGGCACAGGTTTCATGATGTTTTCCATGATTTTGATTATATCCTCATATTTACATGCATGATGCTTATTGTCATTGGGTGACAGGTGGACGGGATCCACATATATACAGACATTGATCACATACAGACTTTTATTACATTGATCATACTTCATTTGTATATATAACAGGGTCTGAGGGCGCTGTTATATATACCCTTACACCAATGTTAGTGGAATGGGACGCTAATATATGTGTATTGATCTCCATTTTGATACTTCATCATATTTACTTCATGTAGACATACCTTATATTTATGACATGTTATTACCTGAGGCACTGGTATGAGTACTTGGCACTACCTACATGTTTAGATGTTACATTGCCACCTTATCATGCTTCAGACTTACTCTTTGAGGTTTATATTATATCTGATCGTATTGACCTAGGATTATGTCATGCATTCGATTTCTGCTTGTAGATATTTTCTATTTACGAGTTGGTAACTCACCCCCGTTGTGCCACAGCTTCTTGCAGGTTTTTCCGTACAGGTTCCATAGCGGCATTTCTGGCACACTGCTTCCTTTGCGGGTGAATTGCATTTGGTAGGTGGGTTCTTTGCATCAGAACCACCCTTGTATATGTATTATTCATTGTATCTAGAAATTCCATCAACCAAAACTTGTATATTGTTTCAAGCTTAGACACTGGTGATGTATTATTTCGACCTTAGAGTCGCGTGTAGTAGTATTACGGTTTTTATGTTATTTTGAGTTTCTTTTTGAGTTTTGATCCTCGCCATTCGGCGTTGTATATTATATTGCTTGCGTGGTTGTGACCGTCGATTGACGAAGAGCTAGCTCCCGCTTGGGGATGCCTTTTATCATTGTATATATATTATTCTTGTTGTACCCCGTTCGGGGCCAGTATTTACAAAGGAAACTCTGCCGAAATTTTTAGAAAAGACTATACATTTTAAAATTTCATATTCGGCTTAGTTTTTTAAAAACCTCGACTTCAAAACATGTTTTCTTCACTTCTTTAAACTAGTTTTCTTTATTTACTCCTTAAAATGGTTTAAGATTTCTGGGCTTTTTGGCTTACTTGGATTAGATGGGGTCCTATAAACTTCATATGATTCAAGTGCCAGTCACGAGCTATTTCGGGTCATGACAGTATGAGACACACACACATGCTTATGATGATAATTAGGGTTTTTATTCATTTTGGTAATTACAAAATGGTTGGAAATTATTAAGGCATGAAGCTTGTAGAAGCTTGTTCTTTGCATTGACCAAGTCCACTTTTTTTTTGCCAAAGATATTTATTAACCCAACCTATTATCCTAACCATAGTAATGTCTATACAAGGGTTATCATATGATGCTTAACTCACCCATGGTTGCTATTATTCACTTGTGAATTATCATAAAAGTTTTTTTCTTCTTCCTAAAAAAGCTTTCTAGCTTCAATGGAGATGTGAGGAAAAATGTGAGAAAATCAATTTTAAAGTGAGCCCACTTCCTACTTCATCATTCTCTACTACTTGCTATTTAGTTTAGGGTGTTTGCTTCACTAATTCCACAATTAGTGAAGAGATAGCTTGGGTTAGTGTCTCCTTGACATAGATCATCTTCGGCCTCGAAGACTTCATGCAAGCATGTTCATTTCTTCATGGGATCCTCTCTAGAGTCCGGGACATCATGATCGCAGTGAAGGGACTACTACATGGAGCTAATGAAGTGAAGGACCGGTCTACAAAGGTTGTATTCCTTGTTCACTTTACTTGCAAAGTAGTTTGCATTTCATTCTGTCGTTTTTATAGTAGACTATTCTAGGGTTAGGGTTAGCTAGAACGCCAAATTTTGAAATTGGCATGTAAGATGCCTCCCGAAACCTTGCTGCCGTGCTAGGTGACCCTTCATAACCCTACAGTGGTATCAGAGCCAAGCTAGAGAATTAGACGATGTTTGTTAGATTACGAATCCGAAACTACTCCGAAACTTAGAAACATTGAAATCTAGTTTCTGTCATATTTTAAATGGCCTCTAAAATTTTTTTAAGCAACTGCAGAATGTTATATGAGATGTAACATGAACACTGAGAAAATACGAACCCATTTCGCCGGTTTTGACCCGGTAACATTCCCAGAATTTCCGAGCTGGTCGGCCCCTCTGCTCTGTTTTAGTTCGTATTCGTTTGGTGTTATGGTTTTTGGGTTTTGGTGTTTCAGGTGTTGCTTGTTTTTTCTAAAATTGCATGAGATGTTAATTTTCTATAAAGGAAATTCGGATGTTTCGTAGTCATAATTCTAACATTGTTTCAGGTTTTTTAGACGGCGTTAAAAAGTTCGAACGGATATCAATAACCCAATTTTTCCCTCGACGGAAAATTTTCCAGGAGTTGGATTTTTCCAAGTTAAAGAACATTCAAAAATCATGCAAGTAATGCGATGGACCCTCTAGAAGAACGAAACCCTAACTCGATTCTATGACCGTAAGCACCGCCGCCAAACCCTAGGGTTTGCAGTAGTTCCGCGGCGCCATAGGTGAGGCAAGGGTTGACCTTTTTACGGTTAGTCCATAGGTACCGTGGCATGTACTGAGTATTTTTAAACTACGCTCAAGTGTTGAGCTCTTTGGAAAATTTTGGGAGTTTGTTGATTCGATCGGAATGTTTAATATCGTCTAGCTATTTGTGGAATGTGATACAATATTTGGAATTCATTTGGTTAGGCATGAAATCCAAAGTATGTGATATTTCGGGTTTATGATGTCTAAGGTGATTGTGAATTCCAAATGTTGTAGTTTGACATTTTCTTTTCTGCGACCGTAAGTGTAATATGTGGTGTATCGCCGGTTTCGTTGCTATATGTCAACGACAATTAGGATACGCATATTTACTTACGTTGATGACATGTGATGTTATGTGTTGCTGTGATATGTTATATTGGATCGTCGTGTTTTGAATAGCCGGTTTTTTTTATGTGAGATGAGAGTTTTTCATTTTCATTCATGTAAAAACTTGTATATAATATTCTTTTATTGGGGCACTTCCGGAATGAGGATGATGTCACCATTGATGTATATTATTTACTTTACCGCATTTGATAAACCCAAGGTGGGGAGCACAAGTAACCGTGTTCTAGAGTCCAGTGGGAGACTATCTCGAGGAGTCGAGTCCGGCTCTCTTAACTCTAGAATTGGTAGGGTTGCTTGCCTCTCTCGTAGGGGTCTAGGGATGTGTGTTTGGCTATTCATCACGACCGTGGAATCCGTGTTTTATACTGGCTTAATTTAAAACACGGAATTCCTAGTATATCCAATATTTCATATGTTATCTTCTGCCGCTGATATTCTGTGATGTGATCACTTTATATGCATGAGACGAATGCTTTATTATTATATATATGATATATAATAAACTGTAACGTCTTCAAAATAATAAAATATGATTTTTGGGAAATTTTATAATTTAATATTATTTTAATGAATATTTTAATATTCTGGTATAATTAAATACAAATAAATGGGGAAAAATTATGGAAAATTCTAAAATAAGGTATTTTATGGAATTATGCCATTTTAAAGTTTTTAAGATTAGTTATATGCTAATTTAGTGCTAATCGCGATTAAGAATCGCTAATTGTATTTTTAGCATTTTTGTGCAAAAATGTGCACATATCATTTTTCCACACTTGTTACACTTATGTTACATTTCTTTCTACCATGGCTTTCTTTTGGGTCTACTATTCAAGTGAGAAGAGTTAGTGTAGAAAAGAAAAGAAAAAGAAAAGGGTAAGTGATGATGAGAGAGAGAGAGTAGGTTGCATTGACTTTGACCCTTCCCTTCATCATTCTCCCATCTCATTTCTCTCTCCCCTCTCCCTTGATGAGCTGCTGCTCCCTCTTTCCCTCTCTCTCCCTCTTCATGAAACCCTAGATCCCCCATGAAAACAAAGCCAAAACCTTATTCCCACTTCACAAAAAGTGTTCCCGAGCTCACTAGCTACACATTGAACCTAGCAAGATTGGATTTGGTGGACTTTGAGCAACTCAAGAATTTTCTTGAGTTGCCAAAGGAGGTAATTTCTGCACCTATTAGAGTAGTATTTCAATTCCTTGTGTATCTATTCTAGTTTCATATCGATATTGTGATGTTTGTGGATTTTAGAGAATTCAAGTTAGGGTTCAGGGTAAAACTGAGAATCAAGATGAAATTGAGGCTTATTGTGACCTTAGAAAACCTGGTGTAATGCAAAATTGGACCCAAACCTGGAATTGGAACCAAACCTGGAATTGGAACCAGAATACGGAATTACGGAACCGATATCGGAAAAAACTGGAAATCTGTCACTGTTTTGTGTAATCTGCTATCACCCCGAGATCCCTAAAATAAAACTGAGTTAACAGTGAGATGTGCAGGCACCAGAGAACCACCACCCCAAACCCTAGCTCCCAACTCCCTTACCAGGCCGCCAATTCTCCCATTCTGGCCGCAATTTGCGGCCAGAGCAGGGTGGATTTGTCTCGTTTTCTGTGCATGCCCCTATTTCCTCTAGTATTGACCCTGGGTACTTCTAGTTTTGACTGATTCCATCTAGGGTGAAATCTGGATTGATTTTCCTTTGTTGGTGTATGATTTACGACTTTATTTAGCATGGATTTTAGTGTTTTGTGATTCATTCCTGTCGGGTGGCGTTTGGACGTCAACGACAAGTGGATATTGATCGTGTTTACATGCGAGTCGATAGGTTTTTACCTATGTGGGTAGTGTGTGCTATTTTGGTTTCCGATGTGATTTTCATGTGCTTTAGCATTGTGATATACTTGTAGGTACCCTGCGAGATGTGGACGCAAGGAAGATGAAGATGGCGACATCGACACCGACACATGAGAAGCAAGGTGAGTAGATTTATATCTACGGGGAGAAGTCGGGTGGATGGCGTATAGCACCCCCGCAGTCCGTGGTGATGTATACGAATACGTATACACACATATATTTTTTTATGTGTTCTTTAGGGTAATTGGTGGTAATAATGGATTATTGGTGATAAGGATGTATTGGTTGAGTAGTGCGAACCCTAGAGTAGTGGTTGCACCCACACTCACACATACACACATACTTGCATATATTCTTTCATATATCTGTGCGCATATGATGGTGGGTATATCTACACATGGGTATGGGACTATGTGTATATATACGGGTTTTGAGGATGATACGTGGGATTGAGATGAGTCGATGAGATTCGATTGAGGCCGTGAGATTTGGCGACATGACAGAGTCGTATTGGGGATGTGATATGATGGTAGTGATGCCTGTCATGTGATGAGATATTGTGATATCGACTCAGATTTTGGTGGTTTCCATACCCCTCTCTTTTGACTTGACTGTGGGTTCGTAGTTCGCATAGTAGGCGTTAGACTAGAACCGAGTCATACCTATTTCAAAACTAACGAATCGGGGATATTTTAAAGATAAGCAAAAGGGTTTATACGGATATTAAAAAAGGCGCATCTTTTCTTAAAACACCGTAGCCCTTATTTTACCAAAAGCCCTGATTCGTCTTATTTCAAAAGGCAAGGTTGCATGATATAGCTACTGAGGCAGGTTCTCTACTGTTGCGTTGATTACTTGATTCCGCACATTCATGCTGTTTGCATTGCATCGCTTATATTGTTGATATATTTCAGTCTTGCTGCTAGGACACCAGCACCATTATCGATGATGCGTATGTTCCATGTACACTGTTGCCGGCTCACACACTTCATCATCGATAATTGCCATGTCACTACACTGTAGTACTGTTGCATTCAGGATTTAACCCTGGCATGATATATTGATATTCTTACTCTTCTGCTATATGTCGCATACATGTTGTTTTCTGATTATACGCATTGAGATATGCTGTTTACATGATATTTCTGGTTTTTGGGAACCGTGGGTGTTTTCAAAGAGGATATGTAATTGTTTTGAAAACCCGGTTACCCTTGATATGATATTTCAGTGCGTCCACCATGTGTTTTCTCGGTGCTGAGTGCGACATGTGTAACCCGAATCGAGGAGTGGACGAGCCGATTGCGGGTACATGGTGGACCCGGAATGGTTCCCCTCGGTAAGATGATCGATGATCTTTGCCGATTGAGCCTGGAGGCGGGCGAGTACCTACCGGTGATTTTGTTGGACCTGGCGGTTATCCGGAGGATACCGACCAGAGTCGATAGATGGATATAGGCGTACTGCCGGGGCCGAGGGCCGATACCGCAGACAGAGCCTGTGGGCCAATCCGGACTGATGGAGCCCGATATATGAGGATTTACGTGCCGATGCTGGGCACAGTTTTCATGATGTTTTCGAGTGCCGATGCTGGGCACTCCGGTTCCATGATTTTGACGTGTCGCGAGGGACACAGGTGGTTTATATCCTCATATTTCCATGCATATGCTGATGATATTTACATGCATGATGGTTATTGTCATTGGGTGACGAGTGGACGGGATCCACGTGTGTGCAGATTTGATTACATTGATCATACCTTATATTCATGACATGCTATTACCTGAGGCACTAGCACGAGCACTTGGCACTACACCCATGTATAGAGGTTACATTGCCAGTTTAGCATGCTTCAGCTTTATTCATATTGAGGTTATTTGTATCTGATCGTATTGACCTAGGATGGGTCATGCATTCGATCTCTGCTTGTAGATATTTTCTATTCACGAGTTGGCAACTCACCCCCATTGTGCCCCAGTTCTTGCAGGTTGCCGTACAGATTCCATAGCGGCATTTCCGGCACACTGCTTCCTTATGGGTGACTTGCTTGGATAGGTGGGTTCTTTTGTATCAGAACCGCCATTGTTCATGTATTATTTATTGTATCTAGAATTTCCATCAACCCAAAACTTGTATATTATTTCAGACTTAGAAAACAGTGTTGTATTATTTCGACCTTAGAGTCGCGCTTGTAGTATTACGGTTTTCTGGCTGTTTTGAGTTTCTTTTTGGATTTGATCCTCGCCCTTTGGCGTTGTATATTATTATTGCTTGCGTGGTTGTGACCGTTGATTGACGAAGAGCTAGCTCCCGCTTGGGGATGCTTTTTATCATTTCATATATATTATTCTTGTTGTACCCCGTTTGGGGCCATTTTTTACAAAGGAAACTCTGCCGAAATTTTCAGGAAAGTTTACACATTTTAAAAATACACATTCGGCTTAGTTATTTAAAAACTTTGATTTTCGAAACATGATTTCCTTACTTTCCAATACCAGTTTTCCTTATTTACTTTTTAAATGGTTTTAGATTGCTGGGCTTTTGGCTTACTTGGATCAGATGGGGTCCTATAGACTTCATATGGTTCAAGGGCCAGTCACGTGCTCTTTCGGGTCGTGACAAAGTTGGTATCAGAGCGCTAGGTTGACCTTGGTTCGAGTCTGAGTTTGACTATGTGGAGCCTAGGGCGTTATTTATATACGGAACTTAGGCTTGACCTTACGGAACTTAGACTTAGTCGAGGGGGTATTAAACCCGAACTTTCGTCGTGTAGGATGACCCTTGGTTGATGGAATAGATGACTAAAGTAGAGTGATGTACCGTGGGTATGTTCCGCGGCATACTTACGACACGCCACTCCACTTAAGGAACCTTAGGTTGTACATTTCCTTGCACATTATTATATTCCTTCCTATGATATATCTTCATCGATACTGGTTGTGGTTTTGCTGCCGCGATTGCACGGGCAGAGTGAGCTACGGCTCGAGTGGTGTCAGCGTGAGCTCGTCGTGGACGAGGGCTGACCGGGGCGTGATTCCAGAGACATACGGTTGCATTGAGGCTTCGTATTTTGTATTTCCGCACTTTGAGCATTTGACAGATCGCTGTTGCGAGATTTTCCCGGGTGTACTGATCGGCACGAGAGGATTGAGCCACTGATAGAGGCTAGCCAGGATGTGATGACTGTTGATATATCGCTTATTCAGGACGATTGAGGCGCTGTTCAGCGTACGGACGAATGAGCCAGTTGTTGCTGCGAGTGATGAGATATCGCCCAGATGATTGGAGCTACTGCAGCATGAGCATATTCTTAGAGATATGATAGTGAGTCGCTAGTCACCGAGGATTAATGACTAGGACCTGTGGTTCGTTCGCTTACCCCGATGCGAGGTCATCAGGTAGATTGATTCCAGCTAGAGACGACTTCACGCAGGTTCGTTGAGAGTCGATTGAGACGATCGAATGTCAGGAACCCATTTTCCAAGTTTAAAGTATACGGAAAGACATGCAGGTGATTCTATGGACCCTCTAGAAGAATGAAACCCTAACTCGACTTAATGACCGTGTGAAAGCCTTTGAACCTTAGGGTTTGCGGCAGTTCCTCGGCGCCATTAGTGAGGCTTGGGTTTGCCTTTCTACGGCTGGACCACCGATGCTGTGGTATGTACTCGATACTATTAAACTGTACCCGAGATGTTGAGCTCTTGGGGGATTGTGATGTTCTGACGAGTCGATCGGATGATTCGACATCATTCGGATATCATGTGATGGGACACTGCTTGGGAGACTCCAGATACGAGCATAGCCGTCGGAGCGCAGTCCGTATAGCCATGATGAGATGAGTCCGAATCAGTCGACATTGGAGCAAGGTGGAGTAAAGAGTTCGCACGAGATTTCGACGAGATGACGTTTCACTCCGCTGACATCAGAGATGCGATATGCACGCTGAGGACGGGTACGGCTAGATATCTTCTACTGAGTAAGGAAGTTACCGAGTTTGTGATTTCGAGTCCGTGTTAGAGACTTCGGGTGGACCGTAGCCGAGGACATTGCAGTGCGCAGATAGAGACGCGATGTCGAAATGGACGATGATACAGACAAGCGGGACAAGAAGTTCGTGCGAGAGGCAGACGAGCTGTTACTACACCCCGTTAAGATTAAAGGCCGGACATGCATACAGAGGTGCAGGGATGCGACCAGCTTCCGAGGAGATGTTGTACTAAGGATGCAGATGTTCAGAAAGCGAGGAAAGATTACGCCAGAGCACCAGCCTCCTTACAGTTTGGCTTAGGCAAGATCGGAAGAGACCTTGAGTAGGATTCCTTCCAGTACACTGCTGCAATAAGAGTTGCACCCAGGATCGATGTGTGATGTGCATTCAGAGGACCCGAGGTCGGCGCCAGAGATATGCTGCTTTACGAGCGGTCGTGAGGATTGATCGAGAGATGACCAGGAAAGTGCCAGGACGGAATCGTTCCTGTCAGCACACCTGACCGGGCCGATGAGCCGATGGATTGCGAGATTGGTAATCTACAGGAAAGATCAGGAACCAGAGGCAGAGGACGCCAGCCGCGAGCAAGAGGCAAGTAGATATCTTGCGCCGCTAGCATCGGATGTACCGGTACCTTCTCGACCCTGAAGAAGGATATACCGACGACAGTATTTATGATTTGTGATTTTGTGATTTGATTATCACGTATCCGTTGCTTTGGATTTCGGTATTTTGGGCGATCTATTCGCATGATTTAGTCTTGACGACTGAGTTTCATGATATTTGATTTTGTGCACCATGGTTGCACCTACTGGGTATTTATACCTTGTACATAGTTATTACTCTTGAGGTATTGATTATGATTTCATGCTTATTTTATGCCGGTGATTTGATTTACGCTTCCAGCAGAGTTTCATGTACTTATAGTGTTTTGATTTTGCACTCGGTATAGCTTATATGTGCTTGTAGTGCATTGATATGTGTTCTGTGCACGCAGTTGCACACGTTTATGATTTTCTTCATATCTGGGTACACTTGGTGTTGCTGCTTACGTATTTGAGTTATTGCTGGTATTTGTGCATGGGATGCACCAGTTCTATACTTCGTGCGTTTGTCGCACCAGTTTTATGTTTCTTGCGTTTATCGCATCGGATTTATATTTCGTGCCTTTGTTGCACCGGATTTATATTTTGTGCATTTCGGTTGCACCTGACTTCGATTTGATGCCTTTCGGTATGTCTATTTTGATTGTGATATTGATGAGGATTCTTGCACTCCGTGCTTTTGACTGGACTTACGCATATTCGGCGTTGCTATTGGATTTTTGTGATTCCGTGCATATTGAGTGCGCAGGGTTTAGATTTTCATTCGTGCACGATGGATGCACCGATTTGGATTTTCGCGCATGTTGGGCGCATGTTTTGAGACACGATTTTGGTGCACACCAGATGCACTAAATCAAGATTCTTTGTGCATGTCAGATGCACCTGTTTTGGCTGTCAGGCACACACGTTGCCTATGATAGATGTTTCGTGCACACCCGTTGCACCTAGATGTTGTTTTGTGCACCTGTATGGCACATATATGGATTTTGATTTCCGTGCGCACCAGACGCACAGGGTGGTGTTATGTGCATTTTTGGGATTTATTCCTTTTGGAGCAGTACATTGTTATGATATTGGATATTTGTTTTCATACTGAGCAGGACTAGTCAGAGGACAGTACCTGGATATATTTTGCATGCATTGATAGTTCGAAGGGATTTCCAAAGAGCGAGCTATGGTCTCGGTGTATATATACCTACGTGTCCGATATGACACGGAACGTTTTAAAAACAGGAAACCCTTCTAAATTGTTTTCAAAACGGAGGAACGTACCTATTAAACAAAGGATATATATAGATATATGTATATAGTTATTTTCTTGTGAAAAACGTCCGCCACTGTGCAGTGTTACGCGCATCGCACAGCGACTTAAAAAGATTTGGCATGCATCTACATCAGCTATTCACATGTATAGATTGGATGTCTACATGTATAGTTCTGATTTATATCATATTGATTGTGTATTGGATTTGACATTCGTGTCTTTACCATGACTCCGATGATTGCGGGACACTTGATGGAGTGTTGCTTTTGAGTTATCTGCTCAGTACTTTTGCGCATGCATTGCGCTATGATGTTTTATGTATTGCTGATTTCGGAGCCCCGATAACTTAGAAATTGTATTGAAATATTTTAGCATTTGGGGGTTTAAATTTAAATTCGGGGACCGAATTTCTTTAAGGGGGGTAGATTGTAACATCTTCAAAATAATAAAATATGATTTTTGGGAAATTTTATAATTTAATATTATTTTAATGAATATTTTAATATTCTGGTATAATTAAATACAAATAAAGGGGGAAAAATTATGGAAAATTCTAAAATAAGGTATTTTATGGAATTATGCCATTTTAAAGTTTTTAAGATTAGTTATATGCTAATTTAGTGCTAATCGCGATTAAGAATCGCTAATTGGATTTTAAGCATTTTTGTGCAAAAATGTGCACATATCATTTTTCCACACTTGTTACACTTGTGTTACATTTCTTTCTACCATGGCTTTCTTTTGGGTCTACTATTCAAGTGAGAAGAGTTAGTGTAGAAAAGAAAAGAAAAAGAAAAGGGTAAGTGATGATGAGAGAGAGAGAGTAGGTTGCATTGACTTTGACCCTTCCCTTCATCATTCTCCCATCTCATTTCTCTCTCCCCTCTCCCTTGATGAGCTGCTGCTCCCTCTTTCCCTCTCTCTCCCTCTTCATGAAACCCTAGATCCCCCATGAAAACAAAGCCAAAACCATATTCCCACTTCACAAAAATTGTTCCCGAACTCACTAGCTACACATTGAACCTAGCAAGATTGGATTTGGTGGACTTTGAGCAACTCAAGAATTTTCTTGAGTTGCCAAAGGAGGTAATTTCTGCACCTATTAGAGTAGTATTTCAATTCCTTGTGTATTTATTCTAGTTTCATATCGATATTGTGATGTTTGTGGATTTTAGAGAATTCAAGTTAGGATTTAGGATAAAACTGAGAATCAAGATGAAATTGAGGCTTATTGTGACCTTAGAAAACCTGGTGTAATGCAAAATTGGACCCAAACCTGAAATTGGAACCAGAATACGGAATTATGAAACCGATATCGGAAAAAACTGGAAATCTGTCACTGTTTTGTGTAATCTGCTATCACCCCGAGATCCCTAAAATAAAACTGAGTTAACAGTGAGATGTGCAGGCATCAGAGAACCACCACCCCAAACCCTAGCTCCCAACTCCCTTACCAGGCCGCCAATTCTCCCATTCTGGCCGCAATTTGCGGCCAGAGCAGGGTGGATTTGTCTCGTTTTCTGTGCATGCCCCTATTTCCTCTAGTATTGACCCTGGGTACTTCTAGTTTTGACTGATTCCATCTAGGGTGAAATCTGGATTGATTTTCCTATGTTGGTGTATGATTTACGACTTGATTTAGCATGGATTTTGGTGTTTTGTGATTCATTCCTGTCGGGTGGAGTTTGGACGTCAACGACAAGTGGATATTGATCGTGTTTACATGCGAGTCGATAGATTTTTACCTATGTGGGTAGCGTGTGCTATTTTGGTTTCCGATGTGATTTTCATGTGCTTTAGCATTGTGATATACTTGTAGGTACCCTACGAGATGTGGAGGCAAGGAAGATGATGATGGCGACATCGGCACCGACACATGAGAAGCAAGGTGAGTAGATTTATATCTACGGGGAGAAGTCGGGTGGATGGCGTATAGCACCCCCGCAGTCCGTGGTGATGTATACGAATACGTATACACACATATATTTTTTTATGTGTTCTTTAGGGTAATTGGTGGTAATAATGGATTATTGGTGATAAGGATGTATTGGTTGAGTAGTGCGAACCCTAGAGTAGTGGTTGCACCCACACTCACACATACACACATACTTGCATACATTCTTTCATATATCTGTGAGCATATGATGGTAGGTATATCTACACATGGGTATGGGACTATGTGTATATATACGGGTTTTGAGGATGATACGTGGGATTGAGATGAGTCGATGAGATTCGATTGAGGCCGTGAGATTTGGCAACATGACAGAGTCGTATTGGGGATGTGATATGATGGTAGTGATGCCTGTCATGTGATGAGATATTGTGATATCGACTCAGATTTAGGTGGTTTCCATACCCCTCTCTTTTGACTTGACTGTGGGTTCGTAGTTCACATAGTAGGCGTTAGACTAGACCCGAGTCATACCTATTTCAAAACTAACGAATCAGGGATATTTTAAAGATAAGCAAAAGGGTTTATACGGATATTTAAAAAGGCGCATCTTTTCTTAAAACACCGTAGCCCTTATTTTACCAAAAGCCCTGATTCGTCTTATTTCAAAAGGCAAGGTTGCATGATATAGCTACTGAGGCAGGTTCTCTACTGTAGCGTTGATTACTTGATTCCGCACATTCATGCTGTTTGCATTGCATCGCTTATATTGTTGATATATTTTAGTCTTGCTGCTAGGACACCAGCACCATTATCGATGATGCGTATGTTCCACGCACACTGTTGCCGGCTCACACACTTCATCATCGATAATTGTCATGTCACTACACTGTAGTACTGTTGCATTCAGGATTTAACCCTGGCATGATATATTGATATTCTTACTCTTCTGCTATATGTCGCATACATGTTGTTTTCTGATTATACGCATTGAGATATGCTGTTTACAAGATATTTCTGGTTTTTAGGAACCGTGGGTGTTTTCAAAGAGGATATGTAATTGTTTTGAAAACCCGGTTACCCTTGATATGATATTTCAGTGCGTCCAACATGTGTTTTCTCGGTGCTGAGAGCGACATGTGCAACCCGAATCGAGGAGTGGACGAGCCGATTGCGGGTACATGGTGGACCCGGTATGGTTCCCCTCAGTAAGATGATCGATGAGCTTTGCCGATTGAGCCTGGAGGCGGGCGAGTACCTACCGGTGATTTTGTTGGACCTGGCGGTTATCCGGAGGATACCGACCAGAGTCGATAGATGGATATAGGCGTACTGCCGGGGCCGAGGGCCGATACCGCAGACAGAGTCTGTGGGCCGATCCGGACTGACGGAGCCCGATATATGAAGATTTACGTGCCGATGCTGGGCACAGTTTTCATGATGTTTTCGAGTGCCGATGCTGGGCACTCCGGTTCCATGATTTTGACGTGTCGCGAGGGACACAGGTGGTTTATATCCTCATATTTCCATGCATATGCTGATGATATTTACATGCATGATGGTTATTGTCATTGGGTGACGAGTGGACGGGATCCACGTGTGTGAAGATTTGATTACATTGATCATACCTCATATTCATGACATGCTATTACCTGAGGCACTAGCACGAGCACTTGGCACTACACCCATGTATAGAGGTTACATTGCCAGTTTAGCATGCTTCAGCTTTATTCATATTGAGGTTATTTGTATCTGATCGTATTGACCTAGGATGGGTCATGCATTCGATCTCTGCTTGTAGATATTTTCTATTCACGAGTTGGCCACTCACCCCCGTTGTGCCCCAGTTCTTGCAGGTTGCCGTACAGATTCCATAGCGGCATTTCCGGCACACTGCTTCCTTATGGGTGACTTGCTTGGATAGGTGGGTTCTTTTGTATCCGCCATTGTTCATGTATTATTTATTGTATCTAGAATTTCCATCAACCCAAAACTTGTATATTGTTTCAGACTTAGAAAACAGTGTTGTATTATTTCGACCTTAGAGTCGCGCTTGTAGTATTACGGTTTTCTGGCTGTTTTGAGTATCTTTTTGGATTTGATCCTCGCCCTTTGGCGTTGTATATTATTATTGCTTGCGTGGTTGTGACCGTCGATTGACGAAGAGCTAGCTCCCTCTTGGGGATGCCTTTTATCATTTCATATATATTATTCTTGTTGTACCCCGTTTGGGGCCAGTTTTTACAAAGGAAACTCTGCCGAAATTTTCAGGAAAGTTTACACATTTTAAAAATACACATTCGGCTTAGTTATTTAAAAACTTTGATTTTCGAAACATGATTTCCTTACTTTCCAAAACTAGTTTTCCTTATTTACTTATTAAATAGTTTTAGATTGCTGGGCTTTTGGCTTACTTGGATCAGATGGGGTCCTATAGACTTCATATGGTTCAAGGGCCAGTCACGTGCTCTTTCGGGTCGTGACATAAACGTTTCTTATGTTTTGCACCCGCGCTAGTCCCACCCCGTTATGCCGTTAGTTAAGTAACCTAACGGTGCATAACGAGACACTGTGGCGAATGCGGATGGTATAAGCGTACGTTGTATTTTCGTTTCTTCTGTGATGCTTAGGAAGCATAAATGATGGGACTTCATTAATGAGATTAATGAAAGAAAAGAAACCTAAAGATGTTGTAGAATCAAATTTTCAAAAAGGGTAGCTCTAGTTTTTTTCTTAGCATAGCGGTTTTCCTTGTAAAATATCCATCACCTTATTCGATAAGGAAAGAGCCGAGATCCCTTCACCGGGAGTGACCTCTTTAGAAAAAGCTAGCAGATGCTACAATTCACTCGGTTTTGCTTTTGATTGTTTCTATAGTTCTTGCTTTGCATAGTGGTATTTGTGAAATATCCTGCACCTTATTCGATAAGGAAAGAGCCGAGATCTCTTCACCGGGAGTGACATCTTTAGCGAAACTAGTAAAAGCCTCAAAAACACTCATTTTCAAAATCACTTATTTCTACAATGATATCAAGTTCATTACGCAAAAGGTGTTAGTGTTTATGCCCTAGAAGGCCATTACTGTATCATACTAGCTTGTATATTACTTAATGGAAGCTTGGGATATTCACATGTATATAACAGTCTTGCTAAACATGGTAGTATGCTACTTGGTTTTTCTATCTTAATATGTGAGTGTACGTATTGATAGAGCTCTTAGGATCTTGCTTGTCTACCAGCGTTGTGATGGCAGTCACACTAGTGGGGGCTGGGTAGTCTATAAGCACATCCTTATTCAGGTCCGTGGTCGTTGGATTATCGAGACAGAGCATCGATACTCCGGAGTAGACTGGTGTGTATGCTTCTCATCCCAGTTGGGGAGATGGTCTGTCCCACAGCCGTCAGTACGTCGTACTAGAGATAGTATACAGGTGCTCGTTAGGTTACGGGTACACCGGACAGGACTCACAGGGAACTGTTGGTTGGTTTGATACCAGTCGTCAGTGAACAGTTCCCAGGTGACATGAGTACAGCGTAGTCCGCAGACTTGACACTGCTACTTCGCCTCGAGTGTGTCCCACTGTTCTTAGATTGCTACCCTACCACGGCTCAAAGGAGTCGTGCAAACAGGTAGCAGTTGGGTGCAGTCCCGAGCACTTGGAGGCAGTGGCGGTTAGACAGGATTCGTCCCTCCCGGTATTGGGAGTAGATATCGTGCTGTGTCAGAGAGCCATTATGCAAAGTCCCTGGCCAGGGCAAGCGAGATTTGCTGGTAGGTTCCAGTAGTTTCTCAGGGTGTAATGGGCTTCCCTCCGACACGACTTATACCGCTATTAGGGGACTGACGCTTGCCGCCCCCCTAGGCCCGATATGCGATAGTCTTGGACGAACGGACCGGACTGTATGGAGATTGTCACATCAGACTCAGTAGGAGTTCGGATGGGTTTTCTCATCGGCCTTCTTATCGACAACTACCTGGGGACCGTTACGTACAGCTAGTGCCGCTTGCGGTCTGTGGTTAAACCCGCTGCCAGCGTAGTAGTCGAGTCTCTAGAGTCCCACACAGAGAGTTTCCTACTCCAGGCGAAACGATATAGAGGTTGCATGGTTTTGCGACAAAGGGTTCGGACGCATACGTGCGTTTACGCACGTACGACTTTCGGACAGTTTTTACCAGTCGGCTTTGGTTTAAGCCAGTTACTGGTATCCGGTTATTGGATTTTTACAGTCTAAAGTTTTTCCGTATTTTTGCGGATTGGAGGGGCGTTCTCGTAATTGTACGAGAAGCTTCTAGAAGATGTGACTAAGGAGGTTACTTTGGATGAGATTGTGAGTCATGAGAGTGATTCATCATTATCATTATTGCACCATAAATGATAATGACACATGCTTAATGAATCACCATTAGATATTTGTGAAGCATGCTTATTCATCACTCATTTTCTTTTGTTGATAAATGAGAATGCTTCATAATATATTATGATACACTCTCTCTCATCTCATTATCTTAACTCACATTCTCTCTCCTCAAGCTCTCATCTTCAAGAAGACTAATCCTTAATCCTCATGTGTTGAGATCAAAGGATTAGTTTGACTT
Organism: Agapanthus africanus; assembly: GCA_030015575.1. NCBI lineage: Eukaryota > Viridiplantae > Streptophyta > Magnoliopsida > Asparagales > Amaryllidaceae > Agapanthus > Agapanthus africanus. The sequence goes on from JASDDO010000006.1 coordinate 222,980,468, forward strand.
AAACATCTATTACCTTCACTCTATATCATCCTTTCTTCTTTGATTAGCAATCAAAGTTGATTAGTTACCTCAAGTTAGAGGTGTAGCTTGGTGTTTTGCTCTCGGGTGGATCGTCTACTACCTAGAGAAGGTCGAGGAGAACAAAGGAGGACACAAAGACGAAGGACCGGTTTCGATAGGTATAATCCCTAAGCATAGTAGTTTAGAATAACTATATGTTTGGTTAGTTATCGTTTAGCTTCGATTTAAGCGGTTAGTCGATGTTCGTTCTTTAAACATGATCGTTTTTGAAAATTCTGCCTCCCCACAAGTACTGGGGTGAAGTACATCGACTTACAGTGGTATCAAAGCCTCGCTAAACAATAAATAACTTGATTGCAAATTTGTACGAATTTCGAATGGAAAAACGAAGCCGGAAAACCCTAAAATATTTCAGTTTCTGTCGAGTTTAAAATGATGTCCTAAAATTGTTCAGGGTTGCTCAGAAAGCTAGAAAGGAGTCCAGGAGAACACCCAAGAAATTCGAGCCCATGACTCGGCTAAAGCGCCGCGGAAGGGCGGCGGATCCTACCGATCCGCCGCGCTTCTGCGGCCGAGTTGCCGAGTCATGGACTCATCTTTCATGTGTGGGTCCCCTGTGATATTTGGGGTTTTCGGAAATATTTAATATTTGCTCAGGTTACTGTTTAACGGAGAAGATTTTGGAGCAATATTGATGTTGTTTAATCGATCGAAATTGTACAGTATTTGCATATTGGATTATATTTGTGATTGTTTAATGTGTTCGTAAACCTCCCCTAACTGCTAGTATGTCGGTTGGCAGGGGATTGCACATTTCTGAAATGGTTATATCTGTTTTTGCATATAAACTGTATTGGACTGTTGTGGTGTATAGCCGGGGTTAGCAATGGGTTATTGTTTAATTCATTTGTTGTAAATGTAATTTGTTGTAATATTATTTTTGCGGGGCACTTCCAGGTTGCGGTCGTAGCCACCGTTGTATTATTTCATTTTACTGTTTTTGCTCCTAGGACTGACCCAAGATGGGGTACACAGACTGCCGGGTGGGTAGTTTGCCGTACCCGTAGGGGTCGAGGGTAGGGTAACGGCTATTCATCACAACTGTGTAATCTGTCTTTTCTTGCAGGCTCAAAAGAAATACAGATTGCTTGCAAATCCAATATTGTTTATCTGTGTTCTGGAATGTATATCATTGCGTCAGACGAATATAAAATATCTATATTTATTGTAGCTATTTAGACATCACTTATGTTTTACACCCGCGCTAGCCCAGCCCCCGCTCTGTCGTTAGTTAAGTAACCTAACGGGTGATGACGGGACCCAGTGGCGAATGCGGATGGCATAAGAGGACGTTGTATTTTCGTTGTTTTCTGCAATGATAGGTTAATGATGGGACGCATTATCTATAATGCAAAGAAAATAAACCAAAGTTTTAATCGTTGGAACAATTTAAAAGAAACCACTCGGTTATTTTTAAAACAGATATTTTTAAAATGCGGAGATTTAACCACTCCTTTTAAAAGCTATCAGGTTCCTTCGGTTATATCAAGTTCACTACGTTCACGGTTTCGCCAAAACCAGTCGTAGCCCTCCGTCATTTCATTTGGGTATTCAGTAGTATTCAAGCTATGCAGTTTTGGCCAACGTCATGGCATAGTGTTTGGTAGCTGCTGGGTATTCATTTGTTGCATAGATAGATGAGTTGATTTGGGACAGTCGTATTATCATTTGGCCAACGTCAGGGATATATACGGATGGGTTCAAATTAACAAGATAATGATGGGTAGAACTTGACATGTGACTTATGACATTTTGACCAACGCCAAGGTCATAAGAGCATGGGGCAAAAATCCATATCGGGAATTTCTAAAGAAACTGAAATTTGCAAAGAGATGCATACCATTTTGAGTTTGATGAATGTTGGTAGCATTCCTACAACATTATCAGACGATGATATTTGGATCCCGATCCTACTGTGAGTATATGCTACTTATCAGGATATTCGTCACTTAACGATCAATGCTATAAACCTAGTAGGTGTCCAGAAAAGTGTCAGCGGGGTTACGCCCCCAGAGAAAAGAGGTTATTTAATTAAGGAACTTCGCGAAAGCGTTGGAAAACCTCCCTCGAAGTATCGACACCGGCCTGGCTGAACTGTTAAGCAAGTATTGTACGGTGAGAATAGTCCTGGCTAATTCTTCTTTTATGGTTTGAGGAAGGATTCGAGAAACAGTGGGAGCCATCCAGTTTAGATAAACTAAAAACCACTCTAAACTTGCAAGAGCATCATGCTAAAGAGTTTTCTTCTCTCTCTCCTAATTGCAGCGACCCTGAAAATGACTGGACTTAAGTTACTTTTAGAGAAAAATATACTGACGGGGCCAAACTATAAAGATTGGCTGCGGAATGTCAAAATGGCTTTGACCTATGACAAACTGGGGTACGTCCTCACCGCTACGGCACCTGCTGTCCCTGGTCCCAAATCCAGCAATGCGGATAAGGAAATCCGCAAAACCTGGGATTTAGATTGCGCGAGAGCCAAGTGCATCGTGCTTGCCTCGATGGACAATGAACATCAGAGGAGGCACGAGGATATGTCCCTAGATGGCATATTTCTCCATACAAAGGAACTTTATGGAGAGCAATCTCGTATAGCAAGATACGAGACCTCTAAGAACTTGTTTCGAGCGAGATTGGCTGTCGGGTCATCAGTAGGTGAACATGTCCTACAGATGATCAGCTATATAGAAGAGCTCGCAGACCTTGGGACGACTTTGGATAATGAGCTCTATACAGACCTTATTCTCCAGTCCCTTCCTCACACCTACGCCCAGTTTATCCTGAACTTCAACCTTCAAAGAAAAGAAGTTGAACTTCCGGAACTCCTGAACATGTTAAGGAGTGCAGAGGGCACCTTGAAGAAATCAAGGGAAACACCCGCTATGTTTGTTAGCGGTTCATCTTCTTCCGGGTCCAAGGCTAGGGCCAAAGGAAGGAAGAAGAAGGCCGCACCCAGACCTAGAGGAGGTGTTAGTAAGGTAGGAGGGAAGGGAAAGAAAAAGAAAGAAGTACCGATAATTGGCCAGGATGAGTGCTTCCATTGTCACAGGAAAGGGCACTGGAAGAAGGATTGCAAGGCGTGGAACGCCAAGAACCAGGAACCGAAGCAAGCTGTGGCTTCGACTTCAGGTGTGTTTGTAATTGAGAATTGTCTGTCGATCAACTCTACTTCCTGGGTATTGGATACCGGATCAGGATCTCATATTTGCAATTCATTGCAGGCACTGAGAAACCGTAGAGTGCTGAAGGAAGGTGATATGATCCTCAGGGTTGCTAACGGAGCTAGCGTGGGAGCTGCGTCCGTCGGGGATTATCACCTAGGATTGACGAGTGGACACATTTTGGTTTTACATAACTGTTATTTTGTACCCAGCTTAACGTGTAATATCATATCAGTTTCCTTGTTATCAAATAAAGGTTATGATTTCACGTTTGTAAGAGATGTTGTCAACATCCACCTTAATCATGGTTTGATTGGGTCCGGTACTCTAAATAACGGAATATATGTTTTAAACCAACTCCAAATTTTCAATGTCCAGAACACACTAAAAAGAAAGTCTCCAGATTTGAATAAAGCTTTCATATGGCATTGTAGACTGGGTCACATCAATGAGAGAAGGTTGACTAAGTTGCATAGAGAAGGTTATTTGGACACGTTCGAATATCAAACTTATGACACTTGTCAATCTTGTCTCAAAGGAAAGATGACAAAGACTCCATTTACTGGACAAGGAGTAAGAGCGAGCGAGCTCTTAGGACTCATACACAGTGATGTATGTGGTCCAATGTCTACACATGCGAGAGGTGGTTATTCCTACTTCATTACTTTTACAGATGATTTCTCTAGGTATGGATATGTTTTCTTAATGAAACATAAATCAGAGGCCTTTGAGAAATTCCTGGAATACAAGAGTGAAGCGGAAAACCAAACAGGCAAAAGTATTAAGACACTGAGATCTGATCGTGGTGGAGAATACTTAAGTGCCGAATTCCTAGGTTACCTAAAAGAGAAAGGAATTCTCTTTCAGCTTACTCCTCCATACACTCCACAGCACAACGGTGTATCGGAGAGACGGAATCGAACCCTATTGGATATGGTACGATCCATGATGAGTAATGCTGAGTTACCGCGATCTTTCTGAGGATATGCGCTAGAATCAGCGGCATATATTTTGAACAGAGTTCCAACCAAAACTGTGCCTACCACACCATATCAGATGTGGAGTGGGAAGAAACCCTATCTTCAGTATATAAGGATTTGGGGATGTCCAGCTTTTGTCAAAAAGCAGTTTGTGGACAAGCTCGAGGTACGATCAGTAAAATGTATGCTTGTAGGATATCCAAAGAACTCCAAGGGATATTGCTTCTATTACGCAGAGGAACAAAAGGTTTTTGTTTCTCGTAATGCCCATTTTCTAGAACAACAAGTTTTAGAAAAGGATACAAATGGGAGCGAAATAGAACTGGAAGAAATTCCAGAACCACAAGCTGCTACTGAAAGTTTGGTAGAACCAGAGGTTCAAGAAGAACAGAACATTCCCGCACCCCTCCGCAGGAGTAGTAGGCCGTCTCATCCGCCTGAGAGATACTACGGTTTTCTCATAGACGGGGATAGAGAGGATTGCATCATAGATGATGATGAACCTACTGACTTCCAGCAGGCCATCCAGAGCGGCGACTCGGTACGATGGCTAGATGCAATGCGGACCGAAATGGAGTCCATGTACACCAACAAAGTATGGACTTTGGACTTTGCTCCAGATGGGGTAAAACCCATAAGATGCAAATGGATCTTCAAGAAAAAGATTGTTGTAGATGGACAGGTGGAAACCTATAAGGCTAGACTTGTTGCAAAGGGTTTTCGTCAAAGACCTGGTTTGGACTATGACGAAACTTTTTCTCCAGTGGCTATGCTCAAATCCATTCGAGTCCTTCTTGCTATTGCTGCCTTCCATGATTATGAAATCTGGCAGATGGACATAAAGACGGCTTTTCTGAATGGAAATTTAGAAGAGAGCGTCTATATGGATCAGCCAGAGGGTTTCAATCAGAGTGGGAGCAGCGGGAAAGTATGCAAGCTGCTTAAGTCTATTTATGGACTAAAGCAGGCATCGCGGAGTTGGAACATCTGTTTTGATGAGACAGTCAAAGAATATGACTTTATCAAAAATCCAGATGAACCGTACATATATAGTAAAGTTGTGGCCAGAAGTGTCGTATTCCTCGTCTTGTACGTGGATGACATTCTATTGATAGGAAATGACATTCCTATGCTACAATCTGTCAAAGGATTCTTGTCACACAGGTTCTCCATGAAAGACCTGGGTGATGCCTCTTACATTCTGGGGATCCGGATCTATCGTGATAGATCCAAGAGGATGTTGGGACTTTCGCAGTCCAGGTATATCGACACTGTACTAAAAAGATTCAGTATGGAAGATTCTAAGCGCGGTAATCTACCGGCTTGTCACGGAATCACCCTCTCCAAAGAGATGTCTCCCAAGACTGATTTGGAAAGGGAACGCATGTCTATTATACCCTACGCTTCTGCGGTAGGCTCTATAATGTATGCGATGTTGTGTACCAGACCAGATGTAGCTTACGCACTGAGCGTGGTAAGCCGGTATCAGTCAGACCCAGGGGAGAAACACTGGATAGCAGTAAAGAACATTCTCAAGTACCTGAGGAGGACTAAGGAGAAGTTCTTGGTTTACGGCGGAAAAGACCTCAGGTTGGAGGCCTTTGCTGATTCCGGCTTCCAGAGTGATAAGGACGATTCCAAGTCCATGTCGGGTTATGTCTTTACCCTCAATGGAGGGGCGGTGTGCTGGAAGAGCTCCAAGCAGGACACCGTTGCTGACTCGACGATGGAAGCGGAGTATATAGCTGCTTGCGATGCCGCAAAAGAAGCAGTCTGGATGAAGAAGTTCCTAACAGAACTTCAGGTTGTTCCTACCATAGTTGATCCAATACCTCTGTATTGCGACAACAACGGAGCTATAGCTTTAGCGAAGGAACCAAGGTCCCATCAGAAGTCCAGACACATCTTGAGGCGGTATCACCTGATCAGGGAGATCATTGATCGTCAGGAGATCGAGGTTCGGAGAGTTGCTTCAGAAGAGAACATTGCTGATCCATTCACGAAGGCCCTTCCTCAGATTCAGTTCGAGAGGCTACTCGAGATCATTGGTCTACGATATGCCAGTACATGGCCCTAGTGCAAGTGGGAGATTGTTAGTGTTTATGCCCTAGAAGGCCATTACTGTATCATACTAGCTTGTATATTACTTAATGGAAGCTTGGGATATTCACATGTATATAACAGTCTTGCTAAACATGGTAGTATGCTACTTGGTTTTTCTATCTTAATATGTGAGTGTACGTATTGATAGAGCTCTTAGGATCTTGCTTGTCTACCAGCGTTGTGATGGCAGTCACACTAGTGGGGGCTGGGGAGTCTACAAGCACATCCTTATTCAGGTCCCTGGTCGTTGGATTATCGAGACAGAGCATCGATACTCCGGAGTAGACTGGTGTGTACGCTTCTCATCCCAGTTGGGGAGATGGTCTGTCCCACAGCCGTCAGTACGTCGTACTAGAGATAGTATACAGGTGCTCGTTAGGTTACGGGTACACTGGACAGGACTCACAGGGAACTGTTGGTTGGTTTGATACCAGTCGTCAGTGAACAGTTCCCAGGTGACATGAGTACAGCGTAGTCCGCAGACTTGACACTGCTACTTCGCCTCGAGTGTGTCCCACTGTTCTTAGATTGCTACCCTACCACGACTCAAAGGAGTCGTGCAAACAGGTAACAGTTGGGTGCAGTCCCGAGCACTTGGAGGCAGTGGCGGTTAGACAGGATTCGTCCCTCCCGATATTGGGAGTAGATATCGTGCTGTGTCAGAGAGCCATTACGCAAAGTCCCTGGCCAGGGCAAGCGAGATTTGCTGGTAGGTTCCAGTAGTTTCTCAGGGTGTAATGGGCTTCCCTCCGACACGACTTATACCGCTATTAGGGGACTGACGCTTGCCGCCCCCCTAGGCCCGATATGTGATAGTCTTGGACGAACGGACCGGACTGTATGGAGGTTGTCACATCAGATTCAGTAGGAGTTCGGATGGGTTTTCTCATCGGCCTTCTTATCGACAACTACCTGGGGACCGTTACGTACAGCTAGTGCCGCTTGCGGTCTGTGGTTAAACCCGCTGCCAGCGTAGTAGTCGAGTCTCTAGAGTCCCACACAGAGAGTTTCCTACTCCAGGCGAAACGATATAGAGGTTGCATGGTTTTGCGACAAAGGGTTCGGACGCATACGTGCGTTTACGCACGTACGACTTTCGGACAGTTTTTACCAGTCGGCTTTGGTTTAAGCCAGTTACTGGTATCCGGTTATTGGATTTTTACAGTCTAAAGTTTTTCCGTATTTTTGCGGATTGGAGGGGCGTTCTCGTAATTGTACGAGAAGCTTCTAGAAGATGTGACTAAGGAGGTTACTTTGGATGAGATTGTGAGTCATGAGAGTGATTCATCATTATCATTATTGCACCATAAATGATAATGACACATGCTTAATGAATCACCATTAGATATTTGTGAAGCATGCTTATTCATCACTCATTTTCTTTTGTTGATAAATGAGAATGCTTCATAATATATTATGATACACTCTCTCTCATCTCATTATCTTATCTCACATTCTCTCTCCTCAAGCTCTCATCTTCAAGAAGACTAATCCTTAATCCTCATGTGTTGAGATCAAAGGATTAGTTAGACTTAAACATCCATTACCTTCACTCTATATCATCCTTTCTTCTTTGATTAGCAATCAAAGTTGATTAGTTACCTCAAGTTAGAGGTGTAGCTTGGTGTTTTGCTCTCGGGTGGATCGTCTACTACCTAGAGAAGGTCGAGGAGAACAAAGGAGGACACAAAGACGAAGGACCGGTTTCGATAGGTATAATCCCTAAGCATAGTAGTTTAGAATAACTATATGTTTGGTTAGTTATCGTTTAGCTTCGATTTAAGCGGTTAGTCGATTTTCGTTCTTTAAACATGATCGTTTTTGAAAATTCCGCCTCCCCACAAGTACTGGGGTGAAGTACATCGACTTACAAAAGGTTTTCTTAAAAACTTGTCGTAGCCCTCCGTCATTTCAGATAAGGACTATTTAGTAGTCGTGCCGCGTTTGTTAGCCATTGTCAAGGCGTAGTGTGCGGTAGCTGACTAGTGTTTATCTGCTTATGCATATGATGCGATTGGATTATGGTAGTCGTATGACCTTCTTGGCCTTTGTCAAGGGTCATACAGGTGGGTTTAATTCAATCAGGAAATGTCGGGTTGAACTTGACTAGCATCCTATAGTTTGTTGGCCTTTGTCAAGGGCATGGAAGGTTAGGGGCAAAAGTATTATCGGGAATTTCAAGTGTTGAAATTTGCAATGAGATTTCATACCTTCTATGAGATAGTTGGATCCCGATACCTATTGCGAGTAAGAGTTACTCCTGAGAGAGTTTTACACATCACAATTAGCCGATCAAGTAGGTGTCTAGAAAAGTGTTAACGTGGTTATGCCTCTGGGAAACGAGGTTTATTTTAATTAGGTCCGTGCGAAAGCACGGGGAACCTTCCTCAAAGTACCAACACTGGCCTGACCGAAAGATTGGTGAACTTGTAGGGTGTAATTAATCCCAGCTAGTTTTACCTTTTAGGGTTGGAAGGAAGATTTGATAAAAACAGTGGGAGCCATCCTGATTAGATAAGATAATAACCAATCTAATCTTGCAAGAGCATACGCTAAGTGTTTTCTTCTCTCTCTCTCCAGGTAGCGACCATGTTAGGCTTTAATCAAGATAATAATATGGATGTATTGACCGAACTCGCTTGTTATACTGAGCAGGGGAACGTTGGTTCCGTTCTTTCTTATAATTGTTATAAGACCGAGCAGGGAATATGGACATATCCGGATTCCCATGTCGTCTAAATGAAGAATAACGATGTTGATGCATCTTCTTTGGGTGTGTTAGTTACCGAGAACTGTTTCTCAGTACACTCTACGTCCTGAGTATTGGATACCAGATCGAGATCCTACATATGTAATTGTTAGTTATATGTATGCCCTAGAGGCCATTACTATACATGTGATGTATATTGTAGTGGATGCTTGTACATATATAGGGAGGACTTTCTTACTCGACATGATGGTATGCTATTTGGTTGCACTTTATCTTAACATGTACACTTGTTGTCTCTCTATTACATGTTGATAAAGCCCTTAGGATGAGTACTTGACTACCAGGACTATGATGCAGATCATACTAGTAGGGCAAAGGTAGTCGGTAAGTACATCCTTCAAATGTTCCTAGTCGTGGGAGTATCGAGACGGGGCATCGATACTCCAGAGTAGACTAGCGTATGCACTTCTTGACCCATATGATGGGCGTTGGATGATCCCATATCCATTGGTGTTTGACATCAAAGAAGGGATACAGGTGCTCAGTGGAGACTGGGTACTGGACAAACTCTCCGAGAACTCCTAGATGGTATTATACCTATCGTCAGATAGCAGTTCTGTGGTGGCACTGGTACAGGTTAGTCTGTCGACCCGAGATCGTCATAGAGTCTTGTGTGATTCCCACTGTGCTTTGATTTCCACCATACCATGGTCAAGAGATCGTGCAAAAAGGTGGTTTTTGGGTACAGTCCCGAGTCACATAGAGGCAATGAGCGATAGGAGGGGATTCGTCTCTCCAGGTATTGGGAGTTGATGTTGCTCTATGCTCGATTAGCCATAATACGAAATCCCTGGCCAGGGTTGCTGAGATCTACTGGTAAGTGTTATCAGTAGTTTCTCGAACTGTTATGGACCTTGCATTAGCATGACTTATCAGGCTATTGGGGTCTGACGTTTTACCACCCCCAGGCTGTGATATGCGACATACCTGACGAAGAGACCGGACTGTACGGTAGTGTTACTGATTGGATTCACAGGAGTATGAGCAGGCTTGCTTGTTGATATTATGATCGTTCAATACCTGGGTGGCCGTTACATTTAGCAGACCGCTTGCGGCTTGTGGGTGTTTGATATGATCATCACCTACTGCCGGCGTATTGACGAGTATTTAGAGTCCTACACAGAGGTTTCCTGGTTCATACAAAATGAAGTAGGAGCACATATGTGATATGTGCGGGACCGTGATTAATGCGCGAATCTGATACCGCATTCTATTCTCACGATATGTGATATTGGATGGTTATATGAGATATAGCCGGGTTATCGGATCAAGTGTTGATTCGATAAGTTGATTCATATGATATTAGTCGGTTGTATGTGATATAGCCGGATTATTAAATAAAGTGTTGATTTGATAATTTAATTTATAATTATATATTTGATATATTAACTTACATTAACTAATATTTGCTCACTAAACATTTCTTTTTCTCACTTGTGTGCATATTGTATATATGTGATAAATATTAATGTACATTTTATTGTGTCATGCTTGATGCCACATGCTACATGGGTGTATGAGACTCACACCATGCTTGATATAATGAGGGGTTTTTATTTATCAAAGTAATTCATAAATTAGTGGAAATTGGTTTAATGGTTGAAGCTTGGAGAAGCATGTGGAACCATTGACCAAGTCCACTCAGTTTGTTTCACTTGTAGATATTTATTAACCTAACCATTATACTCACCCATGGTTGATTCTCTACATGAGTTAGTGTATGACACTAACTCACCCATGGTTGCCATTCTCACCTCATGAGTTTGAGCTTCATCTTCTTCTTCATTGAGAGAAAGCTCTGTAGCTTTTCTCCAAGTGAGAAAATATTGTGAGAAAAATAAATCTAAAGTGAGTCCATTTCCTACTTCATCATCATATACTATATTCGCCATTTAGTTTAGGGTGTTTTCTTCACTAATATACCATCAGTGAAGAGGTAGCATGAGCTTGAGTCTCCTCGACGTAGATCATCTTCGGCCTCGAAGATTTCGAGCAAGCTTGTTCATTTTTTCATGTGAACCCTTAATAGAGTTCGGGTGTTCACTACTTGGAGCGAAGGGACTACTGCACGGAGCTTTAGAAGTGAAGGACCGGTCTACAAAGGTTGTATTCCTCATTCACTTTGTATGCAAATTTGTTTGCATGCTGTATTGTTTAAATCTCTAGTTAAGATTCTAGGGTTAGAGTTCTTTAGAACAACAAAAATTTGAAAACGGCATTGACGATGCCTCCCCAAACCTCGCTGCCGACCTAGGGAACCCTGCAGTGGTATCAGAGCCAAGCTAGAGATTTAAACGATTTTTGTTAGATTACGAAACCGAAACAACTCTGAAACACCCGATATAGAATCCTAGTTTCTGTCGAATTTTAAATGGACTCTAAAATTTTTTTTAGCAACTGCAGAATGTTGTATGTGATATAACATGAACACCATAGAAATTTGAAGCAATTTGGACTGAATATGGCCGGCCACATGAGCTAAAAATCCGAGCTCACCGGTTCTAGTGTGGTGTTTTGGCTTCAAATTTTTAAGGTGTTCCAGTCTCTGGGTTTTGGTATTTCAGGTGTTGCTTGTTTTTTCTAAATTTGCATATGATGTTAACTTTCTGCAAAGGCAACTAGGAGTGTTTCGTAATCATAATTCTAACATCTATTCGGGTTATTTAGACGACGTTAAAAAGTTCGAACGGATATCAATGTCACGACCCGCAGGGTAAGGAACATGACCGGCACTTAAGTTACGAAACGTCTCAAGACATCCGTAAAATAAGTAAGCCAAAGCCCAGAAAACAAAACCAATTAAGCAAAAGAGTGAAGAAAACCCAATCAATTGAAAGCGAGTTTATCAAATAAGTCATGTAAAACCCTTTTTAAAAACAATACCAATTTTTCCGAAAATTTCGGCAGAGTCTCCTTTGTAAATACTGGCCCCCAAAATGGGTACAACAAGAATATATATGAATCCAACAAAATAGGGCATCCCCAAGCGGGAGCTAGCTCTTCGCCACAAGGCGGTCACAAATCCCACGCAATATAAAACGACAACATGCAAAATAATCATAAAGAAGCATAAGAAAAACAGCATGTCGACTCAAGTGAGCTCGACCCCAAAATACAGCATAAAAGTCCACAAATCTCACAGTCTCATCTCTAGGTCAATATAAAATAATACTGGTAGATACAGTAGATGGAGTGCACTAGATACAAAGAATATACAAGGTGGTACAAAAATAATGATATAACCCACCTAAGAGCAAAACCTCGAGTCCAGGCAAAGGAGGCAAAAGAACAAGTATGCCCGCCGCTACTGTACTGACGGAGCGGACCTGCAAAAGGCTGTGGCACAACGGGGGTGAGTTGCCAACTCGTGAGTAATAAATAACATCTACAAAGGCTATCGTATGCATGCACACAAGCATCCTAGCATCTAAAATACAGGTATGACTGGATGCACTAGCAGGTGTGTCTACAACATCAGTGTACTAATATGTATGCAACATGAATATCTGAGGTCTCAATAGGTATATATATAAGAAACATTTTATCTCTTTTTTTTTTGAAACTCTTTTAGAATGCCAGCATAATACTCAAAGAAATCGACGAGAACCGGTGTCCAGCAACGACACCTAAAAGTTGTCTCAAATCTCATAAATCCATGTCATAGTGTCTCTGGCCTCAGCCATCCGGCTGACCCATCTCAATATCAATATCTCATCCTCTCGCGGCCCCGGTCGGTATCCTCTGGATATCCGCCGTGCCCAATGAAGTCACCGGTAGGTAATCCGTCCCCTGCCAGGCTCATCGTCAGCACCACGAGCTTCTTGCCCCGGGGTACCCTACCGGGCCCACCATGTATCCGAGACGGTTCATCCAACTCCTCGAAACGGGTCTCAAAAACCACAGCAAACTCATGGTGGACGACACTTACATCACTAGAAAACCGCAATTTACATATTTTAAAAATATAATAAGTTTAGAAATTTTGCGGCTTTCCCCCGAAATCCAGAATATCACAAAATCTCAAGAAATCCTCATAACTGCATATGCCAATGATAATGAATGCATATGGTGTCAATAATCAAGTTGCGATGTATGATTGATAGATTAGGCGTGAACAATTAATATGATGAAGTTCATGCACATGAATAGCAATTCTACGATTTCATTTTAACGAATTAAAGCAATAGCGTAAGTTTAAGTGTCAATTATAGTAAAAGGGTTCAATTTAAAGGTTATCTAGTGTGGTGGCATGGCAATTACCAGGGTGTGTGTAAGCATGAATAGTGCTCGTGCTGCATATAAAAATCCTGGCAACGGTGCAGGTGTCCTATAACATGGTTTCGTATATGTATGTCAATATAGGGCATGAATGTAGCAATTAATCATACAAGTGTTACACCCCTAATTACTAACATTACTAAGAATCTTTTTAGTTACTAAAACTATCAGGCGGCTCACGCCATCCAACGATAGTCCCCCGTAGATATTACATCTACTCACCGGAATCCCTAGCTAGCTGTGTCCAATCACCGCTTTCCCCTTTCGTGCCGCGTCTGACGTCTCCGCGACCGAACCTGGAATTTACATCAATACCAAACATAAGGTTACATATCAAGACTGACGCAAAACCCAAACGAAAATACTAATGTTCACTAGCTAGGTACAACGTGCACAAGGTGCGTGGAACACACGCGAAACTCGCAAAAATCTACAAAAAGTCGATTTGGCCGCCCGACAAAACTAAAACCCGATTACTCAAAAATCCGCACTCACGCATCCTAAATGTCATAGGATATCTCAAAAATATCATCAAGATCTCGCAAATAGTTCATCACAATATTTTAGTAAAAACTAGTAAGCTAGAAAAGCAATTTGGTGCAAACATCGACAATAGCGACAAAGTTATCACGGTCCAACACAACCATCCAATCCACACAACTAGTTAGCCACCAAAAACACAATTTTAACTTATTTACCATGCTACAAAACCCACATTCCATACACAAACCTCTTCTTGATTTTGGTAATTTGCAAACTTAATGAAAATTTCACACAAGTTTAACATAGATTAGCTTAATATGAAGCCACTTAAACAAAGTACCCATATAGATTGGTTAAGTAACAACTAGATTAATTAAAAAAAAATTTAATTAACTAACATAGCTTCAAGAACCCTAGTTTAATTTTCAACCATAACCTAAAAAAAACTAGATTAGAACTACACTAAATTAACACCACAACAATTTAACTTAAGAAACTTAATCAAAAGAATTTAATTAGCAAGAAATTATACCTCAACTAGAGATCTAGCAAGACTAAATTTGCTTCAATTGATGGCCTCAAAGCATCAAGATCCAAGCTAGGAAGGTGAAGGAACAAAAAATATGAAGGATGGGTTTATTTTGTAAGCTTTAAATTGCAATTTTTTTTGAAGTAAACCTGAAGAATTTTGAAGAAGATGAAAAGAAAAGAGATGAAGGGGAGGGGGAGCAGGTCTCGGCCAGAAAGTGGGAAGGGGAGGGTGTGTGGGAAAAGTCACTAGTCAACTCCCCCAAAGTCAAAGCACCATACTTCAACAAACTATATTTTAAATAAATTCTCAAACAAACCATTTCAACACATGAAAAGAAATCAAGGTGAGGCCAGAAATTTCTGGACCTGATCAAGGTGGGGCTGTCCTAGGGCTGAGGGAAGAGAGAGAGGGGTTTTACAAAAGAAATTTTATGCAAAAAGACCCCCTACAAGTCAAAATTTGCAAGTTTTAGCTTAAAATTCAATAAATTCGTTTCCTATAATAAAAATTAGTTAAAAATCAAAATAAAATACTAAAAATTTATGTTACAACTAGATTTTAATTAACATAATTTTAAAGATTAAAATTAGCCCGGAAAATTTGTATTTATCGCTAATTTAATGTATTTTCTTACCGGCTTAAAATAATATTAAAAAATTGAAAAATAGGGAAATTTTTTTAAATGACCAAAATTTAATAAGTAACTCATTAGCTACTAAAAACAAGCAATTACCTATCCATTTTAGGTATAATTAGCCCTAAACTGCAAAATAACAAAAAAGACGGTTTTCGGAAAAATACCGAATTTTCACCGATTTTCAGGAAAACACCAAAACGACTTTTCAAGACGTTACAATCAATAACCCAATTTTTCCCTCGCTGGAAATTTTCCAAGAGTTGGATTTTTTTCAAGTTTAAAATCTTCAGAAAATTAAGCAAGCGATTCTGTGGACCCTCTAGAAGAACGATATCCAAACTCGACTTTTTGGATCGCGGAACCACGGTCATACCCTAGGGTTTGCGGCAGTTCCGTGGTGACATGAGTGTGGCATGGGTCGGCCCTTCTACGGATGGTTCATAGGAGCTGTGGCATGTTCTGGGTACTTTTTGAACTCCGCTCAAGTGTTGAGCTCTTTGGGAGATTTTGAGTGTTTGTTTATTCGATTGAAAAGTTTAACATCGTCTAGCTATCTATTATTGTGATACAATATTTGGAATCCACAAATAGTTATGTGATAACTAATTTGAATTTTATAAATCTAGCAGTTTAGTCTTATTTGATTGGTTACCACGGAATTTTGATGTGGATCAAAAGCCCGTCGCAATTACGTAGTGTACGCGGATACTCGCCGGGTAAACTTAGTAGATATCCATGCCCTATAGCCCCGACCAAGTGACTGTAGGAGAACCACATTGCCAAAAGCATCCATTCAGGTGTTCGCGGCCGCGGTGTTCCGCCTTAGTGCACTTCGTCGACGGCATCGGGGGTGCGGCCGTCTACTAAAGTTTCCGACGAGCATTCGATCAGGTTATCGGGAATCTTGTTGAATTACCCGACAGGTTATTGGAAAGTGTTTTCAATATCGAGATTAAAATGCGGGGTTTATAATTGTAAGGCATGCGATGTCTAAGGAATTCATTTGGTTAGGCATGAAATCCAAAGTATGTGATACATTGGGTTTATGATGCCTAAGGTGGTTGCGGATGTTGGGTATATGTATGCCCTAGAGGCCATTATATGATAGTGGATGTATTTATACATGTATATATATATATATACAGATGACTTTCTTGCTCGACATGATAGTATGCTATCTGGTTACTCTTTATCTGACATGTTTACTTGATCATGCTTTTATTCATTTGTACATGTTGATAAAGCCCTGAGGATATTTGCTTGACTACTGTGATTATGATGCAGATCATATTAGTGGGACATGTGTAGTTTATAAGCATATCCAGAAATGTCCCTAGTCATGAGTGTATCGAGACGGGGCATCGATATTCCAGAGTAGACTAGCGTATATGATACTAGACCCATATGATGGGCGATGGATGTTCCCATATCCATTGATGTTAGACATCAAGATCGTATGCGGGTGCTCAGTGGAGACTGGGTACACTGGACTGACTCGCCGAGAACTCCTATATGGTATTATATCTATCGTCGGATAGCAGTTCTCAGGTGACACTGGTACAGGTTAGTCTATAGACCCGAGATCGTCATAGAGTCTCATGTGTTCTCCCACTGTGCTTTGATTTCCACCCTACCACGGCTTTGATGAGTCGTGCAAACAGGTGGCTTTTGGGTACAGTCCCGAGACATGTGGAGGCAATGAGCGATAGGAGGGGTTTCGTCTCTCCCGGTATTGGGGGTTGATGTTGCGCTATGCTCGATTGGCTATATCAGTAAGTCCCTGGCCAGTGCTGTTGAGATTTACTGATAAGTGTTATCAGTAGTTTCTCGGTTTGATTATAGGCCATACATCGGCATGACTTATTGAGTTATTGGGGTCGACGATGTCATCCCTAGACTTGATATGCAGCATATCAGACGAAGAGACCGGACGGTACGGCAGTGTTACCAGTTGGCTCAACGGGAGTTTTGACAGGTTCGCTTGTTTTCTTCTGATTGCTCAATACCCGGGTGGCCGTTACGTTTAGCTGACCTCTTGCGGCTTGGGGGTGCTTTATATGATCATCACCCACTGCCGGCGTATTGACGAGTCTTAGAGTCCCACACAGAAGTTTCCTAGCCCAGGCAAAACGATGTGGTGTACATATGGGATATGCGCGGGGACCCGATTAAATGCGCGTATGTGATACCGTATATTAATCGGGCGATTTATTATTGGTCGGGTCGTATGTGATATGGCCGGTTTGTTAAATCAAGTGTTGATTTTACATTGACTTTATTGCTAACTTTGTTTAAACCCTTTTCTTTATTGTATGCATGCATGTATGCATATATTTATGTTGATGTGCATGCACACATATATGCATACACTTGTGTGTATCATGGTTGTTGATACACTAGTGGCGGCAATGCAAGACTCACATGGAAGTATTTATCTAAATATTTATTTTTGAGTTTATGTAAATAGAATTAATTCATGGTTGATATTTATCCTTCATTCTCTACAGTTAACCTTGCATTAACCATGAGTTAATTTTCTATGGCTCTCTTTTCTCCAAAGTAAATATCTAGATATTTATTAACCCATGGTTTTGGATGAGAGTGGAAATTATATATAATTTCTATTCTCATTTTTATTATTAGAATTATCACAACCTTTGAGTTCTTGAGTTGCCATTATCTTCTACCTCCTCTCTCTTGCTTTCTTGACTTTGTTAGTGGGTGAGATAGTGATAAAGATAGGGTTTTAAAGTGAGAAAACAAACCATATCATCATTATACACTAGTCTACGCAATTAGTTTAGAGTGTTAGCTTCATCTTCATCTTTTGATCAAGTGGAGCTTGGAGCTTGGACAAAGAGGACTCTGGGTGGATCATCGTGGACTCAAAAGATCACTAGCAAGCCCGTTCAAACTCTCAAGTTGCCAAGGAGTCAATCAAAGAGAAATACAAAGGTTGTATTCTCTTTACTTAGTGTTATATTACTTGTAGTATGTGATACTACTTTATTTGTTACTTTAAATTTCTAGTTTTGATCCTAGGTTAGTTTGCTTAGCACCTTTAAAAATTAAATCGTAGCATGATTGATGCATTACAAACCCTTGTGAGGTGCTAGGTAAACCCAACGGTGGTATCAGATTCAAGCTAGAGCATTAGAGTAACCTAGACGACGTTAAAACACTTTGAACGAACATCGATTGCCCGAAAAAACCATTCTCTGGAAAATTTTCAAAATGTTGGAATTTTTCACATTAAAAATATTCAGAAAATCATGCAGGTAATTCTATGGACCCTCTAGAAGAACGATACCCTAACTTAATTTAATGACCACGGAACCGCGGCAGAAACCTGGTTTTGGTGGCTGTTTCGCGGCGTCGTTTGTGACGCTCGGGTCGGCACTTTTACGGTTGGTCCATAGGTACTGTGGCATCCTTCTGGGTAATTTTAATAATGCTCAGGTGTTGAGCTTCTCTGTGGATTTTTGGGCCATTGATCGATCGATCAAATGGTTTAACATCGCCTAGTTTATTTGCATATATTGACATGAGATGTTATTTGTTGCTGTGTAATGATGTATAGGATCGTCGTGATGAATGGCCGGGTTTTTTTATGTGAGATGGGAGTTTTCTTTTCATTCATGTAAAATTCATTTGTATGTAATATTATTTTATTAGGGCACATCCGGGTTGAGGATGATGTTTCCTTCGATGTATATTATTTACTTTTCCGCATTAGGATAGACCCAAGGTGGGGAGCATAAGTGACCGGGTTCTAGAGTCCAGTGGGAGTCCATCTCGAGAAGTCGAGACCGGGACTCCTAACTCTAGAATTGGTAGTGTCGCTTGCCTCTCTCGTAGGGGTCTAGGGTGTGGGATTGGCTATTCATCACGACCGTAGAACCCATATTTTCTATCGTTGGCTAAATATAAAATACGGAATTCCTAGTATATCCTATATTTTCATATATGTGCTTCTGTTGTTTATATTCTGTGATGTGATCGCTTGATATATCTGAGACGAATGCAATATTATATATGAGATATATAGTAGGCGTTGCTTATGTTTTGCACCCGCGCTAGTCCCGTCCCGGTATGCCGTTAGTTAAGTAACCTAACGGTGCATAACGGAACATTGTGGCGAATGCGGATGGCATAAGTGTACGTTGTATTTTCGTTTCTTTTCTGTGTTTGGCTTAAGTACATAAATGATGGGACTACATTAATATGATTAATGTAAGGAAAAATAAACCGAAAAAGATGTTGTAGAATCGAATTTAAAAACCACTCGGCTTTTTATGAAAAAGCTACATTTCAAAATTACGGAGAATAAGCCACTCCTTTTGAAAACTGTTTGATTCTACAACGATATCAAGTTCAAAGCGTTAAAGGTTTTCATAAAAACCATTCGCAACCCTCCGTCATTTTAGGAAGTAGAGTACTTAATATTCGTGTTACGTTTGTTGACCTTAGCCAAGGCGTAGTGTACGGTAGCTAAGTGATGTCTTCCTACACAGCATATGATGTGATTAATTAGGACAGGCATGTGACTTTGTTGACCATAGCCAAGCGTCATGTGAATGGGTCTAATTAATCAAGAAATGACGGGTTGAACTTGACTAGTGCTTGTGATTTGTTGACCATAGCCAAGGTCATGAGTGCTAGGGGTAAAAACCATATCGGGAGTTTCAAGAGTTGAAATTTGCAATGAGATTGCATACCTTCCATATGATGGTTGGATCCCGATCCCACTGTGAGCAAGAGTTGCTCCCAGGAGAGTTTTGCACTTTACAATTAGCTAACTCATTAGGTGTCTAGAAAGGTGTTAATCTGGGAAAATGAGGTTTAATTTAATTAGGTCCATGCGAAAGCATGGGGAAGCTCCTTCAAGTACCGACACTGGCCTGGCTGAACGGTTAGCGAAGTTGTAGAATGTAATTAATCCTTGCTAGTTTTATTTTTAAGGTTTGAAGGAAAATTTGATAAAAGCAGTAGGGGACATCGATTAGATAAGATAATAACCAATCTGATCTTTACAAGAGCTTTCGCTGAGTGTATTCTTCTCTCTCTTAATTGTCACGACCCAAAATTGGCCCGTGACGGCCCTAATACTACGCAACACCAAAAGACGTAACGCAGTAAAAGAAAGCCAAAACCCAGAAATCTAAACCAAGAAAATACGGAAAAGATAATATAAGTTTTCGAAACATTTGAAATCACAACCCAAATTCTTTAATAGTCCCACTTTCTTTCTTTAAAATTTGGCAACACCTCCTTTTTGTAAAAACTAGCCAAGAAGAATACAATACAAGTATACGACGCCGTAGCGAAGAAATAAAACAATAGAGAGAAAGCTATATATAAAAGACGACAAATCCATAAATAATATACAGTAACGTCCTCACCAAGTCTCTAAGTCAAAAATACAATAGTTGATGGAGAGTACAAAATACAACGAATGTACAATATGAAATACAGATAATCATCTAACCCACCCAAGCAAAATGGTGTACTGTGAGCTGATGCGGTATCTGTAGCAAAAGATGATAGATGAGAAGCTGAATAGCCTGCCTCGACTACCCTGGGGAAAAACCTGAAACACCTGTGGCACAACGGGGGTGAGTTGCCAACTCGTGAATAGTAGATAACATATGCAGGTAATCGCAGGAATGTATGTACAGCATGAATCTAAGATATGCGATTACAGTAATAACATGTCATGTGAATGCAAAATAATGGGAAAGTACACTAGCAGGTACAATCAATATGTGAAGCCATGATGACATGATAATAGTATGCAACATGGATATGAAAAAGGTAGATATGCAACTATCATAAGGGTACGCTAACAGGTACAACCAATATATGAATCTGTGCAAAGAATAGATAAGTGTGAGGTGTGGGGTGGAATATGTCATTTCCACGGAAACCTGACATCGTGGTAGGATCACAATCCATTAAGCCACTCAAATCCCAAATCCTCCAATCAGCCCCCAAACTAGGCCCTCACATCATATAAGTCTCACACCACCTCAATGTACAATATCGAATAGCTCTCCTATATCTCGAATGTACAATTCATCAATCTCTTTCATATCCAATATCCAATCTCAATGGATCACCTATATCCCAAGTCGAATCTCAAATAATTTCTAACATCCTATATATATATATATATATGCAGAAATATTCTATGATGGGGGCAATACACATATATTAGCGTCCCATTCCACTAATATTGGTGTAAGGGTATATATAACAACGGCTAAATCCCCTGTTATATATACAAAGATATTAAAAGAAATATCATGAAAACAATGTGCCAAGCATCGACATAGAAATCCTGATCACGTATCATACGCTATCCCGAAAGCACGAGTGCCTAGCTCTGACCCTCGCCTTTCGACGTATGCATACGTACATGACTCCCAACGGTATCTCCATGATACCCGTCGAGTCATCAGTACTGTCACCGGTAGGTACTCGCCCGCCTCCAGGCTCAATCGGCAACATCCATCGATCTTCTTGCCGAGGGGAACCATACCGGGCCCCACCATCTACCCTCATACGGCAACCACACCTCGTATGGAGTATATAATCAGAACCGATAAATCTCATGGTGGACGCGCAAATATCATATCAAGGAAACCGGGTTTTTCAATGTATGCATAATTTCATGAACTCCCACGGTTCCCAAATCCCGAAAACACCATGTAAAATCCAAATAAATAAATGCGCAAATCCAGGAACAATATGTGCGATATATTCGAAATGCAAGCATATGATGGAAAATATGTAGCTGAAACCAGATGTATACAAGATCAATAAGGTACTGCTAAGTATAGGTATCTACCTATAAGTAAAGATGTCGCATACCCCCCTTGGGTGTAAGTAGAATATGAAGGATACCCCCCCGGGTATAAGTAAAATATGTACAAGGTATACCTGTAGCTGTATCACAAGGTGTAGATGTACCTATCACTAATGGTAAGATACACTATAGGTATACCGATAAACTAGATGTCAAGTCTGATAAGCAATAAAGTATCTATAAGGGGTTGTGTGTGACATGGCAATTATTGACGGTGTGTGTGTAGCATACAATCCATACTCGTGCAACAAGAACCGTCAATAATATGTGCAGTGTCCTACGGCTGCTAGTCACAGTACAGCTATATCAAGGAAATAAACTAAAGGCGCAATTCTAACAGTGACGTAGAATATGCCACAAATATTAGAATCCTAGCCCAGACGCATAACGCCATGCGGGCGATTCCCCTGTAGATGTTAAATCTACTCAACTACACTCCACGCTAGGTGAATCCTACCATCTGCTCCCCCCTGTAGCAGTGTCCGTAGTCCCTGCCTGCAAACCTGCAAATAAGACATGGAAATCACATATAAGCCAAATATCTCGCAAAACGTGATATCGAACCAAAACGAGAAACTCGCGTCGCGAACCAAACGCGCGTGTGCACGATACGCTGAATCGTGTGTGTACGCGTCTAAAACCATCGCGACACGCCGCGATACGCTGGATCACAGAACCCACTCACGGATCGCGCGTATCGCGCAAACACAACGGACATGAAAACGGTATATTGTCCCAGATTTTCCTACAGGTCAAATCTTACAAAACTAGACATACCAAGGCACTAGACAACACTGCAGAGTACCCTACCCAAAACCCCAAGACCCTACCCCTCTTCCTGGCCGCATATTGCGGCCAGATTGATTAAATCGGCGGCCACTGTTTGGAATTAGGGTTTCGTGTTCGGGTGGTGGTATCTAGACCTAGTGTACATACCCCTGTTTTCTCAATTTTAATCTGAAGGTCCCGGGTCAAAAGCAGATTCCAGATTGCCAATATATCGCTTTAAAATCACCAATTTGCACAATTTAGAAACCTTATGGTATTTTAGTGTAATCCAGGGCTAAGCTCAGTTCAGTGACCCTAATAACACTTAAATAAACAAGGTAGCTAACACAATCAACAATTTTGCCACAACATCTCACAAATCATCAAAACTAGCACTAAATTAGCTATTTAACACTAATCGACACAAAACCACACACAACTTAAGTAAACATGAAATGGGGTTCAGAAATATACCCTAATGAACCCTAAGAAGCAGGTGAAGGTGAGGAATTAAGTTGCTACAGCTGCTGGTGATGTTGGTGCATGTTGCTGCTGCTGAAGTTGCTTGAGCTGCTGATGCTGATGCTGTTACTGCTACTGCTGCTCTTGCTGCTGATGATGATGATGCTGTTGCTGATGATGGTGATGCTGGAGCTGCTTCTGGTGCTGATGCTAACTTCTTGTGATGCTCTCTGTTGCTGCTAAAGCTCCTGCTATTGTTGTTGTTGTTGCTAATGAGGCTGCTGCAGCTGCTGCTCTGCTGTTGTGGGTGTGTGTGTGTGTGAGAGAGAGTAGAGAGATGAGTGATATGAGAGTGAGAAAATGAGAGTAAGGCTAGAACCCCTCCCTCCCTCCTTCTCTCTCATCATTAAATGAGGCATGGAAAAGACCATCATGCCCCATGATGCTCTCTCTCTCTCTCTCAAGGTCAACATAAAGAAAGTCAATTTGAAAAAACCTTTTTCAAATTCATTTTAAAACAACCATACACTATTAAACCCAAAACACCTAATACAATATTAAACTAGATTAAGAAATGGTTAGTTCACCTTATTGCTAATCATGGTTAAACCCCCAAAACAACCCTAGTTATCATGCACAAGTGTGTGCAAGCCTAGGAAAAATCTAATAAAATACTCAATAAATAGGATAAAATATTTAAAACTTAATTTGGTAAACTTTTTATTGAAAACTATATATAAAAATATAATTAGCCACAAAACACATTCTAAGGTGTTACAATCTCCCCCCTTAAAAGAAATTCGTCCCCGAATTTAAAAATATACTTCTACGCGTACCTTCAAAGAGAAGATTACAACTCTCAAATCTCGCTCGTAGCCTCCCAAGTGATTACCTCACTATACGGCTACGCCCAAGAAAACACCTTCACAGATGGCAAGACCCTTGACCGACGTTTCTCCACCTGCCGGGCCATTAATACAACTGGCTGCTGGTGAACGAAAGATCGCGTCTAGCTAAATGGTCTGGTGCCAAATCATGTGAGAAAGGTCATGAAGGTAATTGTAAAGTATCATCACAAGGAATACGAGGTGAAAATCCAATAATCTGGGCGGAAGTGCCAAATTAAAGGCAACGAGAACTCGCTTATAAGATCTTAAAAAGGACCTAAATCCTGGGACAAGCTTCCCAAAATCCAACACGTCATTCATCGGAAAGTCCGTAGGAATACATGATCCGTCCCTGCGAACTCGAGTCTATGACCAAGGCAGTCGGCATAAGACCTCAGTTCGCAATGAGCAATTCTCATCCTGACCTGAATCAATTGGATCATCTCCGAAGCCTCTAGTCTAGCTGGGGTCCAAAATCCTACTTACGCAGAGTCAGAAAAACAACAGGCTGGTTGTCGTCACAACCTAACCTCTAAACCTAACGGTGGCCAATTGGAGTGTCTCCCGATAACAGCTATCGAAGGAGAATCTTAACGATGGCGAGTGACGATCCCCAACCGCTGACAACAATCAAAACAAACACACCACTTAGCAAAGAACAAATGAGCAAACTGAGTATAACCGGACGACAAGAATCCGAATGGAGTCACACCCTGACTAAACTTAGGTAGACACCATAGCGAAATCTCGTGGAGATTTGCTCCTACTCCAACCCCGGAACGGTAAAAGGTTGCAACTCTCCAGCCGGCCTCAGATGCTCGACCCAAGCTCACGACAAAACAGACACCTTGAATCGAACCATGAAACTTCTCTTTACATCCCTGTCCACCCGTAACTATCTCACAAGTCACGTCAATATTGGCGGAACTTGAATGAATACAGAGAGTTGACTGATGTGCTTACTCTAGGATTGCACGTCTCTACCTGATAATGTCAGGTACACAAACGCGTCCCTAACTTAGCACATCATTGTCACAAATCAAGGTCTCCGAATCATTACCCAACCGAATATGCTCAAGTATCTCTGACGTACGAGCATCGACGGGCAGTGTCTCGCGAAAACGATTTAAGGGAAGTGGTCGGGCGCGGACATGAGCAAGCTTTCCCCTCCGTAGAGACGCACTTAAGCTGTACTCAACGATCACACAAGAACTGTAAATCTACAGAAGACTATCACAACAATCAAAATCCGCTGCAGGAAGATGTACATTAAGCTCTGGTGGTCCGTGGAAAATCTGACACGACTCTCAACCAAGTGGTGTCTCCAAATCTCCAACGCAAAACCACCAAGCCATCTCCAGGTCAAGAGTGGGATATCCTTCTCGTACTTCCTCCAAATGTAGGGGAGCAAAAGCGATGACTCTGTAGTGTCACCTCAGTACACGCTCGAGCCCACTCAAGAAACATTACAGTTAAACAACAAAGTCGCCCGAACCAAAAGCAAAGAAAGAACTGATGCAGTTGTTAACCGAATCTTCAACTGCCGAAAACTCCGCACACATGCCTCAGTCCACAGAAAAGAAACCTCCCTTCCGGTCCATTCAGTCGACGGTGCAGCACTACTCTAGCAATCCCGTATGAAACGGCGGTAAAAACCTGGTAAGCCCAACAATTTGCGGATCTCCGTCCTGCACACAAGTCTGGGCCTAAGCTGTACGGCCACGATCTCCCTCGGAACCATACGAAACCGTCTCCCGTGACTATAAGGCCTAGGAGTCAACACAAAACAAGCCTGAAGAAACACTCCGAGAATTTAGCAAACTGCTGGTGCTCTCCCAGTATCTGCATAACAAATCTTCAAGTGTTGCTCCTGTCCCTCAAGACGAATTAGATAGACCAGAATGTCGTAAATAACACAACAATAACTGGTCGAGGAACGGCATGCAGAAATCTGGTTCATCACATTTACAAATGCTGCCAGGGCACTGGTGAGCCCAATGACACACCAAAACACACAAAGCCCGTAGCACGCACAAGGCAGTCTTCGGAATGCCGTCACTCTGAACCGCAATAATGATGACCTGATCCCAAGCAAACTTAGAAAATGTCTCGCACTCTGGAGCTGATCGAAGAAATCGTTAATGCGAGGTAAGGGATACCTATCCGCACCGTAAGCCGGTTCAATTGACGATCCGTCGATACACAACCTCAAACTGCCGTCTTCCTCCTTGATGAACAGAAATAGGAGTCTCCAAAAGCGAAACACTCAGACGCACAAACTCCCCAACCCACAACTCTGCAGCTGATCCTTAAGCTCCCAAGCTTCGCCGGCTCATCCGGAACAACGTCGGAAAAACTCTCGCACGAAAGTATCCCGGTCCAACAATCCCACTGTGGCTCCGGTATCACGAATGAACGTCAAGAATCCACGACATCTCCTTAGTAGCCGACTAGTGAAAAAGGCTGAATTCAAGCTGTGAGATGCGGCACAACTATCCACCTGCACAACGAGAACTGACCTGCCGGGGAAAACAAACCTGACTGTTTCCTCACGGTAGACCACAAATGCCTAGCACGTAGTTAACCAGTCCGTGCCCAGGAGAACGTCAAATCCAACATCTCTAGAAGGACCAAAACGATGGACGAATCTTTATCTCCTATTCGATTGGCACACAACTGATTACGTGTCGTGCAACAAAAGAATCGCTGACAGAAGTTAAAATAACAACTACGACTAAACTACCCAACCACGGTACAAGCATGAAAACAAACGAATATATCAAAAGAACATATAAATCAAGGGTACCTGAAAACTCCACATTGGATGTCTGCGCGTCCCGATGAGTAGAAGCAAACTCCTGTGTCTGCCCTCTACCCGCAGCTGAATGAACTCCTCTGGTAGACTGAGCCCTCTGAGCGAATCTTCCACGTCCACGGCCTCTCTGAAAACGATCCTGACGAGGTGCCAAGGAACAATCCCTGACGAAGTGCTGAAGGCTCCCGCATCGAAAACATCCACGCGCTGACTGCTGACCATCCTGGGGATGAGAGCTGAACGACTGTCCTCGTCCTAAGCCTCTGCTACTCCCGCGATGGCCACGAAATCTGTCTCGATGACCAAACATCTGTCTCTGGGCGGGTACACTAGTATGAGTCCTCCACTGTCCTGGAACTCTCTGAGCCTCTGGAATATAGGCCTCGTCAACTGGAGCTGCAACCACTGGTGCTATGTAGGTGACGGACTGTTGCATGCTGACCGTAAGCGACAACTGAGTGACAGGGGTGACAACCTCCTGTCGTAGCTCCCGAACGATATCAACCAAAGAACTCATAGTCTGGCGGAAATCCTGCATCTCTGCCACAAGCCTATCAATAGTATATGTTGTAGGCTGATCCGTCTGCACCAGTGCAACTAGAGTGCCATCCTGGTCAGTACTCGTCTCACCCGAGCCAACTCTGACCTCGGCCCTCGCTGCATCACTCTGAGACCCCATAGTCATCGGCGGCAAGGCTATATATAGATATAAGATTCGATAAGAATAAGGAATCGAATCTCAAGGATATGAATCATCAAGGAAGGAATTTCAAGCAAATTGTACTTAGGTCACTTAATTCAAAGTACCGCATCGTGGGTATGCTGCAGACATACACATACTACGTTACTCTGTTTAAGCTACCTACTCCATCATACTAAGGTCATCCTACACTCCGAAAGGTAAAACCTAACGCTCTGATACCAACTTTGTCACGACCCAAAATTGGCCCGTGACGGCCCTAATACTACGCAACGCCAAAAGACGTAACGCAGTAAAAGAAAGCCAAAACCCAGAAATCTAAACTAAGAAAATACAGAAAAGATAATATAAGTTTTCGAAACATTTGAAATCACAATCCAAATTCTTTAAAAGTCCCACTTTCTTTCTTTAAAATTTGGCAACACCCCCTTTTTGTAAAAACTAGCCAAGAAGAATACAATACAAGTATACGACGCCGTAGCGAAGAAATAAAACAATAGAGAGAAAGCTGTATATAAAAGACGAAAAATCCATAAATAATATACAGTAACGTCCTCACCAAGTCTCTAAGTCAACAATACAATAGTAGATGGAGAGTACAAAATACAACGAATGTACAATATGAAATACAGATAATCATCTAACCCACCTAAGCAAAATGGTGTACTGTGAGCTGATGCGGTATCTGTAGCAAAAGATGATAGATGAGAAGCTGAATAGCCTGCCTCAACTACTCTGGGGAAAAACCTGAAACACCTGTGGCACAACGGGGGTGAGTTGCCAACT
Source organism: Agapanthus africanus (assembly GCA_030015575.1). NCBI lineage: Eukaryota > Viridiplantae > Streptophyta > Magnoliopsida > Asparagales > Amaryllidaceae > Agapanthus > Agapanthus africanus. The sequence goes on from JASDDO010000006.1 coordinate 223,008,779, forward strand.
CGTGAATAGTAGATAACATATGCAGGTAATTGCAGGAATGTACGTACAGCATGAATCTATGATATGCGATTATAGTAATAACATGTCATGTGAATGCAAAATAATGGGAAAGTACACTAGCAGGTACAATCAATATGTGAAGCCATGATGACATGATAATAGTATGCAACAGGGATATGAAAAAGGTAGATATGCAACTATCATAAGGGTACGCTAACAGGTACAACCAATATATGAATCTGTGCAAAGAATAGATAAGTATGAGGTGTGGGGTGGAATATGTCATTTCCACGGAAACCTGACATCGTGGTAGGATCACAATCCATCAAGCCACTCAAATCCCAAATCCTCCAATCAGCCCCCAAACTGGGCCCTCACGTCATATAAGTCTCACACCACCTCAATGTACAATATCGAATAGCTCTCCTATATCTCGAATGTACAATTCATCAATCTCTTTCATATCCAATATCCAATCTCAATGGATCACCTATATCCCAAGTCGAATCTTAAATAATTTCTAACAATATATATATATATATATATGCAGAAATATTCTATGATGGGTGCAATACACATATATTAGCGTCCCATTCCACTAATATTGGTGTAAGGGTATATATAACAACGGCTAAATCCCCTGTTATATATACAAAGGTATTAAAAGAAATATCATGAAAAAAATGTGCCAAGCATCGACAAAGAAATCCTGATCACGTATTATACGCTATCCCGAAAGCACGAGTGCCTAGCTCTGACCCTCGCCTTTCGACGTATGCATACGTACATGACTCCCAACGGTATCTCCATGATCCCCGTCGAGTCATCAGTACTGTCACCGGTAGGTACTCGCCTGCCTCCAGGCTCAATCGGCAACATCCATCGATCTTCTTGCCGAGAGGAACCATACCGGGCCGCACCATGTACCCTCATACGGCAACCGCACCTCGTATGGAGTATATAATCAGAACCGATAAATCTCATGGTGGACGCGCAAATATCATATCAAGGAAACCGGGTTTTTCAATGTATGCATAATTTCATGAACTCCCACGGTTCCCAAATCCCGAAAACACCATGTAAAATCCAAATAAATAAATGCGCAAATCCAGGAACAATATGTGCGATATATCCGAAATGCAAGCATATGAAGGAAAATATGTAGCTGAAACCAGATGTATACAAGATCAATAAGGTACAGCTAAGTATAGGTATCTACCTATAAGTAAAGATGTCGCATACCCCCCTGGGTGTAAGTAGAATATGAAGGATACGCCCCCGGGTATAAGTAAAATATGTACAAGGTATACCTGTAGCTGTATCGCAAGGTGTAGATGTACCTATCACTAATGGTAAGATACACTATAGGTATACCGATAAACTAGATGTCAAGTCTGATAAGCAATAAAGTATCTATAAGGGGTTGTGTGTGACATGGCAATTATTGACGGTGTGTGTATAGCATACAATCCGTGCTCGTGCAACAAGAACCGTCAATAATATGTGCAGTGTCCTACGGCTGCTAGTCACAGTACAGCTATATCAAGGAAATAAACTAAAGACATAATTCTAACAGTGACGTAGAATATGCAACAAATATTAGAATCCTAGCCCAGACGCATAACGCCATGCGGGCGATTCCCCTGTAGATGTTAAATCTACTCACCTACACTCCACGCTAGGTGAATCCTACCATCTGCTCCCCCCTGTAGCAGTGTCCGTAGTCCCTGCCTGCAAACCTGCAAATAAGACATGGAAATCACATATAAGCCAAATGTCTCGCAAAACGCGATATCGAACCAAAACGAGAAACTCGCGTCGCGAACTAAACGCGCGTGTGCACGATACGCTGAATCGTGTGTGTACGCGTCTAAAACCATCGCGACATGCCGCGATACGCTGGATCACAGAACCCACTCACGTATCGCGCGTATCGCCCAAACACAACGGACATGAAAACGGTATATTGTCCCAGATTTTCCTACAGGTCAAATCTTACAAAACTAGACATACCAAGGCACTAGACAACACTGCAGAGTACCCTACCCAAAACCCCAAGACCCTACCCCTCTTCCTGGCCGCAAATTGCGACCAGATTGATTAAATCGGCGGCCACTGTTTGGAATTAGGGTTTCGTGCTCGGGTGGTGGTATCTAGACCTAGTGTACATGCCCCAGTTTTCTCAATTTTAACCTGAAGGTCCCGGGTCAAAAGCAGATTCCAGATTGCCAATATATCGCTTTAAAATCACCAATTTGCACAATTTAGAAACCTTATGGTATTTTAGTGTAATCCAGGGCTAAGCTCAGTTCAGTGACCCTAATAACACTTAAATAAACTAAGGTAGCTAACACAATCAACAATTTTGCCACAACATCTCACAAATCACCAAAACTAGCACTAAATTAGCTATTTAACACTAATCGACACAAAACCACACACAAATTAAGTAAACATGAAATGGGGTTCAGAAATATACCCTAATGAACCCTAAGAAGCAGGTGAAGGTGAGGAATTAAGTTGCTACAGCTGCTGGTGATGTTGGTGCAAGTTGCTGCTGCTGAAGTTGCTTGAGCTGCTGATGCTGATGCTGTTACTGCTACTGCTGCTCTTGCTGCTGATGATGATGATGCTGTTGCTGATGATGGTGATGCTGGAGCTGCTTCTGGTGCTGATGCTAACTTCTTGTGATGCTCTCTGTTGCTGCTAAAGCTCCTGCTATTGTTGTTGTTGCTAATGAGGCTGCTGCAGCTGCTGCTCTGCTGTTGTGGGTGTGTGTGTGTGAGAGAGAGAGTAGAGAGATGAGTGATATGAGAGTGAGAAAATGAGAGTAAGGCTAGAACCCCTCCCTCTCTCCTTCTCTCTCATCATTAAATAAGGCATGACAAAGGCCATCATGCCCCATGATGCACTCTCTCTCTCTCTCAAGGTCAACATAAAGAAAGTCAATTTGAAAAAACCTTTTTCAAATTCATTTTAAAGCAACCATACACTATTAAACCCAAAACACCTAATACAATATTAAACTAGATTAAGGAATGGTTAGTTCACCATGTTGCTAATCATGGTTAAACCCCCAAAACAACCCTAGTTATCATGCACAAGTGTGTGCAAGCCTAGGAAAAATCTAATAAAATACTCAATAAATAGGATAAAATATTTAAAACTTAATTTGGTAAAATTTTTATTGAAAACTATATATAAAAATATAATTAGCCACAAAACACATTCTAAGGTGTTACACTAATGGAAGATACCAATGACTGGACTCAAGATTCTACTAGATAAAAATAAACTGAATGGGACCAATTATAAAGGCTGGCTGAGGAACATTAACATTGCCTTGACTTATGATAAGGTATCATATGTCCTCACGGCTCCAGCCCCGCCCGTCCCAGGTCCTAAATCTTCAGTTGCGGATAAGGAAGTCCGCAAGGCATGGGACGCTGACTGTGCCACAGCCAAATGCCTCGCACTTGCATCGATGGATAACACACATCAAAAGCAGCACGAGCAGATGGATGTAAAATCCATCTTTCTCCATACCAAAGAGTTGTATAGGGAGCAATCTCGTGTCCTACGATACGAAGCATCAAGAAAGCTGTTTCAGATGCGGATGGCTCCTGGCACACAATAAGTGACCATGTTCTGAAGATGATAGCTCTTAAAGAAGAGCTTGAGGACCTCAGATGGACAATGGACACCGAACAATATATTGATATTATTCTGCAGTCTCTCCCCCTACCTTTGCACAATTCGTAGTAAACTTCAACATGCACAACATGGAGAAATCACTACCTGAACTCCTTAATATGTTGAGGAGCGCAGAGAGCACGCTAAAGTCAGTGAAGACTCCCGCTTTGATTGCTGGGCCATCTTCCTCCTCTCACCCGAAGGCCAAGGACAAAGGAAAGATGAATAATAAACCCACCAAACCTAGAGGTGGAGTTAAAAAGGCTAAGGGGAAAGACAAGTCCACGGCTGGGGAATCGGGGAAAGGGGAATGTTATCACTGCCACAAATCGGGATACTGGAAGCGCAACTGCACTGAGTACTTGGATCTCAAAAAGAAGAAGCATGGTGATGCTTCCTCTTCAGGTGTGTTTGTGACAGAAAACTGTTTTTCTATAAACTCTGCTTCCTGGGTATTAGATACCGGTTTAGGTTCTCACATATGCAATTCTATGCATGGGCTGAGAAATAGAAAAGTTTTGAAGACAGGTGACCATACTCTCCGGATTGGAAATGGTTCCAATGTACATGCAGTTTCAGTTGGAGAGTATCACTTGGGGTTGCCGGCAGGGTGTATATTGGTTTTGAACCCATGTTATTATGTACCTAGTATGCTTTGTAATATAATATCCGTTTCTTTGTTAGACAATGAAGGATATAATTTTGTATTGCAGAATAATGTTATGAACATTAACCTGAATCAAATGTTGGTAGGGTATGGTACACTTAATAACGGGATATACGTCCTAAATCAACACACAGTTTTCAGCATACAACATACTAATAAAAGAAAATTTTCAGAAATAAATGAAGCTTTTCTTTGGCACTGTAGACTTGGTCATATTAACGAAACAAGACTAAACAAGCTACATAAAGATGGATATTTAAACCCTTTTGAATATAAATCTTATGCGGGTTGCCAGTCTTGTATCAAGGGTAAAATGACCAAATCTCCATTTACAGGACACGGAAAAAGAGCTACTCAGCTCTTAGCCCTTATACATAGTGATGTATGCGGGCCAATATCTACACAGGCTAGAGGCGGTTTTTCTTTCTTCATAACTTTTACTGATGATTTCTCAAGGTTCGGTCATGTGTTCTTACTAAAGCATAAGTCTGAAGCTTTCGAGAAATTCACTGAGTACAAACTTGAAGTAGAAAAGCAAACCGGATTGAGTATCAAAATGCTTCGATCAGATCGAAGTGGGGAATATCTCAGTACAGAGTTTGCATACATTCTAAAAGAGAATGGGATTCTCTCTCAGCTCACTCCTCCTTACACACCACAGCACAACGGTGTGTCAGAACGACTGAATCGAACCCTATTAGATATGGTTCGTTCCATGATGAGTGATGCTGAGTTACCTGTCTCGTTTTGGGGGCATGCATTGGAGACTGCAGCGTTTCTATTAAACAGGGTTCCAACCAAAACCGTGTCTACCAAGCCATATGAGATATGGCATGGGAAGAGACCATCTCTTAAATGAGTAGTTAATACTTGGGGTTGTCCGGCCTATGTCAAAAAGCAAAATCCGGAAAAACTCGAGACACGGTCAGTCATGTGTAATTTTTTAGGGTATCCAAAGAATTCTTATGGATATCTATTCTACCACAAGGAAGAACAAAAGGTGTTTGTTTCTCGGCATGCTATATTTTTAGAAAAAGAATTTTTTACAAATGATACAGATGGCAATGTGGTAGACCTAGAAGAAGTTCTAGAAACACAAGTTATAAATGACGATTTGGTTTAACCGGCTGTTGCAACAGAAACAAATGAACCTCAACCACTCCGTAGATCTGGTAGGACTTCTCGCCCACCGGAGAGGTACTACGGTTTCCTCATTGATGGTGATAGAGAAGATTGCAACATGGAGGATGATGATCCTACCAGTTTTCAGCAAGCTATCACGAGTGGAGACTCTGTGAAGTGGCTGGATGCCATGAGATCAGAAATGGAGTTTATATACACCAACAAAGTATGGACTTTGGACATTGTGCCCCCTGGGGTAAAACCCGTGGGGTGCAAATGGATCTTTAAAAGAAATATTGGTGTAGATGGGCAGGTGGAGACCTATAAGGCAAGATTTGTGGCGAAAGGATTTCGTCAAAGAACGGGTCTGGACTATGACGAAACTTTTTCTCCCGTAGCCATGCTTAAATCCATTCGAATCCTACTTGCTATTGCTGCTCACTACGACTATGAAATCTGGAAGATGGACGTTAAAATTGCATTTCTAAATGGTGATTTAGAAGAATGCATTTATATAGATCAGCCAGAGGGCTTCGTTGACAGTCGGAGTAGCGGGAAAGCATGTAGATTGCTTAAATCCATTTATGGATTAAAGCAGGCATCACAGAGTTGGAACATCTGTTTTGATGATGTTATCAAAGAGTTTGATTTCATCAAAAATCCATATGAACCTTGTGTTTATAAGAAGTCTGTAGGGAGAGCTGTCACATTCCTCATATTGTACGTGGATGACATTCTTCTGATAGGAAATGACATTCCTATGCCGCAGTCGGTCAAATTATTCTTATCACAAAGGTTCTCCATGAAGGACCTGGGTGATGCCACGTACATATTGGGCATTCGGATCTATAGGGATAGATCCAAAAGATTGTTGGGATTGTCCCAAACCAGGTACATCAACACCATCCTAAAGAGGTTTAGTATTGAAGACTCCAAGCGGGGTGCCTTACCCGCTTGCCATGGAGTCACTCTCTCCAAGGACTTTTTCCCAAAGACCGATGAAGAGAGAGCTCACATGAGCATTATACCCTATGCTTCAGCCGTAGGATCTATAATGTATGCGATGTTATGCACACGCCCTGATGTAGCTTATGCACTTAGTGTAGTAAGTAGGTATCAGTCCAACCCAGGGGAGAATCACTGGATAGCTGTGAAGAACATTCTTAAGTACTTGCGAAGGACTAAAGAATTGTTCTTGGTGTATGGTAACGGTGATCTCCAAATGGAGTCCTCTACCGATTCGAGCTTCCAGAGTGATAAGGACGACATAAAATCAATCTCTGGGTTTGTATTTACCCTCAATAGAGGGGAGGCGAGTTGGAAGAGTTCTAAACAGGACAACGTTGCAGACTCTACGATGGAAGCTGAGTACATTGCTGCAAATGATGCCACAAAGGAAGCAGTCTGGATGAGGAAGTTCGTCTCGGAGCTAGGAGTAGTTCCAACCATTATTGATTCAATACCATTATATTGTGATAATAATGGGGCTATGGCGTAAGCCAAGGAGCCCAGGTCCCATCAGCGGTCCAGACACATCCTGAGGCGATATCATTTGATCCGGAAGATAGTTGATCGCCGCGAGATCGAGATTCAGAGAGTAGATATAAAGAATTACACTGCGGATCCACGCACCAAGGCCCTCCCTCAGCCGCAGCATGAGCGACTTTTTGAGATGTTGGGTCTGCGATACGTCAATAACTGGCCTTAGTGCAAGTGGGAGATTGTTGGGTATATGTATGCCATAAAGGCCATTATATGATAGTGGATGTATTTATACATGTATATATATACAGAGGACTTTCTTGCTCGACATGATAGTATGCTATCTGGTTACTCTTTATCTGACATGTTCACTTGATCATCCTTTTATTCATTTGTACATGTTGATAAAGCCCTGAGGATATTTGCTTGACTACTGTGATTATGATGCAGATCAAACTAGTGGGACATGTGTAGTTTATAAGCATATCCTGAAATGTCCCTAGTCGTGGGTGTATCGAGACAGGGCATCGATATTCCAGAGTAGACTAGCGTATATGATACTAAACCCATATGATGGGTGATGTATGTTCCCATATCTATTGATGTTAGATATCAAGATCGTATGCGGGTAATCGGTGGAGACTAGGTACACTGGACGGACTCGCCGAGAACTCCTATATGGTATTATATCTATCGTCGGATAGCAGTTCTCAGGTGACACTGGTACAGGTTAGTCTTTAGACCCGAGATCGTCATAGAGTCTCATGTGTTCTCCCACTGTGCTTTGATTTCTACCCTACCACGGCTCTGCTGAGTCGTGCAAACAGATGGATTTTGGGTACAGTCCCAAGACATGTGGAAGCAATGAGCGATAGGAAAGGTTTCGTCTCTCCCGGTATTGGGGGTTGATGTTGCGCTGTGCTCGATTGGCTATATCAGTAAGTCCCTGGCCAGGGCTGTTGAGATTTACTGATAAGTGTTATCAGTAGTTTCTCGGTTTGATTATAGGCCATACATCGGCATGACTTATTGAGTTATTTGGGTCGACGATGCCATCCCTAGACTTGATATGCAGCATATCTGACGAAGAGACCGGACTGTACGGTAGTGTTACTAGTTGGCTCGACGGGAGTTTTGACAGGTTCGCTTGTTTTCTTCTGATCGCTCAAAACCCGGGTGGCCTTTACGTTTAGCTGACCTCTTATGGCTTGGGGGTGCTTGATATGATCATCACCTACTGTCGGCGTATTGACAAGTCTTAGAGTCCCACAGAGAAGTTTCCTAGCCCAGGCGAAATGATGTGGTGTGCATATGTGATATGCGTGGGGACCCGGTTAAATGCGCGTATGTGATACCGTATATTAATCGGGCGATTTACTATTGGTCGGGTCGTATGTGATATGGCCGGTTTATTAAATCAAGTGTTGATTTAACATTGACTTTATTGCTCACTTTGTTTAAACCCTTTTCTTTATTGTATGCATGCGTTTATGCATATGTTTATGTTGATGCACATGTTGATGTGCATGCACACATACATGCATACACTTGTGTGTATTATGGTTGTTGATACGCTAGTGGTGGCAATGCAAGACTCACATGGAAGTATTTATCTAAATATTTATTTTTGAGTTAATGTAAATAGAATTAATTCATGGTTGATATGTATCCTTCATTCTCTACACTTAACCTTGCATTAACCATGAGTTAATTTTCTATGGCTCTCTTTTCTCCAAAGTAAATATCTAGATATTTATTAACCCATGGTTTTGGATGAGAGTGGAAATTATATATAATTTCTATTCTCATTTTTATTATTAGAATTATCACAACCTTTGAGTTCTTGAGTTGCCATTATCTTCTACCTCCTCTCTCTTGCTCTCTTGACTTTGTTAGTGGGTGAGATAGTGATAAAGATAGGGTTTTAAGGTGAGAAAACAAACCATATCATCATTATACACTAGTCTACCCAATTAGTTTAGAGTGTTAGCTTCATCTTCATCTTTTGATCAAGTGGAGCTTGGAGCTTGGACAAAGAGGACTCTGGGTGGATCATCGTGGACTCAAAAGATCACTAGCAAGCCCGTTCAAACTCTCAAGTTGCCAAGGAGTCAATCAATGAGAAATACAAAGGTTGTATTCTCTTTACTTAGTGTTATATTACTTGTAGTATGTGATACTACTTTATTTGTTACTTTAAATTTCTAGTTTTGATCCTAGGTTAGTTTGCTTAGCACCTTTAAAAATTAAATTGTAGCATGATTGATGTATTACAAACCCTTGTGAGGTGCTAGGTAAACCCAACGGTGGTATCAGATTCAAGCTAGAGCATTAGAGTAACCTAGACGACGTTAAAACACTTTGAACGGACATCGATTGCCCGAAAAAACCATTCTCTGGAAAATTTTCAAAATGTTGGAATTTTTCACATTAAAAATATTCAGAAATCCGTGCAGGTAATTCTATGGACCCTCTAGAAGAACGATACCCTAACTTGATTAAATGACCGCGGAACCGCGGCAGAAACCTGGTTTTGGTGGCGGTTTCGCGGCGCCGTTTGTGACGCTCGGGTCGGCACTTTTACGGTTGGTCCATAGGTACTGTGGCATCCTTCTGGGTAATTTTAATAATGCTCAGGTGTTGAGCTTCTCTGTGGATTTTTGGGCCATTGATCGATCGATCAAATGGTTTAACATCGCCTAGTTTATTTGCATATATTGACATGAGATGTTATTTGTTGCTGTGTAATGATGTATAGGATCGTCGTGATGAATGGCCGGGTTTTTTATGTGAGATGGGAGTTTTCTTTTCATTCATGTAAAATTCATTTGTATATAATATTATTTTATTAGGGCACATCCGGGTTGAGGATGATGTTTCCTTCGATGTATATTATTTACTTTTCCGCATTAGGATAGACCCAAGGTGGGGAGCATAAGTGACCGGGTTCTAGAGTCCAGTGGGAGTCCATCTCGAGGAGTCGAGACCGGGACTCCTAACTCTAGAATTGGTAGTGTCGCTTGCCTCTCTCGTAGGGGTCTAGGGTGTGGGATTGGCTATTCATCACGACCGTAGAACCCATATTTTCTATCGTTGGCTAAATATAAAATACGGAATTCCTAGTATATCCTATATTTTCATATATGTGCTTCTGTTGTTTATATTCTGTGATGTGATCGCTTGATATATCTGAGACGAATGCAATATTATATATGAGATATATAGTAGGCGTTGCTTATGTTTTGCACCCGCGCTAGTCCCGTCCCGGTATGCCGTTAGTTAAGTAACCTAACGATGCAAAACGGAACATTGTGGCGAATGCGGATGGCATAAGCGTACGTTGTATTTTCGTTTCTTTTCTGTGTTTGGCTTAAGTACTTAAATGATGGGACTACATTAATATGATTAATGTAAGGAAAAATAAACCTAAAAAGATGTTGTAGAATCGAATTTAAAAACCACTCGGCTTTTTATGAAAAAGCTACATTTCAAAATTACGGAGAATAAGCCACTCCTTTTGAAAACTGTTTGATTCTACAACGATATCAAGTTCAAAGCGTTAAAGGTTTTCATAAAAACCATTCGCAACCCTCCGTCAATTTAGGAAGTAGAGTACTTAGTATTCGTGCTACGTTTGTTGACCTTAGCCAAGGCGTAGTGTACGGTAGCTAAGTGATGTCTTCCTACACAGCATATAATGGGATTAATTAGGACATGCATGTGACTTTGTTGACCATAGCCAAGGGTCATGTGAATGGGTCTAATTAATCAAGAAATGACGGGTTGAACTTGACTAGTGCTTGTGATTTGTTGACCATAGCCAAGGTCATGAGTGCTAGGGGTAAAAACCATATCGGGAGTTTCAAGAGTTGAAATTTGCAATGAGATTGCATACCTTCCATATGATGGTTGGATCCCGATCCCACTGTGAGCAAGAGTTGCTCCCAGGAGAGTTTTGCACTTTACAATTAGCTAACTCATTAGGTGTCTAGAAAGGTGTTAATCTGGGAAAATGAGGTTTACTTTAATTAGGTCCGTGCGAAAGCACGGGGAACCTCCTTCAAGTACCGACACTGGCCTGGCTGAACGGTTAGCGAAGTTGTAGAATGTAATTAATCCGTGCTAGTTTTATTTTTAAGGTTTGAAGGAAAATTTGATAAAAGCAGTAGGGGACATCGATTAGATAAGATAATAACCAATCTGATCTTTACAAGAGCTTTCGCTGAGTGTATTCTTCTCTCTCTTAATGGAAGATACCAATGACAGGACTCAAGATTCTACTAGATAAAAATAAACTGAATGGGACCAATTATAAAGACTGGCTGAGGAACATTAACATTGCCTTGACTTATGATAAGGTATCATATGTCCTCACGGCTCCAGCCCCGCCCGTCCCAGGTCCTAAATCTTCAGTTGCGGATAAGGAAGTCCGCAAGGCATGGGACGCTGACTGTGCCACAGCCAAATGCCTCGCACTTGCTTCAATGGATAACACACATCAAAAGCAGCACGAGCAGATGGATGTACAATCCATTTTTCTCCATACAAAAGAGTTGTATAGGGAGCAATCTCGTGTCCTACGATACGAAGCATCAAGAAAGCTGTTTCAGATGCGGATGGCTCCTGGCACACAAGTAAGTGATCATGTTCTGAAAATGATAGCTCTTAAAGAAGAGCTTGATGACCTCAGATGGACAATGGACACCGAACAATATACTGATATTATTCTGTAGTCTCTCCCCCTACCATTGCTCAATTCGTAGTAAACTTCAACATGCACAACATGGAGAAATCACTACCTGAACTCCTTAATATGTTGAGGAGTGCAGAGAACACGCTAAAGTCAGTGAAGACTCCCGCTTTGATTGCTGGGCCATCTTCCTCCTCTCACCCGAAGGCCAAGGACAAGGGAAAGATGAAGAATAAACCCACCAAACCTAGAGGTGGAGTTAAAAAGGTTAAGGGGAAAGACAAGTCCACGGCTGGGGAATCGGGGAAAGGGGAATGTTATCACTGCCACAAATCGGGATACTGGAAGCGCAACTGCACTGAGTACTTGGATCTCAAAAAGAAGAAGCATGGTGATGCTTCCTCTTCAGGTGTGTTTGTGACAGAAAACTATTTTCTATAAACTCTGCTTCCTGGGTATTAGATACCGGTTTAGGTTCTCACATATGCAATTCTATGCAGGGGCTGAGAAATAGAAAAGTTTTGAAGACAGGTGACCATACTCTCTGGGTTGGAAATGGTTCCAATGTACATGCAGTTTCAGTTGGAGAGTATCACTTGGGGTTGCCAGCAGGGTGTATATTGGTTTTGAACCCATGTTATTATGTACCTAGTATGCTTTGTAATATAATATCTGTTTCTTTGTTAGACAATGAAGGATATAATTTTGTATTGCAGAATAATGTTATGAACATTAACCTGAATCAAATGTTGGTTGGGTATGGTACACTTAATAACGGGATATGTTAGTGTATATGCCCTAGAGGTCATTACTGTATCATACTAGATTGTATATTACTTAATGGAAGCATGGGATATTCACCTTGTATAAACAATCTTGCTCAATATAGTAGTATGCTACTTCGTTTGTTTCTACTTCAATGTGTACTTGTGTTTATTTCAGTATATCACTTATACGCATTAGTGGAGCCCTTAGGATCTTTGCTTGATTACCAGCGTTGTGATGGCAGTCACACTAGTGGGGGCTGGGTAATCTATAAGCACATCCTTATACAGGTCCCTGGTCGCAGGACTATCGAGACAGGGCATCGAAACTCCGGAGTAAACTAGCTTATGCGCTTCTTATCCCAGTGTGGGAGATGGTCTGTCCCACAGCCATCAGTACGTCGCACTGGAGATAGTATACGGGTGCTCGTTGGGTTACGAGTACACTGGACAGGACTCGTCGGGAACTGACAGGTTGGTATTATACCTATCGTCAGTTATCAGTTCCCAGGTGACATGAGTACAGCTTAGTCCGCTGACTTGACACTGGCACTTCGCCTCGAGTGTGTTCCCACTGCACTTTGATCACTACCCTACCACGGCTCAAAGGAGTCGTGCAAACAGGTGGTGGTTGGGTGCAGTCCCGAAGCACTTGGAGGCAGTGACGGTTAGACAGGATTCGTCTCTCCCGGTATTGGGGGTTGACATCGCGCTGTGTCTAGGAGAGCCATTACACGAGTAGTCCCTGGCCAGGGCAAGCGAGATATACTGGTAGGCTTCCAGTGTTATCTCAGGGTGTTTTGGGCTTCACTCCGACACGACTTGTACCGCTATTAGGGACTGACGTTTTACCGCCCCCTAGGCCCGACATGCGATGTATCAGACGAACAGACCGGACTGTACGGAGACTGTCATATTCAGACTCAGTAGGAGTACAGATGGGGTTTCACCTCGTCAGCCTTCTTGTCGGCATCTACCTGGGGACCGTTACGCACAGCTAGTGCCGCTTGCGGTCTGTGGTTAAACCCACTGCCAGCGTAGTGTCGAGTCTTTAGAGTCCCACACAGAGGGTATTCTCCTCTGGGCAAAACAGAGTAGAGGTCGCATGGTTTTGCGACAGGGTTCGTTCTCATCCGCGCACTTGTGCACGTTTGGTGTCCGGACGGATATTACTGGCTGGCTCTGGTTTGAGTCAGATACTGGTATATGTTTTGGGGTTGCTTTTATCTCTCAGTATTCATGTTCCTCGGAACAAGAATGCAGGTGTGTATGCACAGTTATTTGACGAGGAGGAAGAGGACTTTCATTAGGGTTTCGGAACGGGTGCGCATGCACAGTTGACAGTCGTCTTTTTCCAAACCCTAATGGATTTATTTTATATCAATTAATAATATTAATAAAATGAAATTGTGTCATGGTTGGTTTTTATGTTGACTTGTTGACCATGGTTGACTTGTTGACCATGGTTGAAGTTTTGACCATCATCATTACAAAAGAAAGATGCTCTTTGATTCTAGCAAATTCATTTAATGTTTGAAATGATAATGGTCATTCCTAAACCTTCCATCAACCTTTTTCATTTTCATTATTATTATTATTTGATAATTCTTTTGCTTTATGTTATGGTTGCAAAAGAAAAGAGCTCACTTTATCATTTAGCTTCTCTCTCCTCATTTCATCTTCTTCTTCCTCAAGCTCAAGGTGATTCCTTCTCATGTGTTGAGAATCCCTCACCTTGAAAAAGAAAGCACCCCATAGATACTCTCTACTCTCTCTAGGGTTCAAGGTTTAGCAAGCCGGAGATCCTAGTTCACTCAAAGTTCGAGGAAGAGCCCAAAGGTTGAACCCTCAGGTGATCCATCTTCGACGGAAGAAGGCTACGAGGCAAGAACCATCAACCTCTACAAGGTTTGAAGAAGAAGGAGTTCAAGTTAGGTATAACTCTTCATCCGAGTAGCTAACGCTCCTTTGTATGCTTGCTAGTTTAGTTTAGACACGATCCCGACCTTGTTTAGTCCATGTTGCCCCTTGCGATAAAAATTTGTTTTTTATACCGTTTCCGCCTCCCCGTAAGCACCGGGGGTCGCAACGTGGACTTACAGTGGTATCAGAGCCTAACTAAACTTAAACTAGCTTGGTAGTGAAGTGTAACGAAGTTCGGAACCGGAAAATCCAAAAACCAAACTTTTACAAAACCCTAGTTTCTGTTAAAAATTTTTTTAGTCAAAACGAGATTTGTTATACACCTAAATTCGGCTCAGGGTTTTGTGTGAACACCCAAGAAAAATGATCCCCTGATTCATTCAAACCGCCGCGGTTCCGCGGCATGAGGTAGGCATTTGCCGCGGAACCGCCGCCGTTTGTTGTCCTCTCGTGATCGATTTTGCTGCAGTGTTTCTCTGTGTTGGTTTTAGGATTTTTAAGATATATTATATGTGCCCAGATTTTCCAGAACAGAAATTTACTTTTGGGGTCCTATAATTCCGTATTTTTTTTCCGAACTTCACTGCACTTGGACTATATTGGTTATATCTGTGATGTTTGAATGTATTGAACGTCGGCTAATCGCTATAAGTCGATTAGTCGGGGTTATACATCTCTGTGATCTGTGTTTGATATTGGAATGTGTATATGAATGTGTTGGACTGTCGCGGGTGAAAAGCCGGGGTGGTTGTGAGATGAGCTTTTGTTTTTCTTTCATTCATTGTAAATGTAAATTGATGTAATAATATTATTTGTTTGGCCGCACAACCGGGTCGGGGTTGTAGCCGTCATTGTATAATTCTTTTTACTGTTTTTGCTCCTAGGATAGACCCATGGAGGGGTGCACAAACTGCCGAGTACTTGGCGGGTAGTTTGCCGCACCCGTAGGGGTCTTGGGTGGGGTATTGGCTATTCACCGCGACCGTGTAATCCGCTTTTCGTTCCAGGCTCGAAAGGATTGCGGACTGCTTGTATATCCAATGTATTCATCTGTGATCTGTAATGTCTATCATTGCTTTCTATTTAGGCGTTGCTTATGTTTTACAGCCGCGCTAGCCCAGCCCCCGCTCTGTCGTTAGTTAAGTAACCTAACGGGTGATGACGGGGCCCCGTGGCGAATGCATATGGCATAAGCGTACGTCATATTTTGGTTGTTTTCTGCAATGGTAGGATTAAATGATGGGACGCATTAAAAGAACTAATGCAAGAATATCATGCATTAAAAGAACTAATGCAAGATAATAAACCAAGTTAAAGTCGTTGGAACACTTTCGAAAAACCACTCGGTTCTTTTCAAAACTAACTTTTAAATGCGGAGATTGAGCCACTCCTTCTAAAAGCTATCTCGTTCCATCGATTATATCAAGTTCACTACGTTCACGGTTTCGCCAAAACCATTCGTAGCCCTCCGTCGTTTCGTATGAATATTCAATAGTATTCAAGCTATGTTTGTTGAGCTTCGTCAAGGCATAGAGTTTGGTAGCTGTTGGGTGTTCATATGTAGCATAGATAGATGCGTTGGTTTGGGACAGTCGTGTTGCCTTGTTGACCTTCGTCAAGGGTATATACGGGTGGGTTCAAATTAACCTGGAAAATGACGGGCAGAACTTGACATGTGACTTATGATTTGTTGACCTTCGTCAAGGTCATAAGAGCATGGGGCAAAAATCCACATCGGGAGTTTCATAAGTACTGAAACTTGCTAGATTTGCATACCATTTGGAGTGTGGTGATTCTGGTAGGATTCCTTCAGTTTCGTCACGCGATGATATTTGGATCCCGATCCTACTGTGAGTATATGCTACTCCTCGGGAAATTTCTCACTAAACGATCAATGCTATAAACCTAGTAGGTGCCTAGAAAGGTGTTAGCGGGGCTACGCCCCCAGGGAAAAGAGGTTATTTAATTAAGGAACTCCGCGAAAGCGTTGGAAAACCTCCCTCGAAGTACCGACACTGGCCTGGCTGAACGGTTAAGCAAGTATTGTGCGGTGGGATTGATCCCGACTAATTCTTCCTTTATGGTTTGAGGAGGGATTCGAGAGACAGTGGGAGCCATACTGTTTAGACAAATTAAAAACCACTCTAAACTTGCAAGAGCATCGTGCTAAAGTGTTTCTTCTCTCCCTCCTAATTGCAGCGACCAATCGACATGACTGGACTTAAGTTACTTCTAGATAAAAACAAACTGACAGGGCAAAACTATAAAGATTGGCTCAGGAATGTCAAGATGGCAATCACTTACGACAAGCTGGGGTATCTTCTTACCACCAAAGCTCCCCCCGTCCCAGGTCCCACCTCCAGCGTCGCGGATAAGGAAATCCGTAAGACTTGGGAGATTGACAGCGCGAAGGCCAGGTGCCTCGTACTTTCCTCGATGGACAACGAACATCAGAGGAGGCACGAGAATATGGATTTGGAATCCATATTTCTTCATACAAAAGAACTGTATGGAGAGAAGTCTCGTATCGCAAGATACGAAGTGTCGAAGAAGTTGTTTTCGGCAAAGTTGGCCGTCGGATCATCGGTAGCGGACCACGTGCTTAAGATGATTGGCTACATTGAGGAGCTCGCGGAACTTGGGACCACGTTGGAAAGTGAACTCTATACGGATTTAATTCTCCAGTCCCTTCCATCCACTTACGCCCAGTTTATACTGAACTTCAACTTACAAGAAAAGGAAGTTGAACTTTCAGAACTCCTCAACATGCTGAGGAGCGCAGAGGGCACCCTACAGAAAGGTAGGGAAACACCCGCTTTGTTTGTAGGAGGATCTTCTTCCTCTAGGTCTAAGGCGAAAGCCAAGGGAAAGAGGAAGAAAGCCCCCGCCAAACCAAGAGGCGGTGTTAGTAAAGTGGGTACGAAGGGAAAAGAAATGACAACAAAGATTGCGGGGAAGCTTGTGGGAAAGGAGGAATGCTTCTATTGCCATAAGAGTGGACACTGGAAGAAAGATTGCAGGGCTTGGAAAGCCAGGACACAGGAACTGAAGCAGGTTGCGGCTTCAGCTTCAGGTGTGTATGTTATTGAAAACTGTCTTTCTATAAACTCTACTTCCTGGGTATTGGATACCGGATCAGGATCTCATATCTGTAATTCTTTGCAGGCGTTGAGAAACCGTAGGTTTTTGAAAGCAGGTGACATGACCCTCAGAGTTGCGAACGGAGCAAGCATGGATGCTAAAGCCGTGGGGGACTATCACCTGGGAATGATAAATGGTCATGTTTTGGTTTTGCGTAATTGCTTTTTTGTACCCAACGCAACTTGTAATATCATTTCTGTATCTTTGGTTTCTAAAGAAGGTTATGAATTTGCGTTTGTAAGTAATGTTGTAAACATTCACCTTAATAAAGTTCTGATTGGGTCAGGTACACTGAGCAATGGTATATACGTGTTAAACCAACCACAGATTTTCAATGTCCAGAATACACACAAAAGAAAGTCTCCAGATATTAATCAGGCTTTCTTATGGCATTGTAGACTGGGTCACATCAATGAGACACGGTTGACCAAGTTACATAAAGAAGGATACTTGGATCCGTTCGAGTATCAGTCTTATGCCACTTGTGAATCTTGTCTCATGGGAATGATGACAAAGACTCCGTTCACTGGACACGGAGAAAGAGCGAGCGAGCTCTTGGGACTCGTACACAGCGACGTGTGCGGTCCAATGTCTACACATGCGCGAAGCGGTTACTCTTACTTCATTACTTTTACGGATGATTTTTCAAGGTACGGTTATGTCTTCTTAATGAAACATAAGTCCGAAGTCTTTGAAAAGTTCCTGGAATATAAGAATGAAGTAGAGAAACAGACCGGCAAAAGTATCAAGATTCTAAGATCGGATCGAGGTGGAGAATACTTAAGTGCCGAGTTCCTGAATTATTTAAAAGAGAACGGAATTCTCTCTCAGCTTACTCCTCCATACACTCCTTAACACAACGGTGTATCGGAGAGACGGAACCGAACCCTATTGGATATGGTACGGTCCATGATGAGCAACGCTGAGTTACCGCGATCATTCTGGGGGTATGCGCTAGAATCAGCTGCGTACCTTTTGAACCGAGTTCCTACTAAGACTGTGCCTACCACACCATATGAGATGTGGAGTGGGAAGAGACCCTATCTTAAGCACATTAAGACATGGGGATGTCCAGCTTTTGTTAAAAAGCAGCATGCGGACAAGCTCGAGGCACGCTCAGTACAGTGTAAGTTCGTGGGATATCCAAAGAACTCCAAGGGATATTTCTTCTACTGTGAAGAGGAACAAAAAGTTCTTGTTTCTCGTCATGCCTACTTCTTGGAAACTGAGTTTTTGGAAAACCAGATAAGTGGGAGCACAGTAGAACTGGAAGAAATTCCAGAACCATGAGCTATTACTGAAAGCTTAGTGGAACCAGATGGTTCAAATGAACAGGATATTCCTACGCCGCTCCGCAGGAGTAGTAGACAGTCTCATCCGCCCGAGAGATACTACGGTTTTCTCATAGACGGGGATAGAGAGGATTACATCATAGATTATGATGAGCCTACTAGCTTCCAGCAGGCCGTTCAGAGCGTTGACTCGGTAAAATGGCTGGATGCAATGCGGACCGAAATGGAGTCCATGTATACCAACAATGTATGGACGTTGGACATTGCTCCAGACGGGGTAAAACCCGTAGGATGCAAGTGGATCTTCAAAAGGAAGATTGGTGTAGATGGACAGGTTGAGACCTATAAAGCTAGACTTGTAGCAAAGGGTTTCCGTCAAAGACCTGGCTTGGAATATGACGAAACCTTTTCTCCAGTGGCTATGCTGAAATCCATTCGGATCCTTCTTGCCATTGCTGCCTTCTACGATTATGAGATTTGGCAGATGGACGTAAATACCGCTTTTCTGAATGGAAATTTAGAGGAGTATGTCTATATGGATCAGCCAGAGGGTTTCATTCAGAGTGGGAGCAGCGGAAATGTGTGCAAGTTGCTTAAGTCCATCTATGGACTAAAGCAGGCATCGCGGAGTTGGAACATCTGTTTTGATGAGACGGTCAAGGAATTTGGCTTTATCAAAAATCCAGATGAACCATGCATCTATAGTAGATTTGTAGCGAGAACTGTATTATTCCTCGTTTTATACATGGATGACATTCTCTTAATAGGAAATGACATTCCTATGCTACAATCTGTCAAGGGGTTCTTGTCGCACAGGTTCTCCATGAAAGACCTGGGTGATGCCTCATACATCCTGGGGATCCGGATCCATCGTGATAGATCCAAGAGGATATTAGGACTTTCTCAGTCCAGGTACATCGACACCATAGTGAAGAGATTCAGTATGGAAGATTCCAAGCGCGGTAACCTACCGGCTTGTCACGGGATCACCCTCTCTAAAGAGATGTCTCCCAAGACTGATTTGGAGAGGGATCGCATGTCTATTATACCCTACGCTTCTGCGGTAGGCTCTATAATGTATGCGATGTTGTGTACCAGACTGGATGTAGCTTATGGACTGAGTGTGGTAAGCCGGTATCAGTCAAACCCTGGGGAGAAACACTGGATAGCGGTAAAGAACATTCTCAAGTACCTGAGAAGGACTAAGGTGATGTTCTTGGTGTATGGCGGAAAAGACCTCCAGATCGAGGCCTTTGCTGACTCCAGCTTCCAGAGTGACAAAGATGATTCCAAGTCCATGTCGGGTTTCGTCTTTACCCTCAATGGAGGGGTGGTGTGTTGGAAGAGCTCCAAACAGGAAACCGTTGCGGAATCGACTATGGAAGCGGAATATATCGCTGCATCTGATGCCGCAAAAGAAGCTGTCTGGATGAGGAAGTTCTTAAAAGAACTTCAGGTGGTTCCGTCCATTGTTGACCCAATACCTCTGTATTGCGACAACAACGGGGCTATAGCTTTAGCGAAGGAACCCAGGTCCCATCAGAGATCCAGGCACATCTTGAGGCGGTATCACCTGATCAGGGAGATCGTGGATCGCAAGGAGATCGAGGTTCGGAGTGTTGCTTCAGAAGAGAACACTGCAGATCCATTCACCAAGGCCCTACCCCAGACTCAGTTCGAGCGGCTGATCGAGATGATGGGTCTTCGATACGCCAGTACATGGCCTTAGTGCAAGTGGGAGATTGTTAGTGTATATGCCCTAGAGGCCATTACTGTATCATACTAGATTGTATATTACTTAATGGAAGCTTGGGATATTCACCTTGTATAAACAATCTTGCTCAATATAGTAGTATGCTACTTGGTTTGTTTCTACTTCAATGTGTACTTGTGTTTATTTCAGTATATCACTTATACGCATTAGTGGAGCTCTTAGGATCTTTGCTTGATTACCAGCGTTGTGATGGCAGTCACACTAGTGGGGGCTGGGTAATCTATAAGCACATCCTTATACAGGTCCCTGGTCGCAAGACAATCGAGATAGGGCATCGATACTCCGGAGTAGACTAGCGTATGCGCTTCTCATCCCAGTGTGGGAGATGGTCTGTCCCACAGCCATCAGTACGTCGTACTGGAGATAGTATACGGGTGCTCGTTGGGTTACGAGTACACTGGACAGGACTCGTCGGGAACTGACAGGTTGGTATTATACCTATCGTCAGTTATCAGTTCCCAGGTGACATGAGTACAGCTTAGTCCGCTGACTTGACACTGGCACTTCGCCTCGAGTGTGTTCCCACTGCACTTTGATCACTACCCTACCACGGCTCAAAGGAGTCGTGCAAACAGGTGGTGGTTGGATGCAGTCCTGAAGCACTTGGAGGCAGTGACGGTTAGACAGGATTCGTCTCTCCCGGTATTGGGGGTTGACATCGCGCTGTGTCTAGGAGAGCCATTACACGAGTAGTCCCTGGCCAGGGCAAGCGAGATATACTGGTAGGCTTCCAGTGTTATCTCAGGGTGTTTTGGGCTTCACTCCGACACGACTTGTACCGCTATTAGGGACTGACGTTTTACCGCCCCCTAGGCCCGACATGCGATGTATCAGACGAACAGACCGGACTGTACGGAGACTGTCACATTCAGACTCAGTAGGAGTACAGATGGGGTTTCACCTCGTCAGCCTTCTTGTCGGCATCTACCTGGGGACCGTTACGCACAGCTAGTGCCGCTTGCGGTCTGTGGTTAAACCCACTGCCAGCGTAGTGTCGAGTCTTTAGAGTCCCACATAGAGGGTATTCGCCTCTGGGCAAAACAGAGTAGAGGTCGCATGGTTTTGCGACAGGGTTCGTTCTCATCCGCGCACTTGTGCACGTTTGGAGTCCGGACGGATATTACTGGCTGGCTCTGGTTTGAGTCAGATACTGGTATATGTTTTGGGGTTGCTTTTATCTCTCAGTATTCATGTTCCTCGGAACAAGAATGCAGGTGTGTATGCACAGTTATTTGAGGAGGAGGAAGAGGACTTTCATTAGGGTTTCGGAACGGGTGCGCATGCACAGTTGACAGTCGTCTTTTTCCAAAGCCTAATGGATTTATTTTATATCAATTAATAATATTAATAAAATGAAATTGTGTCATGGTTGGTTTTTATGTTGACTTGTTGACCATGGTTGAAGTTTTGACCATCATCATTACAAAAGAAAGATGCTCTTTGATTCTAGCAAATTCATTTAATGTTTGAAATGATAATGGTCATTCCTAAACCTTCCATCAACCTTTTTCATTTTCATTATTATTATTATTTGATAATTCTTTTGCTTTATGTTATGGTTGCAAAAGAAAAGAGCTCACTTTATCATTTAGCTTCTCTCTCCTCATTTCATCTTCTTCTTCCTCAAGCTCAAGGTGATTCCTTCTCATGTGTTGAGAATCCCTCACGTTGAAAAAGAAAGCACCCCATAGATACTCTCTACTCACTCTAGGGTTCAAGGTTTAGCAAGCCGGAGATCCTAGTTCACTCAAAGTTCGAGGAAGAGCCCAAAGGTTGAACCCTCAGGTGGATCCATCTTCGACGGAAGAAGGCTACGAGGCAAGAACCATCAACCTCTACAAGGTTTGAAGAAGAAGGAGTTCAAGTTAGGTATAACTCTTCATCCGAGTAGCTAACGCTCCTTTGTATGCTTGCTAGTTTAGTTTAGACACAATCCCGACCTTGTTTAGTCCATGTTGCCCCTTGCGATAAAAATTTGTTTTTTATACCGTTTCCGCCTCCCCGTAAGCACCGGGGGTCGTAACGTGGACTTACAGGATATACGTCCTAAATCAACACACAGTTTTCAGCATACAACATACTAATAAAAGAAAATTTTCAGAAATAAAAGAAGCTTTTCTTTGGCACTGTAGACTTGGTCATATTAACGAAACAAGACTAAACAAGTTACATAAAGATGGATATTTAAACCCTTTTGAATATAAATCTTATGCCGGTTGCCAGTCTTGTATCAAGGGTAAAATGACCAAATCTCCATTTACAGGACACTGAAAAAGAGCTACTCAGCTCTTAGCCCTCATACATAGTGATGTATGCGGGCCAATGTCTATACAGGCTAGAGGCGGTTTTTCTTACTTCATAACTTTTACTGATGATTTCTCAAGGTTCGGTCATGTGTTCTTACTAAAGCATAAGTCTGAAGCTTTCGAGAAATTCACTGAGTACAAACTTGAAGTAGAAAAGCAAACCGGATTGAGTATCAAAATGCTTCGATCAGATCGAGGTGGGGAATATCTCAGTACAGAGTTTGCATACATTCTAAAAGAGAATGGGATTCTCTCTCAGCTCACTCCTCCTTACACACCACAGCACAACGGTGTGTCAGAACGACTGAATCGAACCCTATTAGATATGGTTCGTTCCATGATGAGTGATGCTGAGTTACCTGTCTCATTTTGGGGGCATGCATTGGAGACTGCAGCGTTTCTATTAAACAGGGTTCCAACCAAAACCGTGTCTACCAAGCCATATGAGATATGGCATGGGAAGAGACCATCTCTTAAATGAGTTAATATTTGGGGTTGTCCGGCCTATGTCAAAAAGCAAAATCCGGAAAAACTCGAGACACGGTCAGTCATGTGTAATTTTTTGGGGTATCCAAAGAATTCTTATGGATATCTATTCTACCACAAGGAAGAACAAAAGGTGTTTGTTTCTCGGCACGCCATATTTTTAGAAAAAGAATTTTTTACAAATGATACAGATGGCAATGTGGTAGACCTAGAAGAAGTTCTAGAAACACAAGTTACAAATGACGATTTGGTTGAACCGGCTGTTGCAACAGAAACAAATGAACCTCAACCACTCCGTAGATCTGGTAGGACTTCTCGCCCACCGGAGAGGTACTACGGTTTCCTCATTGATGGTGATAGAGAAGATTGCAACATAGAGGATGGTGATCCTACCAGTTTTCAGCAAGCTATCACGAGTGGAGACTCTGTGAAGTGGCTGGATGCCATGAGATCTGAAATGGAGTCTATATACACCAACAAAGTATGGACTTTGGACATTGTGCCCCCTGGGGTAAAACCCGTGGGGTGCAAATGGATCTTTAAAAGAAATATTGGTGTAGATGGGCAGGTGGAGACCTATAAGGCAAGACTTGTGGCGAAAGGATTTCGTCAAAGACCGGGTCTGGACTATGACGAAACTTTTTCTCCCGTAGCCATGCTTAAATCCATTCGGATCCTACTTGCTATTGCTGCTCACTAAGACTATGAAATCTGGAAGATGGACGTTAAAACTGCATTTCTAAATGGTGATTTAGAAGAATGCATTTATATGGATCAGCCAATGGGCTTCGTTGACAGTCGGAGCAGCGGGAAAGCATGTAGATTGCTTAAATCCATTTATGGATTAAAGCAGGCATCACAGAGTTGGAACATCTGTTTTGATGATGTTATCAAAGAGTTTGATTTCATCAAAAATCCATATGAACCTTGTGTTTATAAGAAGTCTGTAGGGAGAGCTGTCACATTCCTCATATTGTACGTGGATGACATTCTTCTGATAGGAAATGACATTCCTATGCCGCAGTCGGTCAAATTATTCTTATCACAAAGGTTCTCCATGAAGGACCTGGGTGATGCCACGCACATATTGGGCATTCGGATCTATAGGAATAGATCCAAAAGGTTGTTGGGATTGTCCCAAACCAGGTACATCAACACCATCCTAAAGAGGTTTAGTATAGGAGACTCCAAGCAGGGTGCCTTACCCGCTTGCCATGGAGTCACTCTCTCCAAGGACTTTTGCCCAAAGACCGATGAAGAGAGAGCTCCCATGAGCATTATACCCTATGCTTCGGCCGTAGGATCTATAATGTATGCGATGTTATGCACACGCCCTGATGTAGCTTATGCACTTAGTGTAGTAAGCAGGTATCAGTCCAACCCAGGGGAGAATCACTGGATAGCTGTGAAGAACATTCTTATGTACTTGCGAAGGACTAAAGAATTGTTCTTGGTGTATGGTAACGGAGATCTCCAAATGGAGTCTTTTACCGATTCGAGCTTCCAGAGTGATAAGGACGACATAAAATCAATCTCAGGGTTTGTATTTACCCTCAATAGAGGGGAGGTGAGTTGGAAGAGTTCTAAACAGGACACCGTTGCAGACTCTACGATGGAAGCAGAGTACATTGCTGCAAATGATGCCGCAAAGGAAGCAGTCTGGATGAGGAAGTTCGTCTCGGAGCTAGGAGTAGTTCTAACCATTATTGATCCAATACCATTATATTGTGATAATAATGGGGCTATGGCGTTAGCCAAGGAGCCCAGGTCCCATCAGCGGTCCAGACACATCCTGAGGCGATATCATTTGATCCGGAAGATAGTTGATCGCCGCAAGATCGAGATTCAGAGAGTAGATACAAAGAATTACACTGCGGATCCACCCACCAAGGCCCTCCCTCAGCCGCAGCATGAGCGACTTTTTGAGATGTTGGGTATGAGATACGCCAATAACTGGCCTTAGTGCAAGTGGGAGATTGGTGGGTATATGTATGCCATAAAGGCCATTATATGATAGTGGATGTATTTATACATGTATATATATACAGAGGACTTTCTTGCTCGACATGATAGTATGCTATCTGGTTACTCTTTATCTGACATGTTCACTTGATCATCCTTTTATTCATTTGTACATGTTGATAAAGCCATGAGGATATTTGCTTGACTACTGTGATTATGATGCAGATCAAACTAGTGGGACATGTGTAGTTTATAAGCATATCCTGAAATGTCCCTAGTCGTGGGTGTATCGAGACAGAGCATCGATATTCCAGAGTAGACTAGCGTATATGATACTAAACCCATATGATGGGTGATGTATGTTCCCATATCTATTGATGTTAGATATCAAGATCGTATGCGGGTGCTCGGTGGAGACTAGGTACACTGGACGGACTCGCCGAGAACTCCTATATGGTATTATATCTATCGTCGGATAGCATTTCTCAGGTGACACTGGTACAGGTTAGTCTTTAGACCCGAGATCGTCATACAGTCTCAAGTGTTCTCCCACTGTGCTTTGATTTCTACCCTACCACGGCTCTGCTGAGTCGTGCAAACAGGTGGCTTTTGAGTACAGCCCCAAGACATGTGGAGGCAATGAACGATAGGAAAGGTTTCTTCTCTCCCGGTATTGGGGGTTGATGTTGCGCTGTGCTCGATTGGCTATATCAGTAAGTCCCTGGCCAGGGCTGTTGAGATTTACTGATAAGTGTTATCAGTAGTTTCTCGGTTTGATTATAGGCCATATATCGGCATGACTTATTGAGTTATTTGGGTCGACGATGCCATCCCTAGACTTGATATGCAGCATATCTAACGAAGAGACCGGACTGTACGGTAGTGTTACTAGTTGGCTCGACGGGAGTTTTGACAGGTTCGCTTGTTTTCTTCTGATAGCTCAATACCCGGGTGGACTTTACGTTTAGCTGACCTC
Organism: Agapanthus africanus; assembly: GCA_030015575.1. NCBI lineage: Eukaryota > Viridiplantae > Streptophyta > Magnoliopsida > Asparagales > Amaryllidaceae > Agapanthus > Agapanthus africanus. The sequence continues at coordinate 223,035,057 of JASDDO010000006.1, forward strand.
TTGTGGCTTGGGGGTGCTTGATATGATCATCACCCACTGTCGGCGTATTGACAAGTCTTAGAGTCCCACAGAGAAGTTTCCTAGCCCAGGCGAAACAATGTGGTGTGCATATGTGATATGCGCGGGGACCCGGTTAAATGCGCGTATGTGATACCGTATATTAATCGGGCGATTTACTATTGGTCGGGTCGTATGTGATATGGTCGGTTTATTAAATCAAGTGTTGATTTAACATTGACTTTATTGCTCACTTTGTTTAAACCCTTTTCTTTATTGTATGCATGCGTTTATGCATATGTTTATGTTGATGCACATGTTGATGTGCATGCACACATACATGCATACACTTGTATGTATTATTGTTGTTGATACGCTAGTGGTGGCAATGCAAGACTCATAAGGAAGTATTTTTCTAAATATTTATTTTTGAGTTAATGTAAATAGAATTAATTCATGGTTGATATGTATCCTTCATTCTCTACACTTAACCTTGCATTAACCATGAGTTAATTTTCTATGGCTCTCTTTTCTCTAAAGTAAATATCTAGATATTTATTAACCCATGGTTTTGGATGAGAGTGGAAATTATATATAATTTCTATTCTCATTTTTATTATCAGAATTATCACAAGCTTTGAGCTCTTGAGTTGCCATCATCTTCTTCCTCCTCTTTCTTGCTCTCTTGACTTTGTTAGTGAGTGAGATAGTGATAAAGATAGGGTTTTGAAGTGAGAAAACAAACCACATCATTATTCTACACTAGTCTACCTAATTAGTTTAGAGTGTTAGTTTCATCTTCATCTTTTGATCAAGTGGAGCTTGGACAAAGAGGACTCCGGGTGGATCACCGTGGACTCGGAAGATCACTAGCAAGACCGTTCAAACTCTCAAGTAGCCAAGGAGTCAAGCAAAGAGAACTACAAAGGTTGTATTCTCTTTACTTAGTGTTATATTACTTGTAGTATGTGATACTACTTTATTTGTTACTTTAAATTTCTAGTTTTGATCCTAGGTTAGTTTGCTTAGCACCTTTAAAAATTAAATTGTAGCATGATTGATGCTTTACAAACCCTTGTGAGGTGCTAGGTAAACCCAACAGCGGATTCCAATTGTTGTAGTTTTCCACTTTCTTTTCTACGACCGTAAGTGTAATATGTGGTGTATCGCTGGTTTCGTTGTTATACGTCAACGACAATTGGGATACGCATATTTACTTACGTTGATGACATGTGATGTTATGTGTTGCTGTGATATGTTATATTGGATCGTCGTGTTTTGAATAGCCGGGTTTTTTTATGTGAGATGGGAGTTTTTCATTTTCATTCATGTAAAAGCTTGTATGTAATATTCTTTTATTGGGGCACTTCCGGGTTGAGGATGATGTCACCATTGATGTATATTATTTACTTTGACGCATTAGGATAGACCCAAGGCGGGGAGCATAAGTAACCAGGTTCTAGGGTCCAATGGGAGGCCATCTCAAGGAGTTGAGACCGGGTCTCCTAACTCTAGAATTGGTAAGGTTGCTTGCCGCTCTCGTAGGGGTCTAGGGATGTGGGTTTGGCTATTCATCGCGACCGTGGAATCCGTGTTTTATACTGGCTTAATTTAAAACACGGAATTCCTAGTATATCCAATATTTCATATGTGATTCTTCTGCTGCTGATATTTTGTGATGTGATCACTTGATATGTTCTAAGACGAATGCCTATATTATATATATGATATATAATAACTATTGATGCTTTCGTTTCTTATGTGATGCTTAGGAAGCATATATGATGGGACTTCATTAATGAGATTAATGAAATAAAATAAACCTAAAAGATGTTGTAGAAACTTGTTTTAAAAACTGGTAGCTCTAGTTCTTGCTTTGCATAGCGGTATTCCATATAGAATATCTGGCACCTTATTCGATAAGGAAAGTGCCGAGATCCCTTCACCGGGAGTGACCTCTTTAGCGAAACTGGCAGATGCCACAACCCACTCGGTTTATCTTTTGATTACTTCTATAGTTTTTGATTTGCATAATGGTATTTTTAAAATATCCTGCACCTCATTCGATGAGGAAAGTGCCGAGATCCATTCCCCGGGAGTGACCTATTTAGCAAAACTAGTAAAAGCCTAAAAAACACTCATTTTCAAAATCACTCGATTCTACAACGATATCAAGTTCATTACGCAAAGGGTTTTCTTAAAAACCTATCGTAGCCCTCCGTCATTTCAGATAAGTAGTATTTAGTATTCGTGCTGCGTTTGTTGGTCTTTGTCAAGGCGTAGTGTGCGGTAGCTGACTAGTGCTTATCTACTTGAGCATATGATGCGATTGGATTAGGGTAGTCGTGCGACCTTGTTGGACTTTGACAAGGATCGTGCGGGTGGGTTTAATTCAATCAGGAAATGACGGGTTGAACTTGACTAGCATCCTATGGTTTGTTGTCCTTTGTCAAGGTCATAGGAGGTTAAGGGTAAAATATTATTGGGAATTTCAAGTGTTGAAATTTGCAATGAGATTGCATACCTTCTATGAGATAGTTGGATCCCGATACCCACTGCGAGTAAGTGTTATTCCTGGGAGAGTTTTACACATTACAATTAGCCGATCAAGTAGGTGTCTAGAAAGGTGTTAACGGGGTTACGTCCCTGGGAAAACGAGGTTTATTTTAATTAGGTCCGTGCGAAAGCACGGGGAACCTCCCTCAAAGTACCGACACTGGCTTGGCCGAAAGATTGGCGAACTTGTAGGGTGTAATTAATCCCGGCTAGTCTTACCTTTTAGGGTTTGAAGGAAGATTTGATAAAAACAGTGGGAGCCATCCCGATTAGATAAAATAATAACCAATCTAATCTTTCAAGAGCGCATGCAGAGTGTTTTCTTCTCTCTCACTCCTGGTAGCGACCATGTCACGCCTTAATCAAGATAATAATATAGATGCATTGACCGAACCTGCTTATTATACTGAGCTGGGGAACATTGGTTTCTCTCTATCTTATAATTGTTATAAATCCGAGCAAGAAATAGGGGAATATCCGAATTCCCATGCCACCCAATCGAAGAAAGTGCATGTTGATGCATCTTCTTCAGGTGTGTTCATTACCGAGAACTTTTTTTCAGTATCCTCTACGTCCTGGGTATGTGATACCAGATCAGGATCCCGCATATGCAATATGTTATATGGGCCACAGATAGGTAGAGAACTGGAAATGGGTGATATGTCTCTAAGTGTAGAGAATTGTGCAAGTGTTGCAGCCAAGTCAGTTGGCAAATATCACCTTGTATTAATACATTGATTCTGAATGAATGTTATTACATACCGAACCTGATATACAACATTACATCGGTTTCTTTAATGAGTTAAAGAAGGATATAATTCTGTATTGGAGGATAATGTTGTGAACATTTTCCTGAATCAAGAGTTGATTGGATCAGGCACGTTATGAAATAACATATACGTTCTAAATCAAACCACAGTTCAAAGTATGCAGAACACACACAAGAGGAGTAGTTCAGAAATGAACGAATCCTTCTTGTGGCATTGTAGACTAGGTTATATCAATGCGACACGACCAACTAAGTTACATAAGGATGAATATGAGAATCTGTTCGAATTTTCATCTTATGATACTTGCCAGTCTTGTCTCAAAGATAAAATGACCAATACTCTGTTTACTGGAAACAGAGAAAGAGTTATTGAACTCTTGGGACGGATAGATGATGATGTATACGATCCTATGTCTACAAATGCCAGGGTTGGTTCTTGGTACTTTATTACATTCATCGACTATCTCTCAAGATTCGGACATGTGTTCCTATTGAAACACAAATCTGAAACTTTTGAAAAATTCAAAGAATATAAGCTTGAAGTTAAGAACCAAACGGGTAGAAGTATTACAGTCCTTCGATGTGATCGAGGAGGCGAATACTTGGGCATGGAGTTCCTGGATTTTCTAAACGGAGAATAGGATTCTCTCTCAGCTTACTCCTTCGTATACACCACAGCACCACGGTGTATCGGGGCGGAGGTATCGCACCCTATGAGATATGGCGCTCTCCATGATGAGTACTGCTGAGTTACCTGTTTCCTTTCAGGGTATTATGCACTTGAGAAGCTGCATACCTATTGAATGGGGTTCCATCCAAATCAGTGCCTGCTACTCCATATGAGATATGGTATGAGAAGAGACCATGTCTTAAACGAGTTAAGATATGGGGTTGTCCGGCCTATGTTGAAAAGCAAAATCCGGACAAGCTCGAGGCAAGGTCGGTTCTGTATAAGTTTGTTGGATATCTCGGACATTCGCAAGGGAATATCTTCTACCACACTTAGGAGCAAAAGGTGTTTTGTTTCTCAGCATGCCACCATTTTAGAAAAGGAATTTCTTGTGAAGTAATTAGTGGTCATGAGGTAGAACTGGAAGGAGTTCCAGCTAGACAAACTAACAGCTGATGATTTGGTAAAACCAAAGGATTCAATAGTCTCCAACGAACTTCAGTCTCTCCGCGAATCTGGTAGGGTTCCTCATCCACTTGAGAGATACTACGGTCTTCTCGGTGACAGTGGGAGCGAGGATTGAATAATGGTTGATGATGGCCCAACTAGGTTCAGGCAAGCCATCACTAGTGGGGACTCTATGAAATGGCTAGATGCTATGCGATCAAAGATGGAATCTATGTACACCAACAAAGTATGACTTTTCATGTTGCACCTGAACCCATTGGGAGCAAATGGATCTTGAGACGATTATTGGTGTAAATGGAAAAATTGAGACTTTCAAAGCTATGCTTAAGTCCATTAGGATTAAAGCAAGTATCGCAAAGTTGGAACATCTGTTTTGATGTGGCCGTCAAAGAGTTTGACTTCATCAAAATGGTATATGAACCTTGTATATACAAGAAGGTTGTAGAGAGTAAGGTTGTCTTCCATGTATTGTACGTAGATGGCATACTCTTGATAGGAAATGGTTTCCTATGCTACACTCGGTCAAGCTCCTTTTATCACGAGAATTCTCCATGGAAGATCTGGATGATACCTACTACATCTTATGGATTATGATCATCTAAGTGGATGTTGGGAGTGTCCCAAATCCAGGTACATTAACACCGTACTAAAAGGGTTTAGTATGGAAGATTCTAAGCGTGGTGGTCCGCCCACTTACTCAGGAATCACTCTCTCCAAAAAGAAGTCTTCAAAGACTGATTTGGAGAGAGCTCGCGTGCAAGGGATACCCTATGCTTTGGCAGTAGGCTCTATCATGTGTGCGATGTTATATACCAGACCAGATGTAGATAACTCACTAGGTGTAGTCATCAGGAATCAATCGAATCTTGGGAGAATCACTGGACAGCTGTGGAGGACATTCTTAAGTACTTGAGAAGCACTAAATGAATGTTCTTGGTTTGAGCTTCTAGAGTGATAAGGTCGACTGAAAGTTAGTCACAAGCTTTGTCTTTTTCCTCAGTGGAGGGACGGTATGTTGGAAGTGTTCTATGCTAGATACCATGGCATACTAGACGATAAAAGCTGAATACATTGCTACCAACGATGCTGCCAAAGTGGCTGTTTGGGCATTTTTTGTTCATGAGATGAACAGGGTTCCTACCATTGAGCGTCCAATAACTATTATTGTGACAACAATGGAGTTGTGGCTTTGGCCTAGGAACGCAGGTCCCATTAGCGTTCCAGACATATTCTGAGGACAGTATCACCTGATCAGGGAGATGGTTGATCTCCAAGGGATCGAGGTAAGGAGAGTTGACACGAAGGATAACACGGTGGATTCACTCATAATGGCCTTTCCTTAGAGAGACTTCTATAGGACGTTAAGTATGAGATACTGCAACAAATGATTTTAGTGCAAGTGGGAAGAGACTATGTCTTAAACGAGTTAAGATATGGGGTTGTCCGTCCTATGTCAAAAGGCAAAATCCGGAAAACTCGAGGCACAGTCAGTTCTTTGCAAGTTTATGGGATATCCCAAACATTCACATGGATATCTTTTCTACCACGGCGAGGAACAAAATGTGTTTGTTTCTCGACATGCCACCTTTTTAGAAAAGGAATTTCTTGTAAAGGAAATTAGTGGCAACGAGGTAGAACTGGAAGAAATTTCGGCTACACAAACTGCAACTGAAGATTTAGTGGAACCAGAGGATTCGATAGCTCCCAACGAACCTCAGCCTCTCCGCTGATCTAGTAGGGTTCCTCATCCACCTGAAAGATACTACGGTTTTCTCATTGATGGTGGGAGCGAGGATTGCATCATGGAAGATGATGACCTAACTAGCTTCGAGCAGGCTATCACGAATGGGGACTCTGTAAAATGGCTGGATGCAACGCGATCTGAGATGGAATCTATGTACACTAACAAAGTATGGACTTTGGAAGATGCTCATGAAGGGGTAAAACCCATCGGGAGCATGCGGATCTTCAATAAAAAAATTGGTGTAGATGGGAAAGTTGAGACTTTCAAAGCTAGACTTATTGCAAAAGGTTTTCGTCAATGACCAGGTGTGGATTATGATGAAACCTTTTCTCCAGTGGCTATACTTAAGTCCATCCAGATCCTACTTGCCATTGCTGCATACCATAACTATGAAATTGTTAGTTATGTATATGCCCTAGAGGCTATTGTTGTACATATGATGTATATTATGTAGGATTCTTAGGCACTAGAACAAGGTTCTACAAGGCATCATACATGCCGTATTTAAAATTTTCAAGTGCTAAACAACCTAAGCAAGGATCTTCACTAGAGAATTAGGGTTAGAAAACAACAACTTTACAACTTTACATAGAAGTGAATGAGGAATACAACCTTTGTAGACCGGTCCTTCACTTCTAAAGCTCCGTATAGTAGTCCCTTCGTTGCGAGGATCAATCTCCCGAACACTAATATGGGTTCTCCCGGAGAAATGAACAAGCTTGCTCGAAGTCTTCGAAGCCGAAGATGATCTACGTCGAGGAGACTCAAGCTCATGCTACCTCTTCACTAATTGTGAAGTTAGTGAAGTAAACACCCTAAACTAAATGGCAAGTAGTAGAGGATGATGAAGTAGGAAGTGGGCTCTCTTTAGATTTATTTTTCTCACAATATTTTCTCACCTGAGCTTTTCTCAATGAGGAAGAAGAAGCTCAAGTGAAGATAGAAGAGTATGAACTCATGAGGTGAGAATAGCAACCATAGGTGAGTTAGTGTCATACACTAACCCATGTAGAGAATAAACCATGGCTAGTTAATAATTGTTAGGTTAATAAATATCTACAAGTAAAAAAAACTTAGTGGACTTGGTCAATGGTTCCACAAGCTTCTACAAGCTTCAACCATGTGACTTAATCCCACTAATTTTGATTAACTTAGATAAATATAAACCCATCACATTATTAAGGATGGTGCAAGTCTCATACACCCATGTCACATGTGGCATCTAGCATGACACAAAAGTTGTACATTAATATATATCGCATATACAAAACAACAACTGAGCCTTTTATCCCAAGCATATGGGGTAGGCTACATGAACCAACATGAGAATCACGCCGGGTCCAGAACATGAATCCTCTGTCTCCACTCACTTCTATCGAACAATATACTTTCATTGAGTCCTTTGGCAACCATATCGTTTCGTATCACCTTCATCCATGTTTTCTTCGGTCTCCCTTTTGCCCTTTTGCCATTACCCATATCGAGAGTATCTATTCGTCGAACCGGTGCTTCCATAGGTCTGCGTCGCACATGACCAAACCATCTAAGCCGGTTTTCCCGCATCTTCTCCTCCACGGGTGCTACACCAACTTTTGCACGAATATCCTCATTTCGCACCTTGTCTTTTCTAGTGTTACCGCACATCCAACGAAGCATGCGCATCTCCGCTACGTGCATCTTCTGTGTATGATGCTTCTTAGGAGCCCAGCATTCTGTACCATATAATAAGGCAGGCCGAATAGCGCTCCGATAAAACTTCCCTTTCAATTTTAACGGAAAGTTACGATCACACAAAATCCATGTTGCACTCCTCCATTTCAACCAACCAGCTTGGATCCTTTGATTAACATCACTATCGATCTCCCCATTCCTTTGGATGATGGAACCTAGATATCTAAACTGGTCGCTCGGTGATATCTCTTGCCCTTCCAATATTATACCAATATGGTTTTGACTTCTCTGGCTACTAAATTTGCAGTGCATATATGCTGTCTTGGACCTGCTCAATCTGAATCCCCGAGATTCCAATGTTTGTCTCCATAATTCCAATTTGGCATTAACCCTTGCTTTCGTCTCATTTACTAGAACAATATCATCAGCGAATAGCATACACCAAGGGACCTCATCTTGGATAGTTCTAGTAAGCTCATCCATCACGATGGTAAACAGGAAAGGACTTAATGCAGATCCTTGATGTAAACCAATAGTAATCGGAAAATCACTTGTTAAGCCACCGCAAGTTCTGACATTTGCCACTACTCCGTCGTACATATCCTTGATTATGTCAATATACTTGACGGGGACCCCCTTTTTCATCATTGTCCCCCATAATACCTCTCTAGGTACCTTGTCGTACGCTTTTTCTAAATCAATAAATATCATATGCAAATCTCTTCTCCTCTCTCGAAAGCGCTCGACAAGTTGACGAAGCAAATGAATCGCCTCTGTCGTCGATCGTCTAGGCATGAACCCAAATTGGTTCTCTGTTATCTTAATATCCTTCCTTAGCCTGTGTTCAATCACTCTCTCCCAAAGTTTCATGGTGTGACACATTAGTTTTATTCCACGGTAGTTTGAGCAACTTTGAATGTCACCCTTATTCTTGTAGATAGGTACAAGGATACTTTTCCTCCATTCATTTGGCATCTTTTTTGTCTGCCAAATCTTATTAAACAGATCTGTCAGCCATTTAACGTCTATTTCTCCTAAGCATCTCCAAATCTCGATAGGAATCCCGTCAGGACCAACCGCTTTTCTTAAACCCATTCTTTTCAAAGCGTCTTTAACCTCAGTAAGTCTTATTTTACGCATGAAATCACGATTTATATCTTGAGATTGAATGACAAGTCCATCCAAATTCTTAGTAAAGCTCTCATTGAACAATTTGTCAAAATAATCTCTCCATCTTTCCTTGATATCCTCATCTCGAACTAAAACCTTATGATTTTCATTTTTGACACACTTCACCGCACATAAGTCTCTAGTCTTCCTTTCCCGCATTCGAGCAATCCGGTATATATCATTTGCAGCCTCTTTAGTGTCTAATTTCTCGTACACCTCCTTGTAGACCTTAGATTTAGCTTCCCGAACAGCTTTCTTAACTTCCTTTTTAGCCATTTTGTACTTCTCAAATCTCTCCACATCTCTACTTTTCTTCAAATCTTTATAAGAATCTCTTTTAATTTTAATAGCAGCCTTTACATCTTCATTCCACCATGATATGCCCTTAGATGGTGGAGCACCACCTCTCGACTCACCAAGTAGATCTCTAGCTACTTTCTTGATACAACTAGCCATTTTGTTCCATGTTTTGTCTGGATCATCTTCCGACTGCCAATCCGCTTCTTGTACTACACGATCTATAACGCATATACACTAATGCACAAAAGTGAGAAAAGAAATCATAAGTGAGCTAATATTAGTTAATGTAATCTAGTATATCTAATATACAATTATAAATTAAATTATTAAATCAACACTTGATTTAATAATCCGGCTATATCACATATAACCGACTAATATCAAATGCAACAACTTATTGAATCAACACTTGATCCGATAATCCGGCTATATCTCATATAACCGAACGATATCACAAATCGCGAGAATAGAATGCATTATCATATACGGGCATCAATCTCGGTCCCACACATATCACATATGTGCTCCTACTCCGTTTCGCATGAACCAGGAAACCTCTGAGTAGGACTCTAAAGACTCGTCAATACACCGGCAGTAGGTGATGATCATATCAAACATCCACAAGATGCAAACGGTCTGCTAAACGTAACGTCCACCCGGGTATTGAGCAATCAGAAGATCAAAAGCAAGCCTGCTCATACTCCGGCGAATCCAATCAGTAACACTACCGTACAGTCCGGTCTCCTTGTCTGATATGTCGCATATCTCATCTAGGGGTGGTAAACGTCAGACCCCAGTAACTCGATAAGTCGTGCCGATATGAGGCTCATAACGGGTCGAGAAACAACTGATAACACTTACCAGTATATCTCTGAATCAGCCCTGACCAGGGTCTTCCTGTTATAGCTAATCGAGCACAGCGCAACATCAACCCCCAATACCGGGAGAGACAAATCCCCTCCTATCGCTCATTGCCTCCATGTGACTCGGGACTGTACCCAAAAAACACCATTTTGCATGTTCTCATGAACGTGGTAAGGTGTAAATCAAAGCACAGTGGGAATCACACAAGACTCTATGACGATCTCGGGTCGACAGACTAACCTGTACTAATGTCACCAGAGAATTACCATCTGACGTGAGGTATAATACCATCTGGGAGTTCTCGGCGAGTCCGTCCAGTGTACCCAGTCTCCACTGAGCACACGTACATCATCTATGATGTCAAACACCAATGGATATGGGATCATCCATCTCCCATCTACATAGGTCGAGAATCTATACGCTAGTCTACTCTGGTATATCGATGCCCCGTCTCGATACACCCACGATTAGGGACATTAAAGGATGTACTCACGGACTACCTTTGTCCCACTAGTATGATCCACATTATAATCCAGGTAGTCAAGTACACATCCTAAGGGCCTTATTAACATGTAACAGAGAGATAATCGGTGTACATATTAAGATAAAGAGTAACCAGATAGCATACTATCATGTCGAGCAAGAAAGTTCTCCCTATATATGTCCAAGCATCCACTACAATATACATCTCATGTACAATAATGACCTCTAGGGCATACATATAACTAACAATCTCCCACTTGCACTAGGGCCATCATATAGCAGTGGTTGTAGTATCTCATACTCAACCATCCCATAAAAGTCTCTCTTTTGGAAAAGGCCTTTGTGATTGGATACGCCGTGTTTTCCTTTGAGTTTACTCTCCTGACCTCGATCTCCCTGGAGATCAACCATCTCCATGATCAGGTGATACTGCCTTAGAATATGTCTGGGTCACTGATGGGATGGGGGTTCCTAGGCATAAGCCAGAACTCCATTGTCACACAATGGTAGGAACGAAGTTCATCTCATGAACTAATATACACCCAGACTGCCTCTTTGGTAGCATCGTTGGTAGCGATGTATCCAGCCTTTATCGTCTAGTTTGCCACGGTATCTAGCTTGGAACTCTTCCAACATACTGTCCCTCCACTGAGGGTAAAGACAATGCCTGTGACTGACATTCAGTCGACCTTACCACCCTGGAAGCTATCCAGTGATTCTCCCCAAGATCAATTGATACCATCTCACTACTCTTAGTGAGAACCCTAACATCCACATAGATCTATCTCATAGATCAAAAACCCAAGATTTAGGAGGTATCACCTTCATACTATATGGAGAATCAATGTGATAAGAGGAGATTGACCGAGTGTAGCATAGGAAACACCTTTCCTATCAAGAGTATGTCATCCACGTACCATACGAAGAAGACCACCTTACTTTCTAAAGCTCTTTTGTATATACAAGGTTCATCTACTATTTTGATGAAGTCAAATAATTTGACTACCACATCAAAACAGATGTTCCAACTCCACGATGCCCGCTTTAATCTGTAAAGCAACTTGCACATGTTTCCGCTGTTCCCATTGTCTACGAAGCCCTCTGGCTGTGTACTTATAGACGCTCTCTTCTAAATCATTATTTAGAAAAGCAGTCATAACACCCAACCGCCAGATATCGTAGTCATGGTATGTAGCAATGGCAAGTAGGATCCGGATGGACTTAAGCATAGCCACTGGAGAAAAGGTTTCATCATAATCCACACCTGGTCAATGACGAAAACCTTTTACAACAAGTCTAACTTTGAAAGTCTCAACTTTTCTATCTACACCAAGTAATCTTCTCAAGATATACTTGCTCCTGATGGGGGTTTAACCCTTCAGATATAGCAACCAAAGTTCATACTTTGTTGGTGTATATGGATTCCATCTCAGATCGCTTAGCATCCAGCCATTCTTACAGAGTCCCCACTCTTGATGGCCTGCTCGAAACTAATTGGATCATCATCTCATGATGCAATCCTCGCTCCCACTGTCATAGAGAAAACTGAAGTATCTCTCAGGTGCGTGAGGAACCCTACCAGATCGGCGGAGAGGCTGAGGTTTGTTGGGAGCTATTGAATCCTCCGGTTCTACCAAATCATCAACTGTAGTTTGTATAGATGGAACTCCTTCCAGTTCTACCTTATAACCACAAATTTGTTTCCAAAATAAATTCATTTTCTAAAAAGGTGGCATGCCGAGAAATAAAACACCTTTTGTTCCTCGGTGTGGTAGAAGATATTCCCTTGTGAATGCTTGGGATATCCAACAAACTTCCACAGAACTGACCCTGCCTTGAGCTTGTCCGGATTTTTCTTTTGACATAGGCCGGACAACCCTAAATCTTAACTTACTTAAGACATGGGCTCTTCCCATACCATATCTCATATGGAGTGGTAGGCACCTGATTTGGTTTGAACGCTATTCAATAAGTATGCAGCTTCACAAGTGCATAACCCCAAAAGGAAATAGGCAACACAGTAGTACTCATCATAGAGCGCACCATATCTAATAAGGTGCGATTGCTCCACCCCGATACGCCGTTGTGCTGTGGTGTATTTGGAGGAGTAATGCTGAGAGAGAATCTCAATCTCCTTTAGAATAATCCAGGATCTCCGTGCTCAAGTATTCTCCTCCCTGATCATAGGAAATAATACTTATACCCATTTTGGTTCTCTACTTCTCACTTATATTCTTTGAATTTCTCAAAAGCTTCAGACTTGTGTTTCAACATGAACATATGTCCGAATCTTGAGAGATCATCAATGAATGTAATGAAGTACAAAGAACCGGTCCTGGCATGTGTAGACAGGGGACTTTCATACATCATCATGTAGCAATCCCAAGAGTTCACTAACTCTTTCTCTGTTTCCAGTAAACGGAGCTATGGTCATTTTATCTTTGTGACATGACTGGAAAGTTTCACAAGATGTAAATTCAAACTGATTTAAATATGCATCTTAATGTAACTTAGCTAGTCGGGTCGCAATGATATGACCTAGTCTATAATGCCTCAAGAAGGATTCGTTCATTTCTGAACTCTTTCTCTTGTGTGTGTTCTGTACGTTGAGAACTGTAGTTTGATTTAGAACGTATATGCTTTTAGATAACATACCTGAACCGATCAACTCTTGATATAGAAAATGGTCAAAACATTTTCCATCAATACAAAATTATATCCTTCTTTACTAAATAAAGAGACTGATATGATGTTGTATATCAGGTCCGGTATCTAATAACATTCGTTCAGAATCAATATACTTGATAATACAGGGTGATAACCGCCGACATCTTGGCTGCAACAATTTGCACCGTTTCCAACTCTTGAAATTTTATCACCCGTTCTCAGTTCTCTACCTATCTGTAGCCCATGTAACAGATTACATATGTGGGATCTTGATCCGGTATCTCATACCTAGGACGTAGAGGATACTGAGAATCAGTTCTCGGTAATGAACACACCCGAAGAAGATGCATCATCATGCACTTTCTTCGTTTGGGCGGCACGGGAATCTTGGCAATCCCTTATTTTCTGCTCGGTCTTATAACAATTATAAGTTGGAGAGGGACCAACGTTCCCCAGCTCAGTATAACAAGCGGGTTCGGTCAATACATCCATATTATTATCTTGATTAAGGCGTGACATGGTCGCTACCTGAAGAGAGAGAGAAGAAAACACTCAGCGTATGCTCTTGCAAGATTAGATTGGATATTATTTTATCTAATCAGGATGGCTCCCACTGTTTTTATCAAATCTTCCTTCAAACCCTAAAAGGAAAGATTAGCCGGGATTAATTACACCCTACAATTTCGCCAATCTTTCAGCCAGGCCAGTGCCGGTACTTTGAGGGAGGTTCTCCGTGCTTTCGCACGGACCTAATTAAAATAAACCTCGTTTTCCTAAGGGCGTAACCCCGTTGACACCTTTTTAGACACCTACTTGATCGGCTAATTGTAAAGTGCAAAACTCTCCCAGGAGTAACTATTACTCGCAGTGGGTATCGGGATCCAACTATCTCATAGAAGGTATGCAATCTCATTGCAAATTTCAACACTTGAAATTCCCGATAATATTTTGCGCCTAGCATGCTATGACCTTGACAGAGGTCAACAAATCATAGTGCACTAGTCAAGTTCAACCCGTCATTTCTGATTGAATCAAACCCACCCGCACGACCCTTGACAGAGGTCAACAAGGTCGTACGACTACCCTAATCCAATCGCATCATATGCTTTACAGATAAGCACTAATCAGCTACCGCACACTACGCCTTGACAGAGGTCAACAAGCGCTGTACGAATACTAAATAATAATTATCTAAAATGACGGAGGGCTACGACAGGCTTTTCAGAAAACCTATTGCGTAATGAACTTGATATCGTTGTAGAATCGAGTGAATTTTGAAAAGGAGTGTTTTTGAGGATTTTACTAGTTTTGCTAAAGTGGTCACTCCCGGTGAAGGGTTCTCGGCTCTTTCCTTATCGAATGAGGTGCAGGATATTCACAATACCACTATGCAAAGAAAGAACTAGAAAAGTAATCAAAAGACGAAACCGAGGGTTATAGCATCTGCCAGTTATTGCTAAAGTGGTCACTCCCGGTGAAGGGATCTCGGCTCTTTCCTTATCGAATAAGGTGCTGGATATTTTACAAGGAATACCGCTATGCAAAGCAACGACTAGAGTTACCTGTTTTTGAAAATTCGATTCCACAACATCTTTAGGTTTATTTTCTTTCATTAATCTTATTAATAAAGTCCCATCATTTAAGTTACCTAAGCATCACATATAAATACAACGTACGCTTATGCCATCTGCATTCGCCTCGATGTCCCGTCATGCACCGTTAGGTTAGGTAACTAACGGCAGAGCGGGGCGCGTGTGTAAAACATAAGCAACGTCTATATAATATATCATATATACTATATACAGTATCTATCTCAACATATCAAATGATCACATCACAGATATCGCAGCAGAAAACAACATATGAAATATTGGATATACTAGGATTTTCGGGTTTTATATTAAGACTGTATAAAACACGGATTCCACCGTCGTGATGAATATCCAAACCTACATCCTTAGACCCCTGTGAGAGCGGAAAGCAACCCTACCAATTCTAGAGTTAGGAGACCCGGTCTTGACTCCTCGAGATGGTCTCCCACTGGACCCTAGAACCCGGTTACTTGTGCTCCCTACCTTGGGTCTATCCTAATGCAGAAAAGGAAATAATATATAATGGTGACATCATCCTCAACCCGGAAGTGCCCTAATAAAAGAATATTACATACAATGAATTTTACATGAATGAAAAATGAAAAACTCTCATCTCACATAAAACCCCAGCTATTCAAACACGACGATCCAATATAATATATCCCAGCAACACATAACATCACATGTCATCAACGTAAGTAAATATGCGTATCCCAATTGTCATTGTCATATAGCAACGAAACCGGCGATACACCACATATTACACTTACGGTCACAGAAAAGAAAGTGAAAAACTACAACAGTTGGAATCCGCAACCATCTTAGACATCATAAACCCAATGTATCACATACTTTGGATTTCATGCCTAACCAAATGAATTCCTTAGACATCACATGCCTAACAATTATAAACCCCGCATTTTATTCTCGATATTGAAAACTCTTTCCAATAGCTTGTCAGGTAATTCAAAAGATTCCTGATATCCTGTTCGAATGCTCGTCGGAAACTTTATTAGACGGCCGCACCCCGATGCCGTCGATGAAGTGCACTAAGGCGGAACACCGCGTCCATGAGAACCCGAACGGATGCTTTTGGCGACGGGGTTCTCCTACAGTCACTTAGTCGGGGCTATGGGGAGTGGCTATCTGTCAAGGTTACCCAGCGAATATCCACGTACACTACGTAATTGCGACGGACTTTTGATCAACATCAAAATCCCGTGGCAACCGATCAATAGATACTAAACCGCTAGATTTACAAAATTCATACTAGTTATCACATAACTAATTATAGTGGATTCCACATATTGTATCAAATCACAGAAAGCTAGGCGACGTTAAATATTTCGATCGAATCAACGAATTCCCAAATTTCCCAGAAGCTCAACACTTAAGCAGAATTAAAAATGCCCAGAAGCATGCTCCAGTACTTACGGACCAACAGCTGAAGGGCCCGACCCAAGCCTCTTAAGTGGCGCCGCGGATCCGCCGCCAAAACCATGTTTTAGCCGCGGATCCGCGGTCACTTAGACGAGTTATGGTTTCGTTCTTCAGGTGTGTCCATATAATTACCTGCATGATTTTCTGAATATTTTTAACATGAAAAATTTTAACTTTTTGAAAAATTTCCAGAAAGTGGGAAAAATACGGTTTTCGGAGTTCGATCGGACTTTTAATTTTGTTTACGCGACGCTTAATGCTCTAGCTAGGCTCTGATACAACTGTAGGGTTCATAGGCACTAGAACAAGGTTCTACAAGGCATCATACATGCCGTATTTAAAATTTTCAAATGCCAAACAACCTAAGTAAGGATCTTTACTAGAGAATTAGGGTTAGAAAACAACAAGTAAACAACTTTACATAGAAGTGAATGAGGAATACAACCTTTGTAGACCGGTCCTTCACTTCTAAAGCTCCATGTAGTAGTTCCTTCGTTGTGAGTATCGATCTCCCGAACTCTAGTATGGGTTCTCTCGGAGAAATGAACAAGCTTGCTCGAAGTGTTCGAGGCCGAAGATGATCTACGTCGAGGAGACTCAAGCTCATGCTACCTTTTCACTAATTGTGAAGTTAGTGAAGAAAACATCCTAAACTAAATGGCAAGTAGTACAGGATGATGAAGTAGGAAGTGGGCTCTCTTTAGATTTATTTTTCTCACAGTATTTTCTCACCATGAGAAAAGCTAGTGAGCTTTTTTCATGAGGAAGAAGAAGCTCAAGTGAAGAGAGAAGAGTAGGAACTCATGAGGTGAGAATAGCAACCATGGGTGAGTTAGTGTCATACATTAACCTATGTAGAGAATAAACAATGGCTAGTTAATAATGGTTAGGTTAATAAAAATCTACAAGTAAAACAAACTTAGTGGACTTGGTCAATGGTTCTACAAGCTTCTACAAGCTTCAACCATGTGACTTAATCCCACTAATTTTGATTAACTTAGATAAATATAAACCCATCACATTATTAAGCATGGTGCAAGTCTCATACACCCATGTCACATGTGGCATCTAGCACGACACAAAAGTTGTACATTAATATATATCACATATACACTAATGCAAAAAAGTGAGAAAAGAAATCATAAGTGAGCTAATATTAGTTAATGTAATCTAGTATATCTAATATACAATTATACATTAAATTATTAAATCAACACTTGATTTAATAATCCGGCTATATCACATATAACCGATTAATATCAAATGCAACAACTTATTGAATCAACACTTGATCCGATAATCCGGCTATATCTCATATAATAGACCGATGTCACAAATCGTGAGAATTGTAACGCTTTGAAAATCGTTTCGGTGAAATTTCGAAAAATCGGTAAAATAAGGGGGTTTTCTGTAAAATGTCAAAATGCAAATATCTTATTATAAAAATTAAATATACATATTCTAGCTATGTAATTGCTATTATTTGGTGTTTATTGAGCCGCTGGTGAAATTTCAAATTTTCTGAAAAAAATATTATTTTATTATTATTTTAAGCCGTCACTAATACATTTAATTAGGGAAAATTACAAATTGGAATGAGTTGAAACAAATTTTGTGCATCATAAAACATTAAATAAAAATTTATCATATGGTTTTTGGAACGAAATCATTTGCCAAAACGGTTTGGAAATTATTGAAGAAAAAAAGCTTTTTTTTAGCGTAAATGGATGTTTGGGGTATTGTATTTATCATTTTTCATCACCCCACACCCGTACCCACACCCACACACACCCATTCACTTCTCCCCTTGGCTGATTTCAGCAGCCCCCACCCTTTTTCCCCACTTGGATTTCAAAGAAGAAAAGAAAAGAATAGAATAAAGAATGTATTAATTAAAGGAGGTATGGATGTAATTGTTGACTTGTGACTTTTCCAACACCACATAATCTCTCTCTCTCTCCCCCCACCAAAAAGTGGCCGAAACCTCTTCCCCTTGCTGCAGCAGCAGCTCCCCCATTTGTCCCCCCTCATTTCTTGTGCTAAAATCATCAAATCTCACTCAAAAATGCACTAAAAATCCCACAAAATCAAAATCTAATCCCTACCCATTTCTCATTGGCCTATCTAGTATGGATCTTGGGGAAAAGTTGGAATTTTGGAGGCTTAGTTTGCATGTTGATCTCATGGTTGTGAGGTATAAATCCCAACCCATGTTTAAATCGTTGTTTAAATTGTTTCAATCTAGCATATTTAAGTGTTAAATTGGTTCTAGTTGTTAATTTAGGAAATTAAAGATAATGGGTTGTGATCAAATTAGGGTTTTGGGTATTTGGATCATGGATTGTATGTTGTAATTGAGATCTTAAGACTTGTTAAATCAAATCTAGTCGCTAGTTCGCATTTTGTTAATTTAAATTGTAATAAGTATATATAAATTGCAAACTAGTTTTTAGCTTTTAGTTGCAAATGGGTGATTTAAAATCTAATTAAGGTTTTGATGAATTTATTAACATTTTAATTGTTGTTTAGCAACTTAAATCATGCAAAACCATGCTTAATTGATAAATTGTGAATTTTACTTTAAAAAGAGTTAAAATCGGTATTTTTGCAAACTAGGAAATTTGGAATTTATACAAATTGATGAAATTAATTTATGAATTTGATTTGTATGAATTAGTTATGATACTTAGTGAATATTATGGCTATTAGTTGGGTTAAAACATCAAGTTTCGAATTAAAACGGTAATTAAGTGCTTTCTAGGTTTTGTGAAATAAATTGATTTGAGCAAATTTAAGGTTTTTATGAATTGAACCATATTTTCAATTAAGTTCTAGTGCGTTATGAACGCGTGATTGGTATGTTGGGTTTTTCTCGATTGATTGATGTTTGTACATCGAAATCGAGGGTTGGTTTGGCTATTTTGGCATGCGTAGGCAATAGGTTTTGACCTATGCGTGATACGCGTGACGATTTGATTTTCGTGTGCCGTTTCGATTTCGAATTTGGTTTTAATGCGATACGATGCGTTATGATATGTAGGTACCCCATGTGGACTTCGAGACACAAGAAAGCGCGTGGCGACGTCGGCACCGGCGAGCGAGGTTCAGGTGAGTAGATTTATATCTACGGGGAGAAGTCGGGTGGATGGCGTATAGCACCCCCGCAGTCCGTGGTGGTGTATACGGATGCGTATACACACCAACATTTATTATATGATATTTGGGATTGAGATGAGTCGATGAGATTTATGTTGAGATTGAGATATCGGTGATATGGCAGGATTCGTACTTGAGGTACGTCCTGGTGTTATAGCAAATCTTGGGGCGACGATATGGATGAATAGTATCATAAATAGGTGGTCGACATGTGATCGTGATAGGAGATGTGTTATGCTAGGATTTTGGTCCTAGGCTGTATTGGGCGATGTATACCCCTTGATGATGATATGTGCTGATGATATCGGTTTGTACGAGACTGTCGATCAGTAGTCAGATCATGACTATATTGATGATATTAGTATTGTACTAGACATAGGTCAGTACCTTAGACTATGATCTTTGATAAAGAGGATACCGGATGAATAGTGTGATGAATATGATTTTGACCCGTACCCAGATTTGGGATGCCGTACGACGGATTTACGTACGAGCTATATTGATGATTGATCCGCACTCTTGACTTGGGATGCCTGATTATAGATATGGTATCGGATATGATATTATTGAGGCGGGATCACCGACTATACATATACAGGTATGTATATGTATCGACTCAGATGATAGGCGGTTTCCTTACCTGTAGTTCAGCTTGTTAGTTCAGCCGTATAGTTTAGTGTAGTTGTTAGATTAGATTAGACTTCTTACCTATTTCAAAAACTAACGAATCGTGGGCATTTTTAAAGACAGCTCAAGGGAATCTATGGATATTTCAAAAACGACGTATCTTGTCATAAAAACACCGTAGCCCCTATTTTCAAAACCCCATGATTCGTGTTATTTCAAAAGGCACCATTCGTAGGACCTATATTAGATTATTGCAGTTAGTTATCGTTGTGTCTAGTATTCAGCTCCCGCACATTATTGTTGTTCGCTCTGCCTCGCATATTTATTTTGCTGCATATTCCATTATTGATATCATGCTGTTAGGACACCAGCACCATTACCGATGATGCGTATGTACCACGTACACCTACTTGCCGGCTCACTCACATCTTCATCGGTAATTGCCATGTCACGTACACTTTAGAGAATATAATTGTTTGACTTAGATTGTTAGCTGGTAGTTTCGACATGATATTAGTGTATTTCCCCTATATGCCATATTAAACATTGTAATTATTACTTGTTACATCATGCATGTTATTATTCATGGATTTTTATGCCTATATGCACTGTTTACATGCTATTGAGGATTGGATTCGGATTTCCATGAGATTTTCTGGATTTGGGGGAAAACCGCAAAACTTATATAAACTTCTTTTCTCTCTTTAAAATAAAAAGTGCGGTTTTCCCATGATGTATGAGTCGTCCACCATGAGTTTTCTGATGGATTTGGAAACCCGATTCGAGGAGACGGATGAACCGTTTCGGGTACATGGTGGACCCGGTGCGGTACCCCGGGGCAAGATGAATGTGGTGATGACGTTGAGCCTGGCAGGGGAGCACTACCGACCGGTGATTTTACCCGACGCGTCGGATATCCGGAGGATACCGTCGTGGTCTTGAGATGGATGGTAGGGGCCGGTCTGTACTGACGGCGCCCTAGATATTGAGATTGAGACATTGATATTTCGAGACAGTGAGATTTATGTTTTGTGTCGATGCTAGACACTGTTGATACTGATTTCATTATGATACCTCAGTTTTAAAAATACGAAGGATATCTCACTAATTTATGAAAACAGTTTCTTCATTTACATGTATTCTGTTTCATGCATTCATACCTCATTTATATGATATATT
The DNA here is from genome assembly GCA_030015575.1 of Agapanthus africanus. Classification (NCBI taxonomy): domain Eukaryota; kingdom Viridiplantae; phylum Streptophyta; class Magnoliopsida; order Asparagales; family Amaryllidaceae; genus Agapanthus; species Agapanthus africanus. The sequence continues at coordinate 223,056,410 of JASDDO010000006.1, forward strand.
GCTACCTGAGGCACTGACACGGGCACATGTGATTACACTCGGGTTAGATATTACCCTAGACATTGTCATAGGCTGCCAGTTATACATATATTTGAGGATATATTATGATCATTGACCTAGGATTGCGTTATTTATGCGATTTCTGTGCGTAGATGTTTTTCTATTCACGAGTTGGCAACTCACCCCCGTTGTGCCCCAGATTCTTGCAGGTTTGCCGTACAGGTTTCATTACGGCTTTGCTGGCACTATTTCCATTCCGGGTGGCTTGCTAGTAGGTGGGTTATTTGTATCTCACCCATCCTTATATCTTGTATATTATTATTCAGTTGTATCTAGAAATTTCCATCAACCAAACATGTATTTATTGAGTTAGAGACCAGTGTTGTTTATTCTTTCGACCTTAGAGTCGCTCGTTATATTTCTGGTGGTTTTGAGTTCCTTTTGAGTTTTGATCCTCGCCGTTGGCGTTGTATATTGTATTGCTTGTGTGGTTGTGACCGTCGATTGACGAAGAGCTAGCTCCCGCTTGGGGATGCCCTTTTTTCTTGATTTCGTATACTATTCATGTTGTATCCCGTTTGGGAGCCAGTTTTTATAAAGGAGACTCTGCCGAAATTTTCAGTAAATTTTGATGTTCTTAAAAACCGCATAATTCGGCTTATGCTATTAAAACTACTTGTTTTAAATTAGTTTTCCTACTCTCTACTACTCTTCTTGGTTTGGATTTCTGGGTTTTCGGCTTACTTAGAATACGTACGCCTTGAGACGTTCGTAGTTTAAGTGCCGGTCATGTTCCGTACTTTCGGGGCGTGACAAAGTTGGTATCAAAGCGTTAGGTTTTAACCTTCGGAGCGTAGGATGACCCTTGGTTGATGGAATAGGTGACTAAAGTAGAGTGACGTACCGTTGGTATGTTCCGCGGCATATTTACGACACGCCACTCCACTTATGAAGCCTTAGGATGTACATTTCCTTGTTCAGTATTATATTCTTTCCTGATCTAGCCTCATCGGTACCAGTTTGGCCTTGCTGCTACGGCTACGGCAGGGAGAGCTACGGCTAGAGTTCGGTCAGCACAAGCTCGTCACGAACGAGGACTGACCAGGGCGAATTCCGGCGACACACGATTGCAGAGATGTATCTTTTTACTATGTTTCCGCGCCACGAGCGTTTGGCGGATCGCCTTTATGAGGTTACTCGGAGGTGCTGATCGGCACTAGAGAATTGAGCCAATGATAGAGGCCAGCCAGATTTTGATGACCGTTGGTGTGTTGCTTACTCCTGATGATTGAGGCACGGTTCAGCATGCAGACGAGTGAGCCAGTTATTGCTTCAAACGACGAGATATCGCCCCAGATGTTGGAGCTATTGCAGTATCAGTTGTACTAAGACATGATAGGAGGTCGCTAGTCATCTAGGATGAATGACTAGGACATGTGGATCGTTCGCTTACCCCGATGCGAGGTCATCAGATAGATTGATTCCAGCTAGAGACGACTTCACGCAGAGACGTGAGGGTCGACAGAGACGATCGAATGTCGGAAACCTATTATTCTAAGTTTAAAGTAGTCGGAAAGACATGCAGGCAATTCTATGGTCCCTCTAGAAGAATGAAACCCTAACTCGACTTAATGACCGTATGAAAGCCTTTGAACCTTCGGGTTTGCGGCAGTTCTACGGCGCCATTAGTGAGGCTTGGGTTTGCCCTTCTACGGCTGGACCACCGATGCTGTGGTATGTACTCGATACTATTAAACTGTGCCCAAGAGGTTGAGCTCTTGGGGGAATTATGAGGTTTTGACGACTCGATCGGATGACTCGACTTAATTCAGATGCTAGGTGGTGAGATGCATTCTTGGGAGACTCCAGATACGAGGATAGTCGTTGGAGCTCAATCCATGCAGCCGCGACGAGACGAGTCCAAAGCAGACGACATTAGAGAAAAGTGAAGTAAGAGGTTCGTACCAGATCTAGATGAGATGCCGTTCCACTCCGCCGACATCAGAGAGGCGATGCGCATGCAGAGGCATGGTACTTGGACTTACCTTCCAGAAGGAGTCGCGATGAGTATGCAGTCGTTCCTGAGCAAGATGCAGATATAGGAAAGGACAATGACTTCCGGACAGTTGGCAGAGACGAGACATGGAAGAGACCGTGAGCAGGATTCCTTCCAGGACACTGCTGCAATGATACTTGCACTCAGGATCAGATGTGTCACGTACATTCAGAGAGCCAGAGGCCGACGCCAGTGATATGCTGTCTTACGAGTGGTCGCGATAATTGACCGAGAGATGACCATAGAACTGCCAGAACCGGATCATCCCCGTTAGCACACCCGACAGGGCCGATAAGCCGATGGACCGAAAGATTGGTAATTCACAGTGAAGACCTTGACCCAGGAGTGGTCATGGTTACGCACACCAGCAGGACAGAGTTCATGATCATCGATGAGACGTCCCACTAGTGACCGCGACAGTTGGCCGAGATTCTTAGAGGATGCACTTGAGCGGTACTATTCCGCCATTATTGATTCCGATGTTTTGGGTGATTTATTCGTATGATTTGATTTTGATGATTGAGGATTTACGATCTTTGCATAGTGTTGCACTTGATATCGTTTTCGTTCTTTAGTTTCACATGTTTGTGATTTTACGGTTTTAGACATTTGAGTTGATTTTGTGCATATGCACGCACACGATTTGGTTCCTGCACTCTGTATAGTTTATATATGCTTGCAGTGCAGTGATACGCCTTTTGTGCACTTAGATGCACTGGACTTCGATTTCGATTGTGATACTCGATATTTGTTTTGTGCACCTTATGCACCTGATTGATTTTGCGCACGTTCGGCGCTTGATATTGGATTTCATGATTTCGTGCACGATGGATGCACCTGATTTAGATTTTCGCGCATGTTGAGCGCATGTCTTGAGATGCGATTTTGGTGCACACCAGATGCACTAAATCGAGATTTTTCGCGCATGTCAGATGCACCTGATTTTGCTGTCAGGCACACATGTTGCCTACGACAGATGTTTCGTGCACACCCGATGCACTTAGATGTTGTTTCTGTGCGCATGTATGGCACATTCATGGATTTTGATTTCCGTGCGCACCAGACGCACGTAGTATTCATGTGCATATTTTGGGATTGATTTCTTATAGAGTAGTACGCTTTTATGTTATTGCTACATGTTTTCGTACTGAGCAGGACCAGTCAGAGGACAGTACCTGAATATATTTGGCATGCATTGATAGTTATTGAAGGGATTTCCAAAAAGCGAGCTATAGCCTCAGTATTTACCTACGTGTCTGATATGACACGAAATGTTTAAAACAAGGAGACCCTTCTAAATTGTTTCCAAAACGGCGGAACGTATATTTCAAACAAGGTATATATGTATATAGTTATTTTCTTATGATAGACGTCTGCCACTGTGCAGTGTTATACGCGTTGCACAGCGACTTAAAGAAATTTGGCATGCATTTCCTTCAGATACTTACAGATATAGATTCGATATTTACATGTATAGTTTCGAGTTATATCATATTGGTTTTGATTTGGATTTGGCATTGATGTCTTCTCCATGACTCCGATGATTGCGGGATGCTTGACGGAGTTTTGATTTGAGTTATATACTCATTTTTCAAGCGCATGCGCTGCGCTACGAATTGTTTTATGTAGTTACAATTTCGGAGCCCCGACGACTTGATGGTTTTTCTTATATGTTTTAGTATTTGGGGGAGTTTGAATTTAAATTCGGGGACCGAATTTCTTTAAGGGGGGAAGATTGTAACGCTTTGAAAATCGTTTCGGTGAAATTTCGAAAAATCGGTAAAATAAGGGGGTTTTCTGTAAAATGTCAAAATGCAAATATCTTATTATAAAAATTAAATATACATATTCTAGCTATGTAATTGCTATTATTTGGTGTTTATTGAGCCGCTGGTGAAATTTCAAATTTTCTGAAAAAAATATTATTTTATTATTATTTTAAGCCGTCACTAATACATTTAATTAGGGAAAATTACAAATTGGAATGAGTTGAAACAAATTTTGTGCATCATAAAACATTAAATAAAAATTTATCATATGGTTTTTGGAACGAAATCATTTGCCAAAACGGTTTGGAAATTATTGAAGAAAAAAAGCTTTTTTTTAGCGTAAATGGATGTTTGGGGTATTGTATTTATCATTTTTCATCACCCCACACCCGTACCCACACCCACACACACCCATTCACTTCTCCCCTTGGCTGATTTCAGCAGCCCCCACCCTTTTTCCCCACTTGGATTTCAAAGAAGAAAAGAAAAGAATAGAATAAAGAATGTATTAATTAAAGGAGGTATGGATGTAATTGTTGACTTGTGACTTTTCCAACACCACATAATCTCTCTCTCTCTCCCCCCACCAAAAAGTGGCCGAAACCTCTTCCCCTTGCTGCAGCAGCAGCTCCCCCATTTGTCCCCCCTCATTTCTTGTGCTAAAATCATCAAATCTCACTCAAAAATGCACTAAAAATCCCACAAAATCAAAATCTAATCCCTACCCATTTCTCATTGGCCTATCTAGTATGGATCTTGGGGAAAAGTTGGAATTTTGGAGGCTTAGTTTGCATGTTGATCTCATGGTTGTGAGGTATAAATCCCAACCCATGTTTAAATCGTTGTTTAAATTGTTTCAATCTAGCATATTTAAGTGTTAAATTGGTTCTAGTTGTTAATTTAGGAAATTAAAGATAATGGGTTGTGATCAAATTAGGGTTTTGGGTATTTGGATCATGGATTGTATGTTGTAATTGAGATCTTAAGACTTGTTAAATCAAATCTAGTCGCTAGTTCGCATTTTGTTAATTTAAATTGTAATAAGTATATATAAATTGCAAACTAGTTTTTAGCTTTTAGTTGCAAATGGGTGATTTAAAATCTAATTAAGGTTTTGATGAATTTATTAACATTTTAATTGTTGTTTAGCAACTTAAATCATGCAAAACCATGCTTAATTGATAAATTGTGAATTTTACTTTAAAAAGAGTTAAAATCGGTATTTTTGCAAACTAGGAAATTTGGAATTTATACAAATTGATGAAATTAATTTATGAATTTGATTTGTATGAATTAGTTATGATACTTAGTGAATATTATGGCTATTAGTTGGGTTAAAACATCAAGTTTCGAATTAAAACGGTAATTAAGTGCTTTCTAGGTTTTGTGAAATAAATTGATTTGAGCAAATTTAAGGTTTTTATGAATTGAACCATATTTTCAATTAAGTTCTAGTGCGTTATGAACGCGTGATTGGTATGTTGGGTTTTTCTCGATTGATTGATGTTTGTACATCGAAATCGAGGGTTGGTTTGGCTATTTTGGCATGCGTAGGCAATAGGTTTTGACCTATGCGTGATACGCGTGACGATTTGATTTTCGTGTGCCGTTTCGATTTCGAATTTGGTTTTAATGCGATACGATGCGTTATGATATGTAGGTACCCCATGTGGACTTCGAGACACAAGAAAGCGCGTGGCGACGTCGGCACCGGCGAGCGAGGTTCAGGTGAGTAGATTTATATCTACGGGGAGAAGTCGGGTGGATGGCGTATAGCACCCCCGCAGTCCGTGGTGGTGTATACGGATGCGTATACACACCAACATTTATTATATGATATTTGGGATTGAGATGAGTCGATGAGATTTATGTTGAGATTGTGATATCGGTGATATGGCAGGATTCGTACTTGAGGTACGTCCTGGTGTTATAGCAAATCTTGGGGCGACGATATGGATGAATAGTATCATAAATAGGTGGTCGACATGTGATCGTGATAGGAGATGTGTTATGCTAGGATTTTGGTCCTAGGCTGTATTGGGCGATGTATACCCCTTGATGATGATATGTGCTGATGATATCGGTTTGTACGAGACTGTCGATCAGTAGTCAGATCATGACTATATTGATGATATTAGTATTGTACTAGACATAGGTCAGTACCTTAGACTATGATCTTTGATAAAGAGGATACCGGATGAATAGTGTGATGAATATGATTTTGACCCGTACCCAGATTTGGGATGCCGTACGACGGATTTACGTACGAGCTATATTGATGATTGATCCGCACTCTTGACTTGGGATGCCTGATTATAGATATGGTATCGGATATGATATTATTGAGGCGGGATCACCGACTATACATATACAGGTATGTATATGTATCGACTCAGATGATAGGCGGTTTCCTTACCTGTAGTTCAGCTTGTTAGTTCAGCCGTATAGTTTAGTGTAGTTGTTAGATTAGATTAGACTTCTTACCTATTTCAAAAACTAACGAATCGTGGGCATTTTTAAAGACAGCTCAAGGGAATCTATGGATATTTCAAAAACGACGTATCTTGTCATAAAAACACCGTAGCCCCTATTTTCAAAACCCCATGATTCGTGTTATTTCAAAAGGCACCATTCGTAGGACCTATATTAGATTATTGCAGTTAGTTATCGTTGTGTCTAGTATTCAGCTCCCGCACATTATTGTTGTTCGCTCTGCCTCGCATATTTATTTTGCTGCATATTCCATTATTGATATCATGCTGTTAGGACACCAGCACCATTACCGATGATGCGTATGTACCACGTACACCTACTTGCCGGCTCACTCACATCTTCATCGGTAATTGCCATGTCACGTACACTTTAGAGAATATAATTGTTTGACTTAGATTGTTAGCTGGTAGTTTCGACATGATATTAGTGTATTTCCCCTATATGCCATATTAAACATTGTAATTATTACTTGTTACATCATGCATGTTATTATTCATGGATTTTTATGCCTATATGCACTGTTTACATGCTATTGAGGATTGGATTCGGATTTCCATGAGATTTTCTGGATTTGGGGGAAAACCGCAAAACTTATATAAACTTCTTTTCTCTCTTTAAAATAAAAAGTGCGGTTTTCCCATGATGTATGAGTCGTCCACCATGAGTTTTCTGATGGATTTGGAAACCCGATTCGAGGAGACGGATGAACCGTTTCGGGTACATGGTGGACCCGGTGCGGTACCCCGGGGCAAGATGAATGTGGTGATGACGTTGAGCCTGGCAGGGGAGCACTACCGACCGGTGATTTTACCCGACGCGTCGGATATCCGGAGGATACCGTCGTGGTCTTGAGATGGATGGTAGGGGCCGGTCTGTACTGACGGCGCCCTAGATATTGAGATTGAGACATTGATATTTCGAGACAGTGAGATTTATGTTTTGTGTCGATGCTAGACACTGTTGATACTGATTTCATTATGATACCTCAGTTTTAAAAATACGAAGGATATCTCACTAATTTATGAAAACAGTTTCTTCATTTACATGTATTCTGTTTCATGCATTCATACCTCATTTATATGATATATTGCTACCTGAGGCACTGACACGGGCACATGTGATTACACTCGGGTTAGATATTACCCTAGACATTGTCATAGGCTGCCAGTTATACATATATTTGAGGATATATTATGATCATTGACCTAGGATTGCGTTATTTATGCGATTTCTGTGCGTAGATGTTTTTCTATTCACGAGTTGGCAACTCACCCCCGTTGTGCCCCAGATTCTTGCAGGTTTGCCGTACAGGTTTCATTACGGCTTTGCTGGCACTATTTCCATTCCGGGTGGCTTGCTAGTAGGTGGGTTATTTGTATCTCACCCATCCTTATATCTTGTATATTATTATTCAGTTGTATCTAGAAATTTCCATCAACCAAACATGTATTTATTGAGTTAGAGACCAGTGTTGTTTATTCTTTCGACCTTAGAGTCGCTCGTTATATTTCTGGTGGTTTTGAGTTCCTTTTGAGTTTTGATCCTCGCCGTTGGCGTTGTATATTGTATTGCTTGTGTGGTTGTGACCGTCGATTGACGAAGAGCTAGCTCCCGCTTGGGGATGCCCTTTTTTCTTGATTTCGTATACTATTCATGTTGTATCCCGTTTGGGAGCCAGTTTTTACAAAGGAGACTCTGCCGAAATTTTCAGTAAATTTTGATGTTCTTAAAAACCGCATAATTCGGCTTATGCTATTAAAACTACTTGTTTTAAATTAGTTTTCCTACTCTCTACTACTCTTCTTGGTTTGGATTTCTGGGTTTTCGGCTTACTTAGAATACGTACGCCTTGAGACGTTCGTAGTTTAAGTGCCGGTCATGTTCCGTACTTTCGGGGCGTGAATCCGGCTATATCTCATATAATAGACCGATGTCACAAATCGTGAGAATAGAATACGGTATCACATACGCGCATCAATCTCGGTCCTGCACATATCACATATGTGCTCCTACTCCGTTTCGCATGAACCAGGAAACCTCTGTGTAGGACTCTAAAGACTCGTCAATACGCCGGCAGTAGGTGATGATTATATCAAACATCCACAAGCCGCAAGCGGTCTGCTAAACGTAACGGCCACCCGAGTATTGAGCGATCAGAATAACAACAAGCAAGCCTTCTCATACTCCTACGAATCCAATCAGTAATACTACCGTACAGTTCCGTCTCTTCGTCTGATATGTCGCATATCTCATCTAGGGGTGGTAAATGTCAGACCCCAGTAACTCGATAAGTCATGCCGATATAAGGATCATAACGGATCGAGAAACTACTGATAACACTTACCAGTATATCTCTGAATCAGCCCTGGCCAGGGACTTCCTGTTATAGATAATCGAGCACAGCGCAACATCAACCCCCAAAACCGGGAGAGACGAATCCCCTCCTATAGCTCATTGCCTCCATGTGACTCGGGACTGTACCCAAAAACCACCGTTTTGCATGTTCTCATGAACGTGGTAAGGTGGAAATCAAAGCACAATGGGAATCACACAAGTCTCTATGACGATCTCGGGTCGACAGACTAACCTGTATAAGTGTCACCAGAGAACTGCCATCTGACGTGAGGTATAATACCATCTAGGAGTTCTCGGCGAGTCCGTCTAGTGTACCCAGTCTCCACTGAGCACCCGTACATCACCTCTGATGTCAAACACCAATGGATATGGGATCATCTGATTGCACGCTTTTGGCGTGTCGGATGTTCAAAGTTCTAAAGTTATAACCGCGATCAGGACGGTGTCGCTATGCAGCTAGCCGGTTGAGCACGGGTCGATCCACAGGGAGATGGTTGTATGTCCGTTCGAGTTTTAGACGAGTCAATAAAGAATGCGTATATGTTTGTTCAATTCTATCCTAAGTGTTCGTATTTATGTTCAAGTAAGCTTGTTAAGGTTAAGGTTGGTTAGTAGAGTTAGGATTATTCCTGTGCTTGTCTTTTGCCATTCTTAAAACGATGTTGGGATAATTGAAAGTAGCGGGGATTAGGAGGACATAGGAATGTGGTTTGCGAGTTTAAGCAAGCTTTCCAACGCTAAATCCATTCCTAGTGCCCCTTGTCTGTCCGCTAAATACGCTTATTTCCAACCCTTGGCCAAACACCCGCAACCATGTATCCAATTAAGTCACACTTACATGTCACGTTGTAGTACGCTTAAAGGACTTCTCGACTTAGGTCGTGGCTATATGTCACGTATAGCGTGCCTAAGCGAGGGGGTTGCGGTTGTTTGGTCGGGGTTCGTTTCAAGATATTTGGCGAAGAGATGCATAAGGGATTTCTCCGTCCCTCATACCACCTTCCTTAGCCTTAACAAGAGGGAAATTATTCACACATCATAAAAGAAAAGAAAACAAAACAAGAAGGAAGAAAAGAGAAAAATACGGTTTTACAAGTGAAGCAAGCTAACTCTTGGGTCCTCACCTTAGCAAGGAACTCCGTCAAGTATCATCGCTTGAAAATACGGATAAAAGAAGAGAAGAAAAGAGAACAAGAAAAGAAATAACAACAACTAGTTAACAACAAATAATAAAATTACAATACAAGATAATAAAATTACAAGACAATAAATAAAAGAGACAAGCTAAAAATAACCCTCATCTTCATTGATCTTTCACTCAAAAAGCTCTCACTACAATTTTCATGGAGGAAAGAATGAAGAAGAAGAAGAAACTAAGCTAAAGAGAGAATGGAAATCAAGACATGAAGAAGACCTTTGGCTTGCACACAACTGATCTATTTATAGGCTGCATGCTGAAATCCTATGGCCATATTCTGGTCCTATATGAAAAGACAAAACTACCCCTAAAAAATCCTCTGGCACCGAGGCAACTCGGCCACGGATCAGCGGCCGAGTCGCCATGTTGGCCGCGGATCCGCGGCCATTCTGGGGAGTTGGGATATCATTTTTTCTGAGTTATCTTGTGTTGCTTTCCTCTGTTGTTCTACATGTTCCAAATTGCAAATAGCTTCAACAATTTTTTCAGATCTGCAACAGTCCAAAGTGGCATAAAAAATATTACTTTTGACCTTTTCTCCCTCGAGCTCCGTGCACCCATTGATTCTTTTGCTGCCCCCCTCGTGCTCTGTACTTGTCCGAGACAAGAATGACCATTGTCATATGTCTTGTCTCTGGAACTGGTACGCGGCACTGGACGGATACGGATGACCGGAACCCGGCTTTTATCTGCTGTCAACAGATGTTCTGTATTTTGGCGTAACAGTGGAGATTTTGTATCAATTGCGTTATTTTGGAATAGGAACCTGTAGCCTGTAAATATGTAGCAAACACGGATTAAAAGCACCTACCTATAAAAAACGAGCGTAAGAATGGGCGGTAGTAAAAGCAATATTCTGGTATGAACAAATACCCCCAAACTTAACTTTTGCTCGTCCCGAGCAAAACCAATTATTCACAAAAATGTGCTAACCTCACTTTCGCAGGGAACGCGATTGCACTGAGCTCGTGCAACAAGCCGTTAAACCTCTAGGTGTCCCTTGTAGGAGGAGTGTTGTCTCCTGATGGTTTTCAGCGGATTTCACCCACAAAATCCCGTCAAGCCAGTGTCATAAGTTAACATCGATTCTACTCCTACAATTTAGTATCTACGTTAGAAACTCTATCATCCTAAGTTAGAAATATCCAACCCTTATTTTTCACGCCTCCTATCTATTTAACTTTAGATCCTATATGTTCCAAAAAAGTTTAGAAAGATATTGGTTCTCCTGAGTTTTCCTTCTAAAGTGCGGTCTTAAATCAGGGATTTTTATCAACTTTACAGAAAATATAAGTCTTATTCTTCATTTTTATCTTCTATCCAAACATCGATTGTATAACCCTACGTGTGTGTAAATTTGCACCCCTACACTCGAGAATTCAATTCAAGCTATAGTACCCTTGCCATAATACCTAATACTATTTCTTTTCATTTAATGATGGACGGTGTTGCTCACACACCTTTCATGCGACTATTAATGCTTGTACAGGCACTAACGGCCGATTACTGAATGTGTGAACTTAAAGCGTAAATAGCAGTTTCCAGGTCTTGACTTTATTCTATTTTTCTTTTTATTTTTTCCTTTTTCTTTTTCAAGACCAGATATATTTTTCAATAATGCTCTTTTGGTGTTTAGCTTTAAATACCGTTTTTTCTTTCATACTACGTTTTCAGGCAAGAGTGTTTCTAGGTATCCTCTACTATCCCAAGTTTCAAGGTGCGTGTAAGTGCAGTTGTAGGGTATATACTTTCTGAATTTGAACTCAAGAATAGAAACTATTTTTCAGACTTATCCTCCAGTAAAGCTTCGATACTTTCCCTTCATCTTGACTTAACTCAAGAATTGAACTCAAGATTATCTATTTCTCAAAAAATACTGTAAGGACGTATACTTACCAAAGTTAGACAGAATGAGGGTTATTTTTAGGATTTTCAATTCCTAAGCCTAGAATTTAGTTATTTCTAACATATCAACTAAACTTTCAGAATAAAAATCTAAGTTACCCTATTAGCTAACTTGACGACAAAGTTATTATATTTTTTGGAAAATTTTTCGAATTTTATAGGTTTTTAATAAGGTATGCAAATGCAAAATATACAAATGAATGCGAAGGAAGAAAGCTTACCGAGCACATCCCCAAACTTAAACTTGACAGTGCCCTCACTGTCAGGCTACACCAAGAGGGTCAAAATTGTCGGCGCTCCCTAAAAACAAATTATATACAAAACAAAAAACAAAACAAAAATATATACACAAAAAGGTTCCCCCCCAAACTTAAGTAAAACAGTGTTTCTACTGTTAAGCGTTGAAGTTCAGGATTAGGGGGGAAAAACAGTATCAAGCTATACAAGGCCTTACACAGGCCGAAAGTGAGCACCGACCATTCAAAGAATTTATCTCTATAATGTGCTGGTTGGTGAAAGAATGCGGAGAGGTAAGAAATGGAGAATACACGAGACCGTATGGAGATAGAAGTGGTATACGGTCTCGGTATATAAGAAGAAGAATGGCAGAAGGGAGAAAGAAGTGGAATACGAACTTGAGGGTGGAACGGGATTGAATAAATTAGTACAATCTGTAATGATCGATGTGAAAAGATAGATTGTACTAATCTATCAATATGGCGAGAAATTGGGTCAAATCCCTCAAGATTCGTGAGAAACCATGGGTACGCCGAACTTGGTAAACCAGACAATGAAAATGGAAGTGATATGGTTACTTGCAAGGTCGGAACGATGGAAAGGATGGAGGTAGGTGATTGAGGAAGGTTATCGGTTAAAGGTTCAGGAGGGTGTACACAGTCAATGAAAGGAACAGGATGAATTGGAAAACCCGACTCATCAATTAAAACTGGTTCATCCTCAGTACTATCCTTAATAGTCTCCTCAAAATTCAGCTTATCAATGCAAATTTCATCAAAATCAAGACAGATATGAAGTTCGGGATAAACAGTTAAAGACTCGGGATGATGAATTGGAGAGAAAAACTCATCCAAAACTGCGGGGTCATCATCCGAAATATTCCCAGCGTCAATATCCTCAATCAAGTGAAAATCAATTTTCTCAGATACCTCATCAAGAGCTTGGATTTCAATCAATTCTTGTTCTAAGATGGAGGTGTAGAGAACAAAAGGTTTGGGATAGGTTTCACTCGAAAGGGACCCTTCACAATCGGGCAAGTCAAACACTACAAAGTCACACAACTCATTATCTGTTCTATCTTTAATCAATGAATCGTTTGGAACACTAGATAGACATTCAAAACCGGAGTTGTGGGATTCAAGTTGAAACGGGTAGGCTTGATTCGGAAGGGGGTACAGCACACTCTCTCCACTCAAATTTTCAACCTGTCCTACCGCTTCTTCATACATTGGAAAATTTGGAGCTAGTTGAAAACTAGCTACCGGGTCACTAGGTTGTATGAGGGCGGCCATGGACGCATTCAAATCCATCATCTGTTGGTACGACGCTACCCTAAAGTCTTCCAATGACTGTTCCAGACTAGGCATGGGTTGTGAAGGGGTTTCAGTAAAAGATTCAAAGTTGTTTGGATACCGAAAACTCCCAAATGGAGGTTCAGAAGTAATTTCTAGGGAAGGTGTAAAAGTCGGGTAGGACTGGTAGAAATTGAATGGCTGGACAGGGGTAGCATCAACATTTGGATAAGTAGGTGAATGGAATTGTTGATCCAAAGAATTTGAAGTGTTGAAAGGAGTGAAAGATCGGCTACGAGATTGTTCAATATGTTCAGCAATAGACATTGGTTTCGGAGTTTCAACCGGACTTTCAAAAGGGGTATCAACGTAAGAAGGTGGTGGGGGTTGAAACGGTTGATACAAAGTGGATTGCGGGGTCCAGTTGTTCGTCCTAGACGCATCTATCCGATCTTTCAAAGAGATTTTTGGCATGGAGGGATCGTTCGAGGTTCGACCAAAGCAAGAACCGTAGGAAGTTATGTCTGGTTGTGGGTACCAAAGTTCGGCAATAGTTTTTCTAGGTGGAGTACCCATGATATGAGGAGAGAAAGAAAAAAAAGGAAGAGAAAAAGGAGGGGAAAAAGAATGTGGATTTTTTATATTTTTTATATTTTATTTTTTATTAAAAAAAATGTTTGTTTTTAGAGTTTTTGAAATTGTTTGTTTGAAAGAATACGGAATTATGGGACTAAAATTTACAAGCACAATCATAATCACAAAATGCACAAACACACCTAGAGTTAGGGTCACCTAGGTCAGCTAGACAGCTCCTAACTGTTCCAAAGGGCTAGAAATAGGACCTCAAACCGCCTCTTCTCCGCCAATTGCGGCCAGGTAAGTGCCAGGTAAGTGGGAGGCTCCCTACTACGTAAGTAGTGGTCCTAATTAAGTAACAACTTGCCTTAGACACACTTGCCCAGACACCGCAAAGTCAGGATAGGATAAACGGCCGATGCCTACAACCATTTCTCTGTCCTATTGAGCGCGACGTCTTTAGGGCTGAGTCTAGTATTTTTTATTAGCACAAGGTAATGCGTATGCAATTAGTGATTTGTGGGGTCTTAGGAAGGGTGATAAAATCCCCACCCAATCTGAATTGGTGTTATAGCCCCTTAATGTCCGTATTAATATATGCAAAGCGATAAACAAACAAAATCTAAAACAACAAAAATTTATTTGGCGGCTGTGCAATCTGTGCAAAGAAACCTACAGAAAATACAGTATAATGGAATTCACAGAGAAGATAAAAGGACAGAGAAAGGGCAGAAAAAAAATTGGGGCCCTGAGAACTTAATACAGCCGCGGAACCGCGGCTAAAGCCCCCTTTTGACCGCGGTTCCACGGTCAAGTTGCTTAGTTGGGGCTTCAACTTGGGTCCCTGCACTCCCTTTGGTCTCTTCTCCAAAATAAAATTCTCTGTTTTTGTTTTTGGATTACAGTACTTGCTCCAGATTAGCCTGCACACTTGCACACAAAAATTATCAAAAATAACAAAAAGATTTTATTATTTTTTATTTATTTATAAATATATACAAAAAGAATATTAACCTGAATAACAAGAAAGAAAATACGTTACCGTCTCCCCGGCAACGGCGCCATTTGATCGCACGCTTTTAGCGTGTCGCATGTTCAAAGTTCTAAAGTTATAAGCGCGATCAGGACGGTGTCGCTATGCAGCTAGCCGGCTGAGCACGGGTCGATCCACAGGGAGATGGTTGTATGTCCGTTCGAGTTTTAGACGAGTCAATAAAGAATGCGTATATGTTTGTTCAATTCTATCCTAAGTGTTCGTATTTATGTTCAAGTAAGCTTGTTAAGGTTAAGGTTGGTTAGTAGAGTTAGGATTAGTCTTGTGCTTGTCTTTAGCCATTCTTAAAACGATGTTGGGATAATCGAAAGTAGCGGGTATTAGGAGGACATAGGAATGGGATTTGCGAGTTTAAGCAAGCTTTCCAACGCTAAATCCATTCCTAGTTCCCCTTGTCCGTCCGCTAAATATGCTTATTTCCAACCCTGGGCCAAGCACCCGCAACCATGTATCCAATTAAGTCACACTTACATGTCACGTTGTAGTGCGCTTAAAGGACTTCTCGACTTAGGTCGCGGCTATATGTCACGTATAGCGCGCCTAAGCGATGGGGTTGCGGTTGTTTGGTCGGGGTTCGTTTCAAGATGTTTGGCGAAGAGAAACACAAGGGATTTCTCCGTCCCTCATACCACCTTCCTTAGCCTTAACAAGAGGGAAATTATTCACCCATCATAAAAGAAAAGAAAACAAAACAAGAAGGAAGAAAAGAGAAAAATACGGTTTTACAAGTGAAGCAAGCTAACTCTTGGGTCCTCACCTTAGCAAGGAACTCCGTCAAGTATCATCGCTCGAAAATACGGATAAAAGAAGAGAAGAAAAGAGAACAAGAAAAGAAATAACAACAACTAGTTAACAACAAATAATAAAATTACAATACAAGATAATAAAATTACAAGACAATAAATAAAAGAGATAAGATAAAAATAACCCTCATTTTTATTGATCTTCCACTCAAAAGGCTCTCACTACAATTTTCATGGATGAAAGAATGAAGAAGAAGAAGAAACTAAGCTAAAGAGAGAATGGAAATCAAGACATGAAGAAAACCTTTGTCTTGCACAAAACTGAGCTATTTATAGGCTGCGTGCGGAAATCCTAGGGCCACATTCTGGCCCTACATGAAAAGTCAAAACTA
The DNA here is from genome assembly GCA_030015575.1 of Agapanthus africanus. Classification (NCBI taxonomy): domain Eukaryota; kingdom Viridiplantae; phylum Streptophyta; class Magnoliopsida; order Asparagales; family Amaryllidaceae; genus Agapanthus; species Agapanthus africanus. The sequence continues at coordinate 223,072,480 of JASDDO010000006.1, forward strand.
CCCCTAAAAAATCCTTTGGCTCCGAGTCAACTCGGCCGCGGATCCGCGGCCGAGTCTCCATGTTGGCCGCGGATCCGCGGCCATTCTGGGGAGTTGGGATATCGTTTTTTCTAAGTTATCTTGTGTTTCTTTCCTCTGTTGTTCTACATGTTCCAAATTGCAAATAGCTTCAACAATTTCTTCAGATCTGCAACAGTCCAAAGTGGCATCAAAAATAATACTTTTGACCTTTTCTCCCTCGAGCTCCGCGCACCCATTGATTCTTGTGCTTCCCCCTCGTGCTCTGTGCTTGTCCGAGACACGAATGACCACTGTCATATGTCTTGTCTCTGGAAGTGGAACGTGGCACTGTACGGATACGGATGACCGGAACCCGGCTTTTATCTGCTGTTAACAGATGTTCTGTATTTTGGCGTAACAGTGGAGATTTTGTATCAATTGAGTTATTTTGGACTAGGAACCTGTAGCCTGTAAATATGTAGCAAACACGGATTAAAAGCACCTACCTATAAATAAACGAGCGTAAGAATGGGCGGTAGTAAAAGCAATATTCTGGTATGAACATCATCCATCGCCCATCTACATGGGTCGAGAATCTATATGCTAGTCTACTCTGGTATATCGATGCCCCGTCTCGATACACCCACGACTAGGGACATTAAAGGATGTACTACGGACTACCTTTGTACCTCTAGTATGATCCGCATCATAATCCTGGTAGTCAAGTACACATCTTAAGGGCTTTATCAACATGTAACCGAGAGACAATCGGTGTACATGTTAAGATAAAGAGTAACCAGATAGTATACTATCATGTCGAGCAAGAAAGTCCTCCCAATATATGTCCAAGCATCCACTACAATATACATCTCATGTACAGTAATGGTATCTAGGGCATACATATAACTAACATATTATAGTGGATGCTTGGATATATATAGAGAGGGCTTTCTTGCTCGACATGATATTATGCTATATGGTTTCACTTTGTCTAAACATGTTGACTTGTATTGTATTACTGTCTTGCTCTCACATGTTGATAAAGCCCTTAGGATATGTACTTGACTACTAGGACTATGATGCAGATCATACTAGTGGGGCCAGGATAGTCCATGAGTATATCCTATAATTGTTCCTAGCCGACGGTGTATCGAGACAGGGCATCGATACTCCAGAGTAGACTAGCGTATACACATCTTGACCCATATGATGGGCAATGGATGATCCCACATCCATTGGTGTTTGACATCAAAGATGGTGTACGGGTGCTTAGTGAAGACTGGGTACACTGAACGGACTCGCAGAGAACTTCTAGATGGTATTATACCTATCGTCAAATAGCAGTTCTCTGGTGACACTGGTACATGTTAGTCTGTAGACCCGAGATCGTCATAGAGTCTTGTGTGATTCCCACTGTGCTTTGATTTCCACCTTACCACGTTCATGAGAACGTGCAAAATGGTGGCTTTTAGGTACAGTCCCGAATCACATGGAGGTAACGAGCGATAGGTGGGGTTTCGTCTCTCCCGGTATTGGGGGTTGATGTTGCGCTGTGTTCGATTGGCTATAACTGAAAGTCCCTGGCCAGGGATTATATGGAGTGCTACTGGTAAGAGTTATCAGTAGTTTCTCGACTCGTTATGAGCTTCACATCGACATGACTTATCGGTTATTGGGGTCTGACGTTTACCACCCCTAGACTGGATATAGGACATATCAGACGAAGAGACCGGACTGTACGGTAGTGTTACCGATTGGATTCACAGGAGTGTGTGCTGGCTTGCTTGTTGATCTTCTGATCGCTCAATACCCGGGTGGATGTTACGTTTAGCTGACCGCTTGCAGATTGTGGGTGTTTGATATGATCATCACCTACTGCCGGCGTATTGAATAGTCTTTAGAGTCCTACACAGAGGTTTCCTGGCTCAGGTGAAACGGAGTAGGAGCACATATGTGATATGTGCGGGACTGAGATTAATACGATGTGTGATACCGTATTCTATTATCGTGATATGTGATATCGGCCGGTTATATGTGATATAGCCGGGTCATCGGATCAAGTGTTGATTCGATGAAATGATACATTTTATATTAGTCGGTTATATGTGATATAGACGGATTATCGGATCATGTATTGATTCGATAATTTAATGTATAATTATATATGTGATATATTAAATTGCATTAACTAATATATGCTCACTTAAGCTTTTCTTTTTCTCATTATGGATATATTGATATATATGTGATATATGTTAAATGTATTATTTTCTTTTTGCACACATAAATGTATATGTGATATATATTCATGTGTCATGCTAGGTTATATATGCAACCTGCGTGTGAGAGACTTATACCATGCTAGGGTTAAGATTAGGGTTTATATTTATTATTAAGGAAACTCAAAATTGTTGAATTATTCATGCTTGATCTTTTTGACAAAGCTTGTAGAAGCTTGTAGGTTCTTTGACCAAGTCCACTCTTTTATCAAGATTAAGATATTTATCAACCTAACCTTTAACCCTAGCTCATGGTTAAGTCTCTACAAGAGTTAAGGATGACACATATTAACCCATGGTTGCATTTCTAACCTCACAACAATTATTCTTTTATCACTTCTTCTTCTTCTTCCTCAAAAAGCTTTTCTAGCTTTTTCATCTGTGATAAAAGATTGTGAGAAAAAGAAAACTAAAGAGAGCAAAATTCCCACTTCATCATCCTCTTCTATACTAGCCATATAGATTAGTGTGTTAGCTTCACTAGTTCCTACATAGTGAAGAGATAACTTGAGTCCGTGTTTCCTCGAAGTAGATCATCTCGGATTTCGAAGACTACAAGCAAGGATGCATCATACGACTTGTGGAGCCTCTCAAGACTCCGAGAGTTCATGGATCGCAGCGAAGGGACCACTACTCAGAGCTTATGAAGCGAAAGAACGGACTACAAAGGTTGTAATCCCTATCACTTAGTTGTAAAGTGTTTGCATTTCGATTCCGTATGATTCTTTTGTTAAGAACCTAGGGTTAGGGTTAGATAGAACGGCAAAAATTTGAAATTGGCATGGACGATGCCTCCCGAAACCTTGCTGCCGTGCTATACAACCCAACAGAAATCTGCAAATGGATGTTAAGACCGCCTTTCTAAATGGTGATTTATAAGAGAGCGTGTACATGACTCAGCCAGAGGGCTTCGTAGACAGTGGGAGCAACGGAAAGGTGTGCAAGCTGCTTAAATCCATCTATGGGTTAAAGCAGGCATCGCGGAGTTGGAACATCTGTTTTGATATGGTAGTCAAAGAGTTTGACTTCGAACGTAGATGAACCTTGTATATACAAGAAGGTGCCAGAGATTAAGGTTGTCTTCCTCGTATTGTACGTGGATGACATACTCTTGATAGGAAATGATGTTCCTATGCTGCACTCGGTCAAGCTCTTCTTATCACAAATATTCTCAATGAAAGATCTAGGTGATGCCACCTACATCTTGAGGATTAAGATCTATAGAGCTAGATCTAAACGGATATTGGGATATTCCCAATCCAGGTACATTGACCCCATACTAAAGAGGTTTAGTATGGAAGATTCCAAGCGTGGGAATTTACCCACGATTTCAGGACTCACTCTTTCCAAAGAGATGTCTCCCAAGATTGATTTGGAGAGAGCTCGCATGCAAGGGATACCCTATGCTTTGGCAGTAGGCTCTATCATGTACGCAATGCTATGTACCAGACCCGATGTAGCATACTCACTAAGTGTAGTGAGTAGGTATCAAGAAGATTCTGTAGAGAATCACTGGACAGCTGTGAAGAACATTCTCAAGTACTTGAGAAGGACTAAAAAGATGTTCTTGGTGTATGGTAACGGTGAACTCCAAGTGGAGTCCTTTACCGATTCGAGCTTCCATAGTGATATGGACGACTCTAAGTCGGTCTCGGGATTTGTCTTTACCCTCAATGGATGGGCAGTTTGTAGGAAGAGTTCCAAAAACGAAATCGTGGCAGACTCGACGATGGAGGCTGAATACATCGCTGCCAACGATGCTACCAAATAGGCTGTCTGGATGAAGAAGTTCATAAACGAACTTGGAGTGTTTCCGTTCATCGAGCATCCAATACATTTGTATTGTGATAACAATGGGGCTGTGGCTTTGGCCAAGGAACCCAAATCCCATCAGCGATCTAGGCATATTCTGAGGTGGTATCAACTGATCCGGGTGATAGTTGATCGCCGGGAGATCGAGGTCAGGAGAGTTGACATGAAGAACAACACGGCGGATCCACTCATGAAGGCCATACCCCAGATACAATTTGAGAGACTCTTCGGGATGTTGGGTATGAGATACTACAACAACTGGCCTTAGTGCAAGTGGGAGATTGTTAGTTATGTGTATGCCCTAGAAGCCATTATTGTACATATGATGTATATTACAGTGGATGCTTGGACATATATAAAGAGGAATTTCTTGCTCGACATGATAGTATGCTATTTGGTTTCTCTTTGTCTTAACATGTAGACTTGTATTGTGATACTGTCTTTCTCTCACATATTGATAAAGCCCTTAGGATGTGTACTTGACTACCAGGATTATGATGGAGATCATACTAGTGGGGTCAGGGTAGTCCACAAGTACATCCTTTATTTGTTCATAGTCGGGGTGTATCGAGACAGGGCATCAATATTCCAGAGTAGACTAGCGTATACGCTTCTTGACCCATATGATGGGCGATGGATGATCCCACATCCATTGGTGTTTGACATCAAAGATGGTATACGGGTGCACAGTGGAGACTGGGTACACTAAACGGACTCACCGAGAACTCCTAGCTGGTATTATACCTATCGTCAGATAGCAGTTCTCTGGTGACACTGGTACAGATTAGTCTGTAGACCCGAGATCGTCATAGAGTATTGTGTGATTCCCACCGTGCTTTGATTTCCACATTACCATGTTCAAGAGAACGTGCATAACGGTGGCTTTTGGGTACAGTCCCGAATCACATGGAGGCAATGAGCGATAGGAGGGGTTTCGTCTCTCCCGGTATTGGGGGTTGATGTTGCGCTGTGCTCGATTGGCTATAACAGGAAGTCCCTGGCCAGGGCTGATACGGAAATCTACTGGTAAGTGTTATCAGTAGTTTCTCGACCCGTTATGAGCCTCATATTAGCATGACTTATCGGTTACTGGGTCCGACGTTTACCACCCCTAGACTGGATATGCAACATATCAGACGAAGAGACCGGACTGTACGGTAGTGTTACTGACAGGCTTTACAGGAAAATGAGCAGACTTTCTTGTTGATCTTCTGATCGCTCAATACCTGGGTAGCCGTTACGTCCATCTAGTACCGCTGAAGGCTTGTGGGTGCTTGATATGATCATCACCTACTGCCGGCGTATTGACGAGTCTTTAGAGTCCTACACAGAGCTTTCCTGGCTCAGGCGAAACGATGTAGGAGCACATATGTCATATGTGCAGGACCGAGAATAATACGAGTATGTGATACCGTATTCTATTCTCGCGATATGTGATATCGGTCGGATATATGTGATATAGGCGGGTTATCGAATCAAGTGTTGATTCGATAAGTTGATACATATAATATTAGTCGGTTATATATGATATAGCCGGATTATTAAATCAAATGTTGATTTAATAATTTAATGTATAATTGTATATTTGATATGCTAATTTACATTAACTAATATTTGCTCACTTATGCATTTCTTTTCTCACATGTGCACACTTAATATATATGTGATATATATTATTTGTGTTTTCTTTTTTGTGTCATGCTTGATGATACACACTACATGGGTGTATGAGACTCATACCATGCCATTAGATAATTAGGGTTTTATTTATTTAATGCAAATATAAATTGGTGGGAATTAATCATGGTTGCAAGCTTTGGAAGCTTATGGAAACCATTGACTTAGTCCACTAAATTGGTCTTACATTAGATATTTATTAATCTAACCATAATCTTTAGCCATGGTTTATTCTCTACATGAGTTATATGTGATATGAACTCACCCATGGTTGCTATTCACTCTCTCATCCATTATTTGCTTCATCTTCTTCATTGAGCTCTCTAGCTTTCTCAAGAAAAAGAAATAGAGTGAGAAAATTAATTCTAAAGTGAGCAAAAATCCTACTTCATCATCCTCTACTAGATTAGCCATTTAGTTTAGGGTGTTAGCTTCACTAATCCCTAATTAGTGAAGAGGTAGCTTGAGTTGGTGTCTCCTCAAACTATATCATCTTCGGCCTCGAAGATCATTGAGCAAGCTCGTTCATTTCGACTAGTGGAGCCTACGGAGAGTCCGAATCACCACTACTTGGAGCGAAGGGACTTCTACATGGAGCATTTGAAGTGATGGACCGGTCTACAAAGGTTGTATTCCATATTCACTTAGATGTAAAGATATTTACATATTGTATTGTCTAATTCTCAAGTTAAGATTCTAAGGTTAGGGTTATATAGCATGGCAATTTTTTGAAAAAGGCATGGACGATGCCTCCCGAAACCTTGCTGTTGTGCTAGGTAACCCTACAAACATCACACAACAAACATGAGGCCCAGACTCATCATTTCGACCGGCGACATGTCCCTGAACCCCGACGCCGCCGGTTTTTGTTTGTCCATTCGTCCCTAATTTTCTTCAGCCCATCCCTTGCTATCACATCATCTTATTTGTATTGTTTGTTTAATCTTATTTTTGGCCTATAAATACAGATCAGTGAGCAAGGGAAAAAATATACTTTTTGAGCACACACTTGGATACACGACTCTTTTTTCTTTTTCCTTTTTGCTGTAGTTCTTGTACATAGCTAGTTCACCTTGAGTTCTTTGTCTTCTCTTGATCTTTCAACCTCTTCATTGAGCTTGCAAGTTTAAGTTTTGGTTATTGAACTCAAGGTTTGTATCATCACTTGATGATTAATAAAGCTTTCATTGTGCTTTTGGGTTCTTAGTATTTCTCTTGCTTTACTTACTTGCTATTTAATTCTTACCATTTACTTACTTGCTCTTTTATTTCCTTGCCATTTACTTTCTTGCAATATTGTTTTATTCTTTTCTTTTAACATTTCATTTGCTCTTTTTTTTTGTTGTTTTAATGGTTTGTGAATATTGGTGTTGTTAGGAAAAAGAATGGATATTGTAAGTTAAGGTTTTCTTTTCTCATTTCCTTTGCCCGATATTTTCCAATTGAACTCCGCCCAAACCTTACGCAAGCGCTCTATTAGGAACCTCACCCTACCAAGGTATCGGTGATCCCTAACCGTGACCAGTTGCTTTCGGTTTGGCCGGAGACGAAAGTCAAGAGACAAGAACGGACGGACAAGGGTCAATAAGCCGGATTTCACTAATACCGTGCTTAATCACCCGAATCCACGTTGTTGCCGATTGCTCTAGCTTCAATAGTCAAGCTCGGCTCAAAGTATTGAGTACGGACTCCACTAACTTACACTAACCTATCTATTCCTAACAAACTTATACTTGCATATACAACACGGTTAGAAACGATCCATTCCGAACCTTGCATTAACTCGTGATAACAAGAACGCAAAACGTACCGTCTCCCTGCAGACGACCCGTGCTCAACCGGCTAGTTGCAAAGCGACGCCGTCTTGATTGCGGTTAACTTTAGAACTTTAAAACGAAACGCCGAAAGTGTGCCAGCCAAATGGCGTCGTTGCCGGGGAGATGATAACATTTTTATTCTTATTATTTCGGGTTAATCTCTGTACATCTTGTTTATAAATCTAACACCATTCTTTAAACAAACTAAAAATCGAGAAAAATTTTAATAAAAAACCAAAACAAAAATTGACCATTCTAACATTTTGTTCTCTGGAATTTGGACCTGCTACCATTCTGGGACTAAACATAAAAGTTGAACAATAACATTAAGACACTAATAGAACACTTGGACACCATAAAAAGTTTGGAGCCCAAACTCAAAACTTAACCCGGCGAGATTCACCAAAAATCCGGCCTCGCCGGTCTTCTTTTCTCCTTTTGCTCCAAAATTTTTCTCTCTACTCCAGTATTCTATTATTGTCCCATTTTTATAGTTTGATTTTTACAATTTTGTGTGTGCAGGAGTTTGGGCATTCATATCGTTTTTTTTCTGCACTAAATATCCGTTTTCCGACATTTGCAGATTTTTACGGATTTGCGAACTGCGATCGTGTGGAGCAAAGTGTACATTCAAAGTTAAGATAATTACAACGTACAGTGCCAAAGATCCGGGTAGTTTGACCCGCGCAAGAAAACGTTTCAAGCTAACCGGATTCAATTCAACGAAGGTTTCTTAACCCGAAAACTTATCGGTACGTATATCTTAACACCTTCTTTCTCAAATCCGACGCATCCAATATACTATATTTGCAGGATTCTTTGCAAGTTCGCTGTCAAACGCCAAAAATGACTACCCGTATTTGTTGCAGTGCCGTGCCTAAACATAAAAAACCGATTGTTTGATACTTTGAATAACTTTTTAAATTAAATTGCGCATTGCATCCTTTAATATAGACTTAAGGGAAAGCGAACCCCACAACATACGGTAAAGGATTTCATCACATTTTCCGTGGCCCACAAATCACGAAATTGAGCATAACGTTTACCCGCACAAATTTTAAAAGAAACTAGACTTTAAGCCTTTAAGGACTTCACGCTCATTAGGAGAAGTTAACTGTGTTTAGAACATCGCTTAACGGTATATCGTTCACGGGGTGTCTAGGAAAGTGTTCACGGTGAAACCGCTAAAATAGAAAGGGTTATCTAAATACGGACCTTCGCGAAAGCGTTGGAAAACTTCCCCTTATCTCTGCACTTACCTGGCCTCGTGATCAGTATATTTTGAGACCGTTTCTCGACAAAGTTTTCCTTCGACAATCAAGTTCTTAAGCAGGTCTGGTTGACCTAGGTGAACCCTAGATCGATTAGGTGTATGGTATTGTGTCGTGATTATTTTTTTTCTGTATATTTCATACTTTTGTTGATAACTAACATATAAAAAAACCCACATTCTTTTTCCTTTTTTTTCCTCCTCTTCTTCTTCTCTTCATATCATGGGTACCCCACATAGACCAACTCTTGTCGAACTTTGGTACCCACAACCAGACATTACTTCCTACGGTTCTTGCTTTGTTCGAACTTCGAACGATCCCTCCATGCCCAGAATCTCTTTGAAAGATCGGATAGACGCATCTAGGACAAAAAACTGGACTCTGCAATCCACTTTGTATCAACCTTTTCAACCTCCCCCACCTTCTTACGTTGATACCCCTTTTAAGAGTCCTATTGTAACTCCAAAACCCATGTCTATCACTGACCGAATTGAACAATCTCGTAGCCGATCTTTCACTCTATTCACCACGTCCAATTCTTTTGATTAACAATTCCAATCACCTCCTTATCATAACGTTGATCTTAATCCCGTCCAACCATTTGATTCCTATCAATCCTACCCGACTTTTACACCTTCCCTAGACATTGCTTCTGAACAGCCTTTTAGGAGTTTCACGTATCCAGAAAAATTTGAATCTTTTACTGAAACCCCTTCACAACCCATGTCTAGTCTGAAACAGTCATTGGAAGAATTTCGGGTAGTGTCATGCCAATAGATGATGGATTTGAATGCATCCATGGCCGCCCTCATACTACCTAACGAACCGGCTGCTAGTTTCCAACTAGTTCCAAATTTCCAATGTATGATGAGGCGATATGACAGATTGAGAATTTGAGTAGTGAGAGTGAGCAGTACACCCTTCCAAATCAAACCCACCCGTTCCAAATTAAATGGCAAAACTCCGGTTTTGAATATCTATCATGTGTCCTAAATGATTCACCAATTGAAGATAGAATGTTTAATGAGTTGTACGACTTTGTAGTGTTTGATTTACCCGATTATGAAGGGACCTTGTCAAGTGAAAAGACACCCAATCCCTTTGACCTCTACACCTCCATCCTAGAACCACAATTGATTGAAATCCATGCTTTTGATGAGGTGTCTGAGAAAATTGATTTTCACTTGAATGAGGATATTGACGCTGGGAATATTTTGGATGATGAACCCACAGTTTTGGATGAGTTTTTCTTACCAATTCATCATGTCCTTTCACTTCCGTGTGGACATAATCCTGAGTCATTAACTTTTTTTCTCGAACCCCATATGCGTCTAGAAATTGATGACGAATGCATGGATGAGCTGATTTTTGAGGAGAGTCTTGAGGATAGAATTGAGGATGAACCAGTTTTATTAAATGAGTTGGATTTTCCAATTCATCTTGTCCCTTTTATTAACTGTGTACACCCTCCTGAACGTTTAACCGATACCATTTCTCGATCACTTCCCTCTATCATTTCCATCGTTCCTACTTCGCAAGATACCGTATCACTTTCATTTCCTGTGTCTGGTTTACAAATTTCGGCCTACCCATGTTTTCTCACGAAACTTGAGAGGTTTGACCCCATTTCTCAACAGGTTGATAGATTAGTACAATCGCTTTTTGCACATCGCTCATTACAAATTGTACTCATTTTTTCACTCCATTTTTACCCTCAAGTTCGTATTCCATTTCTTTTTCCTTTCCGCCCTTCTTCTCCTCCACCGAGACCGTATCCTGCTTCCATCCCCATACAGTCTCGCGTATTCTCCATTTCTTTCCTCTCCGCATTCTTTCACCAACCTGCACATTATAGCGATAGAATTTTTGAATGGTTGGTGTTAATCTTTGGCCTGTGTAAGGCCTTGTATAGATTGAAACTGTTCCCTCCCCTAACCTTGAACTTCAACACTTAACAGTGGAAACAATGTTTCACTTAAGTTTGGGGGGGGGCTTTTTGTGTGTGTGTTTGTGTGTGTGTGTGTGTGTATATATATATATATATATTTTTTGTTTTCTTTTTTCTGTTAATAAATAAATAAGAAATGAAGGGAGAACCGACTATTTTGACCCCCCCGATAATTTGGACCCTCGTTGTGTAGCCTGACAGTGAGGGCACTGTCAAGTTTAAGTTTGGGGGTGTGCTCGGTAAGCTTTCTTCTTTCGCATTCATTTGTATATTCTGCATTTGCATACATATTCGAAAACCCATAAAAATCATTTTTTTACTAAAATATAAAAACGTTGTCGTCAAGTTGGCTAATAGGGTAATTTAGACTTTTATTCCGAAAGTTTAGTTGATACGTGAGAAATAACAAAATCCTAGGCTTAGGAATTGAAAACCCTAAAAATAACCCTCCTATGTTTAACCTTGGTAATTATACGTCCTTGCAGTTTTTTTTATAGAAGTAGGTAATCTTGAGTTCAGTTCTTGAGTTAAGTCGAGATGAAGGGAAAGTATTGAAAGTTTTACTGAAGGATAAGTCTGAAAAATAGTTTCTATTCTTGAGTCCAAATTTAGAAAGTATATACCCTACAAACTGAACACACACACACCTTGAAACTTGGGATAATAGAGGATACCTAGAAATACTCTTGCCTGAATGTCTAGTATGAAAGAAAAAACGGTATTTAAAACTAACCACCAAAAGAGCATCATTGAAAAATATATCCAGTCTTGAAAAAGAAAAAAAAAGAAAAAATAAATAAAGTCAATACCTGGAAACTGCTATTTACGCTTTAAGATTAAACATTCAGTAATCGGCCGGTAGTGCCTCAAGAAGCATTAATAGTCGCATGAAAGGTGTGTAAGCAAAACTGTCCATCTTTAAACGAAAAGAAGTAGTATTAGGCATTAGGGCAAAGGGTACTATAGCTGGAATTGAATTCTTAAGTGTAAGGGTGAAATTTTACACACACGTAGGGGTATACAATCGATGTTTGGAGGAAAGATAGGAATAAAATATAAGATTTATGTTTTCCGTAAAGATGATAAAAATTCCTGATTGGAGACCCACTTTAGAAGGAAAACTCAAGAGAAGCCGAGATCTTTCTAAACTGTAAAAACGTATAGGATTTGAGGGGGAATAAATAGAAGGCGTGAAACATAAGGGTTGAATATCTCTAACTTAGGATGATAGAATTTCTAACCTAGATACTAAGCTGTAGGAGTAGAATCGACGTTAACTTGTGAAACTAGCTTGACGGGATTTTATGGGTGTAATCCACTGAAAACCCTCTGGAGACAATACTCCTTCTACTAAGGACACCTAGAGGTTTAACGGCTTGTTGCATGAGCTCAGTGCAATCGCGTTCCCTGCGAAAGTGAGGTTAGGATTTTGTTTTGCTCGGGACGATGAAAAGATAAGTTCGGGGGTATTTTTTTATCACAGAAAATTGCATTTTAATACCACTCATTCATTATCTGTTTTTTATAGATCGATACTATTAACCAGTGTCTGCTCAGTAAATACACATTACAGGTATCCATGACACAATACTGGAAACACACTCAAAATCACGGATATAACGTTTGTGAGCCGACACTGCAACCAGAACTGCAAACCGATCGATATCCAAAGAGTTCTTTTGCAAATAAATGTGTGCACGCAATTTTGGTCCAACACAATGCAAGTGTGCACATTCTCTTTGGCACATGGACCATGGTGGGGCTGCCCATGGCACATAGTGGGCACATATGGAAAACAAGAATGATAAATGCAAAAAGTAGTGATGTGATATAAAGCTACATGTTCCCTCCAAATCCTTGAATGCAGACCAGGTTCATATAGAGAAATCAAACAGCACCAGTGGAATTGTCGAGAGAACACAACATCACACAACAAACATGAGTCCCCGACTCTGCAGGGTTTCCTAGCACGACAACAAGGTTTCGAGAGGCATCGTCCATGCCAATTTCAAAAATTTGCCGTTCTAGCTAACCCTAACCCTAGAATCTTTACTAGAAAATCCGACGAATCAATATGTAAACAACTTTACGTACAAGTGAATGAGGAATACAACCTTTGTAGACCGGTCCTTCACTTCTAATGCTCCGTGTAGTAGTCCCTTCACTGCGAATCATGAACGCCTGAACTATTGAAAGGGTTCTCCTGAAGAAATGAGCAAGCTTGCACGAAGTCTTCGAGGCCGAAGATGATCTACGTCGAGGAGACACTAACCCAAGCTACCCCTTCACTAATTGTGGAATTAGTGAAGAAAACACCCTATACTAAATGGAAAGTAGTAGAGGATGATGAAGTAGGAATTTTACTCACTTTAGAAATAATTTTCTCACTATTTTTCATCATCTCCATTGTAGCTAGAAAGCTTAAGAGGAAGGAGATGAAGAAAACTCTCATGATAATAATCGAGTGGAGAATTGCAACCATGGGTGAGTTAGTATCATATACCAACCTTTATAGAGACTTAACCATGGCTAGGATAATGGTTTGGTTTATAAATATCTGAAGCAAAAACAAAATTCGTAGACTAAGTCAATGCATCAACAAGTTTCTACAAGCTTTGAGCCATGACAAATTCCAACTAATTTTTGAATAACTTTAAATAAATAAAACCCTAGATTATGTCTAGCATGGTGTAAGTCACACACACACCCAAGTTGCATGCATCATCAAGCATGACACAAAATGTTGTACACTAATATATATCACATATATACTAATGCACCAAGTGAGAAAGATAAATCATAAGTGAGCCAATATTAGTTAATGCATATTAATATATCAAATATATAATTATACATTAAATTATTAAATCAACACTTGATTTAATAATCCGGCTGTATCACATATAGCCGACTAATATCATGTGTATCAACTTATCGAATCAACACTTGATTTGATAACCCGGCTATATTACATATAACCGACCGATAACACAAATCGCGAGAATAGAATACAGTATCACATATCGTATTAATCTCGGTCCCGCACATATCACATATGTGCTCCTACTTCGTTTCGCTTGAGCCAGGAAACCTCTGTGTAGGACTCTAAAGACTCGTCAATACGCCGGCAGTAGGTGATGATCATATCAAACACCTACAAGCCGCAAGCGGTCTGCTAAACGTAATGGCCACCCCGGTATTGACGATCAGAAGATCAACAAGCAAGCCTGCTCATACTCCTACGAATCCAAACAGTAACACTTTCGTACAGTCTGGTCTCTTCGTCTGATATGTCCTATATCTCGTCTAGGGGTGGTAAACGTCAGACCCCAATAACTCGATAAGTCATGCCGATGTGAGGCTCATAATGGGTCGAGAAACTACTGATAACACTTACCAGTATATCTCCGAATCAGCCTTGGCCAAGGACTTACTGTTATGGCCAATCGAGCACAGCGCAACATCAACTCCCTATACCGGGAGAGACGAATCCCCTCTTATCTCTCATTGCCTCCATGTGACTCGGGAGTGTACCCGAAAACTGTAAGTCGATGTACAACACCCCACGACTGGCGGGGAGGCGGAAATATGAAAAACGATCTTGTTCTTTGCATAAACATCGACTAACCGCATGAATCGAAGCTAAATGATAACTAACATCAAACATAGAAGTTCTAAACTATTATGTGAAGTGATTATACCTAAAGAACCGTGTCCTTCGTCTTTACGAACTCCACCTCCTCCTCGGCCTTCTCCAAGTAGTAGACGATCCACCACGAGAGCTAAACTCCAAGCTTTGCCTCTAAACTTGAGGCAACTAGATATCTTTAAGTGCTAATCAAAGTACCTAGATAAAATAGAGTATGGTTATGGATTAAGTAGTCTAACTAATCCTTGTACTCAACACATGAGAGGGGAGGATTAGGGTTTGAAGAGAGAGAGCTTGAGGAGAGAGAAGATGAACATAAATAATGAGAAGAGAAAAATGAGTTATCATAATATATATCAAGCATTTTTATTTATCAAGAAAAGAAAAGAAAATGATTTACAACCATGCTTGATAAATATCTTATGGTGATTCATCTCCATGAGTCATTAAGCAATTATGAATCATTAATGACATGGATGAATCATCCATATGACTCACTAATCTCATTCAATGTATATGCCACCTAAATCTCCTTAGTCACCATCTTCTAGAAGCTTCTCGCGCAATTACGAGAACGCCCCTCCTATCCGTGAAAACACGGAAAAACTTTAGACTGTATAAATCCAATAACCGGATACTAGTAACTGGCTTAAACCAAAGCCGACTAGTAAAAACTGTCCGAAAGTCGTACGTGCGTAAACACACGTATGCGTCCGAACTCTTGTCGTAAAACCATACGACCTCTATATCGTTTCGCCTGGAGTAGGGAAACTCTCTGCGTGGGACTCTAGAGACTCGACTACTACGCTAGCAGTGGGTTTAACCACAGACAGCAAGCGGCACTAGCTGTACGTAAGGTTCCCAGGTAGATGTTGATAAGAAGGCCGATGAGGAAACCCATCCGAACTCCTACTGAGTCTGATGTGACAATCTCCGTACAGTCCGGTCTATTCGTCTAAGACTATCGCATATCGGGCCTAAGGTGCGGCAAGCGTCAGTCCCCTAATAACGGTATAAGTCGTGTCGGAGCGAAGCCCATTACACCCTGAGAAACTACTGGAACCTACCAGCAAATCTCGCTTGCCCTAGCCAGGAACTTTGCGTAATGGCTCCCTGACACAGCGCGATATCAACCCCCAATACCGGGAGAGACGAATCCTGTCTAACCGCCACTGCCTCCAAGTGCTCGGGACTGCACCCAACTGCTACCTGTTTGCACGACTCCTTTGAGCCGTGGTAGGGTAGCAATCTAAGAACAGTGGGACACACTCGAGGCGAAGTAGCAGTGTCAAGTCTGCGGACTATGCTGTACTCATGTCACCTGGGAACTGTTCACTGACGACTGGTATAAAACCAACCAACAGTTCCCTGTGAGTCCTGTCCGGTGTACCCGTAACCTAACGAGCACCTGCATACTATCTCCAGTACGACGTACTGACGGCTGTGGGACAGACCATCTCCCCAACTGGGATGAGAAGCGTACACACTAGTCTACTCCGGAGTATCGATGCCCTGTCTCGATAATCCAACGACTAGGGACCTGAATAAGGATGTGCTTGTAGACTACCCAGCCCCCACTAGTGTGATTGCCATCACAACGCTGGTAGTCAAGCAAGATCCTAAGAGCTCTATCAATACGTATACTCACATATTAAGATAGAATAACCAAGTAGCATACTGTAAGTCCATGCTACCTCTCCCGGTACTTTCGGGCATGCGGAATTTGGTGAAAAACAATTTTCTAGAGGCGGTAACATGGACTCAAAACCGGATCTTTGTTAAACATCTAACTAACATCCTAACTAGGAGTTGTTAACTACTCGGTTAGGGGGTTATACCTTTCTTTCTTGAACTCCTTCGTCTTCATCTCTTGATGGTGTACGGATTGGCTTCACCCCGTCGTCTCCTTGCGCCGAAGATCGATCCACCCGAAAGCTTCTACCTTTGGCTTCTTCTTCGAACTTTGAAGAAACTAGTTCACTAGGTTTGCTAAACCTTGTGAACTAGAGTGAGTAGAGGAGAGTGTGATGGGATTTTCTCAATGGTTCTTGCTTCTCAACACATGAGACAAGTGAACCATAGACAAGAGAGAGAGCAAGAGGAAGAGGGTGAGAGCAAGAGGAAGAGGGAGCTCAAAACCAAGAGAGAGAAAGATAATCAAAGAATGAGCCTCTCTTTTGTCATACACCCTCTCATAATCCAAAAGCATCATGAGCCATAATGTTAATCAAGTATTATGTGATGGTTCATATCATGTCAAAGGCAATATCATTTCCATGCACTCATTTTGCAAACTACAACAAGCAAGCAAAAGTCTTTGCATGAAAATGACAACCATTGTCATCATGATGGTCAACTAGTCCAACCTAGTCAACCGGTCAACAAAGTCAACAAGTCAACAAAGTCAACCCCTCAACAACCATGTCACTATAATACTTAATTAATATTATTGTTAATTACATATCATATTCTCATTAGGGTTGAGCAAAAAGTCAATGGTCAACAGTCAACAGTCAACAACCCTAATGAGAATCCTCTGTCTCTGTCTCTCTGTCAACTGTGCATACACACCCGCATCCGTGTTCCGAGGAACACGAATACATACTGGATAAAACCAATCCCAAAACGTACACTAGGATCTGGCTTAAACCAAAGCCCGCTAGTGTTAACTGTCCGGACACTGTACGTGCACAAGTTCACGGATGTGACCGAACCCTGTCGCAAAACCATGCGACCTGTCGCAAAACCATGCGACCTCTACTCTTTTGCCTAAAGGCGAATAGCTTTCTGTGTAGGACTCTAAAGACTCGACACTACGCTGGCAGTGGGTTTAACCACAGACCGCAAGCGGCACTAGCTGTGCGTAACGGTCCCCAGGTAGATGCCGACAAGAAGACTGACGAGATGAAACCCATCTGAACTCCTACTGAGCCTGAATGTGACAATCTCCGTACAGTCCGGTCTGTTCGTCTGATACATCGCATGGAGGGGCCTAGGGGGGCGGTAAACGTCAGTCCCCTAATAGCGGTACAAGTCGTGTCGGAGTGAAGCCCAAAACACCCTGAGATAACACTGGAAGCCTACCAGTATATCTCAATTGCCCTGGCCAGGGACTACTCGTGTAATGGCTCTCCTAGACACAGCGCGATGTCAACGCCCAATACCGGGAGAGAAGAATCCTGTCTAACCGTCACTGCCTCCAAGTGCTTCGGGACTGCACCCAACTACTACCTGTTTGTACGACTCCTTTGAGCCGTGGTAGGGTAGTAATCAAAGTACAGTAGGAACACACTCGAGGCGAAGTGACAGTGTCAAGTCAGCGGACTAAGCTGTACTCATGTCACCTGGGAACTGATAACTGACGATAGGTATAATACCAACCGGTCAGTTCCCGATGAGTCCTGTCCAGTGTACTCGTAACCTAACGAGCACCCGCATACTATCTCCAGTACGACGTACTGATGGCTGTGGGACAGACCATCTCCCACTCTGGGATGAGAAGCGCATGCGCTAGTCTACTCTGGAGTATCGATGCCCTTTCTCGATAGTCCTGCGACTAGGGACCTGCATAAGGATGTGCTTATAGATTACCCAGCCCCCACTAGTGTGACTGCCATCACAACGCTGGTAATCAAGCAAAGATCCTAAGGGCTCCACTAATGTGTATAGGTGATATACTAAAATAAACACATGTACACATTGAAGTAGAAACAAACCAAGTAGCATACTACTATTTTGAGCAAGATTGTTTATACAAGGTGAATATCCCAAGCTTCCATTAAGTAATATACAAACTAGTATGATACAGTAATGGCCTCTAGGGCATATACACTAACAATCTCCCACTTGCACTAAGGCCATGTACTGGCGTATCGAAGACCTATCATCTCGATCAGCCGCTCGAACTGAGTCTGGGGTAGGGCCTTCGTGAGTGGATCTGCAGTGTTATCTTCTGAATTTACTCTCCTTACCTCGATCTCCCGGCGATCAATGATCTCCCTGATCAGGTGGAACCGCCTCAAAATGTGCCTGGACTTCTGATGGGACCTGGGTTCCTTCGCTAAAGCTATAGCGCCGTTGTTGTCACAATACAGCGGTATTGGATCAACACTGGTAGGAACCACCTGAAGTTCCGTGAGGAACTTCTTCATCCAGACAGCTTCCTTTGCGGCATCGCAAGCAGCTATGTACTACGCTTCCATGGTTAAGTCAGCAACGGTTTCCTTCTTGGAACTCTTCCAGCAAACCGCCCCTCCATTGAGGGTAAAGACATAACCCGACATGGACTTGGAGTCATCCTTGTCACTCTGGAAGCTGGAGTCAGCAAAGGCCTCAATCTGGAGGTCTTTTTCGCCATACACCAAGAACATCTCCGTAGTCCTTCTCCGGTACTTGAGAATGTTCTTTACTGCAATCCAGTGTTTCTTCCCTGGGTTCGACTGATACCGGCTTACAACGCTCAATGCGTATGCTACATCTGGTCTGGTACATAACATCGCATACATAATAGAGCCTACCGCAGATGCGTAGGGTATTGATGACATGCGAGCCCTTTCCAAATCAGTCTTGGGAGACATCTCTTTGGAGAGGGTGATTCCGTGACAAGCCGGTAGATTACCGCGCTTGGAATCTTCCATACTGAATCGTTTCAGTATGGTGTCAATGTACCTTGACTGTGAAAGTCCCAACATCCTCTTAGATCTATCACGATAGATCTGGATCCCCAGAATGTAGTTGGCATCGCCCAGGTCCTTCATGGAGAACCTCTGCGACAAGAATCCTTTGACTGACTGTAGCATAGGAATATCATTTCCTATTAGGAGAATGTCATCGACGTACAAGACGAGGAATACCACATTTCTCCCTACAATCCTACTGTAAATGCATGGTTCATCTGGGTTTTTGACAAAGTCGAATTCTTTGACAGTATCATCCAAGCAGATGTTCCAACTCCGCGATGCTTGCTTAAGTCCATAGATGGACTTGAGCAACTTGCACACTTTACCGCTGCTCCCACTCTGAATGAATCCCTCTGGCTGATCCATATAGACGCACTCTTCCAAATTTCCATTTAGGAAAGCCGTCTTTACGTCCATCTGTCAGATCTCATAATCGTGGAAGGCTGCAATGGCAAGAAGGATCCGAATGGATTTAAGCATGGCTACCGGAGAAAAAGTCTCGTCATAGTCCAAACCAGGTCTTTGACGAAAACCCTTTACAACGAGCCTAGCTTTATAGGTTTCAACCTGCCCATCTACACCAATCTTCTTTCTGAAGATCCATTTGCAGCCTACGGGTTTTACCCCTTCTGGAGCAAAGTCCAAAGTCCAAACTTTGTTGGTTTACATGGACTCCATCTCGGTCCGCATTGCATCCAGCCATTTTACCGAGTCAGCGCTCTGAATGGCTTGCTGGAAGCTAGTAGGCTCATCATAATTAACTGTGCAATCCTCTCTATCCCCGTCTATGAGAAAACCGAAGTATCTCTCGGGCGGATGAGACTGCCTACTACTTCTGCGGAGCGGCGTAGGAATGTCCGGTTCTCCTGAAACGTCTGGTTCATCCAAGCTTTCAGTAACAGCTTGTGGTTCTGGAATTTCTTCCAGTTCTATTGCGCCCCCACTTATCTGATTTTCCAAAAATTTAGTTTCCAAGAAGTGGGCATGCGGAGAAACAAAAACTTTTTGTTCTTCTGCGGAATAGAAAAGATACCCTCTGGAGTTCTTTGGGTATCCCACAAACTTACACAGTACCGAGCATGCCTCGAGCTTGTCCGCATACTGCTTTTTTACAAAAGCTGGACATCCCCATACCTTAAGATACTTAAGACAGGGTTTCTTCCCACTCCACATCTGATATGGGGTGGTAGGCACAGTTTTGGTTGGAGCCTTGTTCAAGAGATATGCAGCTGCTTCTAGTGCATAACCCCAGAAAGATCGCGGTAACTCAGCCTTACTCATCATGGAACGAACCATATCCAATAGGGTCCGATTCCGCCTTTCCGATACACCATTGTGTTGTGGTGTGTATGGAGGAGTAAGTTGAGAGAGAATTCCATTCTCTTTTAAGTAGCCCAGAAACTCGGCACTCAAGTATTCTCCACCTCGATCCGATCTTAGAATCTTGATACTTTTTCCGGTTTGTTTTTCAACTTCATTCTTGTATTCTTGATATTTCCCAAAGGCCTCGGATTTGTGCTTCATTAAGAAGACATGTCCATACCTAGAGAAATCATCTGTGAAAGTAATGAAGTATGAATAACCACTTCGCGCATGTGTAGACATTGGACCACACACATCACTGTGTATGAGTCCCAAGAGCTTGCTCGCTCTTTCTCCGCGTCCAGTGAACGGAGTCTTTGTCATCTTTCCCATAAGACAAGATTCACAAGTGGCATAAGACTGATACTCGAACGGATTCAAGTACCCTTCTTTATGTAACTTAGTTAATCGTGTTTCATTAATGTGACCCAGTCTACAATGCCATAAGAAAGCCTGATTTGTTTCCGGAGACTTTCTTTTAAGTGTGTTCTGGACACTGAAAATCTGAGCTTGATTTAACACGTATATTCCGTTCTGTAATATACCAGACCCAATCAGAACTTGATTTAGGTGGATGTGTACTACATCGCTTACAAAAGTAAATTCATATCCTTCCTTAGAAAGTAAGGATACAGATATGATATTACAAGTTGCATCTGGTATATACAAACAGTTACGCAAAATCAATATCTGTCCAGTTGTCAGTCCAAGATGATATTCCCTTACGGATTCAGCATCCATGCTCATTCCGTTAGCAACCCTGAGAGTCATATCACCTTTCCTGATAACCCTACGGTTTCTCAGAGCCTGTAACGAATTACAGATATGAGATCCTGATCCGGTATCCAATACCCAGGAAGTAGGGTTAACTGACATACAGTTCTCAATCACAAACACACTCGAAGCCGAAGCCACAACATGCTTCGAATTCTGGCTACTGGCTTTGCAAGCCCTGCAATCCTTCTGCCAATGTTCATTCCCGTTACAATAGGAACATCCCTCTTTAATCATATCCAGTCCCGAAACTTTTGCCCTTCCTTTTCCTTCTTCTTCCCTGGTTTCCTTCAGGGTATAAGCAGAGGGCAGGGACTGTAGAATCAGGTCAGTACTTGACCCATTCTCCAACGTGGTCTCTAGGTCCGTGAGCTCAAAATAGCTGGTCTCTGTAAGGACGTTGCCCCCTACAGATGACCTGACAGCCAACCTCGCTTGAAGCAATTCGTTCGAGGTCTCATATCTTGCGATACGAGATTGCTCTCCATATAAAACTTTGTTATGGAGGAAGATAGAAACTGAGTCCATCTTCTCGTGCTGCCTCTGGTTTGCACCATCAACTGAGGCTAACACGAGGCACTTGGCTTTCGCACAATCCTTTTCCGATGTCCTGCGGATGTGAACATCCGTGACAGGGGAAACTGGACCTGAGACGGCAGGGATTTGATTAATTAAGAGATGTCCCAGCTTGTCATGGGCAATGGACATCTGGACAGACCTTTGCCAGTCAAAACAGTCAGGTTCAATCATCTTATTATCTAGATGTAACCTAGATGTGGTCACAGGGTCGCTGCAATTAAGAGTCGCTGCAATTAAGAGAGAGAGAAGAATACACTCAGCATGATGCTCTTGCAAGTTTAGATTGGTTTTTAATTTGTCTAAACAGGATGGCTCCCACTGTCTCTCGAATCCCTCCTCAAACCAAAAAGGAAGAATTAGTCAGGATCAATCTCACCGTACAATTCTTGCTTAACCGTTCAGCCAGGCTGGTGTCGGTACTTCGAGGGAGGTATTCCAACGCTTTCGTGAAGTTCCTTAATTTAAGAACCTCTTTTCCCTGGGGGCGTAGCCCCGCTAACACCTTTCTAGACACCTACTTGGTTTATAGCATTGATCGTTAAGTGAGAAATTTCCCGAGGAGTAGCATATACTCACAGTAGGATCGGGATCCAAATATCATTGTGTGACAAGACTGAAGAAATCCTACCAGAATCATCACACTCCAAATGGTATGCAGTGCTAGCAAGTTTCAGTTCTTTTGAAACTCCCGATGTGGATTTTTGCCCCATGCTCTTATGACCTTGACGAAGGTCAACAAATCATAAGTCACATGTCAAG
Source organism: Agapanthus africanus (assembly GCA_030015575.1). Lineage (NCBI taxonomy): Eukaryota > Viridiplantae > Streptophyta > Magnoliopsida > Asparagales > Amaryllidaceae > Agapanthus > Agapanthus africanus. The sequence goes on from JASDDO010000006.1 coordinate 223,095,086, forward strand.
TTCTACCCGTCATTATCCAGGTTAATTTGAACCCACCCGTATACCCTTGACGAAGGTCAACAAGGTAATACGACTGTCCCAAACCAACGCATCTATCTATGCTACATATGAACACCCAACAGCTACCAATCACTATGCCTTGACGAAGGTCAACAAACATAGCTTGAATACTATTGAATATTCATACGAAACGACTGAGGGCTACGAATGGTTTTGGCGAAACCTTGAACGTAGTGAACTTGATATAATCGAAGGAACGAGATAGCTTTTAAAAGGAGTGGCTCAAACTCCGCATTTAAAAGTTAGTTTTGAAAAGAACCGAGTGGTTTTTCGAAAGTGTTCCAACGATTTTTACTTGGTTTATTTTCTTGCATTAGTTCTTTTAATGCGTGTTACACTTGCATTAGTTCTTTTAATGCGTCCCATCATTTAATCCTACCATTGCAGAAAACAACCAAAATATGACGTACGCTTATGCCATTCGCATTCGCCACGGGGCCCCGTCATTACCCGTTAGGTTACTTAACTAACGACAGAGCGGGGGCTGGGCTAGCGCGGCTGTAAAACATAAGCAACGCCTAAATAATATCATATATAGATATATTGCAATGATAGCCATTTCAGATCACAGATGAACACATTGGATATACTAGAAACCCGCAATCCGTACGAGCCTGTAACGAAAAGCAGATTACACGGTCGCGGTGAATAGCCAAAACCCCACCCAAGACCCCTACGGGTGCGGCAAACTACCCGCTAAGTACCCGAAGCGAAGCAACCTCCCTCAACCCCGTGAGTAGGCCACTCGGCACTTTGGCATACCCGGTAGTTAGTGCACCCCCTCCATGGGTCTATCCTAGGAGCAAAAACAGTAAAAAGAAATTATACAATGACGGCTACAACCCCGACCCGGTTGTGCGGCCATACAAATAATTATTACATCAATTTACAAATTTACATGAATTGAAAGAAAAGAAAACTCTCGTCTCACAACCCCCGGCTATTCACCCGCGACAATCCAATGAGTTCATATACACAAACCAGCAACATTACAGATCACAGATTTGTATAACCCCATTAATCGACATATAGCGATTAGCAGACGTTCAATACAAATATCACACCACAGATAAAAACCCGTCAGCTTAAGTCTTTAGAAACTCGATCAAAATACGGTTTTTAAAGCCCCAAAAACAAAATTTTCTTTCCGGAAAATATGGGCTGAAAAAACATATACCAAAATTCCCAAAATACCCCACTGAACAAACTGCAACCAAAATTTCCCACTGCCGAGTCAACTCGGCCGCGGAACCGCGGCTCTTTGATCGGATCAGTGGATGAAATTTTTGCAGTTTGCTATAAAAACCCTGAGTCGATTTTTGAGATGAAATTTATCAATTTTACAGAACTTTAAAAATCAACAGCAACTTTGAATTTCGGGTTTGTTTCGGGACTTTTTCTCCGATCGAATTTCTAGCTACTATGCTAACATGTTAGATAGAGTTTAACTAGGCTCTGATACCACAGTAAGTCTATGCTACCTCTCCCGGTACTTTCGGGCATGCGGAATTTGGTGAAAAAGAATTTTCTAGAGGCGGTAACATGGACTCAAAACCGGATCTTTGTTAAACATCTAACTAACATCCTAACTAGGAGTTGTTAACTACTCGGTTAGGGGGTTATACCTTTCTTTCTTGAACTCCTTCGTCTTCATCTCTTGATGGTGTACGGATTGGCTTCACCCCGTCGTCTCCTTGCGCCGAAGATCGATCCACCCGAAAGCTTCTACCTTTGGCTTCTTCTTCGAACTTTGAAGAAACTAGTTCACTAGGTTTGCTAAACCTTGTGAACTAGAGTGAGTAGAGGAGAGTGTGATGGGATATTCTCTATGGTTCTTGCTTCTCAACACATGAGACAAGTGAACCATAGACAAGAGAGAGAGAGAGCAAGAGGAAGAGGGTGAGAGCAAGAGGAAGACGGAGCTCAAAACCAAGAGAGACAAAGATAATCAAAGAATGAGCCTCTCTTTTATCATACACCCGCTCATAATCCAAAAGCATCATGAGCCATAATGTTAATCAAGTATTATGTGATGGTTCATATCATGTCAAAGGCAATATCATTTCCATGCACTCATTTTGCAAACCACAACAAGCAAGCAAAAGTCTTGGCATGAAAATGACAACCATTGTCATCATGATGGTCAACTAGTCCAACCTAGTCAACCGGTCAACAAAGTCAACAAGTCAACAAAGTCAACCCCTCAACAACCATGTCACTATAATACTTAATTAATATTATTGTTAATTACATATCATATTCTCATTAGTGTTGAGCAAAGAGTCAATGGTCAACAGTCAACAACCCTAATGAGAATCCTCTGCCTCTGTCTCTCTGTCAACTGTGCATACACACCCGCATCCGCGTTCCGAGGAACACGAATACATACTGGATAAAACCAATCCCAAAACGTATACTAGTATCTGGCTTAAACCAAAGCCCGCTAGTGTTAACTGTCCGGACACTGTACGTGCACAAGTGCACGGATGTGAACGAACCCTGTCGCAAAACCATGCGACCTGTCGCAAAACCATGCGACCTCTACTCTTTTGCCTAAAGGAGAATAGCTTTCTGTGTGGGACTCTAAAGACTCGACACTACGCTGGCAGTGGGTTTAACCACAGACCGCAAGCGGCACTAGCTGTGCGTAACGGTCCCCAGGTAGATGCCGACAAGAAGACTGACGAGGTGAAACCCATCTGAACTCCTACTGAGCCTGAATGTGACAATCTCCGTACAGTCCGGTCTGTTCGTCTGATACATCGCATGGCGGGCCTAGGGGGCGGTAAACGTCAGTCCCCTAATAGTGGTACAAGTCGTGTCGGAGTGAAGCCCAAAACACCCTGAGATAACACTGGAAGCCTACCAGTATATCTCGATTGCCCTGGCCAGGGACTACTCGTGTAAGGGCTCTCCTAGACACAGCGCGATGTCAACCCCCAATACCGGGAGAGACGAATCCTGTCTAACCATCACTGCCTCCAAGTGCTTCGGGACTGCACCCAACTACTACCTGTTTGCACGACTCCTTTGAGCCGTGGTAGGGTAGTAATCAAAGTACAGTGGGAACACACTCGAGACGAAGTGACACTGTCAAGTCAGCGGACTAAGCTGTACTCATGTCACCTGGGAACTGATAACTGACGATAGGTATAATACCAACCGGTCAGTTCCCGATGAGTCCTGACCAGTGTACTCGTAACCTAACGAGCACCCGCATACTATCTCCAGTACGACGTACTGATGGCTGTGGGACAGACCATCTCCCACTCTGGGATGAGAAGCACATGCGCTAGTCTACTCCGGAGTATCGATACCCTGTCTCGATAGTCCTGCGAATAGGGACCTGCATAAGGATGTGCTTATAGATTACCCAGCCCCACTAGTGTGACTGCTATCACAACGCTGGTAATCAAGCAAAGATCTTAAGGGCTCCACTAATGTGTATAGGTGATATACTAAAATAAACACATGTACACATTGAAGTAGAAACAAACCAAGTAGCATACTATTATTTTGCGCAAGATTGTTTGTACAAGGTGAATATCCCAAGCTTCCATTAATTAATATACAAACTAGTATGATACAGTAATGGCCTCTAGGGCATATACACTAACACATACTACCATGTTTAGCAAGACTGTTATATACATGTGAATATCCCAAGCTTCCATTAAGTAATATACAAACTAGTATGATACAATAATGGCCCCTGAGGCATATACACTAACAATCTCCCACTTGCACTAGGGCCATGTACTGGCATATCGAAGACCGATGATCTTGAGTAGCCTTTCGAACTGAATCTGAGGTAGGGCCTTCGTGAATGGATCAGCAATGTTCTCTTCAGAAGCAACTCTCCGAACCTCGATCTCCCGACGATCAATGATCTCACTGATCAGGTGATACCGCCTTAAGATGTGTCTGGACTTCTGATGGGACCATGGTTCCTTCGCTAAAGCTATAGCTCCGTTGTTGTCGCAATACAGAGGTATTGGATCAACTATGGTAGGAACCACCTGAAGCTCTGTTAGGAACTTCTTCATCCAGACCGCTTCGTTTGCGACATCACAAGCAGCAATATACTCCGCTTCTATAGTCGAGTCTGCAACGGTGTCCTGCTTGGAACTCTTCCAGCACACCGCCCCTCCATTGAGGGTAAAGACATAGCCTGACTTGGACTTGGAATCGTCCTTATCACTCTGGAATTCGGAATCAGCAAAGGCCTCCAACCTGAGGTCTTTTCCGCCGTAAACCAAGAACATATCCTTAGTCCTCCTTAGGTACTTGAGAATGTTCTTTACAGCTATCCAGTGCTTCTCCCCTGGGTCTGACTGATACCGGCTTACCACGCTCAGTGCGAAAGCTACATCTGGTCTGGTGCACAACATCGCATACATTATAGAGCCTACCGCAGAAGCGTAGGGTATAATAGACGTGCGTTCCCTTTCCAAATCAGTCTTGGGAGACATCTCTTTGGAGAGGGTGATTCCGTGACAAGCCGGTAGATTACCGTGCTTAGAATCTTCCATACTGAATCTTTTCAGTACAGTGTCGATATACCTGGACTGCGAAAGTCCCAACATCCTCTTGGATCTATCACAATAGATCCGGATCCCCAGAATGTAAGAGGCATCACCTAGGTCTTTAATGGAGAACCTATGTGACAAGAATCCTTTGACAGATTGTAGCATAGGAATGTCATTTCCTATCAATAGAATGTCATCCACGTACAAGACGAGGAATACGACACTTCTGGCTACAACTTTACTATATATGCACGGTTCATCTGGATTTTTGATAAAGTCATATTCTTTGACTGTCTCATCAAAAAAGATGTTCCAACTCCGCGATGCCTGCTTTAGTCCATAAATGGACTTAAGCAGGTTGCATACTTTCCCGCTGCTCCCACTCTGATTGAAACCCTCTGGCTGATCCATATAGACGCACTCTTCTAAATTTCCATTCAGAAAAGCCGTCTTTACGTCCATCTGCCAGATTTCATAATCATGGAAGGCAGCAATAGCAAGAAGGACCCGAATGGATTTGAGCATAGCCACTGGAGAAAAAGTTTCGTCATAGTCCAAACCAGGTCTTTGACGAAAACCCTTTGCAACAAGTCTAGCCTTATAGGTTTCCACCTGTCCATCTACACCAATCTTTTTCTTGAAGATCCATTTGCATCCTATGGGTTTACCCCATCTGGAGCAAAGTCCAAAGTCCATACTTTGTTGGTGTACATGGACTCCATTTCGGTCCGCATTGCATCTAGCCATCGTACCGAGTCGCCGCTCTGGATGGCCTGCTGGAAGTCAGTAGGTTCATCATCATCTATGATGCAATCCTCTCTATCCTCATCTATGAGAAAACCGTAGTATCTCTCAGGCGGATGAGACGGCCTACTACTCCTGCGGAGGGGTGTGGGAATGTCCTGTTCTTCTTGAACTACTGGTTCTACCAAACTTTCAGTAGCAGCTTGTGGTTCTGGAATTTCTTCCAGTTCTATTTCGCTCCCACTTATTTCCTTTTCTAAAAACTGATGTTCTAGAAAATGGGCATTACGAGAAACGAAAACCTTTTGTTCCTCTGCGTAATAGAAATAATATCCCTTGGAGTTCTTTGGATATCCCACAAACATACATTTTACTGATCGTGCCTGGAGCTTGTCCACATGCTGCTTTTTAACAAAAGCTGGACATCCCCATATCTTTATATGTTGAAGATAGGGTTTCTTCTCAGTCCACATCTGATATGGAGTGGTAGGCACAGTCTTGGTAGGAGCCCTGTTCAGAAGATATGCTGCTGATTCTAGCGCATAACCCCAAAAAGATCGCGGTAACTCAGCATTACTCATCAGGGATCGTACCATATCCAATAGGGTTCGATTCCGTCTCTCCGATACACCGTTATGCTATGGAGTGTATGGAGGAGTAAGCTGAGAAAGAATTCCTTTCTCTTTTAGGTAACCTAGGAACTCGGCACTCAAGTATTCACCACCTCGATCAGATCTAAGTGTCTTGATACTTTTGCCGGTTTGGTTTTCTACTTCATTCTTATACTCTTGGAATTTCTCAAAATCCTCGGATTTATGTTTCATCAGATAAATGAATCCTTATCTTGAGTAATCATCCGTGAAAGTAATGAAATAGGAAAAACCACCTCTTGCATGCGTAGACATTGGACCACATACATCGCTGTGTATGAGTCCTAAGAGCTCGCTCGCTCTTACTCCATGTCCAGTAAATGGAGTCTTTGTCATCTTTCCTTTGAGACAAGATTGACAAGTGTCATAAGTTTGATATTCGAACGAGTCCAAATATCCTTCTCTATGCAACTTAGTCAACCTTCTCTCATTGATGTGACCCAGTCTACAATGCCATAAGAAAGCTTTATTTAAATCTGGAGACTTTCTTTTTAGTGTGTTCTGGACATTGAAAATTTGGAGTTGGTTTAAAACATATATACCGTTATTTAGTGTACCGAACCCAATCAAACCATGATTAAGGTGGATGTTAACAACATCTCTTACAAACGTAAAATCATAACCTTTATTTGATAACAAGGAAACTGATATGATATTACACATTAAGCTTGGTACCAAAAAACAGTTATGTAAAACCAAAATGTGTCCACTCGTCAATCCCAGGTGATAATCCCCGACGGACGCAGCTCCCACGCTAGCTCCGTTAGCAACCTTTAGGGTCATATCACCTTCCTTCAGCACTCTACGGTTTCTCAGTGCCTGCAATGAATTGCAAATATGAGATCCCGATCCGGTATCCAATACCCAGGAAGTAGAGTTAATTGAAAGACAATTCTCAATTACAAACACACCTGAAGTCGAAGCCACAGCTTGCTTCGGTTCCTGGTTCTTGGCGTTCCACGCCTTGCAATCTTTCTTCCAGTGCCCTTTCCTGTGACAATGGAAGCACTCATCCTGGCCCACTACCGGTACCGCAAACTTTTTCTTTCCCTTCCCTCCCACCTTACTAACACCTCCTCTAGGTTTGGTGGCGGCCTTCTTCTTCCTTCCTTTCGCCCTAGCCTTGGACCCGGAAGAAGATGCACCGCTAACAAACATAGCGGGTGTTTCCCTTGCTTTCTGCAAGGTGCCCTCTGCACACCTTAACATGTTCAGGAGTTCCGGAAGTTCAACTTCTTTTCTTTGAATGTTGAAGTTCAGGATAAACTGGGCGTAGGTGGAAGGAAGAGACTGGAGAATAAGGTCTGTATAGAGCTCATTATCCAAAGTCGTCCCAAGGTCTGCGAGCTCTTCTATATAGCCGATCATCTTTAGGACATGTTCTCCTACCGATGACCCGATAGCCAACCTCGCTCGAAACAAGTTCTTAGAGGTCTCGTATCTTGCTATACGAGATTGCTCTCCATAAAGTTCCTTTGTATGGAGAAATATGGCATCTAGTTCCATATGCTCGTGCCTCCTCTGATGTTCATTGTTCATCGAGGCAAGCACGATGCACTTGGCTTTCGCGCAATCGAAATCCCATGTTTTGCGGATTTCCTTATCCGCATTACTGGATTTGGGACCAGGGACAGCAGGTGCCGTAGCGGTGAGGACGTACCCCAATTTGTCATAGGTCAAAGCCATTTTGACATTCCGCAGCCAATCTTTATAGTTTGGCCCTGTCAGTATATTTTTCTCTAAAAGTAACTTAAGTCCAGTCATTTTCAGGGTCGCTGCAATTAGGAGAGAGAGAAGAAAACTCTTTAGCATGATGCTCTTGCAAGTTTAGAGTGGTTTTAGTTTATCTAAACTGGATGGCTCCCACTGTTTCTCGAATCCTTCCTCAAACCATAAAAGAAGAATTAGCCAGGACTATTCTCACTGTACAATTCTTGCTTAACCGTTCAGCCAGGCTAGTGTCGATACTTCGAGGGAGGTTTTCCAACACTTTCGCGAAGTTCCTTAATTAAAGAACCTCTTTTCTCTGGGGGCGTAACCCCGCTGACACCTTTTTTGACACCTACTTGGTTTATAGCATTGATCGTTAAGTGATGAATATCCTGATAAGTAGCATATACTCACAGTAGGATCGGGATCCAAATATCATCGTATGATAATGTTGAAGGAATGCTACCAACATTCATCAAACTCCAAATGGTATGCATCTCTTTGCAAATTTCAGTTTCTTTAGAAATTCCCGATATAAGTTTTTGCCCTATGCTCTTATGACCTTGGCTTTGGTCAAAATGTCATAAGTCACATGTCAAGTTCTACCCGTCATTATCTTGTCAATTTGAACCCATCCGTATATACCCCTGACTTTGGTCAAATGATAATACGACTGTCCCAAACCAACTCATCTATCTTATGCAACAAATGAAAACCCAGCAGCTACCAAACACTATGCCTTGATTTTGGCCAAAATGCATAGCTTGAATACTACTGAATACCCAAATGAAATGACGGAGGGCTATGAATGGTTTTGGCGAAACCGTGAACGTAGTGAACTTGATATAACCGAAGGAGCCTGATAGCTTTTAAAAGGAATGGTTAAAGCTCCGCATTTAAAAATATCTGTTTTTTAAAAATTAACCGAGTGGTTTCTTTTAAATTGTTCCAACGATTAAACTTTTGGTTTATTTTCTTTGCATTATAAATAATGCGTCCCATCATTAACCTATCATTGCAGAAAACAACGAAAATACAACGTCCTCTTATGACATCCGCATTCGCCACGGGGTCCCGTCATCACCCGTTAGGTTACTTAACTAACGACAGAGCGGGGGCTGGGCTAGCGCGGGTGTAAAACATAAGTGACGTCTAAATATCTATCATATATAGATATTGTACATTCGTCAGACGCAATAATAGGCATTCCAGATCTCATATGAACTTTATTGGATTTGCAAGCAATCCGCGTTTGTTTAGAGCTTGCAACAAAAGACGGATTACACAGTTGTGATGAATAGCCATTACCCCACCCCAGACCCCTACAGGTACGGCAAACTACCCGCCAAATACCTGAAGTGAAGCGGTCTCCCTCAACAAAGTGAGTTGGCCACTAAACACTTCAAAGTACCCGGTAATTTGTGCACCCCACCTTGGGTCTATCCTAGGAGCAGAAACAGTAAAATGAAATAATACAACGGTGGCTACAACCGCAACCTGGATGTGCCCCGCAAAATAATATTACAACAAATTACATTTACATCAAATGAATTAAATAATAACCCATCACATAACCCCGGCTAATCATCATAACAGTCCAATACAGTTCACATCCACAAACAGTAAAAACCATTACAGAAATATGCAACCCCCTGCCAACCGACATACTAGCAGTTAGGGGAGGTTTACGAACACATTATACAAACACAGATATAATCCAACAAGCAAATACCGTATAATTTCGATCGATTAAACATATTTAATTTTGCTCCAATACTTCTCTGTAAATCTGAAACCTGAGCAAAAATTAAAAAATTCCAGAAAATACCAAATATCACAGAGAACCAACACAGGAAAATTGGGCTGATGAATCGGCAACTCGGCGGCAGAATCGCGGCGGTCCGCCGCGGTTCCGCTGCGCTTTAGTCGATTCATGAGCCCAGTTTTCTTGGGTGTTCTAATACTATCATTTTGAGCTTTCTGAAGGTCCCTGAAAAATTTTTGGACCATATTTAAAAATCGACAGAATACCATGATATCGGGGTTTTCCGGTTTTGTTTTTCCGTTCGAAATTCATACAATTTTGCAAGTGAGTTATTTATTGTTTAGCTAGGCTCTGATACCACTGTAAATCGATGTACAACACCCCACGACTGGCAGGGAGGCGGAAATATGAAAAACGATCTTGTTCTTTGCATAAACATCGACTAACCGCATGAATCGAAGCTAAACGATAACTAACATCAAACATAGAAGTTCTAAACTACTATGTGAAGTGATTATACCTAAAGAACCGTGTCCTTCGTCTTTACGAACTCCACCTCCTCCTCGGCCTTCTCCAAGTAGTAGACGATCCACCACGAGAGCTAAACTCCAAGCTTTGCCTCTAAACTTGAGGCAACTAGGTATCTTCAAGTGCTAATCAAAGTACCTAGATGAAATAGAGTATGGTTATGGATTAAGTAGTCTAACTAATCCTTGTACTCAACACATGAGAGGGGAGGATTAGGGTTTGAAGAGAGAGAGCTTGAGGAGAGAGAAGATGAACATAAATAATGAGAAGAGAAAAATGAGTTATCATAATATATATCAAGCATTTTTATTTATCAAGAAAAGAAAAGAAAATGATTTACAACCATGCTTGATAAATATCTTATGGTGATTCATCTCCATGAGTCATTAAGCAATTATGAAGCATTAATGACATGGATGAATCATCCATATGACTCACTAATCTCATTGAATGTATATGCCACCTAAATCTCCTTAGTCACCATCTTCTAGAAGCTTCTCGCGCAATTACGAGAACGCCCCTCCTATCCGTGAAAACACGGAAAAACTTTAGACTGTATAAATCCAATAACCGGATACTAGTAACTGGCTTAAACCAAAGCCGACTAGTAAAAACTGTCCGAAAGTCGTACGTGCGTAAACACACGTATGCGTCCGAACTCTTGTCGTAAAACCATATGACCTCTATATCGTTTCTCCTGGAGTAGGGAAACTCTCTGCGTGGGACTCTAGAGACTCGACTACTACGCTGGCAGTGGGTTTAACCACAGACCGCAAGCGGCACTAGCTGTACGTAACGGTCCCCAGGTAGATGTCGATAAGAAGGCCGATGAGGAAACCCATCCGAACACCTACTGAGTCTGATGTGACAATCTCCGTACAGTCCGGTCTGTTCGTCTAAGACTATCGCATATCGGGCCTAGGGCGGCGGCAAGCGTCAGTCCCCTAATAGCGGTATAAGTCGTGTCGGAGCGAAGCCCATTACACCCTGAGAAACTACTGAAACCTACCAGCAAATCTTGCTTGCCCTGGCCAGGGACTTTGCGTAATGGCTCTCTGACACAGCGCGATATCAACCCCCAATACCGAGAGAGACGAATCCTGTCTAACCACCACTGCCTCCAAGTGCTCGGGACTGCACCCAACTGCTACCTGTTTGCACGACTCCTTTGAGCCGTGGTAGGGTAGCAATCTAAGAACAGTGGGACACACTCGAGGCGAAGTAGCAGTGTCAAGTCTACGGACTATGCTGTACTCATGTCACCTAGGAACTGTTCACTGACGACTGGTATAAAACCAACCAACAGTTCCCTGTGAGTCCTGTCCGGTGTACCCGTAACCTAACGAGCACCTGCATACTATCTCCAGTATGACGTACTGACGGCTGTGGGACAGACCATCTCCCCAACTGGGATGAGAAGCGTACACACTAGTCTACTCCGGAGTATCGATGCCCTGTCTTGATAATCCAACGACTAGGGACCTGAATAAGGATGTGCTTGTAGACTACCCAGTCCCCACTAATGTGATTGCCATCACAACGCTGGTAGTCAAGCAAGATCCTAAGAGCTCTATCAATACGTATACTCACATATTAAGATAGAATAACCAAGTAGCATACTACCATGTTTAGTAAGACTGTTATATACATGTGAATATCCCAAGCTTCCATTAAGTAATATACAAACTAGTATGATACAATAATGGCCCCTAGGGCATATACACTAACAAAAACCACGTTTTTGCACGATCTCTTGACCGTGGTATGGTGGAAATCAAAGCACAGTGGGAATCACACAAGACTCTATGAAGATCTCGGGTCGACATACTACCTTGTACCTGTGTCACCAGAGAACTGCCATCTGACGTGAGGTATAATACCATCTGGGAGTTCTCGGCGAGTCCGTCCAGTGTACCCAGTCTCCACTGAGCACCCGTATACCATCTCTGATGTCAAACACCAATGGATATGGGATCATCCATCGTCCAACTATATGGGTCGAGAAGCTATATGCTAGTCTACTCTGGTATATCGATGCCCTGTCTCGATACACCCACGACTAGAAACATTAAAGGATGTACTCAAAGACTATCTTTGTCCCACTAGTATGATCTACATCATAGTCCAGGTAGTCAAGTACACATCCTAAGTGCTTTACCAACATGTAACAGAGAGATAATCAGCGAACATGTTAAGATAAAGAGTAACCAGATAGCATACTATCATGTCGAGCAAGAAAGTCCTCCCTATATATGTCCAAGCATCCACTATAATATACATCTCATGTACAATAATGGCTTCTACGGCATACATATAACTAATAGACTCATTATTTCGACCGGCGACATATCCCTAAACCCCGGCGCCGCTGGTTTATGTTTTTCTATTCGTCCCCAATTTTCTTCAGCCCTTCCCTTGCTGTCACATCATCTTATTTGTATTGTTTGTTTAATCTTATTTTTGGCCTATAAAAACATATCAGTGAGCAAGGGCAAAAATATACTTTTTGAGCACATACTTGGATATACAACTCTTTTTTCTTTTTCCTTTTTGTTTTAGTTCTTGTACATAGCTAGTTCACCTTGAGTTCTTTGGCTTCTCTTGATCTTGCAACCTCTTCATTGAGCTTGCAAGTTTAAGTTTTGGTTATTGAACTCAAGGTTTGTATCATCACTTGAAGATTAATAAAGCTTTCATTGTGCTTTTGGGTTCTCAGTATTTCTCTTGCTTTACTTGCTTTTTAATTCTTGCCATTTACTTGCTCTTTTATTTCCTTGCCATTTACTTTCTTGCAATGTTGTTTTATTATTTTCTTTTAACATTTCATTTGCTCTTTCTTTTTGTTGTTTTTATGGTTTGTGAATATTGGTGTTGTTAGGAAAAAGAATGGATATTGTAAGTTAAGGTTTTCTTTTCTCATTTCCTTTGCCCGATATTTTCCAATTGAACTCCGCCCAAACCTTACGCAAGCGCTCCGTTAGGCACCCTGCCCTACCAAGATATTGATGATCCCTAACCGTGATCGGTTTCTTTCGGTTTGGCCGGAGGCGAAAGTCAAGAGACAAGAACGGACGGACAAGGGTCAATAAGCCAGATTTCACTAATACCGTGCTTAATCACCCTAATCCACGTTATTGCCGATTGCCCTAGCTTCAATGGTCAAGCTCGGCTCAAAGGATTGAGTACAGACTCCACTAACTTACACTAACCTATCTATTCCTAACAAACTTATACTTGCATATACAACACTTAGGTTTGAAACGAACCGTTCCGAACCTTGCATTAACTCGTGATAACAAGAACGCAAAACGCACCGTCTCCCTGCGGACGACCCGTGCTCAACCGGCTAGCTGCAAAGCGACGCCGTTTTGATTGCAGTTAACTTTAGAACTAAAAACGACATGCCAAAATGTCACGCCCCGAAAGAGCACGTGACTGGCACTTGAACCATATGAAGCCTATAGGACTCCATCTGATCCAAGTAAGCCAAAAGCCCAGAAATCTAAAACCATTTTGAAGAATAAATAAGGAAAACTGGTTTAAAGAAGTGAAGAAATACAGGTTTGAAATCAAGGTTTTTAAATAACTAAGCCGAAGGTACGTTTTGAAAACAATAAGTCTTTTCTAAAAATTTCGGCAGAGTTTCCTTTGTAAAACTGGCCCCGAATGGGGTACAACATGAATAACACTATAGAAAATGATAAAGGCATCCCCAAGCGGGAGCTAGCTCTTCGTCAATCGACGGTCACAACCACGCAATGATATGATAATATACAACGCCAAGTGGCGAGGATCAAAACCAAAAAGAAAGCTCAAGTAGCAAGAAAACCGCAATACTACTAAGCGCGACTCTAGGTCGAATAATACAATACTGTCTCTGAGTCTGAAAGAATATACAAGTTTTGGTTGATGGACAATTTCTAGATACAATGGAATAAATAAATACAAAATGGGGATTCTTGATGCAAAAGAATCCACCTACCAATAGCAAATCACCCGCAAGAAGGTAGTGTGCCAGAAATGCCGCAATAGAACCTGTACGGCAAAACCTGCAAGAACTGTGGCACAACGGGGGTGAGTTGCCAACTCGTGAATAGAAACATCTACAAGGATAAATCGAATGCAAGACATAATCCTAAGTCAACAATCAGTAAAATATCCACAAGAGTACATCTGAGTGTAATAAGGTGGCAAGGTAACATCTAATCATGTATATAGTGCCAGGTACTCAGGTAACAACCTGTCATCAATGTAAGGTATGTCTGCATGAAGTATCAATGAAGAAATATCAATAATATCAATACACATATATTAGCGTCCCATACCACTAATATTGGTGTAAGATAAGTGTAAATCCAGTCTGTATATGAACCATGTCTGTATATATGTGGAACCCGTCCATCTGTCACCCACTGACAGTAAGCATCATGTATGCAATGTGAGGATATAACCAAAATCATAGAAAACTCATCATGAAACCCGTGCCAAACACCGACACGTAAATCCTCATCTGTATGGGGCTCCGTCTGCGGATATCGGCCCTCGGCCCCGGCAGTATGAGTCAACCCATGTCCATCTCTGGGCTCCGTCTGCGGATATCGGCCCGTCGGCCCCGGCAGTATGCCCATCTCTCGGCTCCAGGCGGTATCCCCCGGATATCCGCCGAGCTCAGGTAAAATCACCGGTAGGTACTCGCCCGCCTCCAAGCTCAATCGGCATAACCCATCGATCATCTCGCCGAGGGGAACCATACCGGGCCCACCACGAACCCGCAAACGGTACATCACCTCCTCGAATCGGGTTTCAAGCACACGTCTCAGCACCGAGAAAACGCATGGTGGACGCACCGAAATATCATATCACGAGGTACCGGGTTTTCATAAAGTGCCTCTTTTCTTAAATAACCCCACGGTCCTCAAAAACCAGAAATCACATGAAAATCCAACATCCAGCAGTAAATCCAATGCGATGTACTATGCAATCAATCCATGATATATGCGACATGTAAAGAGAGTAATCATATCGGAAATCATGCAACATGGAATAGGAATGCGCATATGTCAAAGGAAGCATCATATCACGAATGTAATAGTACTACTGTGTAGTGACATGGCAATTATCAATGATGAAGTGTGTGTGAGCCGGCAAATAGTGTACGTGAAACATACGCATCATCGATAATGGTGCTGGTGTCCTAACAGCATGATAATAACATGGTAATGAACATATGCCAGCAATGCGAATAGTATGAAAAATGCGGAAGCTAGTAATCAACAGCACAGTAAAGTATCTACTATGCAAACTACATCTAAGTATCCTGTCAATCAGGAGGGGTAGGTGTGGAAACCACCTAAAACTGAGTCAATGTATATATGTAGATATATAGTCGGTGATCCCGCCTCAATGTCATATCGTAAGATATCCTCTAGCTATGAGCGCGGATCTATCATCAATATCAGCTCGTACGGTAAATCATCGTACGACATTCCCAAAAGCTGGGTAGGGATCAACATCTCACTGTCTCATCACATAACAAATATCACCATCATCAGATCATATAGTCTGGGTGTACTACTCTATCTCTAGTACAAACGGTAACATCGGTAAAGTATGCATGCGGGGGTAAACACACATCCCAAGCCCGCAAGAATCACAAGTCATATCCCACATATGAATCGTATCAAAACACCGATCCCAGGGCACCAAGCCCACAATATCGACTCATCTCCAAAGTCGTCACATATCATCAACCACAGTGTAAGTACATGTGAAAAGCAAGGGTATATGTATAGGTGTAATTCTATCCTAGGGTCCGCGACTATGAACTACACTAGTCACTTCTAACCCTACATATCCAAATACACCTAAAATCACAATACTAAATAATAAGCTATCTACGGACTGCGGGGGTGCTATACGCCATCCACCCGACTTTCCCCCGTAGATATAATCTACTCACCTTGCATCATCATTTGCGGACATCACCATGTATTTGCTTGTCGTCCGAAGTCTTCATGGGTACCTACACATCAAAATATCGTATATGCGCATTAAAACCAAATCCAATCTAAAACGGCGCATAAACTCCAAAACGATACGATAAGGGGGCCTATAGGTGAGAACCTATGGCACGCCTTCAAAACCATCCATAATCCTCTATATCGTCGTATAAACGACAATAGTCGAGGCAAAACACATTCCACCATTTCAGAATCCAAAAATACGGAATACGGAAACACGAATCCAAAACGACAACATAGGATATATGTCCCAGATTTCACCCTAGATAGAATCTGTCAAAACTAGAAGTACCCAGGGCCAAGAATTGATGAAATGGGGCTGTGCACAGAAAACGAGGAGTTTCCTCTCAGGTCTGGCCGCAATTTGCGGCCAGAAAAGGGATTTTGGCGGCCTGAAGAAGGAGTGGGGAGCTAGGGTTTTGGGTGTTGCCTCTATGTTGCCTGCACATCTCAATTTCCACTCAATATTATTTTAGGATACCTCGTATGATAGCAGATTCAATTTAACAGTGACAGATTACACAATTTCCCTGATATCGGTTTCAAAAATCCGTATTCTGTGGTTCTAGCATCAGGTTAGGGTCTCAATTCAACCACTAGGGTGTTGGTAAGATCAATACTGAGCCCAATTTCATAATGCCACACCAATTCACTCAAACCCTAACTAGGTTTCTCTCAAATCCATACTATCACACAATATCGATAAAATCTTAACATGGGGTTATAGGAAAGGCTATACTTAAACAAATGGTTCAGAAATTACCTTCATTAGCAACTCAAGAAAATTCTTGAGTTGCCCTCTAGTGGCCAAATCCATGCTTCTTTAGCTCCATGTGTAGATCTAGGGATTTTGGACAATTTTAATGAAAGGAGTTTGGGGTTTTGGATATGTTTTTGAGATGAAGTGAGAGGATTTAGTGGAGGGGAGAGAGAGCTAGGGCAGCAGCAGCAAGGGAGAAGGAGAGGGAGAGAAAATGATGGGAGAATGGCTAAGTCTCAAGGTCAATGGTACTCCATGTCTCTCTCTCTCACCTACTCTCATCATTACCTTTTCTCTTTTCTTTTCTTTTTCCTTTTTCTTTTAAAAACCAACCCTTCTCACATCAATAGTGATCCCAAATGAAAAACCATGGCAAGAAAAGTGTACAAGTGTAGAAAATGTGATATGTGCAAGTTTTGCACAAAATTACCAAAAAACCCGATTAGCGATTTTAATCGCGATTAGCACTAAATTAGTGTCAAAATGATCACAACAACTTAAAAATATCATAATTTCAATAATTAACCCATTTTAGAATTTTCCATAATTTTTCATAATTTTTCTAACATTTTTCCTATTTATTTGCATTTAATATTAAAATAATCAATAAAATAATATTAAATTATAAAAATTCCCAAAATTAATATTTTATATTTTTGAAAATGTTACAATCTACCCCACTTAAATAAATTCGGTCCCCGAATTTAAATTTAAAACCCCACTACTAAAACAATCTCAGTAATAAACCAAAGTCGTCGGGGCTCCGAAATCATCAAACACAAAGAACGTCACAGCGCAATGCATGCGCAAGGGTACTGAGCAGATAACTCAAAAACAAAACTCCGTCAAGCATCCCGCAATCATCGGAGTCGATGTAAAAACACAATGTCAAATCCAATACAAAACCGATATGATATGGATCGAAACTACACATGTAGACATCCAATCTATACACGAAAAAAGGCTGATGTAAAAACATGCAAAAGTATATCCAGGTACCGTCTACTGACTAGTCCTGCTCAGCATGAAAGCAAAAACCCAACATCATAAAAGGTACTGCTCCAAAGGGAATAAATCTCAAAAATGTACATAACACCATCCTGTGCGTCTGGTGCGCACGGAAATCAAAAATCCAATATGTGCTAAACAGGTGCACAAAATAACATCTAGGTGCAACGGGTGTGCACGAAACCTCTGTCATGGGCAACGTATGTGCCTGACAGCCAAGGTTCGGTGCATCTAACATGCACGAAGAAATCTCGATTTAGTGCATCGGGTGCGCACCAAAATCGTATCTAAAAACATGCGCCCAACATGCGCGAAAATCCAAACCTGTGCATCCATCGTGCACGAATGAAAATCTAAACCCTGCGCACTCAACATACACGGAATCACGAAATCCAATAACAAACATCGAATAGGTGTAAAGCACATCACCAGCACGGAGTGCAAAACCAACCATCAAAATCCGGGTCAAAATCAACGATAAAATGCGTCTCAAACCAAAATCAGGTGTACCCCAAAGGAAAATCTCACAATCGTGTGCATCAGCGTGCACGAATCAAAGCATAACACTAAAATGCATGAAAACTCTGCGCGAAATATATAAATATCCAGTGGGTGCATGAAACCAACATCATGAAACTCAGTCACCAAAACTAAATCATGCAAACAGAACGCCCAAAATACCGAAATCCAAAATGACGGATACGTGATAATCGAATCACAAAATCACAAATCACAAATACCGTCTTCGGTAGTTTCTCCTTCAAGGTCGAGAAGGAGTCGGTGAATCCACTGCTAGCAGCGCAGGATATCCACCTACCTCTTGCTCACGGTTTGGCGTCCTCTGACTCTCTGGGTCCTTATCTCTCTGTGGGTTACCAAACTCACAGTCTATCGGCTCATCGGCCCTGTCAGGGGTGCTAACGGGGACGATTCCGTTCTGGCACTTCTCTGGTCACCTCTCGGTCAAACCTCACGACCACTCGTAAGGCAGCAAATCACTGACGTCAGCCTCTGGCTCTCTGAAAGCACGTCACACATCTGATCCTGGGTGCAAACATCATGGCAGCTATGTCCTGGAAGGAATCCTGCTCAAGGTCTCTTCCAATCATGCCTATGCCGATCTGTACAGAGGCTAGCTCTCCTGCATAACCTCTTCTCGCTCAAAAGACACCTGTGTCCTCAAAACACTATTTCCTCAGAAACTGGTCACATCCCAACGTCTCTGTAAGCAAATCAGGTCTCTCGTCTCGACGGGAAGCAATGACAGCTCGTCAGTGTCTCACACGAACCTCTTGCTCCAACTGTCTCTATCGTCGTCCACTATGACGTCAAGCCAAGCTACTATGCACTGCACTGTTCTCGGCCACGGTCAATTTAAAGTCTCTTACACTGACTCGAAATCGCGTATTCGGTAGCTTCATCACTCTGTAGCAGAAGTCAGGCCGAACTGGTCCTCGGGAACACGTCCCGATCATCGGAGGAATACTCATCACTCGTCCGTCCTTGATCAATTCGCAACGCATCTGGGTAGGTTCCTTTATCCGATCCTGGTCAACTACCTCATCGACAATGCCGAACTCTGGCCTGCTGGGTGTGCGCAAAACGACCACTCCTGGTCTAGGTCTTCTCGTATCGTTCTTCAGAAAGGTCCTGTCGAGGTTCCTTTATCAAAACTCAATCCTGCCGAAATGCCCGGAAGTCATCATCCAATGCTGAAGCTAAAGCTCATTCCGGAACGGCTGCATACTTATCACGCTTCTTTCTGGAAGATATATCCATAAACCACACCTCTGGGTGCGTATCACATCTCTAACGTCAGCGGAGTGGAACATCATCTCGTCGAAACCTCGTACGAACTCTTTTCTTCACTCTGCTCAAATGTCGACTGGTTCGGGCTCGTCTCATCGTGGCTACATGAACTGCGCTCCGACGGCTATGCTCGCATCTGGAGTCTCCCAAGCAGTGTCCCATCACAATGTCCGAAAAATGTCGAACCATCCGATCGACTCGTCAGATCCTCATAATCCCCCAAGAGCTCACATCTCGGGTACAGTTTAATAGTATCGAGTACATGCCACAGCGTCGGTGGTCCAGCCGTAGAAGGGCAAACCCAAGCCTCACTAATGGCGCCGCGGAACCGCCGTAAACCCTAAGGTTCAAAGGCCGTCACACGGTCATTAAGTCGAGTTAGGGTTTCATTTTTCTAGAGGGTCCATAGAATCACCTGCATGTCTTTCCGTATACTTTAAACTTGGAAAATGGCTCCTGACATTCGATCGTCTCAATCGACTCTCAACGAACCTGCGTGAAGTCGTCTCTAGCTGGAAACAATCAATCTGATATCCACGCATCGGGGTAAGCGAACTCACCACACGTCCTAGTCATTCATCCTCGGTGACTAGCGACTCGCTATCATCTCTCTAAGTACATGCTCATGCTGCAGTAGCTCCAATCATCTGGGCGATATCTCATCATTCGCAGCAGTAACTGGCTCATACGCCTGTACGCCGAACAACGCCTCAATCCTCCAGGAAAGGCAACACAATGGCGGGCGTCTCTGAATCAGCCTGCTCTAGGTCTGAGTAAGACTCTCCACACTGGAAATCTTCAACTCAACTGGGCCCGCTCTGGCGCAAAACCGGACGAATCACATTCGTCTCTCAAATCTGGTAGACTAGCTAGCATCTGTCGCATATCTGCCTGAAAGCTCCGGCAAATTTCAGCTCACAAGCTCCGAAAGCAACATCCTGTCAATCTCAGCAACAGCTGGTCCATCTGTCTGCACGATAGGCGACATCACAAACTCTGAGGTATGCTGTACATCAACAGCCCTCTCTCAACTGGCAGCTCTAACAATGGCACGATCATCCGGTGCAAAACCAAGCACTCGCCTCCACCAGAGGTCACAATCACCAACACAAACTCGAGACGTTCCCATGTCACCAGAAAACACAAAGGTCGGCCCTCGTACCAAACGAGCTCACACCGGCCGTAACCCTAGCGACAGCCCAAACTGCGCTCAAACATGGTGACAGGAATCTCAATCGAGTATCCAAGAGAGCACATCAAAGGCAAGAAAGGAAACAACAGATCCAAAGTGGATACATGATCATAGGAAGGAACAGCATCAATGAAGGTATGATCATGAAACTAATAGAATCGGGGATCTCAAATGGATGTATAATCCTGGATAGGAAGAGAATCACTGATCTCTAAACAAATGTCCATCCTAAGGTTCCTTAAGCGGAGTGGCGTGTCGTAAGTATGCCGCGGAACATACCAACGGTACGTCACTCTACTTTAGTCACCTAATCCATCAACCAAGGGTCATCCTAAAACGACGAAAGTTCGGGTTTACACCCCCTCAACCAAGTCTAAGTTCCGTATGTAAGCAGCTCCCTAGGCTCCACATAGTCAACTTAAACTCGAATCAAGGTCAACCTAGCGCTCTGATACCAACTTTGTCACGCCCCGAAAGAGCACGTGACTGGCACTTGAACCATATGAAGCCTATAGGACTCCATCTGATCCAAGTAAGCCAAAAGCCCAGAAATCTAAAACCATTTTGAAGAATAAATAAGGAAAACTGGTTTAAAGAAGTGAAGAAATACAGGTTTGAAATCAAGGTTTTTAAATAACTAAGCCGAAGGTACGTTTTGAAAACAATAAGTCTTTTCTAAAAATTTCGGCAGAGTTTCCTTTGTAAAACTGGCCCCGAATGGGGTACAACATGAATAACACTATAGAAAATGATAAAGGCATCCCCAAGCGGGAGCTAGCTCTTCGTCAATCGACGGTCACAACCACGCAATGATATGATAATATACAACGCCAAGTGGCGAGGATCAAAACCAAAAAGAAAGCTCAAGTAGCAAGAAAACCGCAATACTACTAAGCGCGACTCTAGGTCGAATAATACAATACTGTCTCTGAGTCTGAAAGAATATACAAGTTTTGGTTGATGGACAATTTCTAGATACAATGGAATAAATAAATACAAAATGGGGATTCTTGATGCAAAAGAATCCACCTACCAATAGCAAATCACCCGCAAGAAGGTAGTGTGCCAGAAATGCCGCAATAGAACCTGTACGGCAAAACCTGCAAGAACTGTGGCACAACGGGGGTGAGTTGCCAACTCGTGAATAGAAACATCTACAAGGATAAATCGAATGCAAGACATAATCCTAAGTCAACAATCAGTAAAATATCCACAAGAGTACATCTGAGTGTAATAAGGTGGCAAGGTAACATCTAATCATGTATATAGTGCCAGGTACTCAGGTAACAACCTGTCATCAATGTAAGGTATGTCTGCATGAAGTATCAATGAAGAAATATCAATAATATCAATACACATATATTAGCGTCCCATACCACTAATATTGGTGTAAGATAAGTGTAAATCCAGTCTGTATATGAACCATGTCTGTATATATGTGGAACCCGTCCATCTGTCACCCACTGACAGTAAGCATCATGTATGCAATGTGAGGATATAACCAAAATCATAGAAAACTCATCATGAAACCCGTGCCAAACACCGACACGTAAATCCTCATCCGTATGGGGCTCCGTCTGCGGATATCGGCCCTCGGCCCCGGCAGTATGAGTCAACCCATGTCCATCTCTGGGCTCCGTCTGCGGATATCGGCCCGTCGGCCCCGGCAGTATGCCCATCTCTCGGCTCCAGGCGGTATCCCCCGGATATCCGCCGAGCTCAGGTAAAATCACCGGTAGGTACTCGCCCGCCTCCAGGCTCAATCGGCATAACCCATCGATCATCTCGCCGAGGGGAACCATACCGGGCCCACCACGAACCCGCAAACGGTACATCACCTCCTCGAATCGGGTTTCAAGCACACGTCTCAGCACCGAGAAAACGCGTGGTGGACGCACCGAAATATCATATCACGAGGTACCGGATTTTCATAAAGTGCCTCTTTTCTTAAATAACCCCACGGTCCTCAAAAACCAGAAATCACATGAAAATCCAACATCCAGAAGTAAATCCAATGCTATGTACTATGCAATCAATCCATGATATATGCGACATGTAAAGAGAGTAATCATATCGGAAATCATGCAACATGGAATAGGAATGCGCATATGTCAAAGGAAGCATCATATCACGAATGTAATAGTACTACTGTGTAGTGACATGGCAATTATCGATGATGAAGTGTGTGTGAGCCGGCAAATAGTGTACGTGAAACATACGCATCATCGATAATGGTGCTGGTGTCCTAACAGCATGATAATAACATGGTAATGAACATATGCCAGCAATGCGAATAGTATGAAAAATGCGGAAGCTAGTAATCAACAGCACAGTAAAGTATCTACTATGCAAACTACATCTAAGTATCCTGTCAATCAGGAGGGGTAGGTGTGGAAACCACCTAAAACTGAGTCAATGTATATATGTAGATATATAGTCGGTGATCCCGCCTCAATGTCATATCGTAAGATATCCTCTAGCTATGAGCGCGGATCTATCATCAATATCAGCTCGTACGGTAAATCATCGTACAGCATTCCCAAAAGCTGGGTAGGGATCAACATCTCACTGTCTCATCACATAACAAATATCACCATCATCAGATCATATAGTCTGGGTGTACTACTCTATCTCTAGTACAAACGGTAACATCAGTAAAGTATGCATGCGGGGGTAAACACACATCCCAAGCCCGCAAGAATCACAAGTCATATCCTACATATGAATCGTATCAAAACACCGATCCCAGGGCACCAAGCCCACAATATCGACTCATCTCCAAAGTCGTCACATATCATCAACCACAGTGTAAGTACATGTGAAAAGCAAGGGTATATGTATAGGTGTAATTCTATCCTAGGGTCCGCGACTATGAACTACACTAGTCACTTCTAACCCTACATATCCAAATACACCTAAAATCACAATACTACATAATAAGCTATCTACGGACTGCGGGGGTGCTATACGCCATCCACCCGACTTTCCCCCGTAGATATAATTTACTCACCTTGCATCATCATTTGCGGACATCACCATGTATTTGCTTGTCGTCCGAAGTCTTCATGGGTACCTACACATCAAAATATCGTATATGCGCATTAAAACCAAATCCAATCTAAAACGGCGCATAAACTCCAAAACGATACGATAAGGGGGCCTATAGGTGAGAACCTATGGCACGCCTTCAAAACCATCCATAATCCTCTATATCGTCGTATAAACGACAATAGTCGAGGCAAAACACATTCCACCATTTCAGAATCCAAAAATACGGAATACGGAAACACGAATCCAAAACGACAACATTGGATATATGTCCCAGATTTCACCCTAGATAGAATCTGTCAAAACTAGAAGTACCCAGGGCCAAGAATTGATGAAATGGGGCTGTGCACAGAAAACGAGGAGTTTCCTCTCAGGTCTGGCCGCAATTTGCGGCCAGAAAAGGGATTTTGGCGGCCTGAAGAAGGAGTGGGGAGCTAGGGTTTTGGGTGTTGCCTCTATGTTGCCTGCACATCTCAATTTCCACTCAATATTATTTTAGGATACCT
This sequence comes from Agapanthus africanus, assembly GCA_030015575.1. Taxonomy (NCBI): domain Eukaryota; kingdom Viridiplantae; phylum Streptophyta; class Magnoliopsida; order Asparagales; family Amaryllidaceae; genus Agapanthus; species Agapanthus africanus. The sequence goes on from JASDDO010000006.1 coordinate 223,119,415, forward strand.
CGTATGATAGCAGATTCAATTTAACAGTGACAGATTACACAATTTCCCCGATATCGGTTTCAAAAATCCGTATTCTGTGGTTCTAGCATCAGGTTAGGGTCTCAATTCAACCACTAGGGTGTTGGTAAGATCAATACTGAGCCCAATTTCATAATGCCACACCAATTCACTCAAACCCTAACTAGGTTTCTCTCAAATCCATACTATCACACAATATCGATAAAATCTTAACATGGGGTTATAGGAAAGGCTATACTTAAACAAATGGTTCAGAAATTACCTTCATTAGCAACTCAAGAAAATTCTTGAGTTGCCCTCTAGTGGCCAAATCCATGCTTCTTTAGCTCCATGTGTAGATCTAGGGATTTTGGACAATTTTAATGAAAGGAGTTTGGGGTTTTGGATATGTTTTTGAGATGAAGTGAGAGGATTTAGTGGAGGGGAGAGAGAGCTAGGGCAGCAGCAGCAAGGGAGAAGGAGAGGGAGAGAAAATGATGGGAGAATGGCTAAGTCTCAAGGTCAATGGTACCCCATGTCTCTCTCTCTCACCTACTCTCATCATTACCTTTTCTCTTTTCTTTTCTTTTTCCTTTTTCTTTTAAAAACCAACCCTTCTAACATCAATAGTGATCCCAAATGAAAAACCATGGCAAGAAAAGTGTACAAGTGTAGAAAATGTGATATGTGCAAGTTTTGCACAAAATTACCAAAAAACCCGATTAGCGATTTTAATCGCGATTAGCACTAAATTACTGTCAAAATGATCACAACAACTTAAAAATATCATAATTTCAATAATTAACCCATTTTAGAATTTTCCATAATTTTTCATAATTTTTCTAACATTTTTCCTATTTATTTGCATTTAATATTAAAATAATCAATAAAATAATATTAAATTATAAAAATTCCCAAAATTAATATTTTATATTTTTGAAAATGTTACACAAAAGCGTGCCAATCATCTACAATGGCTGTAACCTTCTTCACTTAGTTTAGAATGTCTTTACTTGCATACAAACCCTAATTCTCTAGTTCGATTCTATGTTAGTGTAGCTTAGACCTCTATATTTTTTAAAATTTCATACTTGATGCATGTGGAAACCTAGTAGAGGTGCTAAGACACACTTTCATCTTATGCATTTTCTCACGAATGCAAGCATCGGAATCCCCGCTAATGTCGTCCGTCCTCTGGTATGCGGATATTATCGCCTTCTGTTGGAAGACGCGATGTAAAACATCGACAAGATTATCTCTCCGCTTCTTTGAGATCAGGCTCATCAGATATACTGAATGCACCTTGTTTTCAGCATCATCAAGCGCCTCGAGCGGCATAGCCTCGTCAAGCTCAGGAATTGCTTCCCAAATCGACCCAACGATAATTTTCAAAAGAGCAGAACGGCGGGGGAGTAATCGACCATTGTAGTCGTCAAAGCGACGCATCACCTCAGCACATTCAGCATGTAAGTCCACGTTGCCCACCCCAGTGCTTACGGGGAGGCGGAAACGGTATAAAAAACGATTTTTAGAACTCAAGGCAACATGGACTAAAAGGAGGATCTTTGCTAAACAAAAACTAACAACCATGCTAAAAGATTTAGCTACTCGGTTAAAGGGTTATACCTAGTCTTGAACTCCTTCTCTTCTTGCTCCTTTGGAGTGGGTTGAATGGTTCCTCCTCGTCGCCTTCTCTTGCCGAAGAAAGATCCACCCGAGGGTCTCTACCTTGAGTTCCTACCTCAAACTAGAGGTAACTAAAGTGCTTAGTGTGCTAAACCTAGAACCTTAGGATGAGTAGAGAGTAATTTTGGTGTTTTATCTCAAAAGCAAATGGTTATCAACTCATGAGGGATTATTGCTTTGAGAGAGAGGAAGAGGATGAGAGAGAATGATGATAATATCAACCATTCTCACATATATGTGAATTATAATAATTAAATAATTAATCAAAGATAATAGTGATGGTTAACTTGAAATGACCATTATCATTTCACATTAATGAATTTTGCAAGAATCAAAGAGCATCTTTCATGTGAAATGATGATGTTCAATTTGTCAACATAGGTCAACAAGTCAACCATAGTCAAATGGTCAACAACCCTAACTATAACACAATTATCTTTAATTAATATCAATAATCATATTTCACATATTCATTAGGGTTTAGAAAAAAGACAATGGTCATCAACCCTAATGAAAGTCCTCTGCCTCTGCCTCAGTCAACTGTGCATACACACCCGTATCCATGTTCCGAGGAACACGAATACAATGAGATAAAACCAATCCCAAAACATATAATAGGATTTGGCTTAAACCAAAGCCCGCTAGTAATAACTGTCCGGACACCAAACGTGCAAAAGTGCGCGGATGTGAACGAACCCCGTCGCAAAACCATGCGACCTCTACTCTATTTTGCCCAAAGGCGAATAACCCTCTGTGTGGGACTCTAAAGACTCGACACTACACTGGTAGTGGGTTTAACCACAGGCCGCAAGCGGTACTAGTTGTACGTAACGGTCCCCAGGTAGATGCCGATAAGAAGACTGACGAGGTGAACCCATCTGAACTCCTACTGAGCCTGAATGTGACAATCTCCGTACAGTCCGGTCTGTTCGTCTAAGAGTATCGCATGGCGGGCCTAAGAGGGCGGTAAACGTCAGTCCCCTAATAGCGGTACAAGTCATGTCGGAGTGTAGCCCAGAACACCCTGAGATAACATTGGAAACGCTACCAGTAAATCTCGCTAGCCCTGGCCAGGGAATTTGTGTAAGGGCTCTCCTAGACACAGCGCGATATCAACCCAGACGAATCCTGTCTAACCGTCACTGCCTCCAAGTGCTTCGGGACTGCACCCAACTGCTACCTGTTTGCACGAATCCTTTGAGCCATGGTAGGGTACCAATCTAAGAACAGTGGGAACACACTTGAGGCGAAGTGACCGTGTTAAGTCAACGGACTAAGCTATACTCATGTCACCTGGGAACTGATAACTGACGATAGGTATAATACCAACCAACATTTCCCGACGAGTCCTGTCCAGTGTACTCGTAACCTAACGAGCACCCGCATACTATCTCAAGTACGACGTACTAATGGCTGTAGGACAGACCATCTACCCAGCTGGGATGAGAAGCGCATACGCTAGTCTACTCCAGAGTATCGATGCCCCGTCTCGATAATCCTATGACTAGGGACCTGTATAAGGATGTGCTTGTAGATTACCCAGCCCCCACTAGTGTGACTGCCATCACAACGCTGGTAATCAAGCAAGGATCTTAAGGGCTCCACGAATGTGTAAAGGCGATATGCTAAAAGAAACACATGCACACATTAAAGTAGAAACAAACCAAGTATCATACTACTATTTTGAGCAAGATTGTCTATACAACTGTGAATATCCCAAGCTTCCATCAAGTAATATACAAACTAGTATGATACAGTAATGGCCTATAGGGCATATACACTAACAATCTCCCACTTGCACTAAGGCCATGTACTGGCGTATCGAAAACCTATCATCTCGATCAGCCGCTCGAACTGAGTCTGGGGTAAGGCCTTCGTTAATGGATCTGCAGTATTATCTTCTGTAGCAACCCTCCGAACCTCGATCTCCCGGCGATCCACGATCTCCCTGATTAGGTGATACCGCCTCAAGATGTGTCTGGACTTCTGATGGGACCCGGGTTCCTTCGCTAAAGCTATAGCCCCGTTGTCGTAATACAGAGGTATTGGATCAACAATGGACGGAACCACCTGAAGTTCTGTCAAGAACTTCCTCATCTAGACGGCTTCTTTTGCGGCATCAGATGCAGCGATATATTCCGCTTCCATCGTTGAGTCAGCAACGGTTTCCTGTTTGGAACTCTTCCAACACACCGCCCTTCCATTGAGGGTAAAGACATGACCTGACATGGATTTGTAGTCATCCTTGTCACTCTGGAAGCTGGAGTCAGCAAAGGCCTCGATCTGGAGGTCTTTTCCGCCATACACCAAGAACATCTCTTTAGTCCTTCTCAGGTACTTGAGAATGTTCTTTACCGCTATCCAGTGCTTCTCCCCAGGGTTTGACTGATACCGTCTTACCACACTCAGTGCATAAGCTACATCTGGTCTGGTATACAACATCGCATACATTATAGAGCCTACCGCAGAGGCGTAGGGTATAATATACATGCGATCCCTTTCCAAATCAGTCTTGGGAGACATCTCTTTGGAGAGGGTGATCCCGTGACAAGCCGGTAAAGTACCGCTCTTGGAATCTTCCATACCGAATCTTTTCAGTATGGTGTCAATGTACCTGGACTATGAAAGTCCTAATATCCTCTTGGACCTATCACGATAGATCCGGATCCCCAGAATGTAAGAGGCATCATCCAGGTGTTTCATGGAGAACCTGTGTGACAAGAACCCTTTGACAGATTGTAGCATAGGAATGTCATTTCCTATCAAGAGAATGTCATCCACGTATAAAACGAGGAATACGACATTTCGTACTACAATTTTACTATAGATGCATGGTTCATTTGGATTTTTGATAAAACCGAATTCTTTGACCGTCTCATCAAAACAGATGTTCCAACTTCGCGATGCCTGCTTCAGTCCATAAATGGACTTAAGCAACTTGCACACCTTCTCGCTGCTCCCACTCTGAATGAAACCTTCTGGCTGGTCCATATAGACACACTCCTCTAAATTTCCATTTAGAAAAGCGGTCTTTACGTCCATCTGCCAAATCTCATAATCGTGGAAGGCAACAATGGCAAGAAGGATCCGAATGGATTTGAGCATAGCCACTGGAGAAAAGGTTTCGTCATAGTCCAAACCAGGTCTTTGACAGAAACCCTTTGCAAAAAGTCTAGCCTTATAGGTCTCAACCTGTCCATCTACACCAATCTTCCTTTTGAAGATCCATGTGCAGCCTACGGGTTTTACCCCTTCTGGAGCAACGCCCAAAGTCCATACTTTTTTTGTGTACATGGACTCCATTTCGGTGCGCATTGCATCCAGCCATTTTACCGAGTCAATGCTCTGAATGGCCTGCTGGAAGCTAGTCGGCTCATCATTATCAATGATGCAATACACTCTATCCCCGTCTATGAGAAAACCGTAGTACTCTCGGGCGGATGAGACTGCCTACTACTTCTGCGGAGCGGCGTAGGAATGTCGTGTTCTTTCAAACCCTCTGGTTCTACTAAGCTTTTAGTAATAGCTTATGGTTCTGGAATTTCTTCCAGTTCTACTGCGCTCCCACTTATCTGATTTTCCAAAAATTCAGTTTCCAAGAAGCAGGCATGACAAGAAACAAAAACCTTTTGTTCCTCTGCACAATAGAAGAAATATCCCTTGGAGTTGTTTGGATATCCCACAAACTTACACTGTACTGAGCGTGCCTCGAGTTTTTCCGCATGCTGCTTTTTGACAAAAGCTGGACATCCCCATGTCTTAATGTGCTTAAGATAGGGTTTCTTCCCACTCCACATCTGATATGGTGTGGTAGGAACTGTCTTAGCTGAAACTCGGTTCAAAAGATATGCAGCTGATTCTAGTGCATATCCCCAGAATGATCGCGACAACTCAGCATTACTCATCATGGAACGTACCATATCCAATAGGGTTCGGTTCCTTCTCTCCGATACACCATTATGTTGTGGGGTGTATGGAGGAGTAAGTTGAGAGAGAATTCCATTCTCTTTTAGGTAACCCAAGAACTCGGCACTTAAGTATTCACCACCTCGATCAGATCTCACTGTCTTGATACTTTTGCCTGTTTGTTTTTCTACATCATTCTTGTATTCCTGGAATTTTTCAAAGGCTTCTGATTTATGCTTCATCAAGAAAACATATCCGTACCTTGAAAAATCATCCGTAAAAGTAATGAAGTATGAATAACCACTTCGCGCATGTGTAGACATTGGACCGCATACATCGCTGTGTACGAGTCCCAAGAGCTCGCTCGCTCTTACTCCATGTCCAGTGAACGGAATCTTTGTCATCTTTCCTTTGAGACATGATTGACAAGTTGCATATGATTGATATTCGAACGGATCCAAATATCCTTCTTTATGCAACTTAGTTAACCTTGTCTCATTTATGTGACCCAGTCTACAATGCCATAAGAAAGCATGATTTATTTCTGGAGACTTTCTTTTGTGTGTATTCTGGACATTGAAAATCTGTGGTTGGTTCAATACGTATATACCGTTGTTTAATGTACCCGACCCAATCAGAACATGATTAAGGTGAATGTTTACAACATTGCTTACAAATATAAAATCATAACCTTCTTTAGACATTAAAGATACAAATATGATATTACAAGTCGAACTGGGTACAAAATAACAATCACGTAAAACCAAAACATGTCCATCTGACAATCCCAGGTGATAGTCCCCCACGGCCTCAGCATCCATGCTAGCTCCGTTTGTAACTCTGAGGGTCATATCACCTGCCTTCAAAACCCTACGCTTTCTCAGTGCCTGCAAAGAATTACAGATATATGATCCTGATCCGGTATCCAATACCCAGGAAGTAGAGTTTATTGATAGGCAGTTTTCAATAACATACACACCTGAAGCCGAAGCCACAACTTGCTTCGGGTCCTGGTTTCTGGCCATCCAAGCCCTGCAATCATTCTTCCAGTGTCCACTCTTGTGACAGTAAAAGCATTCTTCCTTTCCCACAAGCTTTCCCACTACCTTTGCTACTTTAGCCTTTCCCTTGGCTTCCACTTTACTAACACCGCCCCTTGGTTTGGTGGGAGCCTTCTTCTTCCTTCCTTTGGCTCTCGCCTTGGACCTGGAAGAGGAAGCTCCTCCAACAAACAAAGTGGATGTTTCCCTACCTTTCTGTAGGGTGCCCTCTGCACTCCTCAACATGTTCATGAGTTTTGAAAGTTCAACTTCCTTTCCTTGCATGTTGAAGTTCAGGATAAACTGGGCGTAAGTGGAAGGAAGGGACTGGACAATCAAGTCAATGTAGAGATCGTTCTCTAACGTGGTCCCAAGGTCCGCGAGCTCTTCAATGTAGCCAATCATCTTAAGCAAGTGTTCCGCTACGGATGTTCCGATGGCCAATCTCGCCGAAAACAACTTTTTCGAGACTTCGTATCTGGCGATACGGGAGTGCTCTCCATACAGATCCTTAGTATGAAGAAATATGGATTCGAGGTCCATATTCTCGTGCCTCCTCTGATGTTCATTGTCCATAGAGGCAAGCACGAGGCACTTGGCCTTCGCGCAATCAATCTCCCAGGTCTTACGGATTTCCTTATCCACGACGCTGGATTGAGGACCTGGGACAGGGGGAGCTGTGGTGGTAAGGTGATACCCCAACTTGTTATAAGTGATTGCCATTTTGACATTCCTGAGCCAATCTTTGTAGTTTGGCCCTGTCAGTAAATTTTTATCTAGTAGTAACTTAAGCCCGGTCATGATGCTTGGTTGCTGCAATTAGGAGAGAGAGAAGAAACACATTAGCATGATGCTCTTGAAAGTTTAGAGTGGTTTTTAATTTGTCTAAACAGGATGGCTCCCACTGTTTCTCGAATCCTTCCTCAAACCAAAAAAGAAGAATTAGTCAGGATCAATCTCACCGTACAATACTTGCTTAACCGTTCAGCCAGGCCAGTGTTGGTACTACGAGGGAGGTTTTCCAACGCTTTCGCGAAGTTCCTTAATTACGTAACCTCTTTTCCCTATAGGTGTAGCCCCGCTAACACCTTTCTAGACACCTACTTGGTTTATAGCATTGATCGTTAAGTGAGAAAGTTTCCGAGGAGTAGCATATACTCACAGTAGGATCGTGATCCAAATATCATCGTGTGATAAAATTGAAGGAATCCTACCAAAATTATCACACTTCAAATGGTATGCAGCACTAGCAAGTTTTAGTTTCTTTAGAAACTCCCGATGTGGATTTTTGCCCCATGCTCTTATGACCTTGACTTTGGCCAAAAAATCATAAGTCACATGTCAAGTTCTACCCGTCATTTTCCTGGTTAATTTGAATCCACCCGTACCTACCTTTGACTTTGGCCAACAAGACAGTACGACTGTCTCAAACCAACGCATCTATCTATGTTACACATGAACATCCAATAGCTACCAATCACTATGCCTTGACTTTGGCCAACAAACACAGCTTGAATACTATTGACTATCCATATGAAATGACGGAGGGCTACGAATGGTTTTGGCGAAACCGTGAACGTATTGAACTTGATATAATCGAAGGAACGAGATAACTTTTAAAAGGAGTGGTTTAAGCTCCGTGTTTAAAAGTTGTTTTGAAAAGAAACCGAGTGGTTTTGAAATTGTTCCAACGACTTTAACTTTGGTTTATTTTCATGCATTAATTTAATGTGTCCCATCAATTAATCCTACCATTGCAGAAAACAAAGAAAATATGACGTACGCTTATGCCATCTGCATTCGTCACGAGGCCCCGTCATCACCCGTTAGGTTACTTAACTAACGACAGAGCGGGGGATGGACTAGCGCGGATGAAAAACATAAGCAACGCCTACTAGATTTCATATATAGATATAAACACTCGTCAGATGCAATGATTGTTGGCTATAGTGCCCTCAAGGCAATTATCATAGTCGCGGACTTATGATTATGATGACTGAGGCAGGACCTATACCGATAAAACAGTCTTACTCAAGATGATAGTATGCTATATGGTTTGTCTTTATCATCATATACATGTTGATAGAGCCCGTGGGATTCTTGCTTGACTGCTAGCATTATGATGGCGATCACATATGTGGGAGCTGGGCGTCTATAAGCACATCCTTAAATGTCCCTAGTCGTGGGAGTATCGAGACCGGGCATCGATACTCCAGTGTAGACTAGTGTACACTGATCGAGACCCCGACGAGGGGCGGTGGCCAGGTCTCACAAGCCATTGGTGTTAGTTTGTTCACCTAAGATAGTATACAGGTGCTCATTGGGTTATGAGTACACTGGACGGACTCGCCGGGAACCTGCTAGTTAGTATTATACCTATTGTCAGATAGCAGTTCCAAGGTGACATGTGTACAGGTTAGTCTTTCGACTTGAGATCGTCATTTGTCTTGTGTGAGTTCCCACTGTGCTTTGATTACTACCCTACCACGGCTCAAAGGAGTCGTGCAAACAGGTTTTAGTTGGGTACAGTCCCGAGCTACATGGAGGCAGTGATCGGATCGTCCGGGATTCGTCTCTCCCGGTATTGGGGGTTGATGTCGCGTTGTGTACGGATGACCATCACCAAAAATCCGTGGCCACGGTGGATGAGAATTATTGATCCAGGATCGATAGTTTCTCAGGTGGTGATGGGGTTTCATACCGACACTAAATATCGCGTTGTTGGGGGTCTGACTTTATCCACCCCCCAAGACTCGATATGCGATACTCTTAAACGAACAGACCAGACTGTGCGGATATTGTCACTGACAGGCTCAGTAGGGTTTCAGGATGAGTTTGCTCGTCGGCCTCCCTTTCGCTTAATACCTGGGTAGCCGTTACGTACAGCTAGTGCCGCTGACGTGCTTGTGGTTAAACCCACTTCCAGCGTATTGACGAGTCTTTAGAGTCCCACACAGAGGGTTTTCACGGTTCAGGCGATATGGTGTACATGAGGTATGTTGATACCTACAGGTGTCCGATTAAATATGTGCAAGTGCTGCGCAGACTTTAATCGGACGGTTGATAATACTAGCGGCTTAGGATTAAGCCAGTTTATTAAATCAGGTTTTGATTTAATAATTTATATATGTATTTGTATATACGTATTCTAGTATTATTGTTCACTATACATTTTCTCTCTCGGCTATTCGTATTTTGGTACGAATACGCGTATATGTATTTCGGTACATGTACCGGAAGTATTCCATATTTTATACGGAATAGCTTCTAGAAGATGCCACCTCATTTATATGATTTTCATTTATGGAAATTCATTTGTTTTTTTATTAATGAGGTGGAAAAGGTGATGTGACTTCAAGCATGGCATGAACATAGAATTTGGGTGTGGTTTGATATGTTTATAGTATTTTGACTAAAGGAAATTATTTCTTTAATGGAAATGAGAGAGGGATGGGGGGACGGCCATTTATTTTGGTGGGGGGTTAATTTTCATTTGGGTTTTTAGATGAAACATTATGCTAGCTCTCACTCACTCTCTCATGCTTCAAAAGACTTAGCCAAATTTCCTTTGTTCATGCCATAGTTTGCTCACTCCTTCTTCATCTTTCTTGAGTTTCACATTGAGCTCATATGTTGAGAGAAAAATATAGTGACACACTACTACACCTCAACTCTCTATCGTTAGCAACTTTGGAGCGTCGGATGTCTCGTTCGTCTAGCTGGAGCTTGCGTCGTTTCCCTCGGGTGGATCATCGGAGATGGAGGAAGACCGGCAACCAAACTTTGTCAAAGAACCGCTAGGAGCTTGGAATGAAGACCGAAGGACTTGGATCATCTCGGTATAACAATTCTAACTCTTAGTTTAGCTCGCTAGTATAGGGTTTAAGGTCGATCCGGGAATCGGGTAGCGGTAGCGCCAGTTTAGAAAAATTTTGTTCCGTATTTTGGCCGCGTTTCGACGGCCGGGGCGCTGCCGGGACCCTTCATGGTATCAGAGCCACCCTTTAAACCCCTCACTAGCTTGTTTATCCGTGCTTAAAAGATCGATCGATGGAATTTACCGAAATCACGATTCCATTTTCATAGTTGCTGTCGATTTTCAAAAGTGGTCAAAAAATTATTTCAGGCAACTTAAAAATCCATGCAGGCAATTCTAAGGGTACAGAAAAAATTTGAGCCCCTGAAGCTTCTAAATCGCCGCGGAAACGCCGCACTAACCCCCCATTGGCGGCTGATCCGCGGCCGTTTAGTGGCGACGGGCTTCAAAATTTTTCCTGTAGCCCCCTGATGTGAAATTGTGATTTTTTAGATATTCTGTTTTGGCCCAGGTTTCTTTGCAGTATTGTTTTTGCTATTGGGGACAATTTGGAATTGTGCACGGGTGGCCATCACCGGAAATCCTCGGCCGGGGTAGACGAGAATTGACGATCTTGGAGGTTTGGGTTCAGATAGAATTTTTCCCTATTTAAATTATTATTTTAATCCTTTATTTGGGCACTTTATTTGTGGTAATTGTTTTTTTATGCGGGTAAATTACTACAGATGTGTTTGTATGCTAAACTAATCATTAGAAATATGTTTAGAACCTTCTCTCCAAATATCTTTATTTTTGGTGGAATTAATGGATTTTTTTTAAAGAAAATGGTGAATAATGCTATTTTTGTTTTATTATGCAAATTATTGTATTTTTTCCTTCTAGAAAATTCCACACAACTCCACACAAAACCTAGCTTCCTCCTTGGCCGGCCACAATCATTCCCTTACTGCCCTTCATCATTTTTGCTTCATTTCTTCTCATTTTGCTTCAAATAAATCATGAAAAATCCAAATTAATTCATAGAAGTTCGAATAAAATCCAAAACCTTCATTCTTCTTCACAAAAGTTGCTTGGATCTTCATTCTAGTGAGGATTTTGGAGGCTAAAATTTGGTTTTATTCTTGATTCAAGTAGTGTTCTTGAAGGTATAAAACCTTAACTCTAATCTCTTTTTTGTTGCTTAATACTTTATGCTAGCTTAATTAGATATTAATTTAAGCTTTAATTTCATGTTTCAAAATTCTAGAAATGGTTTTAGAAATTCAAGTTAAGGTTAAACCTTGATTTAAGTGTCTAATGTTTTTATTGAAGTGTTAATTTGTGATTAGGAAAAGCTTAACCTAGTAGAAAATGTTAATTATTGTTAATGAATACCTTGTTTAATTATGTTATATTGCTTATTAGGTTTTTGCTAAAACTTATTTTGCAAGTGTTAAAAATATAGAATTTGTTTTGATAGCTTAGTTAAGCTATTTTAAGGTGTTTGTAATCGCTAGAAATGTGTTAGCTTGATTCTACTGCGAAATATTGCGATAAGTTGTTTTCTAGGTTTCGGGGTTTTTCCGACGTGGGTTCGATTAGTCGTTTCAAGATTATATCTATTATATTTCTCATATTTATTGTGTTGTGTTGCGCAATCGGGACGATCAGAGTCTAGGCATGGTGTTTCGTAGTTTAGCGACCCTAGTTAGTGTTTTTGGCCGATGTCGTGCGCGATAGATGCGCTAAGTGCGCAGTGCATTTTTCTGGGCGTCTTCCTTGCGTTTCGTTGTCTTTTCCTCGTTTCAGGATATTTAGCTTATGTGGTGTGTTTGTGAAATTTTAGGTTCGTAGGCGGTGACTTCGGACGCTGCGACGAAGGGAAAACAGGTGGTAGGCTTCACTTAGCCATGAGCGTTGGTGAGTAAATTTAACATCTACAGGGGAATCGCCCGCATGGCGTAATGCGCCTGGGCTAAAGATGACTTGACTTGTCGCACATTCTATTTCATATTTAGAATTTGTGCATACACCTTATTGCTTAATTAATTGTTGTGCTTAGACTAGTACCCTTAGGACACTGTATATATTATTGACGGCTCTTGTTGCACGAGCACTGATTGTATGCCACACACACCGTCAATAATTGTCATGTCACGCACAACACCCGTATAGATATAATATTGTTTGGATAGGGACATTGAGACATTGATTCATATTTCTTTATGCATATGACATATAGCATACCTGTATACCTACATGCTTACACATATGCCTTGACATGCTTACATGATAGTTACCTGTATACCTATAGAGTATTGTACCATTAGTGATAGGTATATACACACTTCATGACATAGCTACAAATATACCTTGCACACATACTTCACTTATACCCAGGGGGTATATTATATCATTACTTATAGGTAGATACATATACCTTGCTATACCTTTTTGTTTACACATATATCTGGTTATAGCTACATGTTTACCTTTACTTGATATTATTTAGAATTGGAGAAAATAGAAACCGCATGATATTTTATATTAACTTGTTACAGTTAATTAGCCGCTTTCCCTTTATATGCTTTCATTACAGTTTTATGTTACATATATTATATTCATGGATTTTTGCATTGAGATATGGATTTTTCATAATGTTTTCTGGATTTGGGGACCGTGGGAGTTCATGAAATTATGCATTATTTGAAAAACCCGGTTTCCATTGATATGATATTTCAGCAGCCACCATGAGATTTATCGGTTCAGATATATATACCCCACGTGAGGAACGGAGGGGTCCGTGTGCGGGTACATGGTGGGGCCCGGAGGTACCCCGGGGCAAGAATCTCAGTGAGGAGACGAGTTAGTGGGGGAACCATACTTTCCGGTGACATTACCAATGACTCGGCGGTTATCAGGGGGATACCAACGGGTGTCATGTGCGTATGGATGCGTCGAGAGGCGAGGGTCAGAGCTAGGCACTCGAGCTTTCGGGATAGCGTATGATACGTACCTATCAGGGGGCCAGTCTTGGTGACAACACCTGATAGATCAGCATTTCTTTGTCGATGCTTGACACATTGGTTTCATGATATTTCTTTTTACTGCTAAGTATATATAACAATGGAATGGGACGCTGTTATATATGCCTTTACACCAATATTAGTGGAATGGGACGCTAATATATGTGTATTGATATCAATTTATATACATCATCATATTTATTCATGCAAATATATTTAGGATGTAAGAGATTTATTTGATATTGGATTTGGGATATAGGTGATTCATTTGATATTGGATGCAGGATATATATGAGATTGCTGATTTTGTACATTCAGGATATATGAGATTTATTCGATATTGTACATTAAGGATTTGTGAGACTTATATGATATGAGAGCCAATTTGGGGGCTGATTTGAGGAAATTGGGATTTGGATTGTCTTGATGGACTTTTATCCTACCACGATGTCAGGATTCTGTGGAAATGACATGTTTCATGCCATACTCCACATTTATTGTTTATGCACTGTTTCATGTATTAGTAGTACCTGATAGAGTACCTTCCATGACTGTTGCATTTACATACTTTTACTTTATTTGCATTGCTTCATGTATTAGTAGTACCTGATAGAGTACCTTTCATGACTGTTGCATATATACATTGTCATATCATCGCTTCATGTATTAGTTGTACCTGATAGAGTACCTTACATGATTGTTGCATACAGATTGTCATATTACCGCTTCATGTATTAGTGATACCTGCTAGTGCACCTTTCATGACTTTTGTTGCTATTAGTTGCTTATGTTAGATTCGCGTTGTACGTGCATACTTGCGATTACCTTCATATGTTATTTACTATTCACGAGTTAGCAACTCACCCCAGTTATGCCACAGTGTTTGCATGTTGTTCCCCAGTCGAGGCAGGCTATTCATTTATCTTATCATCTTTTGCTGCGGATACCGCATCAGCTCACAGTGTGCAGTTTGCTTAGGTGCTTTTTGTGGTTATTCGTTGTTGTATTGTATATTCGTTGTATCCTTGTACTCTCCATCTACTATTTTCATGTTAACTTAGAGACTTGGTGAGGACGATATTGTATATTATTTTGTGACTGGGTTGTCTTTTATACAGTTTCCATTTTATCGTCTTTTATTTCTTCTCTACGGCGTCGTATATTTGTTGTGGTGGTTGTTTTCCGCCGTTGGGCATGGATTTTCTCCCGTTGGGGATGCTTTACTTTATATTTATATTGTACCCATTTTGGGGTTGGTTTTTACAAAGGAGGTGCTGCCGAAATTTTAAAGAAAGTAAATTGGAATTAAAGAATTTATACTTGAGATTTTCAAAAGTTTAAACAATGATTCTTTTCTTTTCTTTTCTTTTAATGGTTTAGATTTCTGGGTTTTGGCTTTCTTTTACTGCTTTAGGCATGTAGACGTTGCGTAGTATTAGGGCCGTCACGTGCCAATTTCGGGTCGTGACAAAGTTGGTATAAGAGCGCTAGGTTTTACCTTTCGGAGTATAGGATGACCTTGGTATGATGGAGTAGGTAGCTTAAGCAGAGTAACGTAGTGTGTGTATGTCCGTGGCATACTCACGATGCGGTACTCCGCCTAAAGTGACCTAAGTACAAATTGCTTGAAATTCCTTCCTTGATGGTTCATATCCTTGTGATTCGATTTCCGTGTTCTTATCGAATCTTATTTCCATTTATAGCCTTTGCCGCCAATGACTATGGGGACTTAAAGTGATGCGGCGAGGGCCGAGGTCAGAGTTGGTTCGGGTGGGACGAGGACTGACCTGGATGGCACGCTCGTTGCACAGGTGCAGATGGATTCGCCTTCGACAGATAATATCGCTAGGCTTGTGGCAGAGATGCAGGACAAGCGCCAGACTATGAGTTCATTGGGTGAGGCCGTTCGAGTGCAGCGACAGGAGGTTGTCACCCTTGTTACCCAGTTGTTCCTGGCGATCAGCACGCAGCATTCCGTCACCTACGTAGCACCTATGGATGCAGCCCTAGTTGACGAGACACGTCTTCCTGAGACTTTGAGTGTTCCGGAACAGTGGAGGACTCGTACCGGTGTACCAGCCCAGAGACAGAGACTTAGTCGTCGAGACAGATTTCGTGACCATCGCGGGAGTAGCAGAGGTTTACGACGAGGACGGTCGTTCAGCTCTCATCCCAGGAGGGTCAGCAGTCGTCGCGTGGATGTTTTCGATGCGGGAGCCTTCATCACTTCGTCATACATTGTTCCTTAGCACCGCGTCAGGCTTATGTGCAGAGAGGTCGTGGTCGCAGAGGATTCGCTCAGAGGGGACAGGTTGGCCGAGAAGGATTTCAGCCAGTTGCGGGTAGGGGGCAGACACGAGAGTTTGCTTCTACTCATCGGGACATGCGGGCGTCCAATGCAGAGTTTCAGGTATTCTAAATTCGTATGTTCTGTTGATGTACTTGTTTGTTTTACACACATGTGCCGTGGTTGGGATGAGAGTCGGTTAGCTAGATCAGCCGTTTGTTGTGTTAACTTCTGTCAGCGATTCTTTTGTTGCGCGACACGTAATTCAGTCGTGTGCCAATCGGATAGGAGATAGAGATTCGTCCGTCGTTTTGATCCTTCTAGAGATGTTGGATTTGACGTTCTCCTGGGCACGGACTGGTTACTTACGTGCTATACGTCTGTGGACTGCCGAGAGAAAACAGACAGGGTTTGTTTTCCAGGCGAGTCAGTTCTTGTTGTGCATGGGAGGGCAGTGGTGCCGCCTCACACAACTTGAATTTAGCCTTTTTCGTGAGTCGGCTTTTGAGGAGAAGATGTCGAGGATTCTCGGAGTTCATTCGTGATACCGGAGCCACAGTGGGTTTGTTGGACTAGCTTTCCTTCGTGCGAAAGTTTTCCGACGTTGTTCCAGATGAGCCGGCGAAGCTTAGGGAGCTTAAGAATCTGCTGTAGAGTTGTTTGTTGGGGGGCTTGTGCATATGAGTGTTTCGCATTTGGGGAGCTCCTATTATGTTCGTCAGGAGAAGGACGGCAGTTGAGGTTGTGTATCGATTGATTGTCAATTTAACCGGCTTACGGTGCGGATAGGTATCCTTTACTCGCATTGACGATTTCTTCGATCAGCTTCCGAGTGCGAGACATTTTCTAAGTTTGTTTAGGATCAGGTCATCATTGTTGCGGGTTCGGAGTGATGACATTCCGAAAACTGCCTTGTGCGTGCTACGGGCTTTGTGTGTTTTGGTGGTGTCATTGGACTCACCAATGCCCTAGCAGCATTCGTAGAGGTGATGAACCAGATTTCTTCAGGCCTTTCCTCGACCGGTTATTTTTGTGTTATTGACGACATTCTGGTCTATTCAATGTGTCGTGAGGGACAGGAGTAACACTTGAGGATTTGTTTTGCAGACATTGGGAGAGCCCCAGCTGTTGCTAGATTCTCGGAGTGTTCCTTTAGGCTTGTTTGTGTTGACTCCTAGGACTTGTAGTTACGGGAGACGGTTTTCGTATGGTTCCGAGGAAGATCGAGTCCATACAACTTTGGACCAGACTTGTGTATGGACGGAGGTCCGCAGATTTTTGGGCTTAGCAGGTTTTTACCGCCGTTTCGTGCAGGATTGCTAGTGTAGTGCTGCACCGTTGACTGAACTGGCCGGAAGGGAGGTTTCTTTTCTTTGGACTGAGACATGCGTGCGGAGTTTTTCAGCAGTTGAAGACTTGGTTAACAACTGCATCAATTCTTTCTTTGCTTTCTGGTTCGGGCGACTTTGTTGTCTAACTGTAATGTTTCGCGAGTGGGGCTCGATTGTGTACTGAGGTGACACTATAGAGTTATCGCTTTTGCTTCCCTACAACTGGAGGAAGTACGAGCAGGATATCCCACTCATGATCTGGAGATGGCCGCGGTGGTCATGCGTTGGAGATTTGGAGACACTACTTGTTCGAGAGCCGTGTCAGATTTTCACGGACCACCAGAGCTTAATATACATCTTCCTGCAGCGGATTTTGATTGTTGAGATAGACTTCTGCAGATTTACAGTTCTTGTTCGATCGTTGAGTACAACTTAAGTTCACCTCTACTGAGGGGACAGCTGGCTCATGTCTGCGCCCGACCACTTTTCCTTAATCGCTTTCGTGAGGCACTGCCACCGATGCTTGTTCGTCGGAGATACTTGAGCATACTTTGCTGGGTAATGATTCGGAGTCCTTGATTTGTGACCAAGGTGTGCTACGTTTAGGGACGCATTTGTGTACCTGTTGCTGATGGGTAGAGACGCGAAATCCTAGAGCAGGCACATCAGTCAACTTTCGGTGTTCATTCAAGTTCCACCAATTTGTAGCGTGACTTATGAGATAGTTACGGGTGGACAGGGGTGAAGATTTAAGTTTCGGATTTTGTTTCAGGGTTCCTGTCTTTTTACGTGCTAAGGTTGAGCATCTGAGACCGGCTAGAGAGTTGCATCCTTTAACCATTCCGGAGTGGGAATGGGAGCAGGTCTCCATGAATATTCGTTATAGCGTCTAACCAGGTTTAGTCAGGGTGTGACTCCATTCGGATGCTAGTTGTCCGGTTATACTCGGGTTGCTCAGTTGTTCTTTGTTAAGTTTGTGCGTTGCACGGAGTTCCTTCATGGGTCGTATCCAATGAAGGAACCCTATTCGATTGCCGTCTTAGGCAGGAGCTTCATGAAGCCTTGGGTACTGGTTGAGCTTTAGCTCCGCCTTTCCATCCGCAGGATGATGGTTTTTTGAGAGCGGGCTATACCGACTCTGGAGGATATGCTTATGGGCGCGTACTAATTGTTGTCGGCTGTGGGGATCGTCACTTGCCATTGTTAGGGTTCTCCTTCGATAGCAGTTATCAGGAGGCACTCCAATTGGCAACCTTTAAGTTTAGTTGTTAGGTCGTGTCAATCTCCGGTCTATTTTTTGACTCTGCGTAAGTAGGATTTTTGGACCCCAGCTAGTCTAGAGATTTCGGAGAAGATCCAGTTGGTTCAGGTCAGGATGAGAGTGGCCCAGTGCAGACAGAGGTCTTATGCCGACCGTAGTGGTCGCAGACTTGAGTTCGTAGTGGGAGATCATGTATTCCTACGGGATTTTTCGATGAATGACGTGTTGAGTTTTAGGAAGTATCCCAGGATTGTAGGTACTTTTGAGATCCTTGAAGCGAGTTGGTTCCGTTGCCTATAATCTGGCACTTCCGCCCAGATTTTTGAGTATTCGCCCATATTCCTTGTGTCAATACTTCTCAATTACCTTCATGAACTTTTTCACATGATTCAGCTGTAAGTCCACGTTGCTCACCCCGGTTCTTACGGGGAGGCGAAAACGGCGAAAAACAATTTTTTGGCGCAAAGGCGACATGGACTAAAAGAAAGGATCTTTGCTAAACTACAAACCAGCAAACTACTTGAGGTGCTATCTACTATGTCATAGAGATTATACCTCACGATACCGGTCCTTCGGGTCTTCACTCCGCTGTCCTGCTCGTCCATCCACGCTCCGAGGATCGATCCAGATCTTGGTCACCTCCACGGCCTTCTTGAGTCAAAGACGATCCACCCGAGAGTTGTGCTCCGAGCTCCACCTCGAGCCGAGGCAACTAGGGCAACAAGATCGCTAGTCTTGATGTCCTAGGATGTGTAGAAGAGGTAGATGGAACTGTTTGTCTATTTGGATCCTTTTTCTCTCAACACATGAGATCAAAGGAATTTTAAAGAGGAGGAAGATGAAGGAGAACCATGGAGCTTTCTCATTTCATTTTCTTAAGAGAGAGAATGAGAGATCAAGAATGAACTAAGAAAATGAACCATGGTTCAATAATACACCAACATCATCATGACTAATCTTTTCATGATAAAGTTGATGGCAACAATTGAATTGACCATTTTCATATCCAAAAATAAAAAGAAAACCAAAGAAAACTCTAGACCTCTCATGAAGGTCCAAGTCAACTTTGGTCAAACGGTCAACAAAGTCAAGTATGGTCAAATGGTCAAAGCAATTAGCCATCACACAATTATCACTAAAAGGATTAGTAAATAATGTCCCCGGCTTATAATGGTTTTGACTGAACGAACTGCCAAAACCCTAATGAGTCCGCCTCAAAATGGTTTTGACCGAATCAACTGTCAAAGCCCTAATGAGGCACCTCCTCCTTCTTCGCTCCTCAAAACTGTGCATACACACCCGCATCCGCATTCCGTAGAATGCGAATGCACAGAAGAAAAAACAAATCCATCCGTGCAATACTAGGATCTGGCTTAAACCAAAGCCCACTAGTATTGCCTGCCCGAACAGCATACGCACACAAGTGCACGTAAGTGATCGTAGCCCTGCCGTAAAACCATACGGCCTCTACACGTTTCGCTCAGTGCAGGGAAACTCTCTGTGTGGGACTCTAAGGACTCGACACTACGCTGGCAGTGGGTTTAACCACAGATCGCAAGCGGCACTAGCTATACGTAACGGCCCCCAGGTAGATGTCGATAAGAAGGCCGATGAGGTAAACCCATCCGAACTCCAACTGAGCCTGTATGTGACAATCTCCGTACAGTCTGGTCTGTTCGTCTGAGAATATCGCATGGCGGGCCTATGGGGGTGGTAAACGTCAGTCCCCTAATAGCGGTACAAGTCGTGTCGGAGTGTAGCCCAGAACACCCTGACATAACACTGGAAATCTACCGGTCTATCTCGCTTGCCCTGGCCAGGGACTACTTGTGTAATGGCTCTCCTAGACACAGCGTGATATCAACCCCCAATACCAGGAGAGACGAATCTTGTCTAACCGTCACTGCGTCCAAGTGCTTCGGGACTGCACCCAACTACTACCTGTTTGCACGACTCCTTTGAGCCGTGATAGGGTAATAATCAAAGTACAGTGGGAACACACTCGAGGCGAAGTGATAGTGTCAAGTCAGTGGACTAAGCTGTACTCATGTCACCTGGGAACTGATAACTGACGATAGGTATAATACCAACCAACAGTTCCCGACGAGTCCTGTCCAGTGTACTCGTAACCTAACGAGCACCTGCATACTATCTCCAGTACGACGTACTGATGGCTGTGGGACAGACCATCTCCCCTGCTGGGATGAGAAGCGCATACGCTAGTCTACTCCGGAGTATCGATGCCCTGTCTCGATAGTCCTATGACTGGGGACCTGTATACGGATGTGCTTATAGATTACCCAACCCCCACAAGTGTGACTGCCATCACAACGCTGGTAATCAAGCAAAGATCCTAAGGGATCTACTAATATGTATAAGCGATATGCTAAAAGAAACACATGCACATATTGATGTAGAGACAAACCAAGTAGCATACTACCATTTTGAGCAAGATTGTCTTTACAACTGTGAATATCCTAAGCTTCCATCAATTAATATACAAACTAGTATGATACAGTAATGGCCTCTAGGGCATATACACTAACAATCTCCCACTTGCACTAAGGCCATGTACTGGTGTATCGAAGACCTATCATCTCGATCAGCCGCTCGAACTGAGTCTAGGGTAGGGCCTTCCTGAGTGGATCTGCAGTGTTATCCTCCGAATCTACTCTCTTCACCTCGATCTCCCGGCGATCTACGATTTCCCTGATCAGGTGGCACCGCCTCAAAATGTACCTGGACTTCTGATGGGACCTGGGTTCCTTCGCTAAAGCTATAGCGCCTTTGTTGTCACAATACAGCGGTATTGGATCAACAATGGTAGGAACCACCTGAAGCTCCGTGAGGAACTTCTTCATCCAGACAGCTTCCTTTGCGGCATCGCAAGCAGCTATGTACTCTGCTTCTATAGTTGAGTCAGCAACGGTTTCTTGCTTGGAACTCTTCCAGCAAACGGCCCCTCCATTGAGGGTAAAGACATAACCCGACATGGACTTGGAGTCATCCTTGTCACTCTGGAAGCTGGAGTCAGCAAAGGCCTCGATCTGGAGGTCTTTTCCGCCATACACCAAGAACATCTCCTTAGTCCTTCTTAGGTACTTGAGAATGTTCTTTACTGCTATCCAGTGTTTCTTCCCTGGGTCCGACTGATACCGGCTTACAACGCTCAATGCGTATGCTACATCTGGTCTAGTACATAACATCGCATACATTATAGAGCCTACCGCAGAAGCGTAGGGTAAAATAGACATGCGATCCCTTTCCAAATCAGTCTGGGGAGACATCTCTTTGGATAGGGTGATCCCGTGACAAGCTGGTAAATTACCGCACTTGGAATCTTTCATACTGAATCTTTTCAGTATGGTGTCGATGTACCTGGACTGTGAAAGTCCCAACATCCTCTTAGATCTATCACGATAGATCTGGATCCCCAGAATGTAGTTGGCATTGCCCAGGTCCTCCATGGAGAACCTCTGTGACAAGAATCCTTTGACTGACTGTAGCATAGGAATATCATTTCCTATTAGGAGAATGTCATCCATGTACAAGACGAGGAATACCACAGTTCTCCCTACAATCTTACTGTAAATTCATGGTTCATCTGGGTTTTTGATAAAGTCGAATTCCTTGACAGTATCATCAAAGCAGATGTTCCAACTACGCGATGCCTGCTTTAGTCCATAGATGGACTTGAGCAACTTGCACACGTTACCGCTGCCCCCACTCTGAATGAATCCCTCCGGCTGATCTATATAGACGCACTCTTCTAAACTTCCATTTAGGAAAGCCGTCTTTACGTGCATCTGCCAGATTTCATAATCGTGGAAGGCGGCAATGGCAAGAAGGATCCGAATAGATTTGAGCATAGCCACTGGAGAAAAGGTCTCGTCATAGTCCAAACCAGGTCTTTGACGAAAACCCTTTGCAACAAGTCTAGCTTTATTGGTTTCAACCTGCCCATCTACACCAATCTTCTTTCTGAAGATCCATTTGCAGCCTACGGGTTTTACCCCTTCTGGAGCAAAGTCCAAAGTCCAAACTTTTTTGGTGTGCATGGACTCTATCTCGGTCCGCATTGCATCCAGCCATTTTACCGAGTCACCACTCTAAATGGCTTGTTGGAAGCTAGTAGGCTCACCATAATCAATAGTGCAATCCTCTCTATCCCCGTCTATGAGAAAACCGTAGTATCTTTCGGGTGGATGAGACTGCCTACTACTCCTGCGGAGTGGCGCTGGGATGTCTGGTTCCCTGAACCTTCTGGTTCTACTAAGGTTTCAGTAATAGCTCGTGGTTCTAGAATTTCTTCCAGTTCTATTGCGCTCCCACTTATCCGATTTTCCAAAAACTCAGTTTCCAAGAAGCGGGCATGACGAGAAACAAAACCTTTTGTTCCTCTGCGTAATAGAAAAGATACCCCTTTGAGTTCTTTGGGTATCCCACAAACTTACACTGTACTGAACGTGCCTCGAGCTTGTCCGCATGCTGCTTTTTAACAAAAGCTGGACACCCCTATGTCTTAAAGTGTTTAAGATAGGGTTTCTTCCCACTCCACATCTGATATGGTGTGGTAGGCACTGACTTAGTAAGAACTTGGTTCAAAAGATATGCAGCTGTTTCTAGTGCATAACTCCAGAAGGATCGCGGTAACTCAGCCTTACTCATCATGGAACAAACCATATCCAATAGGGTTCGATTCCGCCTTTCCGATACACCGTTGTGTTGTGTTGTGGTGTGTATGGAGGAGTAAGCTGAGAGAGAATTCCATTCTCTTTTAAGTAGCCCAGAAACTCGGCACTCAAGTATTCACCACCTCGATCAGATCTCAGTGTCTTGATACTTTTGCCTGTTTTTTTTCAACTTCATTCTTGTATTCCCGAAATTTCTCAAAGGCCTCGGATTTATGCTTCATCAGGAAGACATGCCATACCTAGAAAAATCATCTGTGAAAGTAATGAAGTATGAATAACCACTTCGCGCATGTATAGACATTGGACCACACACGTCACTGTGTATGAGTCCCAAGAGCTCGCCTGCTCTTTCTCCGTGTCCAGTGAACGGAGTCTTTGTCATCTTTCCCATGAGACAAGATTCACAAGTGGCATAAGACTGGTACTCGGACGGATCCAAGTATCCTTCTTTATGTAACTTTGTTAACCGTGTCTCATTAATGTGACCCAGTCTACAATGCCATAAGAAAGCCTGATTAAATTCCGGAGACTTTCTTTTAAGTGTGTTCTGGACACTGAAAATCTGAGCTTGATTCAATACGTATATCCCATTTTTTAATGTACCTGACCCAATCAAAACTTGATTTAGGTGGATGTTGACCACATCGCTTACAAAAGTAAAATCATATCCTTCCTTAAAAAGTAAGGATACAGATAGGATATTACAAGTCGCACCTGGTACATAAAAACAGTCACGCAGAATCAATATCTGCCCAGTTGTCAGTCCAAGATGATACTCCCCTACGGATTCAGCGTACATGCTCATTCCGTTATCAACCCAGAGAGTCATATCACCTATCTTGATAACCCTACGGTTTCTCAGAGCCTATAACGAATTACAGATGTGAGATCCTGATCGGTATCCAATACCCAGGAAGTAGGGTTAACTGACATACAGTTCTCTATTACAAAGACACCCGAAGCCGAAGCCACAACATGCTTCGAAATCTGGCTACTGGCTTTGCTAGCCCTGCAATCCTTCTGCCAATGTTCATTCCCGTAACAATAGGAACGTCCCTCTTTTACTACATCCAGTCCCGAAACTTCTGCCCTTTCCTTTCCTTTTACTTCCCTGGTTTCTTTCAGGGTAGAAGGTAGAGACTTTAGAACCAAGTCAGCATCTGACCCGTTCTTCAACATGGTCTTCAGGTCCGTGAGCTTAGAAAAGCTGGTCTCTATAAGGACGGTGTCCCCTACAGATGATTCGATAGCCAACCTCGCTTGAAGCAATTCGTTCGAGGTCTCATATCTTGCGATACGAGACTGCTCTCCATTTAAATCTTTGTTATGGAGGAAGATAGAAACTAAGTCCGTCTTCTCGTGCTGCCTCTGGTAAGCACCATCAACTGAGGCTAACACGAGGCACTTGGCTTTCGCACAGTCTTTTTCTGATGTTTTACGGATATCAATATCCGTGACAGGGGAAACTGGTCCTGAGACGGCAGGGGTTGGATTAGTTAAAAGGTGTCCCAGCTTGTCATGGGCAATGGACATCTGGACAGACCTTTGCCAGTCATAACAGTCAGATTCAGTCATTTTATTATCTAGATGTAACCTAGGTGTGGTCACTGGGTCACTGCAATTAAGTGAGAGAGAAGAAAACACTCAGCATGATGCTCTTGCAAGTTTAGATTGGTTTTTAATTTATCTAAACAGGATGGCTCCCTCTGTCTCTCGAATCCCTCCTCAAACCATAAAGGAAGAATTAGTCAGGATCAATCTCACCGTACAATACTTGCTTAACCGTTCAGCCAGGCCAGTGTCGGTACTTCGAGGGAGGTTTTCCAACGCTTTCGTGAAGTTCCTTAATTAAGTAACCTTTTATCCCTGTGGGCATAGCCCCGCTAATACCTTTCTAGACACCTACTTGGTTTATAGCATTGATCGTTAAGTGAGAAAGTTCCCGAGGAGTAGCATATACTCACAATAGGATCGGTATCCAAATATCATCGTGTGATAAAACTGAAGAAATCCTACCAGAATCATCACACTCCAAATGGTATGCAGCACTAGTAAGTTTCAGTATATTTAGAAACTCCCGATGTGGATTTTTGCCCGATGCTCTTATGACCTTGACTAAGGCCAACAAATCATAAGTCACATGTCAAGTTCTACCCGTCGTTGTCCAGGTTGATTTGAACCCACCCGTATATACCCTTGACTATGGCTAACAAAGTAATACTACTGTCCCAAACCAACGCATCTATCTATGCAACATATGAATACCCACCAGCTACCAAACACTGTGCCTTGACTAGGGCCAACAAACACAGCTTGAATACCGTTGGATATTCATATGAAACGACGGAGGGCTACCAATGGTTTTGGCGAAACCGTGAACGTAGTGAACTTGATATAATCGATGGACGAGATAGCTTTTAAAAGGAGTGGTCCAAGCTCCGCGTTTAAAAGTTGGTTTTTGAAAAGAACCGAGTGGTTTTGAAAGTGTTTCAACGACTTTACTTTGGTTTATTTTCTTGCATTAATTTTAATGTGTCCCATCATTTAGTCCTACCATTGCAGAAAACAACGAAAATATGACGTACGCTTATGCCATCAGCATTCGCCACGAGGTCCCGTCATCACCCGTTAGGTTACTTAACTAACGACAGAGCTGGGGCTGGAATAGCGCGGATGCAAAACATAAGCAACGTCTAAATAGATATCATATATAGATATATACATTCGTCAGATGCAATGATAGCCATTTCAGATCACAGATGAACACTTTGGATATACTAGGAATCCGCGATTCGTTCGAGCCTGCAACGAAAAGCGGATTACACGGTCGCGATGAATAGCCAAACCCTACCCTAGACCCCTACGAGTGCGGCAAACTACCCGCCAAGTACCCAAAGCGAAGCAACCTCCCTCAACAACGTGAGTAGGCCACTCGGCACTTCGAGATACCCGGTAGTTTGTGCACCCCACCTTGGGTGTATCCTAGGAGCAAAAACAGTAAAAGAAATTATACAATGGCGGCTACAACCTCATCCCGGATGTGCGGCCATAAAATAAAATTACATCAATTACAAATTTTGCATGAATGAAAGAAAAAGAAACTCTCATCTCACATCCACCCGGCTATTCATCCACGACAATCCAACGAGTTCATATCCACAAACCATCAACATTACAGATCACAGATTTGTATAACCCCCACTAATCGACGTATAGCGATTAGCAGACGTTCAATACATATACCACATCACAGATAATATCCATTAGCCAAAGTCTACGGAATTTCGATCAAAATACGGATTTGTAACCACCCCAAAAATAAATTTGTTCTCTGGAAAATCTGGGTAGAAACAAACTATACTAAAATTCCCAAAACATCCAAATAAGAACACTGCACAAAATCCGGTCCACGGCCGAGTCAACTCGGCCGCGGATCTGCGACAGAAAGCATGTCCTTGCCGCGGATCTGGGGCGCTTTGACTGAGTCACTGGATCGTTTTTGTTCTGTGTTTTTACAAAACCCTGAGCCGATTTTTCATGTATGTTAAATAATTTTTAGAGCAGTATAAAAAATCGGCAGAAACATGGTTTTTCCGGACGTGTTTTGCGATTTTTTTTTCCGATCGAAATTCTAAACACTTCGCTAACTTGCTAGTTTATGTTTAGCTAGGCTCTGATACCACTGTAAGTCCACGTTGCTCACCCTGGTTCTTACGGGGAGGCGAAAACGGCGAAATTTTTTTTTTTGGCGCAAAGGCAACATGGACTAAAAGAAAGGATCTTTGCTAAACTACAAACTAGCAAACTACTTGAGGTGCTATATACTATGTCATAGAGATTATACCACACGATACCGATTCTTTGGATCTTCACTCCGCTGTCCTGCTCGTCCATCCATGCTCCGAGGATCGATCCGGATCTTGGTCACCTCCGCGGCCTTCTTGAGTCAAAGACGATCCACCCGAGAGTTGTGCTCCGAGCTCCACCTCGAGCCGAGGCAACTAGAGCAACAAGATCGCTAGTCTTGATGTCTTAGGATGTGTAGAAGAGGTAGATGGAACTGTTTGTCTATTTGGATCCTTTTTCTCTTAACACATGAGATCAAAGGAATTTTCAAGAGGAGGAAGATGAAGGAAAACCATGGAGCTTTCTCATTTCATTTTCTTAAGAGAGAGAATGAGAGATCAAGAATGAACTAAGAAAATGAACCATGGTTTAATAATACACCAACATCATCATGACTAATCTTTTCATGATAAAGTTGATGGCAACAATTGACTAGACCTTTTTCATATCCAAAAATAAAAAGAAAACCAAAGAAAACTCTAGACCTCTCATGAAGGTCCAAGTCAACTTTGGTCAAACGGTCAACAAAGTCAAGTATGGTCAAATGGTCAAAGCAATTAGCCATCACACAATTATCACTAAAAAAATTAGTAAATAATGTCCCCGGCTCATAATGGTTTTGACCGAACGAACTGCCAAAACCCTAATGAGTCCGCCTCAAAATGGTTTTGACCGAATCAACTGTCAAGACCCTAATGAGGCACCTCCTCCTTCTTCGCTCCTCAAAACTGTGCATACACACCCGCATCCGCATTCCGTAGAATGCGAAAGCACAGAAGACAAAACAAATCCATCCGTGCAATATTAGGATCCGGCTTAAACCAAAGCCCACTAGTATTGCCTTCCCGAACAGCATACGCACACAAGTGCACGTAAGTGATTGTAGCCCTGCCGTAAAACTATACGGCCTCTACACGTTTCGCTCAGTGCAGGGAAACTCTCTGTGTGGGACTCTAAAGACTCGACACTACGCTGGCAGTGGGTTTAACCACAGACCGCAAGCGGCACTAGCTGTATGTAACGGCCCCTAGGTAGATGTCGATAAGAAGGCCGATGAGGTAAACCCATCCGAACTCCAACTGAGCCTGTATGTGACAATCTCCGTACAGTCTGGTCTGTTCATCTGAGAATATCGCATGGCGGGCCTAGGGAGTGGTAAACGTCAGTCCCCTAATAGCGGTACAAGTCGTGTCGGAGTGTAGCCCAGAACACCCAGAGATAACACTGGAAACCTACCAGTATATCTCGCTTGCCCTGGACAGGGACTACTTGTGTAATGTCTCTCCTAGACACAACGCGATATCAACCCCCAATACCAGGAGAGACGAATCCTGTCTAACCGTCACTGCCTCCAAGTGCTTCGGGACTGCACCCAACTACTACCTGTTTGCACGACTCCTTTGAGCCGTGGTAGGGTAGTAATCAAAGTACAGTGGGAACACACTCGAGGCGAAGTGACAGTGTCAAGTCATTGGACTAAGCTGTACTCATGTCACCTGGGAACAGATAACTGACGATAGGTATAATACCAACCAACAGTTCCCGAAAAGTCCTGTCTAGTGTACTCTTAACCTAACGAGCACCCGCATACTATCTCCAGTACGACGTACTGATGGCTGTGGGACAGACCATCTCCCCTGCTGGGATGAGAAGCGCATACGCTAGTCTACTCTGGTGTATCGATGCCCTGTCTCGATAGTCCTACGACTGGGGACCTGTATAAGGATGTGCTTATAGATTACCCATCCCCCACAAGTGGGACTGCCATCACAACGCTGGTAATCAAGCAAAGATCCTGAGGGCTCTACTAATATGTATAACCGATATGATAAAAGAAACGCATGCACATATTGAAGTAGAGACAAACCAAGTAGCATACTACCATTTTGAGCAAGATTGTCTTTACAACCGTGAATATCCCAAGCTTCCATCAAGTAATATACAAACTAGTATGATACGGTAATGGCCTCTAGGGCATATACACTAACATCAGCATCAGACCAATTAGCTTGGACGCGATATTTCGTTCACCAGCAGCCGCTAGTTATAGTGGATCAGCAGGTGGAGGAACTTCGGTCAAGGGTCTTGCCGTCTGTGAGGGTTCTTTGGCGTAGCTGTATAGTGAGGTGATCACTAGGCAAGTTGCGAGCGGGATTTAGGAGTTTTGTACTCATCTTCTTGAAGGTACGCGTAGATGAATTTCAATTCGGGGACCGAATTTCTTTACGGGGGGAAGATTGTAACGTTTCAGAATCGTTTTGCGAATTTTTCCGTTTTAGGGCAAAATAGTCGGTATTTTCTATTTTAACCCAATTTCGATCAAACGTCCGTAGAAACTTTCCGGCACCTAGTTTTGCTAAAATAAAGCTAGTGCGCGAACTTTGAGGGTATATGGGAGGTTTTGGTTCAGATAGAATTTTTCCCTATTTAAATTATTATTTTAATGCTTTATTTGGGCACTTTATTTGTGGTAATTGTTTTTTTATGCGGGTAAATTACTACAGATGGGTTTGTATGCTAAACTAATCATTAGAAATATGTTTAGAACCTTCTCTCCAAATATCTTGATTTTTGGTGGAATTAATGGATTTTTTTATAAGAAAATGGTGAATAATGCTATTTTTGTTTTATTATGCAAATTATTGTATTTTTTCCTTCTAGAAAACTCCACACAAAACCTAGCTTCCTCCTTGGCCGGCCACAATCATTCCCTTGCTGCCCTTCATCATTTTTGCTTCATTTCTTCTCAGCTTTCTCCAAATAAATCATGAAAAATCCAAATTAATTCATAGAAATTCAAATAAAATCCAAAGCTTCATTCTTCTTCACAAAAGTTGCTTGGATCTTCGTTCTAGTGAGGATTTTGGAGGCTAAAATTTGGTTTTATTCTTGATTCAAGTGGTGTTCTTGAAGGTATAAAACCTTAACTCTAATCCCTTTTTTGTTGCTTAATATTTTATGCTAGCTTAATTAGATATTAATTTAAGCTTTAATTTCATGTTTCAAAATTCTAGAAATGGTTTTAGAAATTCAAGTTAAAGTTAAACCTTGATTTAAGTG
Organism: Agapanthus africanus; assembly: GCA_030015575.1. Lineage (NCBI taxonomy): Eukaryota > Viridiplantae > Streptophyta > Magnoliopsida > Asparagales > Amaryllidaceae > Agapanthus > Agapanthus africanus. The sequence continues at coordinate 223,149,345 of JASDDO010000006.1, forward strand.
TCTAATGTTTTTATTGAAGTGTTAATTTGTGATTAGAAAAGCTTAACCTAGTAGAAAATGTTAATTATTGTTAATGAATACTTTGTTTAATTATGTTATATTGCTTACTAGGTTTTTGCTAAAACTTATTTTGCAAGTGTTAAAAATATAGAATTGGTTTTGATAGCTTAGTTAAGCTATTTTAAGGTGTTTGTAATCGCTAGAAATGTGTTAGCTTGATTCTACTGCGAAATATTGCGATAAGTTGTTTTCTAGGTTTCGGGGTTTTTCCGACGTGGGTTCGATTAGTCGTTTCGAGGTTATATCTATTATATTACTCGTATTTATTTTGGTGTGTTGCACAATCGGGACTATCAGAGTCTAGGCATGGTGTTTCGTAGTTTAGCGACCCTAGTTAGTGATTTTGGCCGATGTCGTGCGCGATAGATGCGCTAAGTGCGCAGTGCATTTTTCAGGGCGTCTTCCTTGCGTTTCGTTGTCTTTTCGTCGTTTCAGGATATTTAGCTTATGTGGTGTGTTTGTGAAATTTTAGGTTCGTAGGCGGTGACTTCGGACGCTGCGACGAAGGGAAAACAGGTGGTAGGCTTCACTTAGCCATGAGCGTTGGTGAGTAAATTTAACATCTACAGGGGAATCGCCCGCATGGCGTAATGCGCCTGGGCTAAAGATGACTTGACTTGTCGCACATTCTATTTCATATTTAGAATTTGTGCATACACCTTATTGCTTAATTAATTGTTGTGCTTATACTAGTACCCTTAGGACACTGTACATATTATTGACGGCTCTTGTTGCACGAGCACTGATTGTATGCCACACACACCGTCAATAATTGTCATGTCACGCACAACACCCATATAGATATAATATTGTTTGGATAGGGACATTGAGACATTGATTTATATTTCTTTATGCATATGACATATAGCATACCTGTATACCTACATGCTTACACATATGCCTTGACATGCTTACATGATAGTTACCTGTATACCTATAGAGTATTGTACCATTAGTGATAGGTATATACACACTTCATGACATAGCTACAGGTATACCTTGCACACATACTTCACTTATACCCAGGGGGTATATTATATCATTACTTATAGGTAGATACATATACCTTGCTATACCTTTTTGTTTACACATATATCTGGTTATAGCTACATGTTTACCTTTACTTGATATTATTTAGAATTGGAGAAAATAGAAACCGCATGATATTTTATATTAACTTGTTACAGTTAATTAGCCGCTTTCCCTTTATATGCTTTCATTACAGTTTTATGTTGCATATATTATATTCATGGATTTTCGCATTGAGATATGGATTTTTCATGATGTTTTCTGGATTTGGGGACCGTGGGAGTTCATGAAATTATGTATTATTTGAAAAAGCCGGTTTCCCTTGATATGATATTTCAGCAGCCACCATGAGATTTATCGGTTCGGATATATATACCCCACGTAAGGAACGGAGGGGTCCATGTGCGGGTACATGGTGGGGCCCGGAGGTACCCCGGGGCAAGAATCTCAGTGAGGAGATGAGTTAGTGGGGGAACCATACTTTCCGGTGACATTACCAATGACTCGGCGGTTATCAGGGGGATACCGACGGGAGTCATGTGCGTATGGATGCGTCGAGAGGCGAGGGTCAGAGTTAGGCACTCGAGCTTTCGGCATAGCTATGATACGTACCTATCAGGGGGCCAGTCTTGGTGACAGCACCTGATAGATCAGCATTTCTATGTCGATGCTTGACACATTGGTTTTATGATATTTCTTTTTACTGCTAAGTATATATAACAATGGAATGAGACGCTGTTATATATGCCTTTACACCAATATTAGTGGAATGGGACGCTAATATATATGTATTGATATCGATTTATATACATCATTATATTTATTCATGCAAATATATTTAGAATGTTAGAGATTTATTTGATATTGGATTTGGGATATAGGTGATTCATTTGATATTGGATACAGGATGCATATGAGATTGCTGATTTTATACATTCAGGATATATGAGATTTATTCGATATTGTACATTAAGGATTTGTGAGACTTATATGATATGAGAGCCAATTTGGGGGCTGATTTGAGGAAATTGGGATTTGGATTGTCTTAATCGACTTTGATCCAACCACGATGTCAGGATTCCGTGGAAATGACATGTTTCATTCCATACTCCACATTTATTGTTTATGCACTGCTTCATGTATTAGTAGTACCTGATAGAGTACCTTCCATGACTGTTGCATTTACATACTTTTACTTTATATGCATTGCTTCATGTACTAGCAGTACCTGATAGAGTGCCTTTCATGACTGTTGCATATATACATTGTCATATCATCGCTTCATGTATTAGTTGTACCTGATAGAGTACCTTACATGATTGTTGCATACAGATTGTCATATTACTGCTTCATGTATTAGTGATACCTGCTAGTGTACCTTTCATGACTATTGCACACATATGACTTTTGTTGCTATTAGTTGCTTATGTTAGATTCGCGTTGTACGTGCATACTTGCGATTACCTGCATATGTTATTTACTATTCATGAGTTGGCAACTCACCCCCGTTGTGCCGCAGTATTTGCAGGTTGTTCCCTAGAGTAGTCGAGGCAGGCTATTCATCTATCTTATCATCTTTTGCTGCGGATACCGCATCAGCTCACAGTGTGCAGTTTGCTTAGGTGGGTTTTGTGGTTATTCGTTGTATCCTTGTACTCTCCATCTACTATTTTCATGTTGACTTAGAGACTTGGTGAGGACGATATTGTATATTATTTTGTGACTAGGTTGTCTTTTATACAATTTCCATTTTATCGTCTTTTATTTCTTCTCTACGGCGTCGTATATCTGTTGTGGTGGTTGTTTTCCTCCGTTGGGCGTGGATTTGCTCCCGTTGGGGATGCTTTACTTTATATTTATATTGTACCAATTTTTGGGGTTGGTTTTTATAAAGGAGGTGCTGCCGAAATTTTCAAGAATGTAAATTGGACTTAAAGAATTTATACTTGAGCTTTTCAAAAGTTTAAACAATGATTCTTATCTTTTCTTGTCTTTTAATGGTTTAGATTTCTGGGTTTTGGCTTTTTTTTACTGCGTTACGCCTGTAGACGTTGCGTAGTATTAGGGTCGTGACGTGCCAATTTCGGGTCGTGACAGTGCACGAGTAAAATCTCACTCAAGTGCATCCGATGCGCACAAAATCCAATATCAGGCGCCTAATATGCGCAAAAATCCAACTCAAGTGCGTCAGGTTCGTATGAAACATCTAGAGCAGTAGCATGCACGAAAACAAACATCAAGTACAAACGCACACGAAAATACAAATCTGGTAAAATGAATGCTCAAGGACATAAATCGGGTGAAACCAATGTACGTAGTATAAATCTAGTGCAACTAATGCACGAATACCCGTCCGGTGCAACAAATGCATGAATTGTAAATCTAGTGCAACTAATGTACGAATACGAATCTGGTGCAGCAAATGCACAAAAACATAAATCTGGTGATTTAAGTGCACAAAATACAAATACAGTGCATCCAGTGCACGAAATACAAATACAGTGCATCCAGTGCACAAAACACATATCAATGCACTGCAAGCACATATAAGCTATACCGAGTGCAAAAATCAAATCGAGTGCGTACCAAACGCACAAAATCAAATCAACTGTATAAAATCCATGAAATCATAAACATGTGCAGCCAAGGCACAAAATCAATATCAAGTGCAATAGATATGCACAAATCACGACCCAACACAACGGCGTATAAAACATATATCAAGTGTAATACTATGCACAACATGTAAATGCCCAGTAGGTGCAGCCATGGTGCACAAAATCAATATCAGGAAACTCATCATCAAAACTCAAATCCGAGCGATATAAGCATAATACTCAGATCACAAACGCAAATCGCAACAATTGACATTGAGGTACACCTTCTACAATGTCGAAGAATAAATCGGTGCACCTAAAACCGGCAGAACAAGAACATCCGCTTGCATCCTACTCACGAATTGACGCCCTCTGTCTCTGGGTCCTCATTTTCTCCTCGGATTACTAATCTCGCAATCCATCGGCTCATCGTCCAGGTCAGGTGTGCTAACGGGATCGATTCTGCTCCGGCACTTCTCTGGTCATCTCTCGGCCAAGTATCACGGCCACTCGTAAAGCAGCACGTCACTGGCGTCGGCCTCTGGCTCTCTGAATACATATGACACAATTGATCCTCGGTGCAATTCTCATCGCAGCAGTGTCCTGGAAGGAACCTGCTCAAGGTCTCTTCCGATCTCGCCTATGCCGAACATACGGAGGTTGGTACTCTTGCATAATCTTTTCTCGCTCTCTGGACATCTGCGTCCTCAGCACAGCATTTTCTCGGGAACTGGTCGCATCCCAACGCCTCTGTAGACATATCCGATCTCTAATCTCAACGGGGAGTAACAACAACTCGTCAGCATCTCGCACGAACCTCTTGTTCTACTGGTCTTTATTATCGTTCACTTCGACGTCATGTCATGTTATCAGCGTGCTGCAATGGTCCTCGGCTACAATCAATCCGGAGTCTCTCGCACGGACTTGAAATTACGAACTCGGTATCTTCATCACTCTGTAGAAGATCTCTAGCCGAACACGTCCTCGGGAACTCGTTCCAACCATCGGAGGAATACCTAATACTCGTCCGTTCTCGATCAGCTCACAATGCATCTGGGTGAGGTCCTCTTTCTGGAGCTGGTCAGCTTGCCGATCTCTTATCACATGATATTCAGACGACGTCAAACTTTTCGATCGATTTGTCAAAGTCCCATAATTCCCTGAAAGCTCAACACCTGAGCACAGTCTAATAATATCCAGTACATGCCACAGTACCTATGGATCAACCGTAGAATGGCAAACCTAAGCCTCACTGATGGTACCGCTGAACTGCTGCAAACCCTAAGGTTCAAAAGCGTTTCCATGGTCATTATGTCGAGTTAGGGTTTCATTCTTCTAGAGGGTCCACAGAATTACTTGCATGTTCCTTCGAATACTTTAACTAGGAAATATGGGTTTCTGACATTCGTTCGAACTTTTTAGCTTCGCCTAGACCACACGTGAATACCCTTCGTCCGCATTCTAAACAATTCCTCAATCCTCAAGGAAGGACGATACACCAACGGTCATCTCTGGATCGGTCTACTCTAGATCTAAGTAAGACTCTCCACACTGGAAATCTTCAACTCAACTGGGCATGCGTCGGCGCATCAATCTGACGAAATCGCCTTCAGCTCTCAACTTAGGATAGAATAGCTATCGTCTGCCGTATCTCTGCCTGGAAGCTCCAGCGATCTCAGCTCGTATGCTCTGGAGGCGACATCCTATCAATCTTAGCAACTGCTGGGTCATCTGTCTACACGGTAGACGACATCACAATCTCTAAGGTAGGCTGTACATCAACAGTCCTCTCGCAACTGGCATCTCTAACAATGGCCCGATCATCCGGTGTAAAACCAAACACTCGCCTCAACAAGAGGCCACAACACAAACACTACATCGAGACGTTCCCATGCCACCAGAAAACACAATGGTCAGTCCTCGTCCACGACGAGCTCGCCCTGACCGCATCACTAGTAGCAGCTCAATCCGCGCTCAAACCATGGTGACATGAACCTCAATCGAGTATCGATGAAAACAGATCAAAGGCATGAAAGGAAACAACAGATCCAGAATGGATACATGATCATAAGAAGAAACAGCATCAATGAAAGTATGATCATGGAAACGAACAGAATCAAGGATCTCAAATGGATGTATAATCATGGGTACGAAGAGAATCACAGATCTCAAAATATGTACATCCTAAGGTTTCTTAAGTGGAGTATCGTACCGTAAATATGCCGTGGAACATACATACGGTACGTCACTCTACTCAAGCTACCTACTCCATCAATCAAGGTCAGCCTATGAAACGAAAGTTCGGGTCTAATACCCCCCGTTCAACTCTAAGTTCCATAAGGTCAAGCCTAGGTTCCGAAATACATACCCGCCCTAGACTCCGTATAGTCAAATATAGACTCGAACCAAGGTTAAACCTAGCGCTCTGATACTAACTTTGTCATGATCCGAAATATTAGCTCGTGACCAGCACTTCAATCACGCAGCGTCTAAAGGCGTAACGTAATTCAAGTAAGCTGAAACCCAGAAATCTAAATCTTTTTAAGAAAAATAAAAGAGGTGAAGTTTTGAAACAAAGGTATAATGAAATCAAGTTTTCTTAAATGCATAGAAAAGGAACATGAATAATGCAAGTGAAATTTACTAGTTTGAAAACATGTTTCGTCTTTGAAAAATTTGGGCCGCACCTCCTTTGTATATTTTGATCCAAAACCACAATACATGATAATATAAAGGCATACCAAAGCGGGAGCTAGCTCTTCGCCAAACGGCGGATCCACAACCACGCAAGGCATAAATATAAGTATACGACGCCCAACGGTGAAGTTCACCACAAAAGATAAAGAAAATAAGCAATACATCAACCCCAAAAACGAACATAAAACCCATCGCTCAAGTCTCACAACTACAAGTCTTGCTAAGTCTCATTACTTATACAAATACTAGTTTGATTTGATGGAGTTGACTAAATACAATATGAAATATAAATACAAGAGGGGGCACGATACAAATTTCCCGCCTACCAAAGAAAAACTCCCGAATGCAACTGTGTGCCAGCGAAGCCGCTACTGATCTATACGGTCAACCTGCAAGAAACTGTGGCACAACGGGGCTGAGTTTCCAACTCGTGAGTAGAAAAACACCAACAAGTAGAAATTGAACAAACTACGACTCCTAGGTCAACTATATCATAAAGGTAATGCTATGATACCTAGGGTGACTGTATCTATATATATGCCAACAATGTAATCAATACTTATATGTATGCGGATATAATCCAACAATATAATCAATGTAAGTATGCATGTGGATCTCGTCCAAACATATAATCAATGTCGGTATGCGTGTGGATCTCGTACACGTGTCAACCAATGACACAACAATAACATGCATATAAATATCGTAAAAGCGTATGCATGTAAATATGAGGATATAAATCAATGTGTGTCCCTCGCGAGACATCAAAATCATGGAACCTGAGTGTCCAACACCGACACTCGAAAACATCATGAAACTCGTGTCCAGCATCGACACAAAAATGCTCATATATCTCGGGCTCCGTCAGTCCGGATCGGCCCTCGGGCTCCGTCTGCGGGATCGGCCCGCGGGCTCCGGCAGAACGGGTCGGCCCCTATCCATCTCTCGACTCCGGTCGGTATCTTCCGGATAACCGCCAGGTCTAACCAATCACCGGTAGGTATTAGTCACTCTGCCAGGCTCATCGTCATCCCCATGAAATCTCTCTCTCACCCCGAGGTACCATACCGGGTCCACCATGTACCCGCAATCGGCCTTATCCAGCTCCTCGAAACGGGTTTCACATGTCACACGTCTCAGAACCGAGAAAACGCATGGTGGACGCACTGAAATATCATATCAAGAGAAACCGGGTTTTTAAAATAGTACATGCTTTCTTTTGAAATAGCCATGGCTCTCAAATCCAGAATATTTCATGAAAATAGCATATCTCAAAGCGTAAAAGTGTAAAGCATGATGTATGCGACATATAACAGAAATGTAAGCATGTCCGTATATCATACAACATGGAACAGTAATATGCACATATCGAGGGAAAACCGCTCTTTTAATTGAATCCAGTTTTAAAAATATATCATGCGGTTCCCAAATCTCCAAAAATCGAAGGCAATATCGTATAAAAGTGCATATGTGTATGTACCCAAGTATGGATGTACAATATGTAGCTATAGCAAGTATATCATGCAAGGAGTCATATCCTGATGCAGCTATTCTACTGTGTAAGTGACATAGCAATTATCGATGATGAAGTGTGTGAGACGGCCAATCTGTGTAAGTGTAGCATACACATCATCGATAATGGCGTAGGTGTACTAGCACAGGTATATGTAATGCAATGAGAATAACATGAATGCAGCTTAATGTAATTCATCAGCTAAAAGCTATAAGGTACACATATATAACATGATTGAGTCGGTGAATCTAACCATCGGCATCTAGCCTCACGACATCACGTACGGTATAATCCATCGTACGACATCCTCTAGTCAAGGGTATGGATCAAACATCAAGTCAAACTCATCACGTACGGAAAATCATCGTACGGCGGCATTAAACCAATAGGGATCTTATCAGCCTATATGATAATAATGGGTATGGACTTAACGTCTCGTACGGCTGTCATGACCCGCAGGGTCCGGAACGTGACTGGCACTTAAGTTACGAAACGTCTCAAGGCGTCCGTAAATAAGTAAGCCAAAGCCCAGAAAACAAAACCCGATTCAGAAATAGAGTGAAGGAAAAAACCAATTTTAATGCAAGCAATTTAATCCATTAAGTCACATCAAGCCTTTTAAAAGCAACTTCCCTTTTTCAAAAATTTCGGCAGAGTCTCCTTATAAAACAGGCCCCCAAACGGGTACAAAACAGGAGTATAAAAGAATAACATATAATATGGCATCCCTAAGCGGGAGCTAGCTCTTCTCCTCAAGGCGGTCACAAATCCCACGCAATGTAAAACAGAACCGTGCATAAATAAGCATAAGGAGCACAGTAAAATAACATGTCGGCTCATGTGAGCTCGACCCCAAATACAACATAAAAATCCATAAGTCTCACAGCCTCGTCTCTAGGTCAATATACAATAATCCAAATAACAGGTACAACTGATACAGTAGATGGAGTGCTCTAGATACAATGAATATATAAGTTGGTACAAAATGATAACATAACCCACCTATGAGCAGAAGCCTCGAGTCCAAGCAAAAAGAACAAAAGTAGCCAGTGCGTCCGCTGCTACTGTACTGACGGAGCGGACCAACAGAAAGACTGTGCCACAACGGGGGTGAGTTGCCAACTCGTGAGTAATAAATAACATCTATAATGGCTATCGCATGCAAGCACACAAGTATCTTAGCAGCTATAAAAAAGATATGGCAGGATGTACTAGCAGGTATGTATGCAACATGAATGTACTAGCAGGTATGTATGCAACATGAATGTAATAGCATATTATGTATGCAACATGAATGTACTAGCAGGTATGTATGTTACATAAATCAACTCATGATCTTAACATGTAAGTATAAGAATCATTCTTTCTTTTTTTTATTTGAAACTCTTTTTAAATATTAGCATAATACCCATAGAATCAACAAGAATCCGTGTCCAGCAACGACACCTCAAAACTGTCTCAAATCTCATATATCCATGTCATAGTATCTCTGGCCTCAGCCGTCCAGCTGACCCATTTCAAATATCAATATCTGATCATCTCGCGGCCACGGTCGGTATCCTCTGGATATACGCCGTACGAAACAGTCACCGATAGGTAATCCATCCCCTGCCAGGCTCAACGCCATCATCTGCGATCTTCTTGCCCTGGGGTACCTCACCGGGCCCACCATGTATCCGAGACGGTTCATCCAACTCCTCGAAACGGGTCTTGAAAACCACAGCAAACTCATGGTGGACGACACTTTACATCACTAGAAAACCGCAACTTTTCATATTTAAAAAGGTAATAAGTTTTATAAATCTTGCGGCTTTCCCCCGAAATCCAGAAATATCATAAGTCTCAAGAATCATCATAAGTGCATTTGTCAATGATCATGAATGCATATGTTATCAATAATCAAGTTGCAATGTATGATCTATGGACTAGGCATGAACAAATGATGTAATGGGGTACATGCATGTGAAAAGCAATTTTACAATTTCATTTTAAGGATTTAATGCAATAGCACAGGTTATGAGCATCCATTGATAACATGTTTCAGATTATAAGTTATCTAGTGTTGTGACATGGCAATTACCAGGGCGTGTGTGTACACATGAATAGTGCTCGTGCTGCATAAAAAAAAACCCTGGCAATGGTGCAGGTGTCCTATGGAATGAGTTCATATATGTAGGTGAAGCATATAGATCCTGAACGTAGCAATTATCATGCAAATATTATAATTTCTAACATCACTAGCAATCTCTTAATTTACTAAATCTATCGGGCGACTTGCGCCATCCATACGATTGTTCCCCGTAAATGTTACATCTACTCACCTGTGCTCTCGCGCTAGGTGTGTCCGACCACCTGCTTTCCATTCTCCGCGGCGCTCGAAGTTCCCGCCGGCGAACCTAGAATTTACAATAGTCACACACATAAGGCAAATCCTGTAAAAATGCGATATATCGATCAAAAGGATAACGCGTGCGTGAAACTAAACGCGCGTGCACTCGATACGTCGCGACGTGCGTAATCTCACCAGAACCACTCCGACACGCTGTGTCGCGCAGCGCGCCACAGAACCACGCATATCACACACGTGTCGCATAAGTTTAAAAACATCGATAAAAGGTTTTATGCTCCAGATTTTGACTCTGGTCTAAACATAAAAAGTTGCAGATACCAAAATCCCTATCTACACAACAGACACCTACAGGTAAAACCCCAGCCCCAAACCCTACCTTCTGGCCGCAATTTGCGGCCAGATCTATTAAGTCTGCGACCATAATAGGGAGAGGGGTCCCCGTGCTCTGTGTGTGTGTCTGACATGGTCACTGTGCTACATTCTTCCTAATTTTTACCTGAGACACCCGGGTCAAGAGCAGATTCCAGATATCCTAAAAAGTCCATATAAAAAGCTAAGTTGCACCAAATTGCAACGATCAGGTAATTTGATGGAATCAGGGGAAAATCCTAAGCTCACTGTCCTTAAGAGCACCTAGTCAAGCTATATAATCAGTAACAACCAACACTTGGCCAAGTCTCACTCAAAAACACCAAATCTAGCACTAAACTACAATATAAACACTAACTAAACTAACTATTACCTAAGTTAAACAAGCAAGGAAACAAGTGTTAGAGATATACCTCTAGAGAATCCTAGGACGTAGGAGAAGAGAAGAAGAAGAAGAAGAAGAAGATGGAGAAGAGGCCACTGCTAAGTGCTGCTACTGCTATTACTGTTGATGTTGCTGAGGTTGCTACTGCTGATGCTTGCTGTTGCTATTGCTGAAGCTGCAGTTGTTGCTGTGTTGTTGTTGTGTTGGTTTTGTGGTGCTGCTGCTGATGCTACGGTGTTGTTGTTGTAGCTGCTACTGTTCTTGCTGCTGGTGTTGCTTCAGATGTGGCTGCTGCTGTTGTTTTTGATGATGTTGTTGCTGCTGTGGCTGTTGTTGCAGCTGCTGCTGATGTTTTGGGTGTGTGTGTGTGAGAGTGAGAGGGAAAGATGTGAGTGAGAGAGAGTGTGAGAGATAAAAGCAAAAGATTAAGAAATAAAATGGAGTCAACCCCCCTCACCCTCTCTCTTCATTAAATGCTAAGCATGCCTAAATCATCATGGCCTCTCTCTCTCTCTCTCACCTACCTACTAGTCAATCCCTAAAACAATTTAAATTTTAAAACTAAAAGCCCTTAATTAAACACAATTAACTTAACTAGATGGTTAATCCACAATGCTCATCTAAACATGGTTTAACCCTAGGTTTAACCCGAGTTAACATGCACATGTGTGTGCAGTCCAGATAAAAATCTAATAAAATATTCATAAAACCAGATAAATTATCTGAAACCCGTTTTGGTAAACTTTTTACCAAAAACCCCATATTAACACACAATTACCATTACACACAAACTCAGGTATTACAATCTTCCCCCTTTAAGAAAATTCGTCCCCGAATTTAAAACATATAGTTACGCGTACCTTCAAAGAGATGAGGGAATTTCTTCCGCATCTCCCTCGGCCTCCCAAGTGATCTCCTTACCATTCGGGCTGCGCCAAAGAACCTTCACAGACGGCAGGACCTTCGATCGAAGTTTCTTCACCTGCCGATCCAATATCTCTTTTGGCTGCTCGGTGAACGAAAGATCGCGCTCAAGCTGAACGGTCTGATGCTGAATCGTGTGAGAAGGATCATGAAGATATCTGCGTAGCATCGACACGTGGAAGACGGGTGAACATCTGGAAAGCTGGGTGGAAGAGCCAAACGATATGCGACTGCACTGACGTGCTCGAGAATCTCGAAGGGACCCACAAATCTGGGGCTAAGCTTTCCCTTTCGCCCAAATCTCATCACGCCCTTCATCGGAGAGACCCTCAGAAAAACATGATCGCCAACTGCGAACTCTAATCTGCGACGGCGCCTGTCTGCATACGATTTCTGCCTGCTCTGAGCTGCTCTCATCCGATCTCGAATCAATTGTACTTTCTCGGTCGTCTCCTGCACTATATGCGGCCCCAAAATACTGCTTTCGCTAAGCTCGGTCCAACAGACGGGCGATCTACATCTCCTCCAATACAAGGCCTCGAAAGGTGCCATCTGAATAGTATCCTGGAAGCTATTGTTGTAGGAGAACTCCACTAATGGTAAATGATGATCCCAGCTACCACTAAATTCCAAAACGCACGCTCTGAGCATGTCCTCGAGAGTCTGAATAGTCCGCTCTGACTGGCCGTCGGTCTGCGGATGAAATGTCGTACTGAAACTCAAACGGGTGTCCAATGCCTCCTGAAGTCTCTGCCATAGTCGGCTAGTAAACTGGGTGCCTCGGTCTGATACTATACAAGTCGGTACGCCATGCAACCGTACGATCTCGTCGATGTAAATCTGGGCATACTGAGCGAAACTGAAAGTGGTCTTCACTGGCAGAAAGTGAGCCGCTTTTGTCAATCGACCCATGATCACCCAAATGGAGTCGTACCCTCTCCTGGTCCTGGGTATACCCACAACGAAGTCCATAGAAATCTGCTCCCATTTCCACTCTGAAATAGGCAAAGGCTGCAACTCTCCTGCTGGCCTCTGGTGCTCATCCTTGACTTGCTGACAAGTTAGGCATCTCGATACGAAGTCTGTGACGTCCCTCTTCATCCCATCCCACCAATAAACATCTCTCAAATCGCGGTACATCTTGGTGGAACCCGGATGAACGCTGTATGTAGATCTATGCGCCTCCTTAAGAATCTCACGCCACAGTCCCTCAGAATCTGGTACGCACAGTCGAGTCCCAAATCGCAGTACTCCCTGATCATCGATCACGAACTCGGAATCTCTGCCCTGCCTAATCTGCTCCATGATCTCTGAAAGACGGTCATCACTGGGCTGTGCCTCTCGAATACGGTCAAGTAACTGCGGACGTGCACGAACATGCGCAAGCTGTCCCCCTGTCGGAGTGAACTCGAACTCAATTTGGCTGTCGCATAAAATCTGCCAATCTGCTGACGACTGCCTCTGTACAATGCTCAAACAAGATAGACTACCCCCGAGCCTCCTACTCAAAGCATCCGCCACCACATTGGCCTTGCTCGGGTGATACAAGATCTCGCAATCGTAGTCCTTCACCAGCTCCATCCAACGGCGCTGTCTCAGATTCAGGTCTCGCTGCTGAAATATATACTTTAAGCACTTGTGATCAGTGAATATCTGGCACGACTCGCCGTATAAGTAATGTCGCCAGATCTTAAGTGCAAAGACCACTGCAGCCATCTCCAAATCGTGAGTGGGGTAGTTCTGTTCATGTTTCTTCAACTGCCGTGAAGCATACGCAATCACCCGGTCATGCTGCATCAATACGCACCCTAGCCCCACTCGTGAAGCGTCACAATAGACCACAAATCCGCCTGATCCTGACGGCAATGATAATACCGGCGCCGTAGTCAAACAAGTCCGTAGCTGCTGAAAATTGTGCTCGCACTCCTCCGTCCAAACGAAAGGAACTCCCTTCCGGGTCAATCCGGTCAAAGGTGCAGCAATACGGGAGAAATCATGTACAAATCGCCTGTAGTAGCCAGCCAGGCCTAAGAAACTGCGAATCTCCGTAACTGATGTCGGTCTGGGCCACTGCTGAACGGCCTCGATCTTCTTCGGGTCCACACATATGCCATCTCTCGTAATCACGTGGCCCAAGAAACCAACGCTGTCCAGCCAGAATGCACACTTGGAGAATTTTGCGAAAAGCTGATGCTCTCTCAAGGTCTGCAATGTGATCCGCAAGTGCTGCTCCTGCTCCTCTCGGCTCTGGGAATACACCAAAATATCATCAATGAACACGATGATGAACAAGTCAAGGTACGGCCTGAATACACGGTTCATCAAATCCATGAATGCTGCTGGGGCGTTGGTGAGTCCGAACGACATCACCAAAAACTCATAGTGGCCGTAGCGCGTGCGGAAAGCTGTCCTCGGTATATCCTCCTGTCTAACTCGCAACTGATGGTATCCTGATCGCAATTCGATCCTCGAAAAATATCCTGCCCCCTTAAGCTGGCCAAACAAATCATCAATGCGTGGCAAAGGATATCTGTTCCGCACGGTATCTTTGTTCAGCTGGTGGTAGTCGATACACAAACGCAAACTGCCGTCTTTCTTCTTGACGAACAGGATAGGAGAACCCCATAGAGAAACGCTAGGTCGAATAAGCCCCTTATCTAACAAATCCTGCAACTAATCCTTCAGCTCTCTAAGCTCCGCCGGGGCCATCCGATAAGGCGGTATAGAAATAGGCCCCGAGCCGGGAATCAAGTCAATGCAGAACTCCACATCGCGCTCAGGCGGTAGCCCAGGCAGCTCATCAGGGAAAACATCAGGGAACTCGTGAACAACCGGGACCTGGTCCAACGGAACCTCTGCAGCTCGAGTATCACAGACATAGGCTAAGAATCCCTGACATCCCTTCCGTAGTAGCTGACCAGCGTGAAGAGACGAAATCAAGCTGGGAAGGGTGACACTGCGGTCTCCCTGAATAACAAGGACTGACTCTCCCGGAAAGCTAAATCTGATTGCCTTCTCACGGCAGTCCACAGAAGCATAACAGGTGGATAGCCAATCCATGTCCAGAAGCACATCAAAGTCCAACATATCGAGGAGAATCAAATCTACCAATGAATCCCTCTCCCCGATACGAACGGAACACAAACGAAACACAAAACGAGCGATAAATGACTCGCCTACCGGAGTAATAACTACAAGCGGCTGATCTAACGACGACGACTCACGGCCCAACATCGGTGCAAAGTGTGTAGAGACGTACGAATGTGTGGAACCTGGGTCGAATAATACCCGTGCGTCGAAAGAACAAACTGTCAAGGTACCTGTCACAACGGCGTTGGATGCTTGCGCATCCTGCGGTGTCAAAGCAAACACTCGGGCCTATCCTCCGCCAATAGCGGGCTGACCTCGACCTCTGCCTCTGCCTCCTCGTACTCTCTGAATAGGACCGCTGCGTCCACGGCCTCTGGGTGCACCTAACTGGCGTGGAGCATCGCCTGTGGCAGGAAGGAGAGCTCTCTGAGGAGGAGGTGGTGATGGTGGTAGGGTCACATGTGGAACTGTCGCCGCTCCCTGTCGTCTCACCGGACAGTCTCTGACATGATGGTGCGGACTCCCGCACCCAAAACATCCTGGAGACGCCTGTTGTCCCTGTGGATAAGAACCATATAGCTGATCTCGTCCAACCCCTCTGCCGGCACCATCTCTCGGAAAGGATCTGGCATGATGCCTCTGATCTGGCATACCGGTACGAATCCTCTTCGGCCCAGAAACGGTCGAAGTCACTGAAATACATGCCTCCATCCGTAATTCCGTATCCATAGCAGCAGAATAAGTGTCGAAGTGGTGGGCGCCGATGGCAAGAAATAGCTGGGCGTCAAGTCCCTGTACGAACCTCTTCACTCTTTTCTCTTCGGTATCCATAAAATACGGAGCGTATCTGGACAGCTGCGTGAACTGAACGTCATACTCAGACACCGTCATCCCTAAAGTCTTGATCAAGGCCTCAAAACTACGAGCCCTAGCGTCACGAACGCTCTCTGGAAGGAAGCGAGCCAGAAATACTGCGGTGAACTCGGTCCAAGTCATAAGAGGTAGACCTGCAGCTCGACCTCTCTCGACGGACTCAAACCACGTCTGCGCAAGGCCCTCTAAACGGAAACTCGCCAGCTCTACCCATCGATGCTCAGAACATCTGAGCGAACGGCAAATCCTGGCTAACCTATCAAGGAATGTCTGTAGATCTTCCACCGTATCTGTGCCGGTGAATACTTGAGGTCTCAGTCTCATGAAATCCTGCAGCGATACTGGGATGGCCACGGTAGTAGTGGTAGGAGCGACTGTCTGGGCAGCAGGTACAATGGTCGTCTGTGATGTGGTAGGTACGTCCTCCGATCTCGGTGCACGACTAGCCTATACTAAGGATCCCACCATCTGTCATAGCTCCTGCATACCTCTCATCATCTGTCGTAGCTCCTCCATACCAGACTCAAGCCTATCCATGCGGCCTTGGGAAGGCGGATCAGTCTGTCCCTGAGGCGTAGGTATACCACCCTGCTCGGTCCTCGTCTCGGAAAAGCCTGCTCGGATCTCATCTCGGGCAGCAGCCCTCTGAGCTCTCTTAGCCATTGGTGGCATAGTGGCTGTTACAAGAACAGGATAATAAGAATAGTGCAATAGAATCATAGGATACATGGAATTAAAGAAGGAATTTCAAGCAAGTATATCCTAAAGTCACCTAGGCGGAGTACCGTATCGCAAGTATGCTGCGGACATACGCACGCTACGTTACCCTGCTTAAGTCAGTTACTCCATCTACCAAGGGTCATCCTACACTCAGAAAGGTAAAACCTATCGCTTTGATACCAAATTTGTCACGACCCGCAGGGTACGGAACGTGACTAGCACTTAAGTTACGTAACGTCTCAAGGCGTCCGTAAATAAGTAAGCCAAAGCCCAGAAAACAAAACCCGATTCAGAAATAGAGTGAAGGAAAAACCAATTTTAATGCAAGCTATTTAATCCATTAAGTCACATCAAGCCTTTTAAAAGCAACTTCCCTTTTTCAAAAATTTCGGCAGAGTCTCCTTGTAAAACAGGCCCCCAAACGGGTACAAAACATGAGTATAAAAGAATAACATGTAATACGGCATCCCCAAGCGGGAGCTATCTCTTCACCTCAAGGCGGTCACAAATCCCACGCAATGTAAAATGATACTGTGCATAAATAAGCATAAGAAGCACAGTAAAATAACATGTCAGCTCATGTGAGCTCGACCCAAAATACAACATAAAAATCCACAAGTCTCACAGCCTCGTCTCTAGGTCAATATACCATAATCCAAATAACAGGTACAGCTGATACAGTAGATGGAGTGCTCTAGATACAATGAATATATAAGGTGGTACAAAATGTTAACATAACCCACCTATGAGCAAAAGCCTTGAGTCCAAGAAGAAAGAGAAAAAGTAGCTATTGTGTCCGCCGCTACTGTACTGACGAAGCGGACCTGCAGAAAGGCTGTGGCACAACGGGGTTGAGTTGCTAACTCGTGAGTAATAAATAAAATCTATAAATGCTATCGCATGCAAGCACACAAGTATCCTAGCAGCTATAAAACAGATATGGAAGGATGTACTAGCAGGTATGTAAGCAACATGAATGTACTAGCAGGTATGTATTCAACATGAATATACTAGTAGGTATGTATGCAACATGAATGTACTAGCAGGTATGTATGTCACATAAATCAACTCATGATCTTAACATGTACGTATAAGAATCATTCTTTCTTTTTTTTATTTGAAACTCTTTTTAAATATCAGCATAATACCCGTAGAATCAACAAGAATCCGTGTCCAGCAACGACACCTCAAAACTGTCCCAAATCTCATATATCCATGTCATAGTATCTCTGGCCTCAGCCGTCCAGCTGACCCATCTCAAATATCAATATCTGATCATCTCGCGGCCACGGTCGGTATCCTCTGGATATCCACCGTGCCAAACAGTCAACGGTAAGTAATCCATCCCCTGCCAGGCTCAACGCCATCATCTACGATCTTCTTGCCCCGGGGTACCTCACCGGGCCCACCATGTACCCGAGACGGTTCATCCAACTCCTTGAAACAGATCTCGAAAACAACAACAAACTCATGGTGAACGACACTTTACATCACTAGAAAATCGCAACTTTTCATATTTAAAAAGGTAATAAGTTTTATAAATCTTGCGGATTTCCCACGAAATCCAGAAATATCATAAGTCTCAAGAATCATCATAAGTGCATGTGTCAATGATCATGAATGCATATGGTATCAATAATCAAGTTGCAATGTATGATCTATGGACTAGGCATGAACAAATGATGTAATGGGGTACATGCATGTGAAAAGCAATTTTACAATTTCATTTTAAGGATTTAATGCAATAACATAGGTTATGAGCATCCATTGATAACATGTTTCAGATTATAAGTTATCTAGTGTTGTA
This sequence comes from Agapanthus africanus, assembly GCA_030015575.1. Lineage (NCBI taxonomy): Eukaryota > Viridiplantae > Streptophyta > Magnoliopsida > Asparagales > Amaryllidaceae > Agapanthus > Agapanthus africanus. The sequence continues at coordinate 223,167,759 of JASDDO010000006.1, forward strand.
ACATGGCAATTACCAGGGCGTGTGTGTACACATGAATAGTGCTCGTGCTGCATAAAAAAAAACCCTGGCAATGGTGCATGTGTCATATGGAATGAGTTCATATATGTAGGTGAAGCATATAGATCCTGAACGTAGCAATTATCATGCAAATATTATAATTTTTAACATCACCAACAATCTTTTAATTTACTAAATCTATCGGGCGACTTGTGCCATCCATACGATTGTTCCCTGTAGATGTTACATCTACTCACCCGTGATCTCGCGCTAGGTGTGTCCGACTACCTGCTTTCCTTTCTCCACGGCGCTAGAAGTTCCCGCCGACGAACCTAGAATTTACAAAAGTCACACACATAATGCAAATCCTGTAAAAATGCGATATATCGATCAAAAGGATAACGCGTGCGTGAAACTAAATGCGCGTGCACTCGATACGTCGCGACGTGCGTAATCTCACCAGAACCACTACGACACGCTGTGTCGCGCAGCGCGCCACAGAACCACGCGGATCACACACGTGTCGCACAAGTTTAAAAACATCGATAAAAGGTTTTATGCTCCAGATTTTGACTCTGGTCTAAACATAAAAAGTTGTAGATACCAAAATCCCTATCTACACAACAGACACCTACAAGCAAAACCCCAGCCCCAAACCCCGCCTTCTAGCCGCAATTTGCGGCCAGATCTATTAAATCTGCGGCCATAATAGGGAGAGGGTCCCCGTGCTCTGTGTGTGTGTGTCTGACATGGTCGCTGTGCTACAGTATTCCCAATTTTTACCTGAGACACCCGGGTCAAGAGCTGATTCCAGATATCCTAAAAAGTCCATATGAAAAGCTAAGTTGCACCAAATTCCAACGATCAGGTAATTTAATGGAATCAGGGGCAAATCCTAAGCTCACTGGCCTTAACAGCGCCTAGTCAAGCTATATAATCAGTAACAACAAACACTTGGCCAAGTCTCACTCAAAAACACCAAATCTAGCACTAAACTACAATATAAACACTAACTAAACTAACTATTACCTAAGTTAAACAAGCAAGGAAACATGTGTTAGAGATATACCTCTAGAGAATGCTAGGACGTAGGAGATGAGAAGAAGAAGAAGAAGAAGATGGAGAAGAGGCCACTGCTGCCGAAGTGCTGCTACTGCTATTGTTGTTGATGTTGCTGAGGTTGCTACTGCTGATGCTTGCTGTTGCTATTGCTGAAGCTGCAGTTGTTGCTGTGTTGTTGTTGTGTTGGTGTTGTGGTGCTGCTGCTAATGCTATGGTGTTGTTTTTGTAGCTGCTGCTGTTCTTGCTGCTGTTGCTGCTTCAGATGTGGCTGCTGCTGTTGTTTTTGATGATGTTGTTGCTGCTGTAGCTGTTGTTGCAGCTGCTGCTGATGTTTTGGGTGTGTGTGTGTGAGAGTGAGAGGGAGAGATGTGAGAGAGAGAGAGTGTGAGAGATAAAGCAAAAGATTATGAAATAAAATGGAGTCAACCCCCCTCCCTCTCTCTCTCTTCATTAAATGCTAAGCATGCCTAAATCATCATGGCCTCTCTCTCTCTCTCTCACCTACCTACTAGTCAACCCCTAAAACAATTTAAATTTTAAAACTAAAAGCCCTTAATTAAACACAATTAACTTAACTAGATGGTTAACCCAACATGCTCATCTAAACATGGTTTAACCCGAGTTAACATGCACATGTGTGTTCAGTCCACATAAAAATCTAATAAAATATTCATAAAACCAGATAAACTATCTGAAACCCGTTTTCGTATACTTTTTACCAAAACCCCCATATTAACACACCATTACCACTAAACACAAACTCAGGTGTTACAACGGCATATCACTCATGATTTATGACATTCTATATATATCTATATACCTATGTCCCAGGTCACATCCATAACAAACTCATATCAGGGGACCTGTCAAAACGTATTCTCTTTTCATCACATCTATATCTCATTAAGTCATCTTACAACAAGTCATTTTATATATACATCTACCTTATAGATCAATATCACACTACTCTAAAACTCATACCTATTCTAGTGCAACTACATGTCTATAAGTCGTGCTTCACATTCACTTTTCATATTCCTAAATTCTTCTCATATCTCAAAATATATATTCAATTACTAATATCATTTCTAACTATCTTTTAAACCATATCCCTAGTTTCCTAATCTAGGTTAACTTAACTATATTCTATGAATCGGTTTCCATCAAAAACTTGCGGGGGTGTTATACGCCATCCACCCGACTTCCCCCGTGGATATAGATCCACTCACCTAATCCTTGCTTGCCGAAGTCGATGACACTACGCTCCATCATCTAGGAATCCACGAGAAGGTACCTACAATAATACACAATCGAAATCGTTATTAAAATCGAATCCAGAAAACCGATACGGCATACGGCATGCTCATAAGTTAAAACTTATGGCCTACGCGTGCAAAAACAATCAAACAACCCTTTGTTGTTGATGTACAAACATCCAACAACCAACTACAAATCCAAATAGCAAAACTTAGCATTCAGGATACGGAAAACATAACAAAAAACCACACCAAAGTGCTCCCAGATTTTGACTCAGGTGAAATTGGGATGAACTAACAAGTATAGGGTGTAGTACATGGAGTGAATTAGCTATTGACCGAGTCTGGGCACCAAAACACCCAAACTGGACGGCCACATAGGCAGAAATTCCGGTGAGTTCGGGTCCCCCTGCTCAGATGGGGTCCGTCTCGTCAAGGTGGTCTCCTAGTACACTAATTTGGTCCCTGAAGTTGTTTGCTAAACTCAGAAATTCCCTGGGTTGCTCCAGATTCACTGTAGGCTCACAATTCCTCACAAAACCGATACGGCTAAAATCCTAAATCCGTATTTTGGTTTCTATTCTAAATTTCAGGTCTTCTAACAGCCACAAGAGTTTACAAAATCCACTTTTAAACCAAACCCTCTCTAGGGATTTCTATCTTCACAACCAACAAACCAATTCAACTTCTAAACTATCTAAAATATAAGAAAACTCAAAAGTAACTAAATGGAAGGGATTATACCTCATGGATGAAACTTAAGAGACCCTAGCTTTCTAATGTTATCAAAATCCCACTTTGTTTGGTCCATTGTGTAGAGGATGAAGAGGTGATCATTTTTTGTGAAAGGGGTATAAGGTTTTGAGGAAGGTTTGGAGATGATAATTGGGGTTGAAGGTGGAGGGAGGTGAGGTTGAGGAAGATGAAGAAGGAGGTGAAAAATGGTGGGGGGAAAGAGAATAGAGGCATCCCCCCCTCTTACCTAGTCTCTCACTCTCTCTCTCTCCAAGCATGCTTACCCTCATCATTATATCCCCTCTCTCTCTCCTCAATCATTCCTCTCAATTCTTTTCTCACCACAATAAAACCATAACATAAAACAACACAAATGAACATGTAACCAAATGAAACATGTCATGGTGCACTAACCATGAAAAATGTAGAAACACGGATTTGGCTTAATCGTGATTAGCAGTGCACTAATCGGGTTTTTATCCAAACTGCATATAATAAATTTTAAAAATGCCAAATACATTAAATATATTTTTAAATGAATAAATCATTTTAATCTCCAATTATTTCACAATTATTGGTATATATTTATACCCTTTTTCAAAAACCCCAATTTCGCAAATTGGCAGTTTTCGGGAAATATATTATTTTAATATTAAATTCCAAAAATAATATTTTATGTTTTTCTGAAATGTTACACTGGGGAACGTCGGGTTTCACTTGCGGCTCAAAGGAAACCCGGGGCTCCCAGATTATCTGTATTGTTCTGTGATGCTTATTACTTTTCTGTGATGTTGCATTTATCACGCCTGGAACGATTATTGTATATTGATATATATACTTGTAGATGTTGTATATTTTTTACACCCGCGCTAGTCCAGTCCCCGCTCTGTCGTTAGTTAAGTAACCTAACGGATGATGACGGGACCCAGTGGCGAATGCGGATGGCATATACGTACATTATATTTTCGTTCTTTTGTAGTGTGATTAATTGATGGGATTGTGTTGATTCAGATCAATGCAAGGAAAACAAACCTATTCGATGTTTTTGGAAAAATTTTCAAAAATTTGTTATTACAAGGACGTTCCCTTTTGCTTTGCACAGAGGTATTCGGTTATGATTATCCAGCACCTCATTCGACGAGGCAAGGGCCGAGATCCCTTCATCGGGAGTGTCCCCTTGGGCAGAGCTTTGCGTCAGGGTAATAACTTCACTATAGTCGATTACTTTTTGCTTTGCATCGTGGTATTCAGTTAGGAATATCCTGCACCTCATTCTACGAGGAAAGAGCCGAGATCCCTTCACCGGGAATGACCTCTTTAGCAAAGGTTTTCGCCGCTATATATTTATAAAAAGTTGTCCGGTTCCTTCAACGAGATCAAGTTCATTACGTTAAAGGTTTTTCGCCAAAAACCAGCTGTATCCCTCCGTCATTTCAGATTAGTATTGCTTAGTATTCGCGCTACGTTTGTCGTTGCTATTCACCGAGGCGTAGTGTGCAGTAGCTCTGTAATGCTTTTCTGTCGTATGGACATGTGGATTGGTTAGGAAGGTCGTACTACTTTGTTGATTATTAGTCAAGGGTCGTGCGGGTGGGTTTAACACAATCAAGATAATGATGGGTTGAACTTGAGTAGGACCTTTTGATTTGTTGATTATTCGTCAAGGTCACTTGGGTCCTAGGGGTAAAAATCATATCGGGAGTTTCTAAAGAAACTGAAACTTGCCAGGCTTGCGCATACCTTCTGGAGTGTGGTGACTTGAGTGAATTCCATCAAGTTATCATACGATGATAGTTGGATCCCGATTCCCACTGATGCGTTGGTTTACTCCTCGGGTGATCCCGACTAATTCTTCTTTCAGGTTTGGAGGAGAAGTTGAGGATACAGTAGGAGACATCTTGATTAGATAAAGTGATTAACCATTCTGATTTAGGTTAGACTGCACACTGAGTGTTTCTTTTCTCTCTCTCTTTGACAGCGACCATGACCCGACCGTAGACTATAACTCAGTAACCATGTTAACCGAACTTTCTTAAAACACTGGCCTTTGGATTGTCAGAGTTGCATACCTCATTGTCACTCCTACTTTTACCCTTTTCTTTTCTCCGGAACATTCCATATCACTACGCAGATCCCATTTTTTGATATAACCATCGAACTCGAAGAAACTTGTTTCAGATTCGAGGATGGTTTCCGGTTCTGGAAAAATTGAATAGGACTATTCAGTTGTCTTTTCCTTTTACCTTCTCTTAGGTTGTGAGGACTCCTAGGATTAGAGGAAGGTACACCTATTACGCTTATTGGATAGTCTTCTTCCAAACCATAGGCAGGTGCCAAAAGGTAAGGAATGAAGAAAACCAATTAGCCTAAGTGTGGTGTACATAAGGTAATAAGTAAAGACAAATAAAGGGATTAGAAAGAGGGCAAAGTAAAATGCTACTGCTATCATTCATGACGAAACTGAGTATATCATCGCCACTCCTACTTCACCTCTGCATTTCTCCTGAACACCCCGTATCACTATGAAGATCCATAGTTATTGGATAATCCATCGTATGGTTATATACGAACTCGAAGGAACTTGTTCCAGTACGAGGATGGATTCTGGTTCAAGAGAAATAGAATAAGGTTTATTCAGTTGTCTTTTATCATCATATTCTCTCAGGTTGTGAGTACTCCTAGAATTAGGAGGGTACACCTGTTACGATTATTGGATAGTCTTCTTCCAAACCATAGGTTAGTGCCGAACGGTAGGGAAGGAAGAAAAGCATTTAGCCTAAGGGTGGTGTATAGAAGGTAATGAGTAAAGACAAATAAATGGATTTGGAGAGATGGCAAAGAAATATACGGTTACAGTCATGAATCTAGATAGTGGAAGAGGCATTACTAGGAATACCTGGATACCCCTTCGAAACATTTTTATGTTTCAGTTTCACTGTGCGTTGTTAATAGAAAACTGATTTCTCTATTAGACCTTTACTCCAGGGTATGTATTTACCAGATTTGATTCTCACATCTGTATGGTTTTACAGATGATGAGTGGGAGTAAGTTATTGGTAATTAGGTGATCATCCTCATTATATCGGAATTCGTTGTAATTGGTGATATTTGAGGAAATCGCCTGGGTTTTTGCCGGACGGCAAATATTTGGTTTTGAATATCCGTTGTTATACACCAATTTCAATCTTATATATCTGTATATTTATTTTATAAAGTGAGATATAACCTTTTGAAATTATGTTCATGACATTTACCTATATCAGTTGATGGTTAGGTAAGGAGCATTAAACAACGGTATAATTCTTCTTAACCATAGTACAGTTTTCGACTTCGACGCACAGGGTTTGAGTTATTCAACTCAGGGGACTTATACAAAGTATTGTATGTTGTCCAGTGTCCATTAGGACAAGGGGGTTGGTCCTCGTACTATATTCTGTTTACTTGTGACTTCTCCAGTTTTAGACTAGTGTTTTGTAGAAATACAAGGTCCAAGTTTTGAAAAGTTATAGGTACAAGAATAAAGTAGAGAATCACGTATTGTAAGTATCGAGATTCTTCAAGGTGATCGAAGATGTAGATACTTGTGTTTGGTATTCAGTTGATAGTAATGGTTTTGAGAACTTGCTTCTCATTCAGGTTAGTCATATCTAGATGCACTCCTAAGTTGAGTAATGATGATCGGCCTCTCTCCATTTGGATGACATGCACTCGAGACAGCTGCATGATTTGAATCTGGTTCCAATTAAATAAGTGCCTCTGTTTCTATATTGTATATAGAATGGTTCATATCCTAACGATGTTAAGGTATTTGGAGTTGTCCGGCTTATGCTTAAAACCATACTGTGGATAACTCAAGGCACGTTTCTGTAATGGAAGTTTGTGGGTTATCCCAGGCTATGACGAGGGATGATTTTCTACCATCTGTAAGATCAATAATGATATTGTTCTTTACTCGCCACAGTTTTTCTAAAATGGACTTTTTCATAAAACAGTAGTGGGGGTATGGTAGAACTGGAAGTGATTCCAGAACCACAAACGATTACTGAAAATTTAATAGAACCTAAAGATTCAATCGGGTTTGACATTCCATTGGCCACTCCGCAGATATGGTGGGTAACCTCATACACCTGAGAGGTACTTCGGTATCCTCAAGGACGGTGACAGGGAGATTCTTGTTTACCCAGACTTGACACTACTATTGTTTCAGACTATGAGACCCGGCAGGAGGATGAGTATAGCGTCGTTCTAAACTATCTTTAGAAGTACACGTGTATATGAGTCTGCCAGAGGGTTGTTGTAGTCAGTGGGAGCAGTGGAAAAGTAGCTTGTGTCTATTTATAGACTAAAGCGGATATAGAGGAGATAGATCATGTAACGTTTTAGAAATCGTTATACGAATTTTCCGTTAAAAGGTAAAATAGGCGGTGTTTTTCCGTAAAAACCCAGAAGTGGTCTTTTTTCAGTATAGACTTAACTGCACCTAGTTTAACTAGGAAATTGCTAGTTTGCGGTTTTTAGTTGTCACTTGAAAATTTTAGTTCACTTAAATATTTTTCCTTAATTAAAATATTTATTGTAAGATTTTAATTATACACTTAATTAGTGGTAACTACAAATTTGATTGGGTTAATTATGCTAAAGTGAATCTATGCTAATTTAATCACAAGATTAAGCTTTAAACATTCTCTCCAAAATATCAAGATATTTGTTGAATTAAAGGAAAATTTTAAGTTAAATGTTTAAGAGATGGCATGGATGGGAGGTGCTTTAATGAGCATTAATTGGTGTTTTAGACTAGAAATTTCCACACATTTTCCAAACCTCCTCATTTTCCATGGCTTGGCCAAGCCCCCCTGCTGCCCTCCCTTTTCCTTAACCCCATTTTCACTTCTTCAAGCTCAAATAAATCATTAAAAATCATCAAATAATCCCACAAACTCAGATATAAATCCCTACACATTATTCCATAAGCCTAAACAAACTTGGATCCTCATGAAAGTTATCATTTTGGAGGCTAATTTGGAGTTTAGTTGCTAGTTTGTGAATCTAGTGGAGGTCTAAAATCCTAACCTTAAACTTTAGTTTTTTAAATCATTAAGCGAGCTTATTAGATGTTTAATATAGATTTAATTAGTATGTTTAGAAATTCATGAAAGAGTTATGAAGATCAAGTTTGGGTTTTGATTGGTTGAAATGGTTAATGGAAAAGTTTAGACTTGGAAAAACTTAACCTAGTTGTGAGAATGTTATTTGTTATTTTCCTAATTGTCTAATTAAGCTTAATAGCAAACTAACTTTTACTAAATCTTTTATGGGTGCGATTAAAATTGTATTAAAGGTTTGTATGACTTAATTAAGCTACTTGGCGATGATTGTGATCGCTAGAATTGTTTAAACTTCTAGACTTGAGCTAAAATGATGAAAAGTTGCTTACTAGGTTTTCGGTTAAATTAGGCGTGGGTTTCAATTGACGTTGCGATGTTATATATATTATCTTCCACGCTATATATTGTGTTGTGAATGTGCGATCGGTACGATCGGCGTCTAGGCTTGGTGGTTGCGTAGTTTAGCAATCCTAGCGGGGGTTGTGCCGATGTCGTACGTGTCTTGTGCACTAGATGCATAGTGTGTTTATCTTGTGGACGTTATCCTTGAGTTTCGTTATTTTTGTGTCGGCACAGGATATTTAGCCTTATGTGTTGTGTTTGTGAAATTTTAGGATCGCAAACGGGGACTTCGGACGCTGTGAAGAAAGGAAAGCAGGTGGTCGGATTTTCTTAGCTCGAGATCATCGGTGGGTAGATTTAACATCTACGGGGAAATCGCCCGTATGACGTTATGCGTCAGGGCTGGATATGATATTATAGCTGCATGTTTATACGCATATGAGTTGATTGCGCATGAGCATCATTGCATATTATTACCTGTTGTGCCTTGACTTGGTACCTATTGGACACAACACTATTACTGATGGTTCATGTTGCACAAGCACAAATTGTATACTACACACACACACCGTCATTAATTTCCATGACACGCGCTACATATATACATATGTGATATTGTATCGGTTATTTTCATTGAGGCAGTGATTCTTATTCCGTTGCGTATATGAAATGTAGTATACAGGCTATACCAACATGCTTACACATATACCTTGCTATAGCTACATGTACATCATGCATACATACTCACATGTACACCCACATACCTTGCTACAGCTACATGTACATCATGCATACATACTCACATGTACACCCAAATACTTTGCTATATCTACATATACCCCTAAGTGGCATTGTATTGTCATTTGACATTGAGACGTTGGATATTGTGCTATTGCGCTTATGAAATGCATCATACATACCTGCTTACATGTAGATACACATATCTTGCTATAGTTACATGTACACCTCATATGATGCTGCACTTGATTTCGAAGGAATTGGAAACCGCATGATATATTTTAAAACTGGATTCATTTAAAAGCGTGGTTTTCCCTTAATATGCTCATATTGCTGTTTTATGTTGCATACATAAGTTTTCATGGATTTACGCATTGAGATATGGATTTCATATGATTTATGGATTTGAGAACCGTGGGGGTATTTCAAGAAAATTATGTATTGTTTGAAAACCTGGTTTCTCTTGATATGATATTTCAGTGCATCCACCATGAGTTTTCTCGGTTCTGAGACTTGTGTTAGATACCCGATTCGAGGAGCGGATAGGCACCATCTGCGGGTACATGGGGGACCCGGTATGGTTCCCCGGGGCAAGAGCTGATTTTCATGGTATAGACGATGAGCCTGGAAGGCGTGCTAATACTTACCGGTGATAGTTTTTGGATCGGCGGTTATCGTAAGGATACCGACTGGAGTTATTTACGGACATGACATCAGGGCCAGTCGTGGTGACGGGGCCTGACAGATGAGTATTTACGTGTCGAGGCTGGACACTAGTTTTCAGGATGTTTCGAGTGTCGATGTTGGACACTCAGGTTCCATGATTTTGATGTGTCGTTGAGGGACACACACAAATATATATATATATATGTGTGTGTGTGTGTGTGTGTGTTGGGTTTACCTAGCACCCTATGAGAGGTTTGGAAGATCACATGTCACAAAGATCAAATTTTTATGGTGCTAAGTACACATACAAAGGATCTATCCTAGAAAATTAGGGTTTCAAATCTTTAACCAACATCATAAGTAACAAAGGCAAGGGTTTTGAGAGTACAACCTTTGTAGCTACCTTTTATAGACTCCTTGGCCACTTGAGAGTTGGAAAACGATTAGCTTGAGGTCTTCTAATGTCCACGACGATCCATCCGAAGCTCCTTTGTCCAAGCTAGCAACTTCACTTTGTCAAGAGAAAGAAATGAAGCTAACACTCTAAACAAATGGGCAAGACTTGGGTAGAATGGTGTTGTGGTTCTCTTTCTCACTTCAAAATCCTATCTTGTTGAGTATTTTGCTCACTTGAAAGATCTAGAGAGCAAATGGAGCAAGGTTGAAGAAGATGATGGCTTTTTTAAAGAAGAAGAGAAGATAAACACTTATGTGAAAATAGAAAAATATATCTATATATATTTTTCCCTCTTCATCTCAAACCATGGTTATCTTTTATGGATATTTATTTTACTTTAGTTAAAACACAAGAGAAAGATTAAATCATGGTCAAAAGGTAGGTGAACATGGTTAGGTCAAAAGAAGTGTAGAAACTAATCCATGAATTAATCTTATCTCTTTTCTTTTGTTTTAACATAAATAGAAATAATAATTCATAATATAAACCATGGTGTGAGTCTTATATTGCCACCATTTTCTATGTATAAACAACCATGATAGAATGATATATGTATGCATGTGTGCATGCACATCCATAGGTGGATGAATCAAGAAAGAATGCATACATGCATGCATACATCAAAAATACAAGAAAGGATTTTAAGTGAGAAACTAATGGTTAAATGATAAATCAACACTTGATTTATCAATCCGGCCATATCACACACGACATAACCAAAAGCAAGCCGCCCGATTAATATACGGTATCTCATACGCGCATTTTAACCGGGTCCATGTGCATATCGCATACACGCACCACAACGTTTCGCCTGGACTAGGTAACTCCTTTGTGGGACTCTAAGACTCGTCAATACGCCGGCAGTGGGTGATGATCATATCAAGCACCCCCAAGCCGCAAGCGGTCAGCTAAACGTAACGGCCACCCGGGTATTGAGCGATCAGAAGAAAACAAGCGAACCTGCTACAATTCCCGTCGAGCCAACCGGCAACACTACCGTACAGTCTGGTCTCTTCGTCAGGTATGCTGCATATCAAGCCTAGGGATGGTAACGTCGACCCCAATAACTCAATAAGTCGTGCCGGTGAATGGTCTATAACAGATCGAGAAACTACTGATAACACGTATCAGTAAATCTCAGCAGCCCTGGCCAGGGACTTACTGATATAACCAGTCGAGCACAGCACAGCATCAACTCCCAATACCGGGAGAGACGAAACTCCTCCTATCGCTCATTGCCTTCGTGTGTCTCGGGACTGTACCCAACGGCCACCTGTTTGCACGACTCAGTAGAGCCGTGGTAGGGTGGTAATCAAAGTACAGTGGGAGAGCATACAAGACTCTATGATGATCTCGGGTCTACAGACTAACATGTACCAGTGTCACCTGATAACTGCTATCCGACGATAGATATAATTCCATATAGGAGTTCTCGGTGAGTCCGTCCAGTGTACCCAGTCACCACTGAGCACCCGTATATGATCTTGATGTCAAACATCGATGAATGTGGGAACATCCATCGCCCATCATATGGGTCTAGTATCATATACGCTAGTCTACTCTGGTATATCGATGCCCCGTCTTGATACACCCACGACTAGGGAAATTTCAGGATATGCTTATAAAATACAGATGTCCCACTAGTATGATCTATATCATAATCACCGTAGTCAAGCCGATATCCTCAGGGCTTTATCAGCATGTATGAATGAATAAAAGCATGATCAAATCAACATGTAAGATAAAGTAGAACCAGATAGCATACTATCATGTCGAGCAAGAATGTACACTGAATATATATATATATATATATACATGTACAGATACATCCACTATCATATAATGACCTCTAGGGCATACATATATCCAACAATCTCCTACTTGCACTAAGGCCAGTTATTGGCGTATCTCATACCCAACATCTCAAAAAGTCGCTCATGCTGTGGCTGAGGAAGGGCCTTGGTGAGTGGATCCGCGGCGTTATTCTTTGTGTCTATTCTCTTAATCTCGATCTCGCGGCGATCTACAATCTCCCGGATCAAATGAAAGCGCCTAAGGATGTGTCTGGACCGCTGATGGGACCTGGGCTCTTTGGCTAACGCCACAGCCCCATTATTATCACAATACAATGGTATTGGATCAATAATGGTTGGAACTACTCCTAGCTCCGAGACGAACTTCTTCATCCAGACGGCTTCCTTGGCGGCATCATTTACAGCAATGTACTCAGCCTCCATCGTAGAGTCTGCAACGGTATCCTGTTTGGAGCTCTTCCAACTTACCGCCCCTCCATTGAGGGTAAATACAAACCCTGAGATAGATTTGCTGTCGTCCTTATCGCTCTAGAAGCTCGAATCGGTAAAGGCCTCCATTTGGAGATCTGCATTACCATATACCAAGAACAATTCTTTAGTCCTTCGTAAGTACTTAAGAATGTTCTTCACAGCTGTCCAGTGGTTCTTCCCTGGGTTGGATTGATACCTGCTTACAACACTAAGTGCATAAGCTATATCTGGGCGTGTACATAACATCGCATACATTATAGATCCTACTGCCGAAGCATAGGGTATAATGCTCATGTGAGTTCTCTCTTCATCGGTCTTTGGACAAGAATCCTTGGAGAGAGTGACTCCATGGCAAGCGGGTAAGGCACCCCGCTTGGAGTCTTCCATACTAAACCTTTTTAGGATGGTGTTGATGTACCTGGTTTGGGACAATCCCAATAACGTTTTGGATCTATCCCTATAGATCCTTATGCCTAGGATGTATGTGGCATCACCCAGGTCCTTCATGGAGAACCTTAGTGATAAGAAAGATTTGACCGACTGTAGCATAGGGATATCATTTCCTATCAGAAGAATGTTATCCACGTATAGTACGTGGAATGTGACAGCTCTTCCTACAGCCTTCTTATAAACACAAGGTTCATCTGGATTTTTGATGAAATCAAACTCTTTGATAACATCATCGAAACAGATATTCCAACTCCGTGATACCTGCTTTAACCCATATATGGATTTAAACAATCTACATGCTTTCCCGCTGCTCCCACTGTCAATGAAGCCCTCTGGCTGATCCATATAAACGCATTCTTCTAAATCTCTATTTAGAAATTTTGTTTTAACGTCCATCTGCCAGATTTCATAGTCGTAGTGAGCAGTAATAGCAAGTAGGATCCGAATGGATTTAAGCATGGCTACGGGCGAAAAAGTTTCATCATAGTCCAAACCTGGTCTTTGACGAAAACCTTTCGCCACAAGTCTTGCCTTATAGGTCTCTACCTGCCCATCTACACCAATCTTTCTTTTAAAAATCCATTTGCATCCTACAGGTTTTACCCCAGGGGGTACAATATCCAAAGTCCATACTTTGTTGGTGTACATAGACTCCATTTCGGATCTCATGGCATCCAGCCACTTCACAGAGTCACCACTCGTGATAGCTTGCTGAAAACTGGTAGGATCATCATCATCCATGATGCAGTCCTCTCCGTCACCATCAATGAGGAAACCGTAGTACCTCTCCGGTGGGCGAGAATTCCTACCAGACCTGCGGAGTGGCTGAAGTTCTTCAGTTTCTATTTCAACAGCCGGTTCAACCAAGTCGTCATTTGTAGTTTGTGTCTCTAGAACCTATTCTAGATCCACCATATTGCCATCATCTTTATCTGTGAAAAACTCTTTTTCCAAGAATGTGGCATGCTGAGAAACAAACACCTTTTGTTCCTCCTTATGGTAGAATAGATATCCATATGAGTTCTTTGGATATCCCACAAAGTTACACATGACCGACCGTGTCTCGAGTTTGTCCGGATTCTGCTTTTTAACATAGGCCGGGCAACCCCAAATCTTAATTCTCTTAAGAGATGGTCTCTTCCCATGCCATATCTCATATGGCGTGGTAGACACGGTTTTGGTTGGAACCCTGTTCAGTAGAAACGCTGCAGTCTCCAATGCATGCCCCTAAAATGAGACGGGTAACTCAGCATCACTCATCATGGATCGGACCATATCTAATAGGGTCCTATTCCATCGTTCAGACACACCGTTGTGCTGTGGTGTGTAAGGAGGAGTGAGCTGAGAGAGAATCCCATTCTCTTTTAGGAAGTTTGCAAATTCTGTACTAAGGTATTCCCCACCTCGATCTGATCGAAGCATCTTGATACTCAAGCCGGTTTGGTTTTCTACTTCTTGTTTATATTCAATGAATTTCTCGAAAGCCTCGGACTTGTGCATTAATAAAAATACATGACCGAATCTTGAGAAATCGTCAGTGAAAGTAATAAAGTAAGAAAAACCGCCTCTAGCCTGTGTAGACATTGGCCCGCATACATCACTATGTTTGAGGCCTAGGAGCTCAGTAGCTCTTTCTCCGTGTCCGGTAAACGGAGTTTTGGTCGCATAAGATTTATATTCAAAAGGATTTAAATATCCATCTTTGTGTAACTTGTTTAGTCTTGTTTCGTTAATATGACCAAGTCTACAGTGCCAAAGAAAAGCTTCATTTAATTCTGAAAGTTTTCTTTTCTTAGTGTGTTGTATACTGAAAACTGTGTGTTGATTTAGGACGTATATTCCGTTATTAAGTGTACAATACCCAACCAACATTTGATTTAGGTGAATGTTCATAACATTGTTTTGCAATACAAAATTATATCCTTCATTGTCTAACAAAGAAACAGATATTATATTACATAGCATACTTGATACAAAATAACATGGGTTCAAAACCAATATACACCCAGATGGCAACCCCAAGTGATACTCTCCCACTGCGACTGTATGTACATTGGAACCATTTCCAACGTGGAGAGTATGGTCACCTGTCTTCAAAACTTTGCTATTTCTCAGCCCCTGCATAGAATTGCAAATGTGAGAACCTGAATCGGTATCTAATACCCAGGAAGCAGAGTTTATTGAAAAACAGTTTTCTGTCACAAACACACCTGAAGCGGAAGCATCCTCATGCTTCTTCTTTAGGTTCAAGTACTCCGTACAGTTGCGCTTCCAATGTCATGTCTTGTGGCAAAACCAATAGGATTGGACTTTTCCTTATTCCCGAGTCTCCAGCCTTGGACTTTTCCTTTCCCTTCACCTTTTTAACTCCACCCTTAGGATTGGTGGGCTTCTTCTTTTTCTTTCCCTTGGCCTTAGCCTTTGGGCGAGAAGAGGAAGATTGTCCAATAGTTATAACGGGAGTTTTTACTGATTTCATAGTGCTCTCTGCACTCCTTAACATATTAAGGAGTTCAGGTAGCTCCTTCTGCATGCCGTGCATGTTGAAGTTAACTATGAACTGAGCAAAGGTGGAGGGGAGGGACTGCAGAATAATATCCGTATATTGTTCATTGTCCATCCTAGGTCCTCAAGCTCTTCTATAAGAGCTATCATCTTCAGAACATGGTCTCCTACCGGTGTGCCAGGGGCCATTCGCATCTGAAACAATTTCTTTGATGCTTCGTATCGTAATACGCGGGATTGCTCTCCATACAACTCCTTTGTATGGAGGAATATGGTTTGAATGTCCATATTCTCGTGCTGCTTTTGATGTGTATTGTCCATCAATGCAAGCGCGAGGCATTTGGCCGTGGCACAGTCAGCGTCCCATGTCTTGCGGACTTTAATGTCCGCAACTGAGGATTTTGGACCTGGGGTGGGCGGGGCTGAAGCCGTGAGGACATATGATACTTTATCATAAGTCAAGGCTATTTTCAGATTCCTCGGCCAGTCTTTATAATTGGTCCCATTCAGTTTTTTTTATCTAGTAGAAGCTTGAGTCCAGTCATTGGTATTTGCCATTAAGAGAGAGAAAAGAATACACTCAGCGAAAGCTCTTGCATAGATCAGATTGGTTATTATCTTGTCTAATCGATGTCTCACACTGCTTTAATCAAGTTTTGCTTTCAAACCTTAAAAAGAAAACTAGCCAGGATTAATTACAGTCTACAACTTCGCTAACCGTTCAGCCATGCCAGTGTCGGTACTTGAGGGAGGTTCCCCGTGCTTTCGCATGGACCTAATTAAAGTAAACCTCGTTTTCCCAGAGGCGTAGCCCCGTTAACACCTTTCTAGACACCTAATGAGTTAGCTAATTGTAAACTGTAAAACTCTCCTAGGAGCAACTATTGCCCACAGTGGGATCGGGATCCAACCATCATATGGAAGGTATGCAATCTCATTGCAAATCTCAACACTTGAAATTCCCGATATGATTTTTTCCCCTAGTACCTATGACCTTGGCTATAGTCAACAAATCACAAGTACTAGTCAAGTTCAGCCCGTCATTTCTTGATTAATCAGACCTGTTTACATGACCCATGGTTAAGGTCAACAAAGTCATATACCCATCCTAATTAATCTGCATCATATGCATTGTAGGAAGACATCACTTAGCTACCGTACACTACGCCTTGGCTAAGGTCAATAAACGTAGCACGAATACTAAGTACTCTACTTCCTAAAATGACGGAGGGTTGCGAATGATTTTTAAGAAAATCTTTAACGCTTTGAACTTGATATCGTCTTAGAATCAAATGGTTTTCAAAAGGAGTGGCGTGTACTCCGCAGTTTTGAAATATAGCTTTTTCATAAAGAGCCGAGTGGTTTTCAAATCTGATTCTACAACATCAATTTAGGTTTATTTTCTTTACATTAATCATATTAATGTAATCCCATCATTTAAGTCCTTAAGCCAATCACAGAAAAGAAACGAAAATAACATGTACGCTTATGCCATCCGCATTCGCCGCAATGTTCCGTTATGCACCGTTAGGTTACTTAACTAACGGCATACCGGGACGGGACTAGCGCGGGTGTAAAACATAACCAACGTCTACTATATATCTCATATATAATATATCATTCGTCTCAGATATCTCAGAACACAGGCAGCAGAAACATATATATATAATGTGGGATATACTAGGACGTCCGTATTTAGTATTTAGCCAACAATAGAAAATACGGATTCCACAGTCACGATAAATAGCCAAGCCCACACCCCTAGACCCCTACGAGAGCGGAAAGCGACCCTGCCAATCCTGGAGTTTAGGAGACCCGGTCTCGACTCCTCGAGATGGCCTCCCACGGAACCCCAGAACCCGGTCACTTGTGCTCCCCTCCTTGGGTCTATCCTAATGCGGAAAAGTAAATAAAATACAATACTGGTGACATCAACCTCAACCCGGAAGTGCCCCAAATAAAAGAATATTACATTACATTTGAATTTACATGAATGAAAATATGAAACTCTCATCTCACATAAAACCCCCCGGCTATTCGATCGCGACAATCTTGCACATCATATCTCAGCAACACATAATATCTGTAACGTCTTCAAAATAATAAAATATGATTTTTGGGAAATTTTATAATTTAATATTATTTTAATGAATATTTTAATATTCTGGTATAATTAAATACAGATAAATGGGGAAAAATTATGGAAAATTCTAAAATAAGGTATTTTAAGGAATTGCCTCGTTTTCTGTGCATGCCCCCATTTCCTCTAGTTTTGACCCTGAGTATGTCTAGTTTTGACTGATTCCATCTAGGGTGAAATCTGGGTTGATTTTCCTATGTTGGTGTATAATTTGGGACTTGTTTTAGCATGGATTTTGGTATTTGGTGATTCATTCCTGTCGGGTGGCGTTTGGACGTCAACGACAAGTGGATTTTGATTGTGTTTACATGCGAGTCGATAGGTTTTTACCTATGCGGGTAGCGTGTGCTATTTTGGTTTCCGATGTGATTTTCATGTGCTTTAGCATTGTGATATACTTGTAGGTACCCCGCGTGATGTTGAGGCAAAGGAGGTGAAGATAGCGACATCGGCTTTGGCACACGAGAAGCAAGGTGAGTAGATTTATATCTACGGGGAGAAGTCGGGTGGATGGCGTATAGCACCCCCACAGTCCGTGGTGATGTATACGAATACGTATACACACGAACATTTATTATGTGTTGTTTAGGGTTATTGATGGTAATAATGATATTTTGATGATAAGAATATATTGGTTTAGTATAGTGCGAACCCTAGAGTAGTGGTTGCACTCACACATACAATTACACACATACTTGCATTCATTCTTTCATTTATTAGAGTGCATATGATGGTGCGTATATCTACACATGGGTATGGGACTATGTGTTTATATACGGGATTTGAGGATGATACGTGGTTTGAGATGATACTTGATGTGAGGCCGTGAGATCGGCGATGTGACATAGCTTGTCTTCGAGGTGCGATATGATAGTTTTAGCGGGCCTTTGGACATGTGCTTTACCCGCATTCATATTTTTATAGATGGTATCGATTTGTACTAGACTTAGAGTAGTACCCCAGATTATGCGATCTGATGATAGTGATACCTGATATGTGATGATGTACTGTGATATTGACCCCTACCCAGCTATTGGGATGCCGTACGACGATCTACCGTACGAGCCGATATTGATGATAGATCCGCACTCATGACTCGAGGTATCTTACGATATGTTATTGAGGCGGGATCACCGACTATCATATCTATATATATTGACTCAGATTAGGTGGTTTCTTACCCCTCCTGTCTAGATTACTTAGTAGACATTAGACTGGACCGAGTCATACCTATTTCAAACTAACGAATCGGGGATATTTTAAAGATAGGCAGAAGGGTCATACGGATATTTTCAAATGATGTATCTTTTCTTAAAACACCGTAGCCCTTGTTTTTCCAAAAGCCCTGATTCGTCTTATTTCAAATGGCACCCCTGCATGACTTGTACAGCTTGGTGTAGATTCTTTACTTTTGCGTTGATTATTCGATTCCGCATATTCATGCTATTTGCATTGCATCGCTTGTACTGTGGTTATATTTCAGTCATGCTGCTAGGACACCAGCACCATTATCGATGATGCATATGTTCCACGTACACTTGTTGCCGGCTCACACACTCATCATCGATAATTGCCATGTCACTACACTGTAGTACTATTGCATTCAGTATATGATCCTTGCATGACATGATGATATGCATACCTTCCTTTACATGTCGCATACTTCATGCTTTTGATTATACGCATTGAGATATGTTGTTTCTATGATATTTCTGGATTTGGGAACCGAGAGTGTTTCAAAAGAGAATATGTCATTGCTTTAAAAACCCGGTTACCCTTGATATGATATTTCAGTGCGTCCACCATGTGTTTTCTCGGTGCTGAGAGCGACATGTGAAACCCGAATCGAGGAGTGGATGAGCCGATTGCGGGTACATGGTGGACCCGGTATGGTTCCCCTCGGCAAGATGATCGATGAGCTTTGCCGATTGAGCCTGGAGGCGGGCGAGTACCTACCGGTGATTGGTTGGACCTGGCGGTTATCCAGAGGATACTGACCAGAGTCGATGGATAGATTTGGACGTCCTGCCGGGGCCGAGGGCCGATACCGCAGACAGAGCCCGCGGGCCGATCCGGACTGACGGAGCCCGATATATGAGGATTTATGTGCCGATGCTGGGCACAGTTTTCATGATGTTTTCGAGTGCCGATGCTGGGCACTCCGGTTCTATGATTTTGACGTGTCGCGAGGGACACGGGTGGGTTATATCCTCATATTTCCATGCACAGGTTTCATGATATTTACTTGCATGATGGTTATTGTCATTGGGTGACGAGTGGACGGGATCCACGTGTCTGCAGATTTGATTACATTGATCATACCTCATATTCATGACATGCTATTACCTGAGGCACTAGCACGAGCACTTGGCATTACACTCATGTAGAGATTACATTGCCAGTTTAGCATGCTTCAGCTTTATTCATATTGAGGTTTATTTATATCTGATCGTATTGACCTAGGATGGGTCATGCATTCGATCTCTGCTTGTAGATATTTTCTATTCACGAGTTGGCAACTCACCCCCGTTGTGCCCTAGTCCTTGCAGGTTTTTGCCGTACAGATTCCATAGCGGCATTTCTGGCACACTGCTTCCTTATGGGTGACTTGCTTGGATAGGTGGGTTCTTTTGTATCAGAACCGCCATTGTTCATGTATCATTTATTGTATCTAGAATTTCCATCAACCAAAACTTGTGTTATTTCGACCTTAGAGTCGCGCTTGTAGTATTACGGTTTTCTGGCTGTTTTGAGTTTCTTTTGAGTTTGATCCTCGCCCTTTGGCGTTGTATATTATTATTGCTCGCGTGGTTGTGACCGTCGATTGACGAAGAGCTAGCTCCCGCTTGGGGATGCCTTTTATCATGTTATATATATTATTCTTGTTGTACCCCGTTCGGGGCCAGTTTTTACAAAGGAAACTCTGCCGAAATTTTTCAGGAAAAGTTACACATTTTTAAAATACATATTCGGTTTAGTTATTTAAAAACTTGGATTTTTGAAACACGATTTCTTTACTTCTAAAAACCAGTTTTCCTTATTTACTTTTAAATGGTTTTAGATTTCTGGGCTTTTGGCTTACTTGGATCAGATGGAGTCCTATAGGCTTCATAGGGTTCAAGGGCCAGTCACGTGCTCTTTCGGGTCGTGACAAAGTTGGTATCAGAGCGCTAGGTTGACCTTGGTTCGAGTCTAAGTTTGACTATGTGGAGCCTAGGGCGTTATCTATATAAGGAACTTAGGCTTGACCTTACGGAACTTAGACTTGGTCGAGGGGGTATTAGACCCGAACTTTCGTCGTGTAGGATGAGCCTTGGTTGATGGAATAGGTGACTAAAGTAGAGTGACGTACCGTGGGTATGTTCCGCGGCATACTTACGACACGCCACTCCTCTTAAGAAACCTTAGGTTGTACATTTCCTTGCATTGTGTCATATTCCTTCCTATGATCTATCTTCATCGATACTGGTTATGGTTTTGCTGCCGCGATTGCACGGGCAGAGTGAGCTACGGCTCGAGTTGTCAGCATGAGCTCGTCGCGGACGAGGACTGACCGGGGCGTGATTCCAGAGACATACGGTTGCATTGAGGCTTCGTATTTTGTGTTTCCGCACTATGGGCGTTTGACAGATCGCTGCTGTGAGATTTCTAGGATGTACCGGACGGTACCAGAGGATTGAGCCACTGATAGAGGCCAGCCAGGATGTGATGACCGTTGATGTATCGCTTATTCATGATGGTTGAGGCGCTGCTTAGCGTACCGACGAATGAGCCAGTTGTTGCTGCGAGTGATGAGATATCGCCCAGATGATTGGAGCTACTGCAGCATGAGCATATTCTTAGAGATGTGATAGTGAGTCGCTAGTCACCGAGGATTAATGACTAGGACATGTGGTTCGTTCGCTTACCCCGATGCGAGATCATCAGATAGATTGATTCCAGCTAGAGGCGACTTCACGCAGACTCGTTGAGAGTCGATTGAGACGATCGAAGGTCAGGAACCCATTTTCCAAGTTTAAAGTATACGGAAAGACATGCAGGTGATTCTATGGACCCTCTAGAAGAATGAAACCCTAACTCGACTTAATGACCGTGTGAAAGCCTTTGAACCTTAGGGTTTGCGGCAGTTCCTCGGCGCCATTAGTGAGGCTTGGGTTTGCCCTTCTACGGCTGGACCACCGACGCTGTGGCATGTACTCGATACAATTAAACTGTACCCGAGATGTTGAGCTCTTGGGGGATTGTGAGGTTCTGACGAGTCGATCGGATGATTCGACATCATTCGGATATCATGTGATGGGACACTGCTTGGGAGACTCCAGATACGAGCATAGCCGTCGGAGCGCAGTCTGTGTAGCCATGATGAGATGAGTCCGAATCAGTCGATAGTGGAGCAAGGTGGAGTAAAGAGTTCGCACGAGATTTCGACGAGATGACGTTCCACTCCGCTGACATCAGAGATGCGATATGCACGCTGAGGACGTGTTCGGCTAGATATCTTCTACTGAGTGATGAAGATACTGAGTTCGTGATTTTGAGTCCGTGTTAGAGACTTCGGGTGGACCGTAGCCGAGGACATTGCAGTGTGCAGATAAAGACGCGACGTCGAATGGTCGATGATACAGACAAGCGGGACAAGAAGTTCGTGCGAGAGGCATACGAGCTGTTACCACACCCCGTTAAGATTAAAGGCCGGACATGCATACAGAGGCGCAGAGATGCGACCAGCTTCCGAAGAGATGTTGTACTAAGGACGCAGAGGTCCAGAGAGCGAGAAAAGATTACGCCAGAGTACCAGCCTCCTTACAGTTTGGCTTAGGCAAGATCAGAAGAGACCTTGAGTAGGATTCCTTCCAGTACACTGCTGCAATAAGAGTTGCACCCAGGATCGGATGTGATATGCATTCATAGGAGCCGAGGTCGGCGCCAGAGATGTGCTGCTTTACGAGCGGTCGTGAGGATTGACCGAGAGATGACCAGGGAAGTGCAAGAACGGAATCGTTCCTGTCAGCACTCCTGACCGGGCCGATGAGCCGGTAGATTGCGAGATTGGTAATCTACAGGAAAGATCAGGAACCAGAGGCAGAGGACGCCAGCCGCGAGCTAGAGGCAGGTAGATATCTTGCGCCGCTAGCATCGGATGTTCCGGTACCTTCTCGACCCTGAAGGAGGATATACCGACGACGGTAATTATGATTTGTGATTTTGTGATTTGACTATCACGTATCCGTCACTTTGGATTTCGGTATTTTGGCGTCCTGTTTTCATGATTTAGTCTTGATGACTGAGTTTCATGATATTTGATTTTGTGCACCATGGTTGCACCTACTGGGTATTTATACCTTGTACATAGTTATTACTCTTGAGCTGTTGATTGCGATTTCATGCCTATTTTATGCCGGTGATTTGATTTACGCTTCCAGCAGAGTTTCATGTACTTTTAGTGTTTTGATTTTGCACTCGGTATAGCTTATATGTGCTCGTAGTGCATCGATATGTGTTTTGTGCACGCAGCTGCACAGGTTTATGATTTTCTTATATCTGGGTACACTTGGTGTTGCTGCTTACGTATTTGAGTTATTGCTTGGTATTTGTGCATGGGATGCACCGGTTTTATGTTTCTTGTGTTTATCGCATCAGATTTATATTTCGTGCCTTTGTTGCACCGGATTTATATTTTGTGCATTACGATTGCACCTGACTTCGATTTGATGCCTTTCGGTATGTCGATTTTGATTGTGATATTGATGTGGATTCTTGCACTCCGTGCTTTTGACTGGACTTACGCATATTCGACGTTGCTATTGGATTTTGTGATTCCGTGCATATTGAGTGCGCAGGGTCTAGATTTTCATTCGTGCATGATGGATGCACCGATTTGGATTTTCGTGCATGTTGGGCGCATGTTTTGAGATACGATTTTGGGGCACACCAGATGCACTAAATCGAGATTCTTCGTGCATGTCAGATGCACCTGTTTTGGCTGTCAGGCACACATGTTGCCTATGACAGATGCTTCGTGCACACCCGTTGCACCTAGATGTTGTTTTGTGCACATGTTTAGCGCATATATGGATTTTGATTTCCGTGCGCACCAGACGCACAGGGTGGTGTTATGTGATTTTTGGGATTTATTCCTTTTGGAGCAGTACATTTTTAAGATGTTGGATATTTGCTTTCATACTGAGCAGGACTAGTCAGTGGGCAGTACCTGGATATATTTTGCATGCATCGATAGTTATCGAAGAGATTTCCGAAAAGCGAGCTATAGTCTCAGTATATACCTACGTGTCCGATATGACACGAAACGTTTTAAAAACAAGGAAACCCTTCTAAACTGTTTTCAAAACGGCGGAACGTACCTATTAAACAAAGGATATATATACACATATATAGTTATTTTCTTATGAGAAACGTCCGCCACTGTGCTGTGTTACGCGCATCGCACAGCGACTTAAAAAGATTTGGCATACATTTGCATCAGCTATTTACATGTATAGATTGGATGTCTACATGTATAGTCTGATCCATATCATATTGGTTTTGTATTGGATTTGACATTTGTGTCTTTACCATGACTCCGATGATCGCGGGATGCTTGATGGAGTGTTGCTTTTGAGTTATCTACTCAGTACTCATGCGCATGCATTGCGCTATGATGTTTTATGTATAGATGATTTCGGAGCCCCGATGACTTAGAATTTGTATTGAAATATTTTAGCATTTGGGGGTTTAAATTTAAATTCGGGGACCGAATTTCTTTAAGGGGGGTAGATTGTAACGTCTTCAAAATAATAAAATATGATTTTTGGGAAATTTTATAATTTAATATTATTTTAATGAATATTTTAATATTCTAGTATAATTAAATACAGATAAATGGGGGAAAATTATGGAAAATTCTAAAATAAGGTATTTTAAGGAATTGCCTCGTTTTCTGTGCATGCCCCCATTTCCTCTAGTTTTGACCCTGAGTATGTCTAGTTTTGACTGATTCCATCTAGGGTGAAATCTGGGTTGATTTTCCTATGTTGGTGTATAATTTGGGACTTGTTTTAGCATGGATTTTGGTATTTGGTGATTCATTCCTGTCGGGTGGCGTTTGGACGTCAACGACAAGTGGATTTTGATTGTGTTTACATGCGAGTCGATAGGTTTTTACCTATGCGGGTAGCGTGTGCTATTTTGGTTTCCGATATGATTTTCATGTGCTTTAGCATTGTGATATACTTGTAGGTACCCCGCGTGATGTTGAGGCAAAGGAGGTGAAGATAGCGACATCGGCTTTGGCACACGAGAAGCAAGGTGAGTAGATTTATATCTACGGGGAGAAGTCGGGTGGATGGCGTATAGCACCCCCACAGTCCGTGGTGATGTATACGAATACGTATACACACGAACATTTATTTTGTGTTGTTTAGGGTTATTGATGGTAATAATGATATTTTGATGATAAGAATATATTGGTTTAGTATAGTGCGAACCCTAGAGTAGTGGTTGCACTCACACATACATTTATACACATACTTGCATTCATTCTTTCATTTATTAGAGTGCATATGATGGTGCGTATATCTACACATGGGTATGGGACTATGTGTTTATATACGGGATTTGAGGATGATACGTGGTTTGAGATGATACTTGATGTGAGGCCGTGAGATCGGCGATGTGACATAGCTTGTCTTCGAGGTGCGATATGATAGTTTTAGCGGGCCTTTGGACATGTGCTTTACCCGCATTCATATTTTTATAGATGGTATCGATTTGTACTAGACTTAGAGTAGTACCCCAGATTATGCGATCTGATGATAGTGATACCTGATATGTGATGAGGTACTGTGATATTGACCCATACCCAGCTATTGGGATGCCGTACGACGATCTACCGTACGAGCCGATATTGATGATAGATCCGCACTCATGACTCGAGGATATCTTACGATATGTTATTGAGGTGGGATCACCGACTATCATATCTATATATATTGACTCAGATTAGGTGGTTTCTTACCCCTCCTGTCTAGATTACTTAGTAGACATTAGACTGGACCGAGTCATACCTATTTCAAACTAACGAATCGGGGATATTTTAAAGATAGGCAGAAGGGTCATACGGATATTTTCAAATGATGTATCTTTTCTTAAAACACCGTAGCCCTTGTTTTTCCAAAAGCCCTGATTCGTCTTATTTCAAATGGCACCCCTGCATGACTTGTACAGATTGGTGTAGATTCTTTACTTTTGCGTTGATTATTCGATTCCGCATATTCATGCTATTTGCATTGCATCGCTTGTACTGTGGTTATATTTCAGTCATGCTGCTAGGACACCAGCACCATTATCGATGATGCATATGTTCCACGTACACTTGTTGCCGGCTCACACACTCATCATCGATAATTGCCATGTCACTACACTGTAGTACTATTGCATTCAGTATATGATCCTTGCATGACATGATGATATGCATACCTTCCTTTACATGTCGCATACTTCATGCTTTAGATTATACGCATTGAGATATGTTGTTTCTATGATATTTCTGGATTTGGGAACCGAGAGTGTTTCAAAAGAGAATATGTCATTGCTTTAAAAACCCGGTTACCCTTGATATGATATTTCAGTGCGTCCACCATGTGTTTTCTCGGTGCTGAGAGCGACATGTGAAACCCGAATCGAGGAGTGGATGAGCCGATTGCGGGTACATGGTGGACCCGGTATGGTTCCCCTCGGCAAGATGATCGATGAGCTTTACCGATTGAGCCTGGAGGCGGGCGAGTACCTACCGGTGATTGGTTGGACCTGGCGGTTATCCGGAGGATACTGACCAGAGTCGATGGATAGATTTGGATGTCCTGCCGGGGCCGAGGGCCGATACCGCAGACAGAGCCCGTGGGCCGATCCGGACTGACGGAGCACGATATATGAGGATTTATGTGCCGATGCTGGGCACAGTTTTCATGATGTTTTCGAGTGCCGATGCTGGGCACTCCGGTTCAATGATTTTGACGTGTCGCGAGGGACACGGGTGGGTTATATCCTCATATTTCCATGCACAGGTTTCATGATATTTACTTGCATGATGGTTATTGTCATTGGGTGACGAGTGGAAGGGATCCACGTGTGTGCAGATTTGATTACATTGATCATACCTCATATTCATGACATGCTATAACCTGAGGCACTAGCACGAGCACTTGGTATTACACTCATGTAGAGATTACATTGCCAGTTTAGCATGCTTCAGCTTTATTCATATTGAGGTTTATTTATATCTGATCGTATTGACCTAGGATGGGTCATGCATTCGATCTCTGCTTGTAGATATTTTCTATTCACGAGTTGGCAACTCACCCCCGTTGTGCCCTAGTCCTTGCAGGTTTTTTCCGTACAGATTCCATAGCGGCATTTCTGGCACACTGCTTCCTTATGGGTGACTTGCTTGGATAGGTGGGTTCTTTTGTATCAGAACCGCCATTGTTCATGTATCATTTATTGTATCTAGAATTTCCATCAACCAAAACTTGTGTTATTTCGACCTTAGAGTCGCGCTTGTAGTATTACGGTTTTCTGGCTGTTTTGAGTTTCTTTTGAGTTTGATCCTCGCCCTTTGGCATTGTATATTATTATTGCTCGCGTGGTTGTGACCGTCGATTGACGAAGAGCTAGCTCCCGCTTGGGGATGCCTTTTATTATGTTATATATATTATTCTTGTTGTACCCCGTTCGGGGCCATTTTTTACAAAGGAAACTCTGCCGAAATTTTTCAGGAAAAGTTACACATTTTTAAAATACATATTCGGCTTAGTTATTTAAAAACTTGGATTTTTGAAACACGATTTCTTTACTTCTAAAAACCAGTTTTCCTTATTTACTTTTAAATGGTTTTAGATTTTTGGGCTTTTGGCTTACTTGGATCAGATGGAGTCCAATAGGCTTCATAGGGTTCAAGGGCCAGTCACGTGCTCTTTCGGGTCGTGACAATATCATATATCATCAACGTAAGTAAGTATGCGTACCCCGATTGTTGTTGATGTATAGCAACGAAACCGACGATATCGAACATACTACACTTACGGTCACAGAAAAGAAAGTGTAAAACTACAATATTTGGAATCCACATTCTCTTTAGACATCATAAATGAGTGTAGCGTCTTGAAAAGTCGTTTTGGTGTTTTCCTGAAATTCGGTGAAAATTCGGTATTTTTCCGAAAACCGTCTTTCTCGATATTTTGCAGTTTAGGGCTAATTATACTTAAAGTGGATAGGTAATTACTTGTTTTTAGTGGCTAATGAGTTTAATATGAAATTTTGGTCATTTAAAAATTTTTCACTATTTTTTCAATTTTTTAATATTATTTAAGCCGGTAAGAAAATACATTAAATAAGCGATAAATACAAATTTTTCCGGGCTAATTTTAATCTCTAAAATTATGATAATTATAATCTAGTGATAACATGAATTTTTAGTAATTTATTTTGATTTTTAACCAATTTTTATAAATTGAAACGAAATTATTGAATTTTGGGCTAAAACTTGCAATTTTTGAGTTGTAGGGGGCCTTTTTGCATAAAATTTCTTTTGTAAAACCCCTCTATCTTTTTTCTCAACCCTAGGACAGCCCAAACCTTGGCCAAGACCAGAAATTTCTGGGCTCTTTCTTTGGTTGCCTTCTTGTGTGAAATTGGAGTTGTTTTTGGATTTATTTTAAATATATTGAATAAAGTATGATACATTGACCTTGGAACTTGACCCTTGACCTTCCCACTCACCCCACACCCTCCCCCATACCTCCTACCTGGCCGAAACCTGCACCCCTCTTCCTCATCTCTTTTCTTTGCATTTTTCTTCATTTTCCTTCAAGAAAATACATTAAAATCCATGAATTAATTCCAAAAATCCAAAGAAAATCCTTATGCTATCATTATCCTTAGCCATTCTTGCTTGAATCTTGGAGCTAGGAAGCCATTCTTTGGAGCAAACTTTCTTGCTTGATCTATTGATCAAGAGGTATAATTTCTATCTTGTTAAATTCTTTGTTTAAGTGTTTATGTCTTATGGTTTAGTGTTAATTTAGTGTAGTTTTATCTAGTTTTCTTAGATTTTTGTTAGAAAATTCTAACTAGGGTTTGAAAGCCATAAATAGTTAAATTAAGTTATTTTATAGTTAATCTAGTTGTTAATGACTAATCTATATAGTTACCTTGTTGATATAGTTTTCAATTTTGCTAAATTAGTTAATTTTAGAAGGGTGGAATTGTTGTTTTGAAATTTCAAGAGAGGGTTATGTATGGAAAGTGATATTTGAAGCTTGATTAGTGAGTTGATTAAACCTAATTTGTGTTGATTAAACCTAAATTGCTATCTAGTGTTTTGCTAACCTTAAGCTAAGTGGTTAAATTGCTTATTAGGCTAAATTATAGTGTTAAAGTAAGGATTTCTTATATAGTTTGAGTTATGTTTGCTATTTATAAAAATCAAGAGAAGGTTTTGTTATGTAAATTAGTTTTTTTAAGCTTAGTTAATGGTTTAGAATTGGTGTATTGGCTAACTTTTTGGTTAGTTTGGAATGTTGGCGTTGGGTGGTGTTGACTTTGTCGCTATATTGTCGATGTTTGCATCAAATTGCAATTTCTGCTTACTAGATTTTTATAGAAGTTATGTGATGAGTTAATTGTGGCATCTTGATGATTGTGTTGGCTTGTCCTACGACTTTTAGGATGCGTGAGTGCGGTTTTTGGGTAGTCGGGTTTTAGTTTCGCCGGGCGACCCAAATCGGCGTTTTTGGCAGTTTTTGCGATTTTCGCGTGTGTCCGCGCACTTTGTGCACGTTGTACCCAGTTAGCGAACTTTAGTAGTTTCGTTGGGGTTTTGCGTCGTTCTTGATACGTAACCTTATGTTTGGTATTGATGTAAATTCCAGGTTCGGTCGCGGAGACGTCAGACGCGGCGCGAAAGGGAAAGGCGGT
This sequence comes from Agapanthus africanus, assembly GCA_030015575.1. NCBI lineage: Eukaryota > Viridiplantae > Streptophyta > Magnoliopsida > Asparagales > Amaryllidaceae > Agapanthus > Agapanthus africanus. The sequence continues at coordinate 223,197,470 of JASDDO010000006.1, forward strand.
GATCGGACACAGCTAGCCAGGAATCCCGGTGAGTAGATTTAACATCTACGGGGGACGATCGTCTGGATGGCGCAAGTCGCCCGATAGATTTAGTAAACTGGAAAATAGTAAATTGGATAATCACTTGTGACATTAGAATAATAATACTGGCATGATAATTGCTGCAATTAGATCGATAGGTTATACCCATATACGCAAACTCAATTGTAGGACACATGCACCATTACCAGGTTTTTATATGCAGCACGAGCACTATTCATGTTTACACACACACCCTGGTAATTGCCATGCCACCACACTAGATAACATTTAAATTTAAAACTTTTACTAATTGATACTTAAACGGGTGCGATTGCCTTTAATTCCTTAAAATGAAACCGTAGAATTGCTATTCATGTGCATGTACTTCATCATATTAATTGTTCATGCTTAATCCATTAATCACACATCGCAACTTGATTATTGATATCATACGCATTCATTATCATTGATATATGCACTTATGAGGATTTCTTGAGATTTTATGATATTGCTGGATTTCGGGGGAAAGCCGCAAAATTTCCAAACTTATGATATTTTTAAAACATGTAAATTGCGGTTTTCTAGTGATGTAAGTGTCGTCCACCATGAGTTTGCTGTGGCTTTGGAAATCCGTGTCGAGGAGTGGAGGAACCGGCACGGGTACATGGTGGGCCCGGTAAGGTACCCCGGGGCAAGAGGAATGTGGTGATGACGTTGAGCCTGGCAGGGGACGGATTACCTACCGGTGACTGTTTGGGACGGCGGATATCCAGAGGATACCGACCGTGGCCGCTAGATGATGAGATATTGATATTTGAGGTGGGTCAGCCGGACGGCTGAGGCCAGAGATACATTATGAGATTTGAGACAGCTTTTGGGGTGTCGTTGCTGGACACCGATTTTCGTCGATTCATTGACATTTGCTGGCATTCTAAAAGAGTTTAAAAAAAACAAAAAAGAGATAAGATATTTTTATATATAAACCTATTGAGACCTCAAATATTCATGTTGCATACATATTAGCACACAGATATGATATACACACCTGCTAGTGCATCCAGTCATACCTGTATTTTAGATGCTAGGATGCTTGTGTGCATGCATACGATAGCCTTTGTAGATGCTATTTATTACTCACGAGTTGGCAACTCACCCCCGTTGTGCCACAGTCTTTTGCAGGTCCGCTCCGTCAGTTCAGTAGCGGCGGGCGCACTTGTCTTTTGCCTCTTTTGCCTGAGCTCGAGATTTGCTCATAGGTGGGTTATGTTATTTTTGTACCACCTTGTATATTCTTGTATCTAGTGTACTCCATCTACTGTTCTACCAGATTATTGTATATTGACCTAGAGATGAGACTGTGAGGTTTGTGGATTTTATACTGTATTTGGGGTCGAGCTCACTTGAGCCGACATGCTACCTTTTTCATGCTTTATTATGCTTTATTATGCTTGTTGTCATTTACATTGCGTGGGATTTGTGACCGCCGTATGGCGAAGAGCTAGCTCCCGCTTGGGGATGCCCTATTTTGTGGATTCATGTATATATTTTGTTGTACCCATTTTTGGGGGTCAGTATTTACAAAGGAGACTCTGCCGAAATTTTCGGGAAAATTTGTATTGTTTTTAAAAAGTGTTTTACATGACTTATTTGATAACTCGCTTTCAATTGATTGGGTTTTCTTCACTCTTTTGCTTCATCGGTTTTGTTTTCTGGGCTTTGGCTTACTTGTTTTACGGACGCCTTTAGACGTTTCGTAAACTTAAGTGCCAGTCACGTTCCGTACCCTGCGGGTCGTGACAAAGTTGGTATCAAAGCGATAGGTTTTACCTTTGTGAGTGTAGGATGACCCTTGGTAGATGGAGTAAGTGACTTAAGCAGGGTAACGTAGCGTGCGTATGTCCGCGGCATACTTACGATACGGTACTCCGTCTAAGTGACTTTAGGATACTTGCTTGGAAATTTCCTTCTTCAATTCCGTGTATCCTATGATCCTATTGCACTGTTCTTACTATCCGTTTTCCTGTAACAGCCACTATGCCGCCGAAGGCTACGAGGGCACAGAGGGCTGCCGCCAGAGACGAGATTCGAGCTGGCTCGTCCGAGACTAGGACTGAGCAGGGTGGTATGCCTACGCCGCTGGGACAGACCGATCCACCTTCCTCAGGCCGTATGGATAGGCTCGAGACCGGTATGGAGGAGTTGCGACAGATGATGGGAGGCATGCAGGAGCTGCGTCAGATGGTAGGATCCCTAGTTGCAGCCAGTCGTACACCGAGGCCGGATGACGTACCTACTACATCACAGACGACCATGATACCTGCTCCTACTACCACCACCGTGGCCATTCCGGTTTCACTACAGGATTTCATGAGGCTGAGACCTCCAGTATTCACCGGCACCGAGGCAGCGGAGGACCCACAGACGTTCCTTGACAGTTTAGCCAGGATCTGCCGTTCGCTGAGATGTTCGGATGATCGATGGGTAGAGCTTGCGAGTTTCCGACTAGAGGGTCTCGCGCAGACATGGTGGGAGTCAGTCTTGAGAGGTCGAGCTGCAGATCTACCGCCTATGACTTGGGCCGAGTTTACAGCGGTCTTTCTGGCCCGTTTCCTTCCAGAGAGCGTTCGTGACGCCAGAGTTCGTAGTTTCGAGGCCTTACTCAAGACACCTGGGATGACGGTGTCTGAGTATGACATCCAGTTTACTCAGTTATCCCGATATGCTCAGTATTTGGTGGATACCGAGGAGAAGATGGTGAAGAGGTTCGTACAGGGACTTGATGCCCAGCTATATCTTGCCATTGGCGCCCAGCGCTACGACACTTATTCAGCTGCTAGGGATACGGCATTGCGGATGGAGGCACGCATATCACAGACTTCGGCCGTTTCTGGGCCGAAGAGGATGCGCACCGATGTACCACCTCAGAGGCAGCGCACCAGATTCTTTCCGAGAGATAGGCCTGGCAGAGGATTTGGGCGGGGACAGTTATATGGTTCTTATTCCCAGGGGCAGCAGCCGTCGCCAGGATGTTTTGGGTGCGGGAGTTTGCACCATCTTGTCAGAGACTGCCCGGTGAGACGACAGGCAGCAGCGACAGTTCCGCACGTGACCCTACCACCATCACCACCCCCTCCTCAGAGAGCCCTACTTCCTACCCCAGGCGATGCTCCACGCCAGTTAGGTGCACCGAGAGGCCGTGGACATGGCGGTCCTGTTCAGAGAGGACGAGGAGGCAGAGGCCGAGGTCGAGGTCAGCCCGCTATCGGTGGAGGACAGGCCCGAGTTTTTGCTTTGACACCGCAGGATGCGCAGGCATCCAATGCCGTCGTGACAGGTACCTTGCCAGTTTGTTCTTTCGACGCCCGGGTATTATTCGACCCAGGTTCTACACATTCGTACGTCTCTACACACTTTGCACCGATGTTGGGCCGTGAGTCGTCGTCGTTAGACCAGCCGCTTGTTGTTGTTACTCCGGTAGGCGAGTCGTTTGTCGCTCGGTTTGTATTTCGTTTGTGTTCCGTTCGTATCGGGGAGAGGGATTCATCAGTTGATTTGATACTCCTCGATATGTTGGACTTTGATGTGCTTCTGGGCATGGATTGGCTAGCCACTTGTTATGCTTCGGTGGACTGCCGTGAGAAGGCAGTCAGATTTAGCTTTCCGGGAGAGCCAGTCCTTGTTATTCAGGGAGACCGCAGTGTCGCCCTTCCCAGCTTAATTTCGTCTCTTCGCGCTGGTCAGCTCTTGCGGAAGGGATGTCAGGGATTCTTAGCGTTTGTTTGTGATACTCGAGCTACAGAGGTTCCGTTGGACCAGGTCCCGGTAGTTTGTGAGTTCCCTGATGTTTTCCCTGATGAGCTACCTGGGCTACCGCCTGAGCGCGATGTTGAGTTCTGCATTGATTTGATTCCCGGTTCGGGGCCTATTTCTATACCGCCTTATCGGATGGCCCCTGCAGAGCTTCGAGAGCTGAAGGATCAGTTGCAGAATTTGTTAGATAAGGGGCTTATTCGACCGAGTGTTTCTCCGTGGGGTGCTCCGGTCCTGTTTGTCAAGAAGAAGGATGGAAGTTTGCGCTTGTGTATCGACTACCGCCAGCTGAACAAAGTTACCATTCGGAACAGATATCCGTTGCCGCGCATTGATGATTTGTTCGACCAGCTTCAGGGTGCGGGGTATTTTTCGAGGATCGACTTGCGATCAGGATACCATCAGCTGCGAGTCCGACAGGAGGATATACCGAGGACAGCTTTCCGTACACGCTATGGCCACTACGAGTTTTTGGTGATGTCGTTCGGACTCACCAACGCCCCAGCAGCATTTATGGATTTGATGAACCGTACATTCAGGCCGTATCTTGACTTGTTCATCATCGTGTTTATCGACGATATCTTGGTGTACTCCCGGAGCAGAGAGGAGCACGAGCAGCACTTGCGGATTACGTTACAGACTCTGAGGGAGCATCAGCTGTTCGCGAAGTTCTCCAAGTGTGCTTTCTGGCTGGACAGCGTCGGATTCTTGGGTCACGTGGTTACGAGAGACGGCATTTGTGTGGACCCGAAGAAGATTGAGGCTGTTCAGCAGTGGCCCCGACCTACATCGGTTACTGAGATCCGTAGTTTTCTAGGCTTGGCGGGCTACTACAGGCGTTTTGTTCAGGACTTCTCCCGTATAGCTGCACCGTTGACCAGTTTGACCCGGAAGGGAGTTCCTTTCGTTTGGACAGAGGAGTGCGAGCGCAGTTTTCAGCAGCTGCGGACATGTTTGACTACGGCGCCGGTATTATCTCTACCTTCGGGATCAGGCGGATTTGTTGTCTACTGTGATGCTTCGCGAGTGGGATTAGGATGCGTTTTGATGCAGCATGGCCGGGTGATCGCTTATGCTTCTCGGCAGTTGAAGAAGCATGAACAGAACTACCCCACTCATGATTTGGAGATGGCTGCAGTGGTCTTTGCACTGAAGATTTGGCGACATTACCTTTACGGCGAGTCATGTCAGATATTCACCGATCATAAGAGTTTAAAGTACATATTTCAGCAGCGAGACCTGAACCTCAGACAGCGTCGTTGGATGGAGTTGGTGAAAGACTACGACTGCGAGATCTTATATCACCCCGGCAAGGCGAATGTGGTGGCAGATGCGTTGAGTAGGAGGCCCGGGGGTAGTCTATCCTTTTTGCGCGCAGTGCAGAGGCAGTCGTCAGCAGATTGGCAGACGTTATGCGACAGCCGAGTTGAGTTCGAGTTCACTCAGACAGGGGGACAGCTCGCGCATGTTCGTGCACGCCCACAGTTGCTTGACCGTATATATGAGGCACAGCGTAGTGACGACCGTTGCTCAGAGATCATGGCACAGATGAGACAGGGCAGATTTTCCGAGTTCATGGTTGACGATCAGGGGATTTTACGATATGGATCTAGACTGTGCGTACCAGATGCTGATGGATTACGGCGCGACATTCTCGAGGAGGCACACCGATCAGTGTATAGTGTCCATCCCGGTTCCACCAAGATGTACCATGATATGAGAGAGACCTACTGGTGGGACGGGATGAAGAGGGACATTGCGGAGTTCGTTTCGAGATGCCTGACTTGTCAGCAAGTCAAGGCCGAGCACCAGAGGCCCGCAGGAGAGCTACAGCCGTTACCCATTCCAGAGTGGAAATGGGAGCAGATTTCGATGGACTTCGTTGTGGGTCTACCCAGGACCAGTCGAGGGTACGACTCCATCTGGGTGATCGTGGACAGATTGACGAAAGCGGCTCACTTCCTTCCAGTGAAGACGACTTTCAGCTTCGCTCAGTATGCTCAGCTCTATATTGACGAGATCGTGCGACTACATGGCGTACCGACTTGTATCGTGTCAGATCGAGGCACTCAGTTCACCAGCCGACTTTGGCAGAGACTTCAGGAGGCTTTGGGCACTCGTTTGAGCTTCAGCACAGCGTTTCATCCGCAGACAGACGGACAGTCAGAGCGGACCATTCAGACTCTCGAGGACATGCTCAGAGCGTGCGTTTTAGACTTTGGGGGTAGCTGGGATCGTCATTTACCTCTAGTGGAGTTCTCCTACAACAACAGCTTCCAGGATACTATTCAGATGGCACCTTTCGAGGCATTGTATGGGAGGAGATGCAGATCGCCCGTTTGTTGGACAGAGCTCAGCGAGAGCAGTATTTTGGGGCCGCAGCTTGTTGAGGAGACGACAGCGAAGATACAGTTGATCCGAGACCGGATGAGAGCGGCTCAGAGCAGGCAGAAATCCTATGCAGACAGGCGCCGTCGCAGTTTAGAGTTCGCAGTTGGCGACCATGTTTTTCTGAAGGTCTCACCGATGAAGGGCGTGATGCGTTTTGGGCGAAAGGGGAAGCTTAGCCCTAGATTCGTAGGTCCCTTCGAGATCCTCGAGCGTGTCGGCGCTGTTGCATATCGTTTGGCTCTTCCACCCAGCTTTTCCGATGTTCACCCCGTTTTTCATGTTTCGATGCTCCGCAAGTACCTTCACGATCCTTCGCATGCGATTCAGCACCCGACAGTCCAGCTAGAGCGCGACCTTTCCTTTGCAGAGCAGCCGGTGGCCATCTTGGATCGGCAGGTGAAGAAGTTGAGGTCGAAGATTATACCAACCGTCAAGGTCCTTTGGCGTAGCCCGAGCAGCGAGGAGGTTACCTGGGAGACCGAGGGCGAGATGAGGAAGAAATATCCCCATCTCTTCGAAGGTACGCGTAGCTATATTTTTAAATTCGGGGACCGAATTTCTTTAAGGGGGGAAGATTGTAGCGTCTTGAAAAGTCGTTTTGGTGTTTTCCTGAAATTCGGTGAAAATTCGGTATTTTTCCGAAAACCGTCTTTCTCGATATTTTGCAGTTTAGGGCTAATTATACTTAAAGTGGATAGGTAATTACTTGTTTTTAGTGGCTAATGAGTTTAATATGAAATTTTGGTCATTTAAAAATTTTTCACTATTTTTTCAATTTTTTAATATTATTTAAGCCGGTAAGAAAATACATTAAATAAGCGATAAATACAAATTTTTCCGGGCTAATTTTAATCTCTAAAATTATGATAATTATAATCTAGTGATAACATGAATTTTTAGTAATTTATTTTGATTTTTAACCAATTTTTATAAATTGAAACGAAATTATTGAATTTTGGGCTAAAACTTGCAATTTTTGAGTTGTAGGGGGCCTTTTTGCATAAAATTTCTTTTGTAAAACCCCTCTATCTTTTTTCTCAACCCTAGGACAGCCCAAACCTTGGCCAAGACCAGAAATTTCTGGGCTCTTTCTTTGGTTGCCTTCTTGTGTGAAATTGGAGTTGTTTTTGGATTTATTTTAAATATATTGAATAAAGTATGATACATTGACCTTGGAACTTGACCCTTGACCTTCCCACTCACCCCACACCCTCCCCCATACCTCCTACCTGGCCGAAACCTGCACCCCTCTTCCTCATCTCTTTTCTTTGCATTTTTCTTCATTTTCCTTCAAGAAAATACATTAAAATCCATGAATTAATTCCAAAAATCCAAAGAAAATCCTTATGCTATCATTATCCTTAGCCATTCTTGCTTGAATCTTGGAGCTAGGAAGCCATTCTTTGGAGCAAACTTTCTTGCTTGATCTATTGATCAAGAGGTATAATTTCTATCTTGTTAAATTCTTTGTTTAAGTGTTTATGTCTTATGGTTTAGTGTTAATTTAGTGTAGTTTTATCTAGTTTTCTTAGATTTTTGTTAGAAAATTCTAACTAGGGTTTGAAAGCCATAAATAGTTAAATTAAGTTATTTTATAGTTAATCTAGTTGTTAATGACTAATCTATATAGTTACCTTGTTGATATAGTTTTCAATTTTGCTAAATTAGTTAATTTTAGAAGGGTGGAATTGTTGTTTTGAAATTTCAAGAGAGGGTTATGTATGGAAAGTGATATTTGAAGCTTGATTAGTGAGTTGATTAAACCTAATTTGTGTTGATTAAACCTAAATTGCTATCTAGTGTTTTGCTAACCTTAAGCTAAGTGGTTAAATTGCTTATTAGGCTAAATTATAGTGTTAAAGTAAGGATTTCTTATATAGTTTGAGTTATGTTTGCTATTTATAAAAATCAAGAGAAGGTTTTGTTATGTAAATTAGTTTTTTTAAGCTTAGTTAATGGTTTAGAATTGGTGTATTGGCTAACTTTTTGGTTAGTTTGGAATGTTGGCGTTGGGTGGTGTTGACTTTGTCGCTATATTGTCGATGTTTGCATCAAATTGCAATTTCTGCTTACTAGATTTTTATAGAAGTTATGTGATGAGTTAATTGTGGCATCTTGATGATTGTGTTGGCTTGTCCTACGACTTTTAGGATGCGTGAGTGCGGTTTTTGGGTAGTCGGGTTTTAGTTTCGCCGGGCGACCCAAATCGGCGTTTTTGGCAGTTTTTGCGATTTTCGCGTGTGTCCGCGCACTTTGTGCACGTTGTACCCAGTTAGCGAACTTTAGTAGTTTCGTTGGGGTTTTGCGTCGTTCTTGATACGTAACCTTATGTTTGGTATTGATGTAAATTCCAGGTTCGGTCGCGGAGACGTCAGACGCGGCGCGAAAGGGAAAGGCGGTGATCGGACACAGCTAGCCAGGAATCCCGGTGAGTAGATTTAACATCTACGGGGGACGATCGTCTGGATGGCGCAAGTCGCCCGATAGATTTAGTAAACTGGAAAATAGTAAATTGGATAATCACTTGTGACATTAGAATAATAATACTGGCATGATAATTGCTGCAATTAGATCGATAGGTTATACCCATATACGCAAACTCAATTGTAGGACACATGCACCATTACCAGGTTTTTATATGCAGCACGAGCACTATTCATGTTTACACACACACCCTGGTAATTGCCATGCCACCACACTAGATAACATTTAAATTTAAAACTTTTACTAATTGATACTTAAACGGGTGCGATTGCCTTTAATTCCTTAAAATGAAACCGTAGAATTGCTATTCATGTGCATGTACTTCATCATATTAATTGTTCATGCTTAATCCATTAATCACACATCGCAACTTGATTATTGATATCATACGCATTCATTATCATTGATATATGCACTTATGAGGATTTCTTGAGATTTTATGATATTGCTGGATTTCGGGGGAAAGCCGCAAAATTTCCAAACTTATGATATTTTTAAAACATGTAAATTGCGGTTTTCTAGTGATGTAAGTGTCGTCCACCATGAGTTTGCTGTGGCTTTGGAAATCCGTGTCGAGGAGTGGAGGAACCGGCACGGGTACATGGTGGGCCCGGTAAGGTACCCCGGGGCAAGAGGAATGTGGTGATGACGTTGAGCCTGGCAGGGGACGGATTACCTACCGGTGACTGTTTGGGACGGCGGATATCCAGAGGATACCGACCGTGGCCGCTAGATGATGAGATATTGATATTTGAGGTGGGTCAGCCGGACGGCTGAGGCCAGAGATACATTATGAGATTTGAGACAGCTTTTGGGGTGTCGTTGCTGGACACCGATTTTCGTCGATTCATTGACATTTGCTGGCATTCTAAAAGAGTTTAAAAAAAACAAAAAAGAGATAAGATATTTTTATATATAAACCTATTGAGACCTCAGATATTCATGTTGCATACATATTAGCACACAGATATGATATACACACCTGCTAGTGCATCCAGTCATACCTGTATTTTAGATGCTAGGATGCTTGTGTGCATGCATACGATAGCCTTTGTAGATGCTATTTATTACTCACGAGTTGGCAACTCACCCCCGTTGTGCCACAGTCTTTTGCAGGTCCGCTCCGTCAGTTCAGTAGCGGCGGGCGCACTTGTCTTTTGCCTCTTTTGCCTGAGCTCGAGATTTGCTCATAGGTGGGTTATGTTATTTTTGTACCACCTTGTATATTCTTGTATCTAGTGTACTCCATCTACTGTTCTACCAGATTATTGTATATTGACCTAGAGATGAGACTGTGAGGTTTGTGGATTTTATACTGTATTTGGGGTCGAGCTCACTTGAGCCGACATGCTACCTTTTTCATGCTTTATTATGCTTTATTATGCTTGTTGTCATTTACATTGCGTGGGATTTGTGACCGCCGTATGGCGAAGAGCTAGCTCCCGCTTGGGGATGCCCTATTTTGTGGATTCATGTATATATTTTGTTGTACCCATTTTTGGGGGTCAGTATTTACAAAGGAGACTCTGCCGAAATTTTCGGGAAAATTTGTATTGTTTTTAAAAAGTGTTTTACATGACTTATTTGATAACTCGCTTTCAATTGATTGGGTTTTCTTCACTCTTTTGCTTCATCGGTTTTGTTTTCTGGGCTTTGGCTTACTTGTTTTACGGACGCCTTTAGACGTTTCGTAAACTTAAGTGCCAGTCACGTTCCGTACCCTGCGGGTCGTGACAATGAGAAATATCACATACTTCATATTTCATGCCTAAACTATATGAATTCCACATATTGTATCACATTCCAGATAAATAGACAGTATTAAAGTTTTCGGCCGAATGTTCAAATACCCAAAATTGCCTAAAGCTCAACACTTGAGCGGAGTTCAAAAAAATCCGGAGTGTGACACAGTAGTAGCGGTCCAGCCGTATAAGGGTCAAGCCAACGCCTCACATGTGGCACGCCGTACTGCCCCAAACCCTAAGGTTCAAAAGGCAGTTCAAGACGGTCACATAATCGAGTTAAGGTTTGTTGTCTTCTAGAGGGTCCACCACAAAACTTGCACATATTTTCGAAAGAATTAAACCCCGTGAAAAGTGAGCAAACGACACTCGTTCGAACAATTCAATACTTTCTAGTTATCCGGAAAGACAAGAAGTTAAAATTCCGATCGAATCAATGAACTCAAAACAATCTCCAGAACTAACAGCACTAAATTCAGATTAAAAATACTCCAAAAATATACTAGCAGATAACAAAGTTACTGTACCAATACGACACTATGATGCTTCAGTACGGCCGTGGAACCGCAGCCCAAGCAGGCTATTGCCGCGGTTCCGCGGTGGATTATACTATTTATAGTATCGTATTTTACAGTTGTCCTTATATTTACCTGCTGAATTTTTTGCATATTTTTAATTCTGAAAAATATCAGTTTTTAAAAAATGTCCAGAGAGTGTCTCGTAATTCCGTATTTCGGTTCGATCGGAGTTTTTACTTCGCTAAAGTATCGCCTAATGTTCTAGGTCGGCTCTGATACCAATGTTGGGTTTACCTAGCACCCTATGAGAGATTTGGAAGCATCACATGTCACAAAGATCAAATTTTTATGGTGCTAAGTAAACATACAAAGGATCTATCCTTGAAAATTAGGGTTCCAAATCTTTAACCAACATCATAAGTAACAAAGGCAAGGGTTTTGAGAGTACAACCTTTGTAGCTCCCTTTTATAGACTCCTTGGCCACTTGAGAGTTGGACAACGATTAGCTTGAGGTCTTCTAACGTCTACGACGATCCACCCGAAGCTCCTTTTTCCAAGCTAGCAACTTCACTTTGTCAAGAGAAAGAAATGAAGCTAACACTCTAAACAAGTGGGCAAGACTTGTGTAGAATGGTGTTGTGGTTCTCTTTCTCACTTCAAAATCCTATCTTGTTGAGTATTTTGCTCACTTGAAAGATCTAGAGAGCAAATGGAGCAAGGTTGAAGAAGATGATGGCTTTTTTAAAGAAGAAGAGAAGATAAACTCTTATGTGAAAATAGAAAAATATATCTATATATATTTTTCCCTCTTCATCTCAAACCATGGTTATCTTTTATGGATATTTATTTTACTTTAGTTAAAACACAAGAGAAAGATTAAATCATGGTCAAAAGGTAGGTGAACATGGTTAGGTCAAAAGAAGAGTGTAGAAACTAATCCATGAATTAATCTTATCTCTTTTCTTTTGTTTTAACATAAATAGAAATAACAATCCATAATATAAACCATGGTGTGAGTCTTATATTGCCACCATTTTCTATGTATAAACAATCATGATAGAATGATGTATGTATGCATGTGTGCATGCACATCCATATGTGCATGAATCAAGAAAGAATGCATACATGCATGCATACATAAAAAATACAAGAAAGGATTTTAAGTGAGAAACTAATGGTTAAAAGATAAATCAACACTTGATTTATCAATCTGGCCATATCACACACGACCTAACCAAAAGCAAGCCGCCCGATTAATATACGGTATCTCATACGCGCATTTTAACCGGATCCATGCGCGTATCGCATACGTGCACCACAACGTTTCGCTTGGACTAGGTAACTCCTTTGTGGGACTCTAAGACTCGTCAATACGCCGGTAGTGGGTGATGATCATATCAAGCACCCCCAAGCCGCAAGCGGTCAGCTAAACGTAACGGCCACCCGGGTATTGAGCGATTAGAAGAAAACAAGCGAACCTGCTACAACTCCCGTCGAGCCAACCGGCAACACTACAGTACAGTCCGGTCTCTTGGTCAGATATGCTGCATATCAAGCCTAGGGATGGTAACGTCGACCCCAATAACTCAATAAGTCGTGCCAGTGAATGGTCTATAACAGATCGAGAAACTACTGATAACACTTATCAGTAAATCTCAACAGCCCTGGCCAGGGACTTACTGATATAACCAGTCGAGCACAGCACAGCATCAACTCCCAATACCGGGAGAGACGAAACCCCTCCTATCGCTCATCGCCTTCATGTGTCTCGGGACTGTACCCTACGGCCACCTGTTTGCACGACTCAGTAGAGCCGTGGTAGGGTGGTAATCAAAGTACAGTGGGAGAGCACACAAGACTCTATGACGATCTCGGGTCTACAGACTAACCTGTACCAGTGTCACCTGAGAACTGCTATCCGACGATAGATATAATTCCATATAGGAGTTCTCGGTGAGTCCGTCCAGTGTACCCAGTCACCACTGAGCACCCGTATATAATCTTGATGTCAAACATTGATGAATGTGGGAACATCCATCGCCCATCATATCGGTCTAGTATCATATACGCTAGTCTACTCTGGTATATCGATGCCCCGTCTCGATACACCCACGACTAGGGACATTTCAGGATATGCTTATAAAATACAGATGTCCCACTAGTATGATCTCCATCATAATCACTGTAGTCAAGCCGATATCCTCAGGGCTTTATCAGCATGTATGAATAAATAAAAGCATGATCAAATCAACATTTCAGATAAAGTAGAACCAGATAGCATACTATCATGTCGAGCAAGAATGTACACTGAATATATATATACATGTACAGATACATCCACTATCATATAATGTCCTCTAGGGCATACATATATCCAACAATATATATATACAGGCATATGATTTCATGATGTTTCGTGTGTCAGTGTTGGACATTCAGGTTCCATGAGATTTACATATATGAGAGTCGATCTGAGGATGCGGTGCCTGCGGTATTGGGATTTGGGGTATAGTTGATAGACACCGGTATTTTCCACGATGATGGATCATTGATGATGTTATGTTGTATCCCATACCCAGCATTTATTTGATATGCATTTTTATTCATGTAGATGTAGTATCCTGATGGTGTACCTTGATCATGATTGTTGCATATCCATATTTCCATACTTATGCTATCAGATTACATGTGATAGATTATCGTTGTTCGTGCATACTTGTGATTAAAAAATGATATTATTTACTATTCACGAGTTGGAAACTCACCCCCGTTGTGCCACAGTGTTTTGCAGGACTTACCCTCAAAGTAGTCGCGGCAGGGCTTCTTATTATCTCTACTTTTGCGGATACCGCTACGGTTGGCTGTGAGTCCTTTTGCTATAGGTGGGTCTGCGGTTATCCGATGATGTTCATTATATTTCTTTTGTATCTAGTACTCTCCATCTACCACCTTATGTATTTGACTTAGAGACGAGTTGTGAGGATCGATAGTGTATTATTTTTTGTGAATTTGGGTGTCGTGCTCGTGGGAGCCGGCCTTGTTTTAAAGTTTTACCTCCTTATGTTGTTTTCATTTATATTTCTTCGCTACGGTGTCGTATATATGCTTGTGGTGGTTGTTTCCGCCGTTGGGCGTGATTTGCTCCCATTTGGGATGTTTTATTTATATTCTATGTTGTACCAGTTTTCGGGACTAGTTTTTACAAAGGAGGTGTTGTCGAAATTTTTAAGAAAGTAAGCTTAAGTTTAAAGATTTTTACTTGAGATTTTCGAAGGTTTTAACTATGTTTTCTCCACTTATCCCTTTTTGGGGTGGTTTAGATTTCTGGGTTTCGGCTTACTTAAATTGCATACGCCTGTTGACGTCACGCGGTTTAAGTGCCAGTCACGTGCCTAAATTTGGGTCGTGACATAGTTGGTATCAGAGCGCTAAGTTTTACCTTTCGGAGTGTAGCATGACCTTAGTATGATGGAGTAGGTAGCTTAAGCAGAGCGACGTAGCGTGTGTATGTTCCGCAACATACTTACGACACGGTACTGCGCCTAAGTGACCTTAGGACTTATTGATTGAAATTCCTTCCGTGATTATATACATCCTTGTGATTCGATTTATGTGTCCTTTGTAAGTGCACGGCGGCGCCCCGGCCGTCAATCCGACGCCGGAATGCGGAAGCGGTGATAAACTTTAATTTTGCGAACTTAGCAAACCGGCACCACCGCGCACTAAACACCCGGATCGAACCATTAACTAGTCTAAGCTAACTACAAGAAGGGGAAGAGATATACCGAATGATCCGAGTCCTCCGGTCTTCTCCTCGTCGTCCCGATCTCCTGCGGAAACTCCGGTCGTCGCCTCCTCGCCGGAAGGGCACCACATCGCCTGCATCTTTTACGGGCTCCCACCTCAATACCGAGGCAACTCGGGCGCGAAGCTGGCAAGTCGACGCGTCCAAGATTTGCTGTAGGAAGTGTAGTGTAGAGGCTATGTCTCATTTGGGTTTGTTGCCATTTGAAGATGATGGAGGAAACAAGATAAGAAAAATGGTGCTTGCATTTTTCTTAACATGAAAAGAGATCAAAATGCTACCCTCTCAAAAATCTTCTCTTCTCTCAAATGTGTTCAACCATCTCCAAAAAAAGAATGGTGGAGGAAAAGAATACAAAACCACACCCTTAGAAGGAAGGTGAGTATAGGAAAAGGTAGAGGGTGACCACAACCTAAACATCATCATAACAAATCTACATCAAACTCTAATCACCTCAAATCAACAAAAAGCAAGTGATGATGATGGATAAGAATGGTATCAAAAGATGCTTTCATAATTAATACATTTGCAAGAAAAACCTCCACAACGTGTTATTTGCAAACTTGCAAATAACACCCTCCATCGGAAAAGTCCGGCCGGGAAAGAACAAAGGAAAACCGGCCGGAACGGAATGCAAACTGGCAACTCCAGAAAACTGGTCCCGTAATAAATTACAGGAAAACCCCCATACTGTGCAAACACACCCGCATCTGTATTCCGTCCGGATACAAATGCAATGAGACAAAATCTACACTCTACTATACTAGGATCCGGCTTAAACCAAAGCCGGCTAGTAATATCCGTTCGATCCTGATCCGTGCAATACCGCACGTATCCGATCGAACCTTGCCATATATCTATACGGCCACTAGTACTAACCGTCCGATCCTGATCCGTGCAATACCGCACGTATCTGATCGGACCCTGCCATATCTCCATACGGCCTCTACAGCATTTCGCCCGAAAGCTTGAGTAACTGAAAGTGTGGTGGACTCTAAAGACTCGTCAATACTATGGTTGTGGATTTAACCACTAGCACGTCAGAGGTATAAGCCAATACGTGACGGGCCACCAGCTATTGACCAAAAGGGACGTCAATGAGCGAACTCATCCTGACACCCTACTGAGCCTGTCAGTGACAATATCCGTACAGTCCGGTCCGTTCGTCTATGAGCATCGCATGTCGGGCCTAGGGGGTTGGTAAAAGTCAGACCCCTAAAAGCGGTACAAGTCGTGTCGGAGTGTAGCCCAGAACACCCTGAGATACTACTGGAATACCTACCAGTAAATCTCCTGCCTTGGCCAAGGACTTCGTGTAATGGCTCTCCTAGACACAGCGCGACCTCACCCCCAATACCGGGAGAGACGAACCCCTGAAGATCCGCTCACTACCTCCATGTGGCTCGGGACTGTACACAACTAAAACCTGTTTGCACGACTCCTTTGAGCCATGGTAGGGTAGTAATCAAAGCACAGTGGGAACTCACACGAGACAAATGACGATCCCCAGGTTGATGAACTAACCTGTACACATGTCACCTGGGAACTGCTATCTGACGTCAGGTATAAGACCAACTAGCATGTTCCCGGCGAGTCCTGTCCGGTGTACTCATAACCCAATGAGCACCTGTATACATCTTAGGTGAACCAACTGACACCAGTGGCTTGTGAGACCGGCCACCGCCCCTCATCGGGGTCTCGACTGTATACACTAGTCTACTCTGGAGAATCGATGCCCTGTCTCGAGACTCCTACGACTAGGGACCTTTTAAGGATGTGCTTATAGACTCCAGCTCTCACTTATATGATCGCCCTCATACTGCTGGCAGTCAAGCAAGAATCCTAGGGGCTCTATCAACGTGCAATAGCGACATGTCAGGTCACCTAAAGCAGTACACGATGATAAAGGTAAACCAGATAGCGTACTACCATCTCGAGTAAGACTGTCCTACCTGGATAGGTCCTCCCTCAATCATTGCAATCACGTGCCTGTGATCCAATAATTGACTCTGAGGGCACTATCTCCAACAATCTCCCACTTGCACTCAAGGCTAATTATTGCGATGTCGCATACTCACAGCCTGTGCGATACCGAACACCCAACTCCCCTACTAGTCAGTCTCACAAAATCCGTTTGCGAAACTATTGCGTTCGAGGAATTGCCTCAGTGAGTGGATTCGCCTAGATGTTTCTTTCTATGTCTCTCTCTATCTCAAGTTCGCGGAGAAAGCCATCTCCCGAAATGAGCAATACCTGTCTTAGAATGTCTGGATGTCTGATGGGACCTAGCTCATAAATGAACTCCAAATCCAAACTTCTTAGACTGTATCGTCAACTGAACTTAATCAGTATCCTGCGCCATGCCACCCTCAGTATTCCCTTGGACCACCTGTCCAAAATACTGCCCCTCGTCAGAAGGATAACTATAACTCTGACGATCACCCTGTCGTCCATGTCACCTTGGAAGCCTGGAATGATAACTGCCTCCCGAATGAGGCTGTCGTTATCATATCCTTAGAACATCCACTTATGTTCTAAAACTGCTTCCGACTGTTCCTCCAGGATTGGATCAATATCAACTTATTGCATCTAGTGCAAGAACAACATCTGGTGTGGTACTTGACATCTCATGATTGACTCAATTGCCTAAGCAAGTGATCTGCCAATCATGCACATCCCTCTCTACTTTAGTCTATAAGACACCTTTAGAGAGGGTGACTCCATCACCTGCAGGTACACTACCGTGCCAGGAGTCGTCCATTCTAAATACTCTTAGAATGCTGTCAAAGTACCCTGATTGGGAAACCACCCAAATCTAGATCTAAAACCATAGATCTAGTAACCAGTATGTCTGATATAATGTCCAAGTCCTTTGTGGAGAAACCACTGTGTGACGACCAAAGTATAACCGATCGTAGTATAGGAATATCACTTCCTACTACCTTCTCAACAGATCCATCCCCTATTCTGATGACGTCAAACCTATGACTGTCACATCAGAAATAGATGATCTATCTCCGCTATATCTGCTTTAGTCTATAAATAGACATAAGCCTGATGTCCACCAATGCTTCCGCTGCTCCCACTGACTACGACAACCCTCTGGCAGAGTCATATAGACGTGCACTTCTAAAGCTAGTTTAGAACGACGCTATACTCATCCTCCTGCCGGGTCTCGCAGCCTGGAACAACAACAATGGCAAGTGTGGGTAAACAAGAACTTCCCTGTCACCGTCCTTGAGGCTACCGGAGTACCTCTCGGGTGCCTGAAGTTACCCACCTTATCTGCGGAGTGGCCAATGGAATGTCAAATCAGATTGAATCTTTAGGTTCCTTATCAAATCTTCAGTAATCGTTTGCGGTTCTGGAATCACTTCCAGTTCTACCATACTCCCACTTCTGTTATTGAAAAAATCCATTTTTAATAAAACTGTGGCGAGTCTAGAACAATATTTTTATTGATCTGCCAAATGGTAGAAAGTCAACCCTTGTCATAGCCTGGGTCAACCCACAAACAGCCATTACAGAAACGTGCCTTGAGTTGTCCAGTGTCTGGTTTTAATCATAAGCCGGACAACTCCCCGTACCTTAACAACGTTAAGATATGAACTGTTCTATATCCAATATAGAACCAGAGGCACTGATTTAATTGAACCAGATTCAAATCATGCAGCTATCTCCAGTGCATGTCAACTAAATGGAAGGAGGCCGATCAGCGTTACTCAACTTAGGAATGCTTCCAATTATGAGTAACCTGAAAGAGAAGTAATTTCTCTTTATCATTACTATCAACTGAATACCATACACAAGTATCTACATCTTCGATCACTTTGAAGAATCCCGATACTTGCTACACCTGGTTCACTACTCTATTCAAATACCTATAACTCCTCAAAACTCAGACCCTGTGTTTCTACGAAACACATGTCTAAGAACTAGAGAAGTTAAAAGTAAACAGAATATAGTATGAGGACCAACCCCTCTGTCCTAATGGACACTGGACAACATACAATACTCTGTATGAGTCCGCTGAGTCTAACAACTCTTTCACTGTGTGTCGTAGGTTGAAAACTGTACTTATGGTTAAGAAGAATTACACCGCTGTTTAATGCTCCTTACCTAACCATCCACTGATATAGGTAAATGTCGTCGACATAATATCAAAAGGTATAACTCACTCTATGAAAATAGACGTACAGATATATCAATTTGAAATTGGTGCACAACAGCGGATATTCAAAACCAAATATTTGCCGTCCGGCAAACAGCCCAGGTGATCTCCTCAAATATCACCGATTACAACGAATCCCGATATAATGAGGATGATCACCTTATTCCCAATAACCTACTCCCACTCATCATCTGTAAAACCATACAGATGTGAGAATCAAACCTGGTAAATACATACCCTGGAGCAAGTGTCTAATCGGGAAATCAGTTTTCTTTTAACAGTACACAGCTGAACTGAAACATTGAAATGTTTCGATGGGGTATCCTGGTATTCCTAGTAATGCCTCTACCATTATCCAGATTCATAACTATAACCGTATAATTCTTTGCCACTTCTCCAAATCCCTTTATATGTCTTTAGTCATTACCTTCTGCACACCCCTTAGGCCAAATGGTTTTCTTCCTTCCCTACCGTTCGGCACCAGCCTATGGTTTGGAAGAAGACTATCCAATAAGCATAATGGGTGTGCTGTCCTAGTCCTAGGAGCACTCGCAATGCGAGAGAAGGTGAAGATAAAAGACAACCGAATAAACCTTATTCCTATTTCTCCTGAACCAGAATCCATCCCCGAACTGGAACAAGTTTCTTTCGAGTTCGTATATAACCATACGATGGAATATCCAATAAACTGTGGATCTTCGTAGTGATACGGAGTGTCCTGGAGAAATACAAAGGTGATTTAGGATTGGCGAAGAAATACTTGGTTTGGTCGTGAATAGCAGTCGCAATTTACTTTGCCCTCTTACTAATCCCTTGCTTTGTCTTAACTTAATACCTTCTGTACACTGTTTAGGCTAACTGGTTTTCTTCATTCCTTACCGGTCGGCACCAGCCTATGGTTTGGAAGAAGACTATCCAATTTGCGTAATGGGTGTACTACTCCTAAACCAAGGAGTACTCGCAACCTGAGAGAAGGTGAAAAGAAAGGACAACTGAATAGTCCTATTATTTTTCTCCAGAACCAGAAACCATCCTCGAATAAATTCCTTCGAGTTCGTATATAACCATACGATGGTTTTATCCAATGGAAGTGGACGTTCGTAGTAATACGGGGTGTCCTGGAGAAAAGGGTAAAAGTAGGAGTGGCAATGAGGTCTGCAACTCTGACAATCCAAAAGCCAGTGTTAAGAAGGTTCGGTCAACTTGGTCACTGAGTCATAGTCTAGGGTCGGGTCAATGGTCGCTGCCAGAGAGAGAGAAAAGAAACACTCAGCGTGCACTCTATCCTACATCAGAATGGTTACCAATTTATCTAATCTGGAAACCTCCCACTGTACCTCAAATTCTCCTCCAAACCTGAAAGAAGAATTAGTCGGGGTCACCCGAGGAGTAAACCAACTCATCAGTGGGAATCGGGATCCAACTATCATCGCATGATAACGTGACGGAATCCGCTCACGCTATCACACTCCAGAAGGTATGCGCATATCTGGCAAGTTTCAGTTCTTTTGAAACTCCCGATGTGATTTCTGCCCCATGCTCTTATGACCTAGACGAAGGTCAACAAATCATAAGTCACATGTCAAGTTCCACCCGTCATTGTCCAGGTTAATTTGAACCCACCCGTACAAGCCCTTGACGAAGGTCAACAAGGCTATACGACTGTCCCAAACCAACACATCTATCTATGCAGCAGAAAGGCAACAAGCAGCTACCATGCACTATGCCTTGACGAAGGTCAACAAACATAGCATGAATACTACGTGCTACCCGTCTGAAACGACGGAGGGCTACGAATGGTTTCTGGCGAAAACCTTTAACGTAATGAACTTGATATCGTTGAAGGAACGGATAGCTTTTTAGAAAATATAGTGACGAAAACCTTTACTAAAGAGGTCACTCCCGGTGAAGGGATCTCGGCTCTTTCCCCGTAGAATGGGGTGCAGGATATTCCAAATGAATACCACGATGCAAAGAAAAAGTAATCGGCTATAGTGAAGTTACTGCCCTGACGCAAACTTTTGTCCAAGGGGTCACTCCCGGTAAAGGGATCTCGGCCCTTGCCTCGTCGACTGAGGAGCAGGATATTCCAACTGAATACCACGATGCAAAACAAAAGGGAACGCCCTTGCAATAACAGCTTTTTGAAAAGTGTTCCAACAACATCAGAATAGGTTTGTTTTAACTTGCATTGATCCGAATCAACGCAGTCCCATCAATTGATCACACCACAAAGAACGAAAATATACTGATGTACGTATATGCCATCCGCATTCGCCACTGGGTCCCGTCATTACCCGTTAGGTTAGCTAACTAACGACAGAGCGGGGACTGGACTAGCGCGGATGTAAAACATATACAACATCTACTAATATATATACCAATATATTATATTCGCTCAAGGCGTGATAAAAATGCAACATCACAGAAATGTACAGCATCACAGAACAATACAGATATCTGGGATCCCCGGGTTTCACAGAGCCACTACTGAAACCCGACGTTCCCCTGGTCGTGTGGATAGCTTGTGCAATGAAATCCTAGACCCCTACGGGCGCGGCAAGTTACCCGCAAAAACCTGAAGCGAGGCAGCCCCCTTCAGCACCGTGAATGGACCACCCAGCACTTCACGGAGTCCGGTAACTTGGGCACCCCTCCTGGGTCAACCTGTACCCCCTACGAGTGCGGCGAATAGCCCGCCAATCCTAGAGTGAAGCCCCCTCCGTCTCAATGCCATGAGATGCGGGCTTGTTGCCCTCTAGAACCCGGCTATCCGTGCACCCCTCCGCGGGGTAATCCTAGTACAGAAAGTAAAATATACATACAACGGGTACATCGATCGCAACCAGGTCGTGCCCCAAAAGAATAATACAAACAGGCAGTGACGGCAGTCCACATGTCGGACGCTCGCCCCGCAATATCAAATGTACATAATACAACAAAACTGTACTAGCATTGCATCCAGGCTATCCCCCACGACCGATCCGCAACATCACAGCAAAAACACAGAACATCAACGTGAAAGTCACGTTCGCAAATCCGTCTAACCGGGCTATAGCAGTTAGACTGGATTTACCGATCAAGTGACATTCACGGTCGCAGATATAATGTAAATACTGTGAAATAATGTGTTTAAAATATCCGATCGATCAAAAATTAACAAGTGGGCCCCCAAGCAATACTGTAGCACTCACAGAAATTCTGGGCCCAATTTTAATATTCCAAAACCCCCAAAATCAGCCCGGAAGCCCACTGGAGAAATTGGACACACTGATCCACCAATACTGCGGCGGAACCGCGGCAACAAGGGGGGTTTTGCCGCGGTTCCGCGCTCCACTTGAGAGATCAGTGTCTCAAATTTCTCCATAATTCTTAGAACTTCTAGTACATTAGTTTTCTACAACCTGAAAAATTTTTGGAGCCAGGAAAAAATTGACAGAAAACTGATGTGAGGAAAATGTGGTTTTTTTTGGAATTTTGGTCGATCGGAAATGCAAACACATCAAACAAAGCTAGACGAAGTTAATGGCGAGGCTCTGATACCAATGTAAGTGCACGGCGGCGCCCCGGCCGTCAATCCGACGCCGGAATGTGGAAGCGGTGATAAACTTTAATTTTGCGAACTTAGCAAACCGGCACCACCGCGCACTAAACACCCGGATCGAACCAATAACTAGTCTAAGCTAACTACAAGAAGGGGAAGAGATATACCGAATGATCCGAGTCCTCCGGTCTTCTCCTCGTCGTCCCGATCTCCTGCGGAAACTCCGGTCGTCGCCTCCTCGCCGGAAGGGCACCACATCGCCTGCATCTTTTACGGGCTCCCACCTCAATACCGAGGCAACTCGGGCGCGAAGCTGGCAAGTCGACGCGTCCAAGATTTGCTGTAGGAAGTGTAGTGTAGAGGCTATGTCTCATTTGGGTTTGTTTCCATTTGAAGATGATGGAGGAAACAAGATAAGAAAAATGGTGCTTGCATTTTTCTTAACATGAAAAGAGATCAAAATGCTATCCTCTCAAAAATGAAGCTCTCATCTTCTCTTCTCTCAAATGTGTTCAACCATCTCCAAAAAAAGAATGGTGGAGGAAAAGAATACAAAACCACACCCTTAGAAGGAAGGTGAGTGTAGGAAAAGGTGGAGGGTGACCACAACCTAAACATCATCATAACAAATCTACATCAAACTCTAATCACCTCAAATCAACAAAAAGCAAGTGATGATGATGGATAAGAATGGTATCAAAAGATGCTTTCATAATTAATACATTTGCAAGAAAAACCTCCACAACGTGTTATTTGCAAACTTGCAAATAACACCCTCCATCGGAAAAGTTCAGCCGGGAAAGAACAAAGGAAAACCGGCCGGAACGGAATGCAAACTGGCAACTCCAGAAAACTGGTCCCGTAATAAATTACAGGAAAACCCCCATACTGTGCATACACACCCGCATCTGTATTCCGTCCGGATACAAATGCAATGAGACAAAATCTACACTGTACTATACTAGGATCCGGCTTAAACCAAAGCCGGCTAGTAATATCCGTTCGATCCGGATCCGTGCAATACCGCACGTATCCGATCGAACCTTGCCATATATCTATACGGCCACTAGTACTAACCGTCCGATCCTGATCCGTGCAATACCGCACGTATCTGATCGGACCCTGCCATATCTCCATACGGCCTCTACAGCGTTTCGCCCGAAAGCTTGAGTAACTGAAAGTGTGGTGGACTCTAAAGACTCGTCAATACTATGGTTGTGGATTTAACCACTAGCACGTCAGAGGTATAAGCCAATACGTGACGGGCCACCAGCTATTGACCAAAAGGGACGTCGATGAGCGAACTCATCCTGACACCCTACTGAGCCTGTCAGTGACAATATCCGTACAGTCTGGTCCGTTCGTCTATGAGCATCGCATGTCGGGCCTAGGGGGTTGGTAAAAGTAAGACCCCCAAAAGCGGTACAAGTCGTGTCGGAGTGTAGCCCAGAACACCCTGAGATACTACTGGAATACCTACCAGTAAATCTCCTGCCTTGGCCAAGGACTTCGTGTAATGGCTCTCCTAGACACAGCGCGACCTCACCCCCAATACCGGGAGAGACGAACCCCTGAAGATCCGCTCACTGCCTCCATGTGGCTCGGGACTGTACCCAACTAAAACCTGTTTGTACGACTCCTTTGAGCCGTGGTAGGGTAGTAATCAAAGCACAGTGGGAACTCACACGAGACAAATGATGATCCCCAGGTTGATGAACTAACCTGTACACATGTCACCTAGGAACTGCTATCTGACGTCAGGTATAAGACCAACTAGCATGTTCCCGGCGAGTCCTATCTGGTGTACTCATAACCCAATGAGCACCTGTATACATCTTAGGTGAACCAACTGACACCAGTGGCTTGTGAGACCGGCCACCGCCCCTCGTCGGGGTCTCGACTGTATACACTAGTCTACTCTGGAGAATCGATGCCCTGTCTCGAGACTCCTACGACTAGGGACCTTTTAAGGATATGCTTATAGACTCCAGCTCTCACTTATATGATCGCCCTCATACTGCTGGCAGTCAAGCAAGAATCCTAGGGGCTCTATCAACGTGCAATAGCGACATGTCAGGTCACCTAAAGCAGTACACGATGATAAAGATAAACCAGATAGCGTACTACCATCTCGAGTAAGACTGTCCTACCGGGATAGGTCCTCCCTCAATCATTGCAATCACGTGCCTGTGATCCAATAACTCTGAGGGCACTATCTCCAACATCCTTATCGAATCCTATTTCCATTCCAGCCTTTATGTCGCCGAAGACTACGAGGGCGCAGAGAGAGGCTGCGAGGGCCGAGGTCAGAGTTGACTCGTCTGAGACGAGGATTGACCCGGGCGGTACGCTTATTGTGCAGGAGCAGATTGAACCACCTTCGACAGACCATATTGCTATGCTAGGGGCCGGTATACAGGATTTGCGCCAGATGATGGGGTCGTTAGTTGAGGCCATTCGAGCACAGAGACAAGAGGTTTTTCCACTTGTTGCGGGGACCGCGATGGTGCTTACTATTCCGGCAGTCGCACCTACAGCTACGGAGGTTATCACCGTATTACTGTCAGAGGTCATGAGGCTTAGGCCTCCAGTTTTCACTGGCACCGATGCAGCTGAGGATCCGCAGTCGTTTATCGATCGGATGGCTAGGATATGTCGTTCGCTGAGATGCTCCGACACGAGATGGGTAGAGTTTGTTAGTTATATGTATGCCCTAGAGGCCATTACTGTACATACGATGTATATTGTAATGGATGCTTGGATATATATAGGGAGGACTTTCTTGCTCGACATGATAGTATGCTATCTGGTTGTACTTTATCTTAACATGTACTTTGATTGTCTCTATATTACATGTTGATAAAGCCCTTAGGATATGTACTCGACTACTGGGACTATGATGAGATCATACTAGTGGGGCCACGGTAGTCGACGAGTATATCCTATAACTGTTCCTAGTCGAGGGTGTATCAAGACAGGGCATCGATGCACCAGAGTAGACTAGCGTATACGCATCTTGACCCATATGATGGGCGATGGATGATCCCATATCCATCGGTGTTTGACATCAAGGATGGTGTACGGGTGCTCAGTAGAGACTGGGTACACTGGACGGACTCGCCGAGAACTCCCAGATGGTATTATACCTCACGTCAGATGGCAGTTCTCCGGTGACACTGGTACAGAGTAGTCTGTTGACCCGAGATCGTCATAGAGTCTTGTGTGATTCCCACTGTGCTTTGATTTCCATCATACCACGTCCAAGAGGGCGTGCAAAAAGGTGGCTTTTGGGTACAGTCCCGAATCACATGGAGGCAATGAGCGATAGGAGGGGATTCGTCTCTCCCGGTATAGGGAGTTGATGTTGTGCTGTGTTCGATTGGCTATAACCGGAAATCCCTGGCCAGGGTTGCTGAGATTTACTGGTAAGTGTTATCAGTAGTTTCTCGAACTGTTATAGACCTCATATCGACACGACTTATCGAGCTGCTGGGGTCTGACGTTTACCACCCCTAGGCGAGATATGCAACATATCAGACGACGAGACCGGACTGTACGGGAGTGTTACTGTTTGGATTCACAAGAGAAGTTACAGGCTTGCTTGTTGATCTTCTAAGCGCTCAATACCTGGGTAGCTCTTACGTTTAGCTGACCGCTTGCAGCTTGTGGGTGTTTGATATGATCATCACCTACTGCCGGCGTATTGACGATTCTTTAGAGTCCTACACAGAGGTTTCTTGGCTCAGGCAAAACGGAGTAGGGGCACATATGTGATATGTGCGGGACCGAGGATAATGCGGTATGTGATATCGTATTGTATTCTCACGATATTTGATATCAGCCGGGTCATCGGATCAAGTGTTGATTCGATGAATCGGTACGGATAAATATTAGTCGGTTATATGCGATATAGCCAGATTGTCGGATCAAGTGTTGATTCGATAATTTAATGTATAATAATATATATGATATATTAAATTATATTAACTAATATTAGCTCACTAAAAGATTCTTTTTCTCACTCGGATAATACATTGATATATATGCGATATATGTTAATTGTATTATTTTATTTTGTTACGATAAATATTATATATGTGATATATAATATTGTAACATGATATGATAACTAATGCAACATGTTTAGTGGAGTTTAAACATGATTAGGGTTTGGATTAGGGTTAAGCTTTCTAGATGATTCTAGAAGGTTTTGGTTTTGTTTTGTGAAAGATATTTTCAAGTGACTCATGCTTTAACCCAACCCAAACCCTAACCCTAGTTAATTCTCTACATGAGTTTAGTTGACCATGGTTGCATTATTTATCATATTAATTCTTTCTATTCATCACAAAAGGAAATCCATCACTATTCTTCTTCTTCCTTGAGTTCTTCTTGCAAAGCTTTCTTGTTTTGATATTTGTGAATAAATATGAGAAAAAGATAAATAAAGAGAGCAAAAATCCTACTTCATCATCCTCATCTTCCCTTGCCATTTAGATGAGGGTGTTCACATCATTTCATGAGTGTTAGCTTGCGTTAACGAAACTTCAAGGTAGATCATCTTTGTATCGAAGATTGGAAGCAAAGGTTGCATCTTTCTCTTCGTGGAACCTCTCGAGAGTCCGGAACCCGATGATCGCAGCGAAGGGACCACAACACGGAGCATATGAAGTGAAGGACCAGATCTACAAAGGTTGTAATCCCTCTCACTTAGTGTTAAAATGTTTAGCATGTTAGTTTTCGCCTAATCTCTAGTTTAAAGATCCGTATTCGGGTTGTTCGGCTCGGCTAATTTTTTAATCGGGCATGGTTGATTCCTCGTAGACCCTTGTGCGCGTGCATAGCAACCCTACAGTGGTATCAGAGCCAAGCTAGAGCTTTAGGCGAAGTCTAGGCGAAGTTTAAAGTCCGATCGAACCCGGAAAACCCGATATACCCTAGTTTCTGGAAATTTTTCAAAACTGTGGTTTTTTCCAAATTAAAAATATCCAAAAATTACAGCAGGGAATTATATGAGTTACTGTGAAGCACGTGAGCGCAATTCGACTAAAGCGCCGCGGAACCGCGGCCCCACCCCAGCATGTGCGGCGGTTCCGCGGCCATAAAGTCGATTCTTGGCACGTGATTTGCACAGTAATTCTTATCTTTTAGTGCTGTATTTTCTGGGAATTTTTAATATTTATTCAACTGTTGAATTTTCTGGGTTGTATTGGGGATTTGATGATTCGATCGGGAACTTTAACTGCGTCTTTGTGTTTTGTCCGGATAACTTTTAGAAACTGTTAAAAAGTTCGAACGGATATCAATAACTCACTTTTTCCCCTGTCAGAAATTTTTTCAAAAGTTGGATTTTTTCTCGTGTTTAAGAACGTTCTAAGTCGTGCAAGTAACGCGGTGGACCCTCTAGAAGACAACAAACCTTAACTCGATTATGTGACCGTGAACTGCCTTTTGAACCTTAGGGTTTGGGGCAGTACGGCGTGCCACATGTGAGGCGTTGGCTTGACCCTTCTACGGCTGGACCATTGGTACTGTGGCATATGATGGATGTTCTTAAACTGATTTCAAGTGTTGAGATATATTGGGGAAATCTTGGGTGTTTGATTATTCGATCGGAAAGTTTAACTTTGTCTATTTATCTGGAATGTGATACAATATTTGGAATCCACAGGTAGTTATGAGATAACTAATTTGAATATTATAAACATAGCACTTTAGTCTCAAATGATCGGTTGCCAAGGAATTTTGATGTGATCAAAAGTCCGTCGCAATCACGTAGTTACGCGGATACTCGCCGGATAAACTTAATAGACAGCTACACCTCTTAGCCCCGACCAAGTGACTGTAGGAGAACCCCGTCGCCGAAAGCGTCCGTTCGGGTGTTCGCGGCAGCGGTGTTCCGCCTTAGTGCACTTCGTCGACGGCATCTGGGGGTGCGGCCGTCTACTAAAGTTTGCGACGAGCATTCGATCAAGACGTCGGGAATCTTGTTGAATTGTCCGACTTGATATTATAAAGAGTTTTCGATAATGAGACTAAAATGCGGGGTTTATAATTGTTAGGCATGTGATGTCTAAGGAATTCATTTGGTTAGGCATGTGATGTCTAAGGAGGTTGCGGATTCCAACTGTTGTAGTTTTACACTTTCTTTTCTATGACCGTAAGCGTAGTATGTGGGGTATCGCCGGCTTCGTTGCTATACATCAACGACAATCGGGATACGCATACTTGCTTACGTTGATGATATGAGATATTATGTGTTGATGTGATATGTTATATTGGATCGTCGCGTTCTGAATAGCCGGGGGTTTTATGTGAGATGAGAGGTTTTTTCTTTTTCATTCATGTAAAATTCATTTGTATGTAATATTCTTTTATTGGGGCACTTCCAGGTAGCGGAAGATGTCACCGTTGTATATTATTTACTTTTCCGCATTAGGTAGACCCAAGGCGGGGAGCACAAGTAACCGGGTTCTAGGGTCCAGTGGGAGACCATCTCGAGGAGTCGAGACCGGGTCTCCTAACCCTAGAATTGGCAGTGTTACTTGCCGCTCTCGTAGGGGTCTATGGATGTGGGTTTGGCTATTCATCGCGACCGTGGAATCCGTGTTTTATACTGGCTCGTATTGAAAACACGGACGTCCTAGTATATCCAATATTTCATATATGTTCTTCTGCTGCAATGTTCTGTGATGAGATCATATTACTGCCTGAGACGAATGTTTATATTATATATATGAGATATATGTTATATTGCAGATTTCGTTTTCAAATGTGATGCTTATGAAGCATAATAAAATGGGACTTCATTAATGAGATTAATGAAATAAAAGAAACCTAAGATGTTGTAGAAACTTGTTTAAAAACTGGTAGCTCTAGTTCTTGCTTTGTATAGCGGTGTTCCTTGTAGAACATCCAGCACCTTATTCAATAAGGAAAGGACCGAGATCCCTTCACCGGGAGTGACTCCTTTAGCAATAACTGGCAGATTCTACAAACTCGGTTTGTCTTTTGATTGCTTCTATAGTTCTTGCTTTGCATAGTGGTATTTGTGAAATATCCTGCACCTTATTCGATGAGGAAAGGGCCGACGATCCCTTCACCGGGAGTGACCCCTTTAGCAAAACTAGAAAAGCCTCAAAAACACTCCATTTAAAAATCACTCGATTCTACAACGATATCAAGTTCATTACGCAAAGGGTTTTCTGAAAAACCCGCCGTAGCCCTCCGTCATTTCAGATAAGTACTGGTTAGTATTCGTGCTACGTTTGTTGACCTAAGCCAAGGCGTAGTGTGCGGTAGCTGATTAGTGCTTATCTGTATAAGCATATGATGTGATTGAGTTAGGGTAGTCGTGCGACTTTGTTGACCTTAGCCAAGGGTCGTGCGAGTGGGTTTAATTCAATCGGGAAATGACGGGTTGAACTTGGCTAGCACTTATGATTTGTTGACCTTAGCCAAGGTCATAAGATGCTAGGGGAAAAATATTATTGGGAATTTCAAGTGTTGAAATTTGCAATGAGATTGCATACCTTCTATGAGATAGTTGGATCCTGATACCCGCTGCGAGTAAGAGTTACTCTTGGGAGAGTTTTACACATTACAATTAGCCGATCAAGTAGGTGTCTAGAAAGGTGTTAACGGGGTTACGCCTCTGGGAAAACGAGGTTTACTTTAATTAGGTTCGTGCAAAAGCACGGGGGACCTCCCTCAAAGTACCGACACTGGCCTGGCTGAAAGATTTGCGAACTTGTAGCGTGTAATTAATCCCGGCTAGTCTTTCCTTTTAGGGTTTGAAGGAAGATTTGATTAAAACAGTGGGAGACATCCTGATTAGATATATTAGATAACCAATCTAATCTTGCAAGAGCATACGCTGAGTGTTTTCTTCTCTCTCTCTCCAGGTAGCGACCATATCACGCCTTAATCAAGATAATAAAACGGATGTATTGACCGAACCCGCTTGTTATACTGAGCTGGGGAACGTTGGTCCTGCTCCAACTTATAATTGTTATAAGACAGAGCAGGAAATTAGGGAATACTAGATTTCCCGTGCCGCCCAAACGAAGAAAGTGCATGCTGATGCATCTTTTTCGGGTGTGTTCATTACAAAGAACTGTTTCTCAGTATCCTTTACGTCCTGGGTATGTGATACCGGATCAAGATCCCGCATATGTAATCTGTTACATGGGCTACAGATAGGTAGAGAACTTAGAACGGGTGATAAGTTTCATGAGACAGAAAACGGTGCAAGTGTTGCAGCCAAGTCTGTTGGTCACTATCACCCTGTATTACCAGAATACATTGATTCTGAACGAATGTTATTAGATACCGAACCTGATATACAACATCATATCAGTTTCTTTATTAGTAAAGAAGTGACATAATTTTGTATTGTTGGATAATGTTTTGAACATTTCCTATATCAAGAGTTGATCGCTTCAGGCACGTTATCTAAAAGCATTGATGTTCTAAATCAAACTACAGTTCTTAGTATACGGAACACACACAAGAGGAAGAGTTCAGAAATGAACGAATCCTTCTTGAGGCATTGTAGACTAGGTCATATCAATGTGACCCGACTAGCTGAAGTTACATTAAGATGCATATTTAAATTTGTTTGAATTTACATCTTGTGAAACTTGCCAATCATGTCACAAAGATAAGATGACCACAGATCTGTTTATTGGAAACAGAGAAAGAGTTAGTGAACTTTTGGGATTGATACATGCTGATGTATGAAAGTCCCCTGTCTACATATGCCAAGATCGGTTCTTTGTACTTCATTACATTCTCTGATAATCTCTCAAGATTCAGACATATGTTCCTGTTGAAACACAAGTCCGAACCTTTTGAGATATTCACAGAATATGAGTTAGAAGTAGAGAACCGAAAATACGGGTAAAAATATTATATCCTTTGATGCGATCAAGGAGGAGAATACTTGAGCACGGAATTCCTGGACTATTCTAAAGGAGAATGAGATTCTCTCTCAGCATTACTCCTCCGTATACACCATATTAGATGGTATATCGGGGCGGAGCAATAGCACCCTATGTGATATGGTGTGCTCTATGATGAGTAATACTGAGTTTCCTATTTCCTTTTGGGAGTTATGCACTTGAGAAGCTGCATACCTATTGAATAGGGTTCAAATCAAATCTGTTGCCTACCACTTCATATCTGATATGGAAAGGGAAGAGCCCATATCTTAAGTTTGTTAAGATTTGGGGTTGTCCGGCCTATGTTTAAATGGAAAATCCGGACAAGCTCGAGGCAAGGTCTGTTATGTAGAACTGGAAGGGTTCCATCTATACAAACTGCAGCTGATGATTTGGTAGAACCAAAGGATTCAATAATAACCAGCGAACCTCAGCCTCTCCGCCGATCTAGCAGGGTTCCACACCCACCTGAGAGATACTTCGGTTTCTCTATGAAAGTGGGAGCGAGGATTGCATCATGAGATGATGACCCAACTAGTTTCGAGCTGGCCATCAGGAGTGAGACTCTGTAAGAATGGCTGGATGCTTATCGATCTGAGATGGAATCCTTATACACCAACAAAGTATGGACTTTGGTTTCTTTATCTGAAGGGTTAAATCCCCATCAGGAGCGAGTATATCTTGAGAAGATTACTTGGTGTACATGGAAAAGTTGAGACTTTCAAAGCTATGCTTAAGTCCATCCAGATCCTACTTGCCACGGCTACATACCATGACTACGATATCTGGCGGTTGGGTATCATGACTACTTTTCTAAATGATTTTTTAGAAAAGAGCGTCTATAAGTACACAGCCAGAGGGCTTCGTAGACAGTGGGAGCAGCGGAAACGTGTGCAAGATGTTTTATATGATAAAACAGGCATCGCGGAGTTGGAACATCTGTTTTGATGTGGTAGTCAAAGAGTTTGACTTCACCAAAATGGTAGATGAACCTTGTATATACAAAAAGGTAGTAAGGAGTATGGTGGTGATCCTCGTAGAGTACGTGGATGACATACTCTTGATAGGGAAGGAGTTTCCTATGCTACGCTCGGTCAATCTCCGCTTATCACAATGATTCTCCATATAGGATCAAAGTGATACCTCCTAAATCCTGTGTTTTGGATCTATGAGATAGATCTAATTGGATGTTAGGATACTCACTAGTTGTAGTGAGATGGTATCAATCGATCCTGGGGAGAATCACTGGAAAGGTTCCAGGGTGATAAGAACGACTGAATGTCAGTCGCAGGCATTGTCTTTACCCTCAGTGGAGGGACAGTATGTTGGAAGAGTTCCAAGCTAGATACCGTGACATACTAGAAGATTAAAGGCAAGATACATCGTTACCAATGATACAACCAAAGAGGCAGTTTGGATATATATAAGTTCATAAGATGAACTTCGTTCCTACCATTGTGTGACAATGGAGTTGTGGCTTTAGCCAAGGAACTACCGTCCCATCAGAAATCCAGATATAATTCTTAGGCAGTATCACCTGATCATGGAGATGGTTGATCTCCAGGGAGATCGAGGTTAGGAGAGTAGACACAGAGGACGACAGCGCGGATCCACTCACAAAGGCATTTTTCCCAGTAGAGACTTTTATGGGATGGTTGAGTATAAGATGCTTCAACCGCAGCTAATTGTTGGGTATGCGATACCACAACAGATGGCCCTAGTGCAAGAGGGAGATTGTTAGTTATATGTATGCCCTAGAGGCCATTACTGTACATACGATGTATATTGTAATGGATGCTTGGATATATATAGGGAGGACTTTCTTGCTCGACATGATAGTATTCTATCTGGTTGTACTTTATCTTAACATGTACTTTGATTGTCTCTATATTACATGTTGATAAAGCCCTTAGGATATGTACTCGACTACTGGGACTATGATGAGATCATACTAGTGGGGCCACGGTAGTCGACGAGTATATCCTATAACTGTTCCTAGTCGAGGGTGTATCGAGACAGGGCATCGATGCACCAGAGTAGACTAGCGTATACGCATCTTGACCCATATGATGGGCGATGGATGATCCCATATCCATTGGTGTTTGACATCAAGGATGGTGTACGGGTGCTCAGTAGAGACTGGGTACACTGGACGGACTCGCCGAGAACTCCCAGATCGTATTATACCTCACGTCAGATGGCAGTTCTCCGGTGACACTGGTACAGAGTAGTCTGTTGACCCGAGATCGTCATAGAGTCTTGTGTGATTCCCACTGTGCTTTGATTTCCATCATACCACGTCCAAGAGGGCGTGCAAAAAGGTGGCTTTTGGGTACAGTCCCGAATCACATGGAGGCAATGAGCGATAGGAGGGAATTCGTCTCTCCCGGTATAGGGAGTTGATGTTGTGCTGTGTTCGATTGGCTATAACCGGAAATCCCTGGCCAGGGTTGCTGAGATTTACTGGTAAGTGTTATCAGTAGTTTCTCGAACTGTTATAGACCTCATATCGACACGACTTATCGAGCTACTGGGGTCTGACGTTTACTACCCCTAAGCGAGATATGCAACATATCAGACGACGAGACCGGACTGTACGGGAGTGTTACTGTTTGGATTCACAGGAGAAGTTACAGGCTTGCTTGTTGATCTTCTGAGCGCTCAATACCTGGGTAGCTGTTACGTTTAGCTGACCGCTTGCAGCTTGTGGGTGTTTGATATGATCATCACCTACTGCCGGCGTATTGACGATTATTTAGAGTCCTACACAGAGGTTTCTTGGCTCAGGCAAAACGGAGTAGGGGCACATATGTGATATGTGCGGGACCGAGGATAATGCGGTATGTGATATCGTATTGTATTCTCGCGATATTTGATATCAGCCGGGTCATCGGATCAAGTGTTGATTCGATGAATCGGTACGGATAAATATTAGTCGGTTATATGCGATATAGCCGGATTGTCGGATCAAGTGTTGATTCAATAATTTAATGTATAATAATATATATGATATATTAAATTACATTAACTAATATTAGCTCACTAAAAGATTCTTTTTCTCACTCTGGTAATACATTGATATATATGCGATATATGTTAATTGTATTATTTTATTTTGTTACGATAAATATTATATATGTGATATATAATATTGTAACATGATATGATATCTAATGCAACATGTTTAGTGGAGTTTAAACATGATTAGGGTTTGGATTAGGGTTAAGCTTTCTAGATGATTCTAGAAGGTTTTGGTTTTGTTTTGTGAAAGATATTTTCAAGTGACTCATGCTTTAAACCAACCTAAACCCTAAACCTAGTTAATTCTCTACATGAGTTTAGTTGACCATGGTTGCATTATTTATCATATTAATTCTTTCTATTCATCACAAAAGGAAATCCATCACTATTCTTCTTCTTCCTTGAGTTCTTCTTGCAAAGCTTTCTTGTTTTGATATTTGTGATGAATAAATATGAGAAAAAGATAAATAAAGAGAGCAAAAATCCTACTTCATCATCCTCATCTTCCCTTGCCATTTAGATGAGGGTGTTCACATCATTTCATGAGTGTTAGCTTGTGTTAACGAAACTTCAAGGTAGATCATCTTTGTATCGAAGATCGGAAGCAAAGGTTGCATCTTTCTCTTTGTGGAACCTCTCGAGAGTCCGGAACCCGATGATCGCAGCGAAGGGACCACACACGAAGCATATGAAGTGAAGGACCGGGTTTACAAAGGTTGTAATCCCTCTCACTTAGTGTTAAAATGTTTAGCATGTTAGTTTTCGCCTAATCTCTACTTTAAAGATCCGTATTCGGGTTGTTCGGCACGGCTAATTTTTTAATCGGGCATGGTTGATGCCTCGTAGACCCTTGTGCACGTGCATAGCAACCCTACAGAGTTCGTGAGCTTTCGGCTGGAGGGTTTGGCCCAGAAGTGGTGCGATTCCTTAGAGAAGGGCAGAGTCGTAGGTCTTTCTCCTATGCCCTGGGCTGAGTTCGTGATGGTGTATCTTGCGCGTTTTCTTCCGCAGAGCGTCAGGGATGCTCGATCGCACAGTTTCGAGTCATTACGCCAGACTCAGGATATGACGGTGGCCGAGTACGATTGTCACGACCCGAAAGAGCACGTGACTGGCCCTTGGATCCTATGAAGTCTACAGGACTCCATCTGATCCATGTAAGCCAAAAGCCCAGAAATCTAAAACCATTTTTAAGAATAAGTAAAGAAACTGGTTTTAAGAGGTAAAGAAAACATGTTTGAAAATCGAGTTTTTAAATAACTAAGCCGAATATGAATTTTAAAAATATGCAATTTTTCCTAAAAATTTCGGCAGAGTTTCTTTTGTAAAAACTGGCCCCGAACGGGGTACAACAAGAACAATATATATAACATGATAAAAGGCATCCCCAAGCGGGAGCTAGCTCTTCGTCAAACGACGGTCACAACCGCATCAGTAATAACAATATACAACGCCAAAGGGCGAGGATCTAAACTGAAAAGAAACTCAAAAACAGCCAGAAAACAGCAATACTACTAGCGCGACTCTAAGGTTGAAATAATACAACACTGAAGTCTAAGTCTGAAAGAATATAAAAGTTTTGGTTGATGGACAATTCTAGATACAATAAATAATACATGAACAATGGCGGTTCTGATACAAAAGAACCCACCTATCCAACAAGTCACCCATAAGGAAACAGTGTGCCAGAAACGCCGCTATGGAATCTGTACGGCAAACCTGCAAGAACTGGGGCACAACGGGGGTGAGTTGCCAACTCGTGAATAGAAAGATATCTACAAGCAGGAATCGAATGCATGACCCATCCTAGGTCAATACGATCAGATATAAATAAACCTCAATATGAATAAAGCTGAAGCATGCTAAACTGGCAATGTAATCTCTATACATGAGTGTAGTGCCAAGTGCTCGTGCTAGTGCCTCATGTAATAGCATGTCATGAATATAAGGTATAATCAATGTAATCAAATCTGCACACACGTGGATCCCGTCCACTCGTCACCCAATGACAATAACCATCATGCAAGTAAATATCATAAAACCTGTGCACGGAAATATGAGGATATAATCCACCCGTGTCCCTCGCGACACATCAATCTTATGGAACCGGAGTGCCCAGCATCGACACTCGAAAACATCATGAAAATTGTGCCCAGCATCGGCACAAAACATAAGTCTCAGTATCTCGATACCTCTGTATCTCGAAATCTCGATGTCTCAATCACAAAATCTAGGGCGCCGTCAGTCCAGATCGGCCCCTACCATCCATCTCATGACTACGAAGGTATCCTCCGGATATCCGACGTGTCGGGTAATATCACCGGTAGGTAGTCTCCCCCTGCCAGGCTCATCGTCATCACCACGAGCTTCTTGCTCCGGGGTACCTTACCGGGTCCACCATGTACCCGCAATCGGTCTCATCCGCCTCCTCGATTCGGGTTTCACATGTCGCTCTCAGCACCGAGAAAACACATGGTGGACGCACTGAAATATCATATCAAGGGTAACCGGGTTTTTTAAGAAATGACATATCCTCTTTTGAAACACCCTCGGTTCCCAAATCCAGAAATATCATAGAAACAACATATCTCAATGCGTATAATCAAAAGCATGAAGTATGCGATATGTAAAGGAAGGTATGCACATCATCATGTCATGCAAGGATCATATACTGAATGTAATAGTACTACAGTGTAGTGGCATGGCAATTATCGATGATGAGTGTGTGAGCCGGCAACAAGTGTACGTGGAACATATGCATCATCGATAATGGTGCGGGTGTCCTAGCAGCATGACTGAAATATAGCCACAGTACAAGCGATGCAATGCAGATATCATGAATATGCGGAATCGAATAATCAACGCAAAGGTACAGAATCTACACCAGTATGTACATGTCATGCAGTGGTGCCATTTGAAATAAGACGAATCGGGTTTTTAGTAAAACAAGGGCTACGGTGTTTTAGGAAAAGATGCATCATTTGGAAATATCCGTATAACCCTTCTGCTTATCTTTAAAATATCCCCGATTCGTTAGTTTTGAAATAGGTATATCCCGGCTCAGTCTAAGGTCTACTAAGTAATCTAGACAGGAGGGGTATGAAAACACCTACATCTGAGTCCATATATATATATATATAATAGTCGGTGATCCCGCCTCAATAACATATCGTAAGATATCCTCGAGTCATGAGTGCGGATCTATTATCAATATCGGCTCGTACAGTAAATCGTCGTACGGAATCCCAATAGCTGGGTAGGGGTCAATATCACACTATCTCATCACATATCAGGTATCACTATCATCAGATCGCATAATCTGGGGTACTACTCCAAGTCTAGTACAAATCGATACCATCTATAAAGTATGAATGCGGGCAAAGCACAAGTCCAAAGGCCCGCTAAAACTATCATATCGCACCTCAAAGGCAAACTATGTCACATCGCCGATCTCACGGCCTCACATCAAGTAACACCTCAAATCCACGTATCATCACCAAACCCGTATATGAACACATAGTCCCATACCCATGTGTAGATATACGCACCAACAAATGAGAGAATGAATGCAAGAATGTGTGTAAGTATATGTGTAAGTGTAGGTATGAGTGCAATCGCTACCCTAGGGTTCGCACTATACTACACCAATATAATCTTAGCATCAAGAATACCATTATTACTATCAATGATCCTAACTACACATAATAAATATACGTGTGTATACGTATTCGTATACAACACCACGGACTGCGGGGGTGCTATACGCCATCCACCCGACTTCTCCCCGTAGATATAAATCTACTCACCTGTATCCTGCGTGTCGGTGTCGATATCACCGTCATCTTCTGCATCGCCTCGGATCGTCGCGGGGTACCTAAACATA
Organism: Agapanthus africanus; assembly: GCA_030015575.1. Classification (NCBI taxonomy): domain Eukaryota; kingdom Viridiplantae; phylum Streptophyta; class Magnoliopsida; order Asparagales; family Amaryllidaceae; genus Agapanthus; species Agapanthus africanus. Next base: position 223,235,803 of record JASDDO010000006.1, read on the forward strand.
TCACACGTATCGCATCGCATCAAAACCAAATCAAAACTTGAAACGACACGCTAAAACCAATACGATACGCTAAAAGGCCTATAGGTTAGAACCTACGGTTAGCCTTCGCAAAACAACCCGAAATCACTCGATGCAGTCGTACAAACGTCACACGATCGAGATAACGTACAAACACCAAATTATGGAAATCAAAATACGTAAAACCAAATACTTAAAGTAAGGCAGCAACCCAAGAAAACGATCCCAGATTTCACCTCGGGTCAAATTTAGTCAATTGAACAAGTCCAGGGTGCTGTATATGATGTATTTGAGCTACTGGACCAACCCCGAAACATTTCACCACAACTTGGCCGGCCACATACATGTTAAAACCGGCCTGGCCGGCCCCCTATCTCCAATGGGGTCCGTCTGGTCAGGGTTGTTGGAGATAGTGCCCTCAGAGTCAATTATTGGATCACAGGCACGTGATTGCAATGATTGAGGGAGGACCTATCCCGGTAGGACAGTCTTACTCAAGATGATAGTATGCTATCTGGTTTACCTTTATCATCGTGTACTGCTTTAGGTGACATGACAGGTCGCTATTACACGTTGATAGAGCCCCTAGGATTCTTGCTTGACTACCGGCAGTATGAGGGCGATCATATACGTGGGAGCTGGTAGTCTATAAGCACATCCTTAAAAGGTCCCTAGTCGTAGGAGTTTCGAGACAGGGCATCGATACTCCAGAGTAGACTAGTGTATACAGTCGAGACCCCGACGAGGGGCAGTGGCCGGTCTCACAAGCCACTGGTGTCAGTTGGTTCACCTAAGATGTATACAGGTGCTCATTGGGTTATGAGTACACCGGACAGGACTCGCCGGGAACATGCTAGTTGGTCTTATACCTGACGTCAGATAGCAGTTCCCAGGTGACATGTGTACAGGTTAGTTCATCGACCTGGGGATCGTCATTTGTCTCGTGTGAGTTCCCACTGTACTTTGATTACTACCCTACCACGGCTCAAAGGAGTCGTGCAAACAGGTTTTAGTTGGGTACAGTCCCGAGCCACATGGAGGCAGTGAGCGTATCTTCAGGGGTTCGTCTCTCCCGGTATTGGGGGTGAGGTCGCGCTGTGTCTAGGAGAGCCATTACACAAAGACCTTGGCCAAGGCAGGAGATTTACTGGTAGGTATTCCAGTAGTATCTCAGGGTGTTCTGGGCTACACTCCGACACGACTTGTACCGCTTTTGGGGGTCTGACTTTTACCAACCCCCTAGGCCCGCCATGCGATGCTCATAGACGAACGGACCGGACTGTACGGATATTGTCACTGACAGGCTCAGTTGGGTGTCGGGGTGAGCTTCCTCATCGACGTCCCTTTTGGTCAATAGCTGGTGGCCCGTCATGTATTGGCTTATACCTCTGACGTGCTAGTGGTTAAATCCACAGCCATAGTATTGACGAGTCTTTAGAGTCCACCACACTTTCAGTTACTCAAGCTTTCGGGCGAAACGCTGTAGAGGCCGTATGGAGATATGGCAGGGTCCGATCAGATACGTGCGGTATTGCACGGATCAGGATTGGACAGTTTGTACTAGTGGCCGTATGGTTATATGGCAGCGTTCGATCAGATACGTGCGGTATTGCACGGATCAGGATCGGACGGATATTACTAGCCGGCTTTGGTTTAAGCCGGATCCTAGTATAGTACAGTGTAGATTCTGTCTCGTTGCATTTGTATCCGGACGGAATACAAATGCGGGTGTGTATGCACAGTGTGGGGTTTTCCTGTAATTTATTACGGGACCAGTTTTCTAGAGTTGCCATTTTGCTTTCCGTTCCGGCCGGTTTTTCTTTGTTCTTTCCCGGCCGGACTTTTCCGATGGAGGGTGTTATTTGCAAGTTTGCAAATAACACTTTATGGAGGGTTTTATTGCATAAGGTTTGATATGATAAGCATCTTTGCTTTTCATGCACTTATGGTGATAAGAGAGGATTTGAAATGGATTTGATTTGTGATCATGATTATGTTTTTGGATATGGTTACCCTCCACCTTTTACTACCATCACCTCCCTTCATATTCATATTCCTCCACCATTTGTTACTCACTTGATGTAAGAAGGTTTTCATGGTTAAGAAAAAGAAAGAGAGAAGAAGAAAAGAGAAGAGAGGAAGAAAAATGAGAGTGATTCATTTTGTGCATATCATTCTTCATCTCATTCCATTGCTAGAAAATTGAAAGCACCAATTTTCTATACACCATTCCTCCATCATCCACAAATGGCAACCAAACCCCAAAAGAGAGACTATGATTCTACACTATATTCCTACAGCAAATCTTGAGCATGTCGAGTTGCCGGCTTCATGCTCGAGTTGCCTCAGTATCGAGGTGGGAGCCCGTAAAAGTGCCCGGCTTCGTGGTGCCCTTTCCGACGAGGAGGAGACGGACGGAGATCCCGCGAGGAGATCGGAGTGGAGATGAAGACCGGAGGACTTGGATCGTATGGTATACTTCTCTACCCCCTCTCTAGATAGCTTAGACTAGTTTAATGGCCCGATCCGGGGTTTAGTGCGCGGTGGTGCCGGTTTGCAAAGTCCGCAAAATTTAAGTTTACCACCGTTTCCGCGTTTGGCCGTCGGATTGACGGCCGGGGCGCCGCCGTGCACTTACAAGGGTGGCCTCCTATGGTCTCAATTGGGTCCCTGGTATCACTTAATTCACCTTAAAAGGTCCCAGTATATTCCAGATTTCCCTGCACACTCTAAACACTCAAAAACTGACATGAAAGTCCCGTAATTCCGTATTTTTGGATTTCCAGTTGGGTTGGTCTGGGTTTCTAGCACTAGGGTGCTCTTATGGTCTCCACTGAACTTGAAATCCCATCACAACTCATAACTTCCCCAAACCCTTACTAGTTTTTCCTAAAATCCACAAATCACCCGATTTCGATTCTAAACTTGTATAGGGGTATAAGTAAGGATAAAACTAAGCTAATGGTTCAGTAATTACCTCATTTGGCAACTCAAGAATTTTCTTGAGTTGCCCTTAGTGGCCAAAATCCATGCTTTCTTGATCCATCTTGTAGGTCTCGGGCTTGTGCACAATTTTAATGAAAGGAGATTGGGGTTTTGGATTGATTTTTGAGATGAAGTGAGGAGTTGAAGAGGGGAGGGAGATGAAGAAGAGGCAGCAGCAGCAAGCATGAGAGAGGGAGAGAAATGAGAGGGAGAGAAAATGGCTAAGTGTTTGGTCAATGGTCCATGCCTCTCTCTCTCACCTACTACCAATTCTTTTCTCTTTTTCTTTTTCTTTTCCTTTTCTTTTAATCCCTAATCCTTCTCACACCAATAGTGATCCCAAAATAAAACCATGGCAAGAAAATGTAACACAAGTTCAAAGATGATATGTGCACATTTTGCACAAAAAGCCAAAAAATCAGATTAGCGATTTTTAATCGCGATTAGCGCTAAATTAGCATATAAATGATCATAAAAACTTAAAAATGGCATAATTCCAATAAATAACCCATTTTAGAATTTTCCATAATTTTCCATAATTTTTCTCCATTTATTTGCATTTAATTATTAATTTAATATTAAAATAATCAATAAAATAATATTAAATTATAAAAATTCCTAAAAATAATATTTTATTATTTTGGAAATGTTACAATCTACCCCCCTTAAAGAAATTCGGTCCCCGAATTTAAATTTAAAATCCCCAAGTACTAAAACATTTCAATACAAATTTCCAAGTCGTCGGGGCTCCGAAATCATCAATACATAAAACGTCACAGCGCAATGCATGCGCATGGGTACTGAGCAGATAACTCAAAAACAACGCTCCATCAAGCATCCCGCAATCATCGGAGTCAAGGTAAAAACACAATGTCAAATCCAATACAAAACCGATATGATATGGATCAGAACTACACATGTAGACATCCAATCTATACATGTGAATAGCTGATGTAAAAGCATGCCAAATCTTTTAAAATCGCTGCGTGATGCACATAACACTGCGCAGTGGCGGACGTTTTTCATAAGAAAAACTATATATGTATATATATCTTTCGTTTACCAAGCACGTTCCGCCGTTTTGAAAACAATTTAGAAGGGTTTCCTTGTTTTAAAACATTTCGTGTCATATCGGACACGTAAGTATATATATATCGAGACTATAGCTCGCTCCTTGGAAATCCCTTCAAACTATCAATGCATGCAAAAATATATCTAGGTACTGTCCTCTGACTAGTCCTGCTCAGTATGAAAACAAATATCCAATATCATAAAAATGTAATGCTCCAAAAAGAATAAATCCCAAAAATGCACATAACACAATCCTGTGCGTCTGGTGCGCACGGAAATCAAAAATCCATATATGTGCTAAACAGGTGCACAAAACAGCATCTAGGTGCAACGGGTGTGCACGAAGCATCTGTCATAGGCAACGTATATGCCTGCAGCCAAAAATCCGGTGCATCTGACATGCACAAAGAAATCTCGATTTAGTGCATCGGGTGTGCACCAAAATTGTATCTCAAAACATGTGCCCAACATGCACGAAAATCCAAATCGGTGCACCCATCGTGCACGAATGAAAATCCAAACCCTGCGCACTCAACATGCACGAAATCACAAAATCCCATAGCAACGTCGAACATACGCAAGTCCAACCAAAAGCACGGAGTGCAAGAATCAATCATCAATGTCAGGGTCAAAATCAACGATATAATGCGGCTCCATCCAAAATCAAGTGTACCGCGATGGAAAATCTCACAACCGTGTGCATCAGCGTGCACAAATCAAATCAAAACACTAGAATGTATGAAAACTATGCTGGAAGCATAAATCAAATCACCGGCATATAATAGGCACGAAATCACAATCAATACCTCAAGAATAACAATGATGCGCCAGGTATAAATGCCCAATAAGTGCAATCATGGTGCACGAAAACATAAATCATAGAACTCAGTCATCGAAACCAAATCATGAAAATGGATCGCCAAAATACCGAAATCCCAAACTGACAGATACGTGATAGTCGAATCATAAAATCACAAATCATAAATACTGTCGTCGGTACATCCTCCCTCGAAGTCGAGAAGGTGCCGGCACATCCAATTCTAGCGGCGCAAGATCTCCACTTGCCTCTTGCTCGCGGCTGGCATCCTCTGCCTCTGGTTCCTGATCTTTCCTGTAGATTACCAATCTCGCAATCCATCGGCTCACCGGCCCGGTCAGGAGTGCTGACAGGAACGATTCCGTTCAGGCACTTCTTTGGAAATCTCTCGATCAATCCTCACGACTACTCGTAAAGCCATATGTCACTGGCGTTGGCCTCCGGCTCTCTGAATGCACATCACATATCTGATCCTGGGTGCAAACGTCATTGCAGCGGTGTCCTGGAAGGAATCCTGCTCAAAGTCTCTGCCGATCTTGCCTATGCCGATCTGTACGGAGGCTGGTACTCTTGCATAGTCTCTTCTCGTCCAATGGACATCTGTGTCCTCAGCACAGCATTTCCTCGGGAATTAGTCGCTTCCCTACGCTTCTGTAAGCATATCAGGCCTCTGGTCTCGACGGAAAGTAATGACAGCTCGCTAGTGTCTCGCACGAACCTCTGGTTCCGCTTGTCTGTATCATCGTCCATTTCAACATCGCGTCTCTATCTGCGCACTGCAATGTCCTCGGCTACGTCCATCCGAAGTCCCTCACGCGGACTCGAAATCACAACTCGGTATCTTCCTCACTCAGTAGAAGATATCTAGCCGAACACGTCCTCAGCGTGCACGTCACATCTCTGATGTCAGCGGAGTAGAACGTCATCTCATCGAAATCTCGTGCGAACTCTTTACTCCACCTTGCTCAAATATCGACTGATTCGGACTCAACTCATCGTGGCTAGACGAACTGCGCTCCGACGGCTATGCTCGCATCTGGAGTCTCCCAAGCAGTGTCCCATCACAATATCCGAAAGATGTCGAACCATCCGATCGACTCGTCAGATCCTCATAATCCCCCAAGAGCTCACATCTCGGGTATAGTTTAATAGTATCGAGTACATGCCACAGCGTCGGTGGTCCAGCCGTAGAAGGGCAAACCCAAGCCTCACTAATGGCGCCGAGGAACCGCCGCAAACCCTAAGGTTCAAAGGCTTTCACACGGTCATTAAGTCGAGTTAGGGTTTCATTCTTTTATAGGGTCCATAGAATCACCTGCATGTCTTTCCGTATACTTTAAAATTGGAAAATAGGCTCCTGACATTCGATCGTCTCAATCGACTCTCAACGAATCTGCGTGAAGTCGCCTCTAGCTGGAATCAATCTATCTGATGACCTTGCATCGGGGTAAGAGAACGAACCACATGTCCTAGTCATTACTCCTCGGTGACTAGCGACTCGTTATCATATCTCTATGAATATGCTCATGCTGCAGTAGCTCCAATCATCTGGGCGATATCTCATCATTCGCAGCAACAACTGGCTCATTCGTCCGTACGCTGAACAGCGCCTCAATCATCCTGAATAAGCGATAATATCAACGGTCATCACAACCTAACTGGCCTCTATCAGTGGCTCAATTCTCTGGTGCCGATCAGCACACCCGGGAAATCTCACAACAGCGATCTGTCAACCGCTCATAGTGCGGAAACACAAAATACGAAGCCTCAATGCAACCGTATGCCTCGGAAATCACGCCCCGGTCAGCCCTCGTCCCCGACGAGCTCATGCTGACACAACTCGAGCCGTAGCTCACTCTGCCCGTGCAATCGCGGCAGCAAAACCACAACCAGTATCGATGAGGATAGATCATAAGAAGGAATATAATACAGTGCAAGGAAATGTACAACCTAAGGTTTCTTAAGCGGAGTGGCGTGTCGTAAGTATGCCGCGGAACATACCAACGGTACGTCACTCTACTTTATTCACCTATTCCATCAACCAAGGGTCATCCTACACGACGAAAGTTCGGGTTTAACACTCCCTCGACCAAGTCTAAGTTCCGTAAGGTCAAGCCTAAGTTCCGTATATAGATAACGCCCTAGGCTCCACATAGTCAAACTTAGACTCGAACCAAGGTCAACCTAGCGCTCTGATACCAACTTTGTCACGACCCGAAAGAGCACGTGGCTGGCCCTTGGATCCTATGAAGTCTACAGGACTCCATCTGATCCAAGTAAGCCAAAAGCCCAGAAATCTAAAACCATTTTTAAGAATAAGTAAAGAAACTGGTTTTAAGAGGTAAAGAAAACATGTTTGAAAATCGAGTTTTTAAATAACTAAGCCGAATATGAATTTTAAAAATGTGCAATTTTTCCTAAAAATTTCGGCAGAGTTTCTTTTGTAAAAACTGGCCCCGAACGGGGTACAACAAGAACAATATATATAACATGATAAAAGGCATCCCCAAGCGGGAGCTAGCTCTTCGTCAAACGACGGTCACAACCGCATCAGCAATAACAATATACAACGCCAAAGGGCGAGGATCTAAACTGAAAAGAAACTCAAAAACAGCCAGAAAACCGCAATACTACTAGCGCGACTCTAAGGTTGAAATAATACAACACTGAAGTCTAAGTCTGAAAGAATATAAAAGTTTTGGTTGATGGACAATTCTAGATACAATAAATAATACATGAACAATGGCGGTTCTGATACAAAAGAACCCACCTATCCAACAAGTCACCCATAAGGAAACAGTGTGCCAGAAACGCCGCTATGGAATCTGTACGGCAAACCTGCAAGAACTAGGGCACAACGGGGGTGAGTTGCCAACTCGTGAATATAAAGATATCTACAAGCAGGAATCGAATGCATGACCCATCCTAGGTCAATACGATCAGATATAAATAAACCTCAATATGAATAAAGCTGAAGCATGCTAAACTGGCAATGTAATCTCTATACATGAGTGTAGTGCCAAGTGCTCGTGCTAGTGCCTCAGGTAATAGCATGTCATGAATATAAGGTATAATCAATGTAATCAAATCTGCACACACGTGGATCCCGTCCACTCGTCACCCAATGACAATAACCATCATGCAAGTAAATATCATAAAACCTGTGCATGGAAATATGAGGATATAATCCACCCGTGTCCCTCACGACACATCAATCTCATGGAACCGGAGTGCCCAGCATCGACACTCGAAAACATCATGAAAATTGTGCCCAGTATCGGCACAAAACATAAGTCTCAGTATCTCGATACCTCTGTATCTCGAAATCTCGATGTCTCAATCACAAAATCTAGGGCGCCGTCAGTCCAGATCGGCCCCTACCATCCATCTCATGACTACGACGGTATCCTCCGGATATCCGACGTGTCGGGTAATATCACCTGTAGGTAGTCTCCCCCTGCCAGGCTCATCGTCATCACCACGAGCTTCTTGTCCCGGGGTACCTTACCGGGTCCACCATGTACCCGCAATCGGTCACATCCGCCTCCTCGATTCGGGTTTCACATGTCGCTCTCAGCACCGAGAAAACACATGGTGGACGCACTGAAATATCATATCAAGGGTAACCGGGTTTTTAAAGAAATGACATATCCTCTTTTGAAACACCCTCGGTTCCCAAATCCAGAAATATCAAAGAAACAACATATCTCAATGCGTATAATCAAAAGCATGAAGTATGCGATATGTAAAGGAAGGTATGCACATCATCATGTCATGCAAGGATCGTATACTGAATGTAATAGTACTACAGTGTAGTGGCATGGCAATTATCGATGATGAGTGTGTGAGCCGACAACAAGTGTACGTGGAACATATGCATCATCGATAATGGTGCGGGTGTCCTAGCAGCATGACTGAAATATAGCCACAGTACAAGCGATGCAATGCAGATATCATGAATATGCGGAATCGAATAATCAACGCAAAGGTACAGAATCTACACCAGTATGTACATGTCATGCAGTGGTGCCATTTGAAATAAGACGAATCGGGTTTTTAGTAAAACAAGGGCTACGGTGTTTTAGGAAAAGATGCATCATTTGGAAATATCCGTATAACCCTTCTGCTTATCTTTAAAATATCTCCGATTCGTTAGTTTTGAAATAGGTATATCCCGGCTCAGTCTAAGGTCTACTAAGTAATCTAGACAGGAGGGGTATGAAAACACCTACATCTGAGTCCATATATATATATATAATAGTCGGTGATCCCGCCTCAATAACATATCGTAAGATATCCTCGAGTCATGAGTGCGGATCTATCATCAATATCGGCTCGTACAGTAAATCGTCGTACGGCATCCCAATAGCTGGGTAGGGGTCAATATCACACTATCTCATCACATATCAGGTATCACTATCATCAGATCGCATAATCTGGGGTACTACTCCAAGTCTAGTACAAATCGATACCATCTATAAAGTATGAATGCGGGCAAAGCACAAGTCCAAAGGCCCGCTAAAACTATCATATCGCACCTCAAAGGCAAACTATGTCACATCGCCGATCTCACGGCCTCACATCAAGTAACACCTCAAATCCACGTATCATCACCAAACCCGTATATGAACACATAGTCCCATACCCATGTGTAGATATACGCACCAACAAATGAGAGAATGAATGCAAGAATGTGTGTAAGTATATGTGTAAGTGTAGGTATGAGTGCAATCGCTACCCTAGGGTTCGCACTATACTACACCAATATAATCTTAGCATCAAGAATACCATTATTACTATCAATGATCCTAACCACACATAATAAATATACGTGTGTATACGTATTCGTATACAACACCACGGACTGCGGGGGTGCTATACGCCATCCACCCGACTTCTCCCCGTAGATATAAATCTACTCACCTGTATCCTGCGTGTCGGTGTCGATATCACCGTCATCTTCTGCATCGCCTAGGATCGTCGCGGGGTACCTACACATATCACACGTATCGCATCGCATCAAAACCAAATCAAAACTTGAAACGACACGCTAAAACCAATACGATACGCTAAAAGGCCTATAGGTTAGAACCTACGGTTAGCCTTCGTAAAACAACCCGAAATCACTCGATGCAGTCGTACAAACGTCACACGATCGAGATAACGTACAAACAATTATGGAAATCAAAATACGTAAAACCAAATACTGAAGTAAGCCTGCAACCCAAGAAAACGATCCCAGATTTCACCTCGGGTCAAATTTAGTCAATTAAACAAGTCCAGGGTGCTGTATATGATGTATTTGAGCTACTGGACCAACCCCGAAACATTTCACCACAACTTGGCCGGCCACATACATGTCAAAACCGGCCTGGCCGGCCCCCCTATCTCCAATGGGGTCCGTCTGGTCAAGGTGGCCTCCTATGGTCTCAATTGGGTCCCTGGTATCACTTAATTCACCTTAAAAGGTCCCAGTATATTCCAGATTTCCCTGCACACTCTAAACACTCACAAACCGACATGAAAGTCCCGTAATTCTGTATTTTTGGATTTCCAGTGGGGTTGGTCTGGGTTTCTAGCACTAGGGTGCTCTTATGGTCTCCACTGAACTTGAAATCCCATCACAACTCATAACTTCCCCAAACCCTTACTAGTTTTTCCTAAAATCCACAAATCACCCGATTTCGATTCTAAACTTGCATAGGGGTATAAGTAAGGATAAAACTAAGCTAATGGTTCAGTAATTACCTTATTTGGCAACTCAAGAATTTTCTTGAGTTGTCCTTAGTGGCCAAAATCCACGCTTTCTTGGTCCATCTTGTAGGTCTCGGGCTTGTGCACAATTTTAATGAAAGGAGATTGGGGTTTTGGATTGATTTTTGAGATGAAGTGAGGAGTTGAAGAGGGGAGGGAGATGAAGAAGAGGCAGCAGCAGCAAGCATGAGAGAGGGAGAGAAAATGGCAAAGTGTTTGGTCAATGGTCCATGCCTCTCTCTCTCACCTACTACCAATTCTTTTCTCTTTTTCTTTTTCTTTTCCTTTTCTTTTAATCCCTAATCCTTCTCACACCAATAGTGATCCCAAAATAAAACCATGGCAAGAAAATGTAACACAAGTTCAAAGATGATATGTGCACATTTTGCACAAAAAGCCAAAAAATCCGATTAGCGATTTTTAATCGCGATTAGCGCTGAATTAGCATATAAATGATCATAAAAACTTTAAAATGGCATAATTCCAATAAATAACCCATTTTAGAATTTTCCATAATTTTCCATAATTTTTGTCCATTTATTTGCATTTAATTATTAATTTAATATTAAAATAATCAATAAAATAATATTAAATTATAAAAATTCCTAAAAATAATATTTTATTATTTTGGAAATGTTACAACGATGTGCAGTTTACCAAGCTGTCTGTGTAAGCTCCATATTTGGTATCTACTGAGGAGATGCGGGTAAAGAACTTCGTTCGAGGCCTGCTTACCCAGTTGTTCCTCGCTATCAGCATTCAGCATTGTGACACGTATGCAGCAGTGGTGGACGCAGCCCTATTGGTTGAAGAGCGTCTTTCTAAGTCGTTGGTTGTTCCGGAACCGAAGAGGGCTCGTACTGGTATATCATCCCGGAGACAAATGTTTAGACACCGCGACAGCGTTCATTCAGGCACGGGGAGTAGCAGAGAGGTAGGACGAGGCCAGTTATTCAGCACTTATCCCCATGAGGGTCAGCAGTCGACGTGTGGGTGCTTTGGGTGTGGCGGTCTACGTCACCTCGTTAAGGACTGTACCGCGATACGCCAGAGAGAGGCGGCCATACCACATGTTACCTTACCGCCTTCTCCGCCTCAGAGAGCGTTGTCTCTTGAGCCTGTTGTTGCTCCGTATCAGACTTATGCTCAGAGAGGTCGTGGTCGTGGAGGGTTTGATCAGGGAGGACGGGGTGGTAGAGGCAGAGGACAGCCAGTTGCCGGTAGAGAGCAGGCTCGAGTGTTTGCCTTGAATCATCAGGACGCGCAGGCGTCAAATGCAGTGGTTTCAGGTACTCTTTCTGTATGTTCTTTTGATGCACACGTTTTATTTGATCCGGGATCTACGTATTCGTATGTTTCTACGCACTTCGTGCCGAGGTTGGGCCGAGAGTCGTGTTTGCTAGATCATCCGCTTGTCGTGACTACTCCTGTTGGGGAGTCGTTTGTTGCGCGATACGTGTTTTGGTTGTGTGCAGTTCGTATAGGAGATAGAGTTTTGTCCGTCGACTTGATCCTTCTTAAGATGTTGGACTTCGACGTTCTCCTGGGCATGGACTGGTTAGCTACTTGCTACGCGTCTGTGGACTGCCGTTAGAAGACAGTTAGATTTTGTTTTCCCGGCGAGTCAGTTCTTATTGTGCAGGGGGACCGTGGTGCCGCCCCTCACAGTTTGATTTCAGCCCTTTGCGCTAGTGGGCTTTTGAGGAGGGGATGTCGGGGATTCTTGGCTTTCATTCATGATACTGGAGCCACAGTAGAGTCGTTGGGCCGGTTTCCTATCGTGCGAGAGTTTTCCGATATTTTTCCCGATGAATTACTTGGTTTGCCGCCAGAGCGCGATATTGAGTTTTGCATTGATCTGATTTGCGGCACGGGGCCTATTTCTATACCGCCTTACCGGATGGCCCCGGCGGAGCTTAGAGAGCTTAAAGATCAATTGCAAGGGTTTCTTGATAGGGGACTTGTGCATCCGAGAGTTTCGCCTTGGGGAGCTCATGTTCTGTTCGTTAAGAAGAAGGACGGCAGTTTGAGGTTGTGTATGGATTATCGTCAATTGAACCGAGTTACGGTACGAAATATGTATCCTTTACCTCGCATTGACGATTTGTTTGATCAGCTCCAGGTTGCGAAACATTTTTCTAAGGTTGATTTGCGTTCGGGTTATCATCAGTTGCGGGTTTGGAATGATGACATCCCGAAGACTGCTTTTCGTACGCGCAACAGGCATTATGAGTTTTTGGTGATGTCGTTCGGACTCACCAATGCGCCAGCAGCGTTCATGGATCTGATAAACCGGATTTTCAGGCCGTTCCTCAACCAGTTTATTATTGTGTTTATTGATGACATTCTGGTCTACTCTAGGAGTCGAGAGGAGCATGAGCAGCACTTGAGGATTGCTTTGCAGATATTGAGAGAGCACCGGCTGTATGCTAAATTCTCAAAGTGCGCAATTTGGCTTGATAGAGATGACTTCCTGGGTCATGTGGTGATGGAAGACGGTATTCTTATGGACCCGAGGAAGATCGAGGCTGTACAGCTTTGGCCCAGACCTGTATCTGTGACTGAGGTTCCCAGCTTTTTGGGCTTAGCTGGTTATTATCGTCATTTCATGCAGGATTTTTCGAGTATCGCTGCACCGCTGACCGGACTGACCCGGAAGGGGGTTCCTTTTCTTTCGACTGATGCGTACGATCAGAGTTTTCAGCAGTTGAACACTCGGTTGACGACTACACCAGTTCTATCTTTGCCTTCTGGATCGGGCGGTTATGTTGTTTACTGTGATGCTTCTCGAGTGGGGCTCGGTTGTGTATTAATGCAGCATGATAGAGTTATCGCTTATGCTTCTCGGCAGCTGAAGATGTACGAACAGAATTACCCCACTCACGATCTTAAGATGGCCGTGGTGGTCTTTGCGCTGAAGGTTTGGAGACACTACTTGTAGGGAGAGTCGTGTAAGATTTTCACGGATCACAAGAGCTTGAAGTACATCTTCCAGCAGCGGGATCTGAATCTGAGACAGCGCTGTTGGATAGAGCTTGTGAAGGATTATGATTGTGAGATCCTTTATCCCCCGGACAAGGCGAATGTGGTAGCTGATGCTTTGAGTCGTAGGCCTGGGGGTAGCTTGTTCCAGTTGAGTGCAGTTCAGCGACAGTCTTCTGCAGATTGGCAGATCTTGTGTGATGGTAGAGTACAGTTTGAGTTCACTTACACTGGGGGACAGCTTGCTCACGTCCGCGCCCGTCCACTTCTACTTGATCGTATCCGTGAGGCGCAGCCCAGTGATGCCCGTTTGTCCGAGATTCTTGAGCTTGTTCGGTATGATACAGATTTTGAGTTCTTGATTAATGACCAGGGTGTGCTACGTTATGGGATTCGCTTGTGTGTACCGGATATTTATGGGTTGAGACGCGAAATCCTAGAGCAGGCACATCAGTCACCCGTTAGCGTTCATCCAGGTTCCACCAAGATGTACCGTGACTTGATAGACATTTACTGATGGGATGGGATGAAGCGCGATGTTTCGGACTTCGTTTCGAGGTGCCTGACTTGTCAGCAAGTCAAGGTTGAGCATCAGAGACCGGCAGGAAAGTTGCAGCCTTTACCCATTCCGGAGTGGAAATGGGAGCAGATTGTAAGTCCACGTTACCTCTCCCGGTACTTACGGGATAGCGAAAATGATGAAAAACGATTTTTCTAGAGGTGGTAACATGGACCCAAAATACGGATCTTTGTTAAACTACTATCTAACAAACCTAACAAGAGTTTACCTACTCGGTTAGGGGGTTATACCTTAACTTGAACTCCTTCGTCTTCAACTCCTTGCGGCGGTCGGATCGGCCTCACCTCGTCGTCTCCTTGCGCCGAAGATGGATCCACCAGAAAGCTTCTACCTTTGGCTTCTCTTCAAACTAGAAGAAACTAGAACACTTGGTTTGCTAAACCTTGTGAACTAGGATGAGTAAAGGAGTGTGTTGGGATTTATCTCTATGGTTCTTTCTTCTCAACACATGAGACAAGTGAACCATAGACTAGAGAGAGAGCAAGAGGAAGAGGGAGAGCTCAAGCAAGAGAGAGAAAGCAAATGAGAGAATGAGCAAGTCTTTTGCCATCCAAGCTCTCATAATCCAAAATCATGATAACTCATAATAGTAATTAAGTATTATGTGATGGTTCAAGTCAAAATGGCCATATCATTTCATCCACTCACTTTGCAAAAAGAAACAAGCAAGCAAAAGTCTTTGCCATGAAATGATAGCCATTGTGATGATGATGGTCGACTAGTCCAACCAAGTCAACCGGTTAACAAAGTCAACAAGTCAACAAAGTCAACCCCTCAACAACCATATCACTATAATACTTAATTAATATTATTGTTAATCATATTTCATATTCTTATTAGGGTTTTAGCAAAAGTCAACAGTCAACAACCCCAATGAGAATCCTCTGCCTCTGTCTCTCTGTCAACTGTGCATACACACCCGCATCCGTGTTCCGAGGAACACGAATACAAACCAGATAAAACCAATCCCAAAACGTACACTAGGATCTGGCTTAAACCAAAGCCCTCTAGTGTTAACTGTCCGGACACTAAACGTGCACAAGTGCACGGATGTGACCGAACCCTGTCGCAAAACCATGCGACCTGTTGCAAAACCATGCGACCTCTACTCTTTTGCCTAAAGGCGAATAGCTTTCTGTGTGGGACTCTAAAGACTCGACACTACGTTGGCAGTGGGTTTAACCACAGACCGGAAGCGGCACTAGCTGTGCGTAACGGTCCCCAGGTAGATGCCGATAAGAAGACGGACGAGGTGAAACCCATCTGAACTCCTACTGAGCCTGGATATGACAATCTCCGTACAGTCCGGTCTGTTCGTCTGATAACATCGCATGGCGGGCCTAGTGGGCGGTAAACATCAGTCCCCTAATAGCGGTACAAGTCATGTCGGAGTGTAGCCCAGAACACCCTGATATAACACTGGAAACCTACCAGTATATCTCGCTTGCCCTGGCCAGGGACTTTGTGTAATGGCTCTCCTAGACACAGCGCGATATCAACCCCCAATACCGGGAGAGACGAATCCTGTCTAACCATCACTGGCTCCAAGTGCTTCGGGACTGCACCCAACTGCTACCTGTTTGCACGACTCCTTTGAGCCGTGGTTGGGTAGTAATCTAAGTACAGTGGGAACACACTCGAGGCGAAGTGACAGTGTCAAGTCAGCGGACAAAGCTGTACTCATGTCACCTGGGAACTGATAACTGACGATAGGTATAGTACCAACCAACAGTTCCAGACGAATCCTGTCCAGTGTACTCGTAACCTAACGAGCACCCGCATGCTATCTCAAGTACGACGTACTGACGGCTGTGGGACAGACCGTCTCCCACACTGGGATGAGAAGCATATACGCTAGTCTACTCCGGAGTATCGATGCCCTGTCTCGATAGTCCTGCGACTAGGGACCTGCATAAGGATGTGCTTATGGATTACCCAGCCCCCACTAGTGTGACTGCCATCACAACGATGGTAATCAAGCAAAGATCCTAAAGGCTCCACTAATGTGTATAGGTGATATACTAAAATAAACACATGTACACATTAAAGTAGAAACATACCAAGTAGCATACTACTATTTTGAGCAAGATTGTCAATACAAGGTGAATATCCCAAGCTTCCATTAAGTAATATACAAACTAGTATGATACAGTAATGGCCTCTAGGGCATATACACTAACAATCTCCCACTTGCACTAAGGCCATGTACTGGCGTATCGAAGACCTATCATCTCGATCAGCCGCTCGAACTGAGTCCGGGGTAAGGCCTTTGTGAATGGATCTACAGTGTTATCTTCTGTAGCAACTCTCCGAACCTCGATCTCCTGGCGACCCACGATCTCCCTGATCAGGTGATACCGCCTCAAGATGTGTCTGGACTTCTGATGGGACATAGGTTCCTTTTCTAAAGCTATAGCCCCGTTGTTGTCGCAATACAGAGGTATTGGATCAACAATAGACGGAACCACCTGAAGTTCTGTCAAGAACTTCCTTATCCAGACGACTTCTTTTGCGGCATCTGCAGCAGCGGTATATTCCGCTTCCATCGTCGAGGCAGCAACGGTTTCCTGTTTGGAACTCTTCCAACACACCTCCCCTCCATTGAGGGTAAAGACATAACCCGACATGGACTTGGAATCATCCTTGTCACTCTGGAAGCTGGAGTCAGCAAAGGCCTCGATCTGGAGTTTTTTTCCGCCATACACCAAGAATATCTCCTTAGTCCTTCTTAGGTACTTGAGAATGTTCTTTACCGCTATCCAGTGTTTCTCCCCAGGGTTTGACTGATACCGGCTTACCACACTCAGTGCATAAGATACATCTGGTCTAGTACACAACATCGCATATATTATAGAGCATACCGCAGATGCGTAGGGTATAATAGACATGCGATCCCTTTCTAAATCAGTCTTGGGAGACATCTCTTTGGAGAGGGTGATCCCGTGACAAGCCGGTAGATTACCGCGCTTGGAATCTTCCATACTGAACATTTTCAGTATGGTGTCGATGTACCTGGACTGTGAAAGTCCTAATATCCTCTTGGATCTATCACGATGGATCCGGATCCCCAGAATGTAAGAGGCATCACCCAGGTCTTTCATGGAGAACCTGTGTGACAAGAACCCTTTGACATATTGTAGCATAGGAATATCATTTCCTATCAAGAGAATGTCATCCACGTACAATACGAGGAATACGACAGTTCTTACTACAAATCTACTATAGATGCATGGTTCATCTGGATTTTTGATAAAGCCAAAATCTTTAACCGTCTCATCAAAACAGATGTTCCAACTCCGCGATGCCTGCTTTAGTCCATAGATGGACTTAAGAAACTTGCACACCTTTCCGCTGCTCCCACTCTGAATGAAACCCTCTGGCCGGTCCATATAAACACACCCTCTAAATTTCCATTTAGAAAAGCGGTCTTTACGTCCATTTTCCAAATCTCATAATCGTGGAAGGCAGCAATGGCAAGAAGGATCCGAATGGATTTCAGCATAGACACTGGAGAAAAGGTCTCGTCATAGTCCAAACCAGGTCTTTGACGAAAACCCTTTGCAACAAGTCTAGCCTTATAGGTCTCAACCTGTCCATCTACACCAATCTTCCTTTTGAAGATCCACTTGCATCCTACGGGTTTTACCCCATCTGGGGCAATGCCCAACGTCCATACTTTGTTGGTGTACATGGACTCCATTTCGGTCCGCATTGCATCCAGCCATTTTACCGAGTCAACGCTCTGAATGGCCTGCTGGAAGCTAGTCGTCTCATCACTATCAATGAAGCAATCCTCTCTATCCCCATCTATGAGAAAACCGTAGTATCTCTTGGGCGGATGAGACTGCCTACTACTTCTGCGGAGCGGCGTAGGAATGTCCTGATCTTTCGAACCCTCTGGTTTTACTAAGCTTTCAGTAATAGCTCGTGGTTCTGGAATTTCTTCCAGTTCTATTGCGCTCCCACTTATCGGTTTTTCCAAAAACTGAGTTTCCAAGAAGTGGGCATGACGAGAAACAAAAACCTTTTGTTCCTCTTCGCAATAGAAGAAATATCCCTTGGAGTTCTTTGGATATCCCACAAACTTGCACTGTACTGAGCGTGCCTCGAGTTTGTCCGCATGCTGCTTTTTGACAAAAGCTGGACATCCCCATGTATTAATGTGATTAAGATAGGGTCTCTTCCCACACCACATCTGATATGGTGTAGTAGGCACAGTCTTAGTTGGAACTCGGTTCAAAAGGTATGCAGCTGATTCTAGTGCATATCCCCAGAATGATCGCGGTAACTCAGCGTTACTCATCATGGACCATACCATATCCAATAGGGTTCGGTTCCGTCTCTCCGATACACCGTTATGTTGCGGAGTGTATGGAGGAGTAAGTTGAGAGAGAATTGCATTCTCTTTTAAGTAATCCAGGAACTCGGCACTCAAGTATTCACCACCTCGATCAGATCTCAGTGTCTTGATACTTTTGCCGGTTTGTTTTTCTACTTCATTCTTATAATCCTGGAATTTTCCAAAGGCTTCGGATTTATGTTTCATTAAGAAGACATATCCGTACCTTGAAAAGTCATCCATGAAAGTAATGAAGTAAGAATAACCGCTTCGTGCATGCGTAGACATTGGACCGCACACGTCGCTGTGTACGAGTCCCAAGAGCTCGCTCGCTCTTACTCCGTGTCCAGTGAACGGAGTCTTTGTCATCTTTCCTTTGAGACAGGATTGACAAGTTGCATATGATTGATATTCGAACTGATCCAAATACCCTTCTGTATGTAACTTCGTCAACCTTCTCTCATTGATGTGACCCAGTCTACAATGCCATAAGAAAGCCTGATTTGTTTCCGGAGACTTTCTTTTGTGTGTATTCTGGACATTGAAAATCTGTGGTTTGTTTAATACGTATATACCATTGCTTAATGTACCTGACCCAATCAGAACTTGATTAAGGTGAATGTTTACAACATTACTTACAAACGCAAATTCATAACCTTCTTTAGATATTAAAGATACAGAAATGATATTACAAGTTGCATTGGGTACAAAAAAGCAATTACGTAAAACCAAAACATGTCCATCTGACATTCCCAAGTGATAGTCCCCCACGGCCTTAGCATCCATGCTAGCTTCGTTTGCAACTTTGAGGGTCATGTCACCTGCCTTCAAAAACCTACGCTTTCTCAACGCCTGCAAAGAATTACAGATATGAGATCCTGATCCGGTATCCAATACCCAGGAAGTAGAGTTTATTGATAGACAGTTTTCAATAACATACACACCTGAAGCTGAAGCCGCAACTTGCTTCAGATCCTGTGTTCTAGCCTTCCAATCCCTGCAATCTTTCTTCCAATGTCCACTCTTGTGACAGCAAAAGCATTCTTCCTTCCCCACAAGCTTCCCCGCTACCTTTGTTGCTTTTGCCTTTCCCTTCGTATCCACTTTACTAACACCGCCCCTTGGTTTGGTGTGGGCTTTCTTCTTCTTTCCTTTGGCTTTCGCCTTGGACCAAGAAGAGGAAGATCCTCCTACAAACAAAGTGGATATTTCCCTACCTTTCTGTCGGGTGCCCTCTGCACTCCTCAGCATGTTGAGGAAAGCTTTCTTGCAAGTTGAAGTTCAGGATAAACTGGGCGTAAGTGGAAGGAAGGGACTGGAGAATCAAGTCCGTGTAGAGCTCGTTCTCTAACGTGGTCCCTAGGTCCGCGAGCTCCTCAATGAAGCCAATCATCTTAAGCACGTATTCCGCTACCGATGATCCGACGGCCAATCTCGCCGAAAACAGCTTTTTCGAGACTTCGTATCTGGCGATACGAGATTGCTCTCCATACAGTTCTTTTGTATGGAGAAATATGGATTCAAGGTCCATATTCTCGTGCCTCCTCTGATGTTCATTGTCCATAGAGGCAAGCACGAGCACTTGGCCTTCGCGCAATCGATTTCCCAGGTCTTACGGATTTCCCTATCCGCGACGCTGGTTTTGAGACCTAGGACAGGGGGAGCTTTGGTGGTAAGGAGATACCCCAACTTGTCATAAGTGATTGCCATTTTGACATTCCTGAGCCAATCTTTGTAGTTTGGCCCTGTCAGTATGTTTTTATCTAGTAGTAACTTAAGTCCGGTCATGATGTTTGGTCGCTGCAATTAGGAGAGAGAGAAGAAACACTTTAGCATGATGCTCTTGCAAGTTTAGAGTAGTTTTTAATTTGTCTAAACATGATGGCTCCCACTGTCTCTCGAATCCCTCCTCAAACCAAAAAGGAAGAATTAGTCAGGATCAATCTCACCGTTACAATACTTGCTTAACCGTTCAGCCAGGCTAGTGTCGGTACTTCGAGGGATGTTTTCCAACGCTTTCGCAAAGTTCCTTAATTAAATAACCTATTTTCCCTAGGGGCGTAGCCCCGCTAACACCTTTCTAGACACCTACTTGGTTTATAGCATTGATCGTTAAGTGAGAAATTTCCCGAGGAGTAGCATATACTCACAGTAGGATCGGGATTCAAATATCATCGCGTGACAAAACTGAAGGAATCCTACCAGAATCATCATACTCCAAATGGTATGCAGTGCTAGCAAGTTTCAGTTCTTTTGAAACTCCCGATGTGGATTTTTGCCCCATGCTCTTATGACCTTGACTTTGGCCAAAATATCATAAGTCACATGTCAAGTTCTACCCGTCATTCTCCAGGTTAATTTGAACCCACCCGTACCTACCCTTGACTTTGGCCAACATGACAGTACGACTGTCCCAAACCAACACATCTATTTATGCTGCACATGAATACCCAATAGCTACCAATCACTATGCCTTGACTTTGGCCAACATACATAGCTTGAATACTTATTGACCATTCAAGTGAAACGACGGAGGGCTACGAATGGTTTTGGCGAAACCGTGAACGTAGTAAACTTGATATAATCGAAGGAACGAGATAGCTTTCAAAAAGGAGTGGTTCATGCTCCGCATTTAAAATTTGGTTTTGAGAAAGAACCGAGTGGTTTTGAAAGTGTTCCAACGACTTTTACTTGGTTTATTTTTCTTGCATTAATTTTAATGCGTCCCATCATTTAATCCTACCATTGCAGAAAACAACCAAAATATGACGTACGCTTATGCCATCCGCATTCACCACGGGGCCCCATCATTATCCGTTAGGTTACTTAACTAACGACAGAGCGGGGGCTGGACTAGCGCAGATGCAAAACATAAGCAACGCCTACATAGATATCATATATAGATATATAGCAATGATAGCCATTCCAGATCACAGATGAACACATTGGATATACTAGGAATCCGCAATTCATACGAGCCTGTAACGAAAAGCGGATTACACGGTCGCGATGAATAGCCAAAACCCCACCCTAGACCCCTACGGGTGCGGCAAACTACCCGCCAAATATCCGAAGCGGAGCAACCTCCCTCAACGACGTGAGTAGGCCACTCGGCACTTTGAGATACCCGGTAGTTTGTGTACCCCACCTTGGGTCTATCCTAGGAGCAAAAACAGTAAAAGAAATTATACAATGACGACTTCAACCCCATCCCGGTTGTGCGGCCACATAAATAATATTACATCAATTACAAATTACATGAATTGAAAGAAAAAGAAAACTCTCATCTTACAACCCCCCGGCTATTCATCCGCGACAATCCAATGAATTCATATACACATACTATCAACATTACAGATCACAGATATGTATAACCCCCAGCGATTAGAAGACGTTCAATACATATATCACATCACAGATATAACCCGTTGATTAAGTCTTTAGAAGTTTGATCAAAATACGGATTTTTAAGCCCCAAACACAAATTTTTCTTTCTGGAAAATCTGGGCAGAAAAATCATATTGTAAAAATCCCAAAACAACCCCAGAAACACACTGCAGGAAATTTGTGCCACGGCCGAGTCAACTCGGCCGTGGATCCGCAGCGGGAGCATGCTCCTGCCGTGGTTCCGCGGCGCTTTGACCGAGCCAGTGGACCAAATTTCTTGGGTGTCTTTTAAAAAACCTGAGTCGATTTTTGGTGCAAGATTTATTAATTTTTGAACAGAATACAGAATCGACAGAAACTTGATTTTTCGGGTTCGTTTCGCGACTTTTTCTCCGATCGAACTTCTAGTTACTTTGCTAACATGTTAGATAGTGTTTAACTAGGCTTTGATACCACTGTAAGTCCACGTTACCTCTCCCGGTACTTACGGGCTAGCGGAAATGATGAAAAACGATTTTTCTAGAGGTGGTAACATGGACTCAAAATACGGATCTTTGTTAAACTACTATCTAACAAACCTAACAAGAGTTTTACCTACTCGGTTAGGTGGTTATACCTTAACTTGAACTCCTTCGTCTTCAACTCCTTGCGGTGGTCGGATCGGCCTCACCTCGTCGTCTTCATGCGCCGAAGATGGATCCACCAGAAAGCTTCTACCTTTAGCTTCTCTTCAAACTAGAAGAAACTAGAACACTTGGTTTGCTAAACCTTGTGAACTAGGATGAGTAGAGGAGTGTGTTAGGATTTTTCTCTATGGTTCTTGCTTCTCAACACATGAGACAAGTGAACCATAGATTAGAGAGAGAGCAAGAGGAAGAGGGAGAGCTCAAGCAAGAGAGAGAAAGCAAATGAGAGAATGAGCAAGTCTTTTGCCATCCAACCTCTCATAATCCAAAATCATGATAACTCATAATAGTAATTGAGTATTATGTGATGGTTCAAGTCAAAATGGCCATATCATTTCATGCACTCATTTTGCAAAAAGAAATAAGCAAGCAAAAGTCTTTGCCATGAAATGATAGCCATTATGATGAGGATGGTCAACTAGTCCAACCTAGTCAACCGGTCAACAAAGTCAACAAGTCAACAAAGTCAACCCCTCAACAACCATGTCACTATAATACTTAATTAATATTATTGTTAATCATATTTCATATTCTCATTAGGGTTTTACCAAAAGTCAACAGTCAACCGTCAACAACCCCAATGAGAATCCTCTGCCTCTGTCTCTCTGTCAACTGTGCATACACACCCGCATCCGCGTTCCGAGGAACACGAATACAAATGAGATAAAACCAATCCCAAAACGTAACTCGGATCTGGCTTAAACCAAAGCCCGCTAGTGTTAACTGTCCGGACACTAAACGTGCACAAGTGCACGGATGTGACCGAACCTTGTCGCAAAACCATGCGACCTGTCGCAAAACCATGCGACCTCTACTCTTTTGCCTAAAGGAGAATAGCTTTCTGTGTGGGACTCTAAAGACTCGACACAATGCTGGCAGTGGGTTTAACCACAGACCGCAAGCGACACTAGCTATGCGTAACGGTCCCCAGGTAGATGCCGATAAGAAGACGGACAAGGTGAAACCCATCTGAACTCCTACTGAGCCTGGATGTGACAATCTCCATACAGTCCGGTCTGTTCGTCTGATAACATCGCATGGCGGGCCTAGGGGGCGGTAAACGTCAGTCCCCTAATAGCGGTACAATTCGTGTCGGAGTGTAGCCCAGAACACCCTGATATAACACTGGAAACCTACCAGTATATCTCGCTTGCCCTGGCCAGGGACTTTGTGTAATGGCTCTCCTAGACACAGCACGATATCAACCCCCAATACGGGGAGAGACGAATCCTGTCTAACCGTCACTGCCTCCAAATGCTTCGGGACTGCACCCAACTGCTACCTGTTTGCACGACTCCTTTGAGCCGTGGTAGGGTAGTAATTTAAGTACAGTGGGAACACACTCGAGGTGAAGTGACAGTGTCAAGTCAGCGGACTAAGCTGTACTCATGTCACCTGGGAACTAATAACTGACGATAGGTATGGTACCAACCAACAGTTCCCGACGAGTCCTGTCCAGTGTACTCGTAACCTAACGAGCACCCGCATACTATCTCAAGTACGACGTACTGACGGCTGTGGGACAGACCGTCTCCCACACTGGGATGAGAAGCACATACGATAGTCTACTCCGGAGTATCGATGCCCTGTCTCGATAGTCCTGCGACTAGGGACCTGCATAAGGATGTGCTTGTGGATTACCCAGCCCCCACTAGTGTGACTGCCATCACAACGATGGTAATCAAGCAAAGATCCTAAGGGCTCCACTAATGTGTATAGGTGATATACTAAAATAAACACATGTACACATTAAAGTAGAAACAAACCAAGTAGCATACTACTATTTTGAGTAAGATTGTCAATCCAAGGTGAATATCCCAAGCTTCCATTAAGTAATATACAAACTAGTATGATACAGTAATGGCTTCTAGGGCATATACACTAACACAGATTTCCATGGACTTCGTTGTGGGTATACCCAGGACCAGTCGGGGGTATGACTCCATTTGGGTGATTGTTGAACGGTTGACGAAAGCGGCTCACTTCCTTCCAATGAAGACCACTTTCTGCTATGCTCAGTATGCTCAGTTGTATATAGATGAGATTGTGCGTTTGCACTGCGTTCCCACATGAATCGCATCCGAAAGGGGCACCCAGTTTACTAGCCGTCTTTGGTAGAAGCTTCAGGAAGCTTTGGATACCCGCTTGAGTTTTAGCACCGCTTTTCATCCGCAGACCGGTGGTCAGTCGAAGCGGACTATACGGACTCTAGAGGATATGCTTCGGGCGTGTGTGCTTGATTTTGGTGGCAGTTGGGATCGTTACTTGCCGTTGATTGAATTCTCCTACAATAACAGTTTTCAGGAGACGATTCAGATGACGCCTTTTGAGGCTTTGTATGGTAGAAAGTGTCGATCTCCAGTTTGTTGGACCGAACTCAGCGAGAGTAGGGTGTTGGGACCCCGGCTAGTTAAAGAGACTACGGAGAAGATCCAGCTAATTCAGGACATGATTGGAGCAGCCCAGTGTAGAAAGAAGTCTTATGTCGACCGCCGTCGTCTCATACTTGAGTTCGCAGTGGGAGATCATGTATTCCTACGGATTTCTCCGATGAAGGGGGTGATGAGATTTGGTAAGAAGGGGAAGCTCAGTCCCAGATTTATGGCTCCTTTCGAGATCCTTGAGCGAGTTGGTGCCGTTGCCTATCGTTTGGAACTTCCGCCCAGTTTTCCATATGTTCACCTCGTATTCCATGTGTCGATACTTCGCAGATACCTTCATGATCCTTCTCACATGATTCAGCACCAGACCGTTTAGCTTGAGCGCGATCTTTCGTTCACCGAGCAGCCGGTAGTTATATTGGATCAGCAGGTGAAGAAACTTCGGTCAAAGGTCTTGCCATCTGTGAAGACTCTTTGGCGTGGCCCTACTAGTGAAGAGATCGCGTAGGAGGACGAAAGCGAGATGCGGAAGAAATTCCCTCATCTCTTCGAAGGTACACGTAGTTAAATTTTTAATTCGGGGACCGAATTTCATGAAGGGGGGAGATTGTAACGTTTTAGAAATCGTTATACGAATTTTCCGTTAAAAGGTAAAATAGGCGGTGTTTTTCCGTAAAAACCCAGAACTGATCTTTTTTCAGTATAGACTTAACTGCACCTAGTTTAACTAGGAAATTGCTAGTTTGCGGTTTTTAGTTGTCACTTGAAAATTTTAGTTCACTTAAATATTTTTCCTTAATTAAAATATTATTATAAGATTTTAATTATACACTTAATTAGTGGTAATTACAAATTTGATTGGGTTAATTATGCTAAAGTGAATCTATGCTAATTTAATCACAAGATTAAGCTTTAAGCCTTCTCTCCAAAATATCTAGAAATTTGTTGAATTAAAGGAAAATTTTAAGTTAAATGTTTAAGAGGTGGCATGTATGGGAGGTGCTTTAATGAGCATTAATTGGTGTTTTAGACTAGAAATTTCCACACATTTTCCAAACCTCCTCATTTTCCATAGCTTGGCCGAGCCCCCCCTGCTGCCCTCTATTTTCCTTTACCCCATTTTCACTTCTTCAAGCTCAAATAAATCATCAAAAATCATCAAATAATCTCACAAACTCAAATATAAATCCCAACCAATTATTCCTTAAGCCTAAACAAGCTTGGATCCTCATGAAAGTTATCATTTTGGAGGCTAATTTGGAGTTTAGTTGCTAGTTTATGAATCTAGTGGAGGTATAAAATCCTAACCCTAAACTTTAGTTGTTGTTAAAATCATTAAGCTAGCTTATTAGATGCTTAATATAGCTTTAATTAGCATCTTTAGAAATTCATGAAAGAGTTATGAAGATCAAGTTAGGGTTTTGATTGGTTGAAATGGTTAATGGAAAAGTGTAGACTTGGAAAAACTTAACCTAGTTGTGAGAATGCTATTTGTTATTTTCCTAATTGTCTAATTAAGCTTAATAGAAAACTAACTTTTTCTAAGTATTTTATTGGTGAGATTAAAATTGTAGTAAAGGTTTGTGTGACTTAGTTAAACTACTTGGCGATGACTGTGATCGCTAGAATTGTTTAAACTTCTAGACTTGAGCTAAAATGATGAAAAGTTGCTTACTAGGTTTTCGGTTGAATTAGACGTGGGTTTCAATTGACGTTGCGATGTTATATATATATTATCTTCCACGCTATATATTGTGTTGTGAATGCGCGATCGGTACGATCGGGGTCTAGGCTTGGTGGTTGCATAGTTTAGCGATCCTAGCGGGGGTTATACCGATGTCGTACGTGTTTTGTGCACTAGGCGCACAGAGTGTTTATCTTGTGGACGTTATCCTTGCGTTTCGTTATCTTTGTGTCGACGCAGGATATTTAACCTTATGTGTTGTGTTTGTGAAATTTTAGGATCGCAAGCGGGGACTTCGGACACTGCGAAGAAAGGGAAGCAAGTGGTCATATTTTCTTAGCTCGAGATCATCGGTGAGTAGATTTAACATCTACGAGGAAATCGTCCGTATAGCGTTATGCGTCAGTGCTGGATATGATATTATAGCTGTATGTTTATACGCATATGAGTTGATTGCGCATGAGCATCATTGCATATTATTACCTGTTATGCCTTGATTTGGTACCTATTGGACACAACACTATTATTGACGGTTCATGTTGCACGAGCATAAATTGTATGCTACAAACACAAACCGTCGGTAATTGCCATGACACGCACTACATATATACATATGTGATATTGTATCGATTATTTTCATTGAGGCAGTGATTCTTATTCCGTTGCGTATATGAAATGTAGTATACAGGCTATACCTACATGCTTACACATATACCTTGCTATAGAAACATGTACATCATGCATACATACTCACATGTACACCTACATACCTTGCTACAGCTACTTGTACATCATGCATACATACTCATATGTACACCCACATATCTATAGCTACATATACCCCTAAGTCATATTGTATTGTCATTTGACATTGAAACGTTGGTTATTGTGCTATCGCGCTTATGAAATGCATCATACATACCTGCTTACATATAGATATACATATCTTGCTATAGTTACATGTACACCTCATATGATACTGCACTTGATTTCGGAGGAATTGGGAACCGCATGATATATTTTAAAACTGGATTCATTTAAAAGAGCGGTTTTCCCTTAATATGCTCATATTGTTGTTTTATGTTGCATACATAAGTTTTCATGGATTTATGCATTGAGATATGGATTTTATGTGATTTATGGATTTGAGAACAATGGTGGTATTTCAAGAAAATTATGTATTGTTTGAAAACCCGGTTTCTCTTGATATGATATTTCAGTGCGTCCACCATGATTTTTCTCGGCTCTGAGAGTTGTGTTAGATACCCGATTCGAGGAGTGAATAGGCACTGTCTGCGGGTACATGGTAGACCTGGTATGGTTCCCCGGGGCAAGAGGTGATTTTCGTGGTATAGAAGATGAGCCTGGCAGGCGGGCTAGTACCTACTGGTGTTAGTATTTGGATTCAGCGGCTATCGTGGAGATACCGACCGGAGTTATGTACGGACTTGATATCAGAGCCAGTCATGGTGACGGCGCCTGACAGATGAGTATTTACGTGTCGATACTGGACACTAGTTTTCATGATGTTTCGAGTGTCGATGTTGGACACTCCATGATTTTGATATGTCGTTGAGGGACGCACGCACGCGTGCGCGCACACACACACACACACACACACACACACATATATATACAGGAATATGTTTTCATGATGTTTCGGGTGTCGATATTGGACACTCAGGTTCCATTAGATTTAATATTATGAGGGCCGATTTGAGAATGCGGTGCCTGAGGTATTGGGATTTGGGGTGTAGTTGATAGACACCAGTATTTTCCACGATGATGAATCATTGATGATGTTATGTAGTATCCCATACCCAACATTTATTTGATATGCATTTTTATTCATGTAGATATAGTACCCTGATGGTGTACTGATTGTAATAAATTTGGATGTATAATGTCGAATCAAATAGTCCCCGGCAACGGTGCCATTTGATTGAAAAGAATTCTTGATGTGTAGTATGAAATTGTAAAGAAATCACAACCAAAAATTATTTGACCGCAATCAACTACGGTGTCGGATTGTAGTTAGTATGTGAGTGCGGATCGTCCACAGGGAAAGTGTAATCGTTCGTCTTTTGAATTAGATGAATTGAAACATTAAAGAAAGAAAACAACAATTCAAGATTTGTATTTGAAGTTCAAGAATTAGAAAAAACTAGATCTAAGAAAGCATTAAAAGATAGAATCAAGAATTGATAGTTTGTTGATTTTTCCAAACCAAATCTCAAGAATCGAAATGAGGCTCGTAGGAATCGATCGGATCTATAGATGTGATGTAATCTTACAATTACGTATTTTTATCCTTCGATGAATTGATACTAGATCGATGATGATCGATCGAGAATTAGGGATTTCTTGTGAAACTAGGGTTTCATCTTATCCCTTGTTCTTTCGTCGATATCATTCATATTCTAGCCTCTAGTAAATTCAAGAAACGATCGTAGATCCCTAATTTCGAGCGATCACAATCAAGAAAGCATCGCTACGAAACTAGGTCATCGATTCTTAAACTTGCTAGGGTTTACAACACTCGTAGGACTTAAAAATAGTATTAGAATTTGTTACATCATCATTCTACAATCGTCTCGACTCCTTAAGAGCGGAGTTTTACTCGAACATCACAACAAGAGCAACAATTACAAATTGAGATCTAATCATGATGCAAGAATTAAAAGAAAGCAAGATTAACGAATTTCACCTTTTATTTATATCAACAATTTAGTTACAATCGCTCAAGAACTACAAGAGGAAGAACTTGATCGTCGACTTGGCTTCGCTCGTCTCCGTGGATCGCGGATCGGCTTGGATCACTTGCCCGATTGAAGATCGGCTCGGCTCCTAAAAGGTTGAAGGCTTCTCGCTTGATTTGGTACTCAAGATCTTGGATTAGGAGTGGAATTAGGGTTAGGGTTTCGCACAAGCCTTGTCACGAGACTTGTGGAAGAAGATGATGAAAGAGGGAATTTTAACTAATGAAGATTAAACTAATGGTGAACTAATGATGAACAACCTCAACCCTTAGATCTAGGCCCTATTTATAGATAACTAACCCTAGATCTAGGATTTCAAATTCTAAGTTTCCCTCCTAAAGTTTGTTGAAGAAATTCAAATTTCCCTCCAAAAGTTAGTTAGGGGAGAAGCTTCTAGATGTGATTAGTTAGGAGGAGCTTCTAGAAGAGGATTAGTTAGGAGCTTAATTAGGATTAGCCTTCTTAATCTCCTTTGCTGATCTGTAGTAGCTTCGAGAGAATTCTGGTATTTGGAGTATCAGAAAAGACTGTGGGCCCAGAGAAAAAGATTATGCCCAAAAAGTTGACGGCTGACGTGGCAGAACCGCCGCGTTTCCGCGGCTAAAGCCATCTTCTGCAGCGGAAGCGCGGCGCTCTTGGAGCCTTAGGGCTTGTGCTCTCTGGTGCTTCTTGGGCCTGAGTTGTGGGCCTTTATTTTATATACAGAATTGTCTAGTTCCTTCTGCACTGCTACCAGATCTGAAATGATTTAGTTGGCGTATTTTTTATCAGCTCTTTGGTCTTTTTCTTCCGTATTTTCCTGCACAGACTCAAGACAAGTGTTGCGCAAATACAGAAATGATGCGATGCCATGAAATGCGGTTAATTTCCTTTAAAGTGTCGGTTAAAAAGTCTAATACATGCAATCTCATATTTTGTGACAGATTTGCTAATATGTAGAATATGAATGCCGAACACTTCTAAATGTATGCAAATGTTAAGGAAATTGCCGGCTAAAATATACAATATTTTCGACTGATAAATACCCCCAAACTTAATTTCGATCGTCTCGAGCGAATGTTTTATTAAAAAGAGAAGGAGAAAATAAAGAAAGAGAAAAACTAACTAGCACACTTTCGTAGGCAACACGATTGCACTGAGCACGTGCAACAAGCCTTTAAACCTCTAGGTGTCCCTAGTAGGAGGAGTGTTGTCTCCTGAGGGTTTTCAGCGGATTGCACCCACAAAATCCAATAATAAAAGAAAGATCATGAATATTACATTTAAAGACAAGAATTGTAAAAGAAAGACTTTGAAAATTAGGGTTTCCAACTAAGCTAGCTTTTCGGTTGTCATGAGCCCTATCTTAATGGTCATGAAAAGATGTCAGAAATCACGTCCTCCCTCAATAAAACATCGTCTTATTTTTCATTCCTATCTTTATTCCAAACATCGATCATATCACCCTGCGTGTGTGTAAAGACATCCCTACACCCGGAGAATTCAATTCAAGCTATCATACTCTTGCCCATCAACCTCAGTATTTTTTGATAAACGAGATTGCTCACACACTTTCATGCGACCGTTAATACTTCTTGAGGTACTAACCGATCGATTACTAATGTGCTTGCTAACTTGGTGTATTTTCCTAGTCTTGCACCACCTTAGGTATAGCAGTGACTCCCAGACCAGTTGGCCTTAGGGCACTAGGTGAAGAAGCATCCTTTTGCTATATATTTTTAATTCCCTTTGGTGATAACAAAACCAGTGTCCATTTTTCTCACCACTTTCAAAATATTTTTTTTTCATACTTTTGGCTTTAAGACGAGCATTTCAAGGTATCCTCTACTATCCCAGGCTTTAAGATGTGTGTAAGTGCGAATAGCAGGATAGCAACGTTCAAAATGTTTGGCTTCCAGAATAGAAACTATTTTTCAGACTTATTTTTATTCTCAGATTAGTGACGTCTTTCATCTTACTAACCCTTGGGACAACGGCTCATAACTACTTATTACTAGTTCGTATAAGAAAACTTCTAATTTTCTCAGTTTTCTTAAAATTTTCTAATCTCATGGATGTAATTTTTCACTATCTAAACTTTTATTATCTTATTTATGTACAAAAAATATTTTTATCTTTTTGAAAATTTTTAAATTTTTATAGGTTTTCAAAATAAATGTTTTGTGCTTATGCAAATGATATGCAAATGATGCGAAAATAAGCACAAACCTCCCCCAAACTTGTTTTCAACAGTGCCTCACTGTTGCCTTCCGCTAAATCTCGAAAAACCTGTAAGATTGGGAGGAATTTATTAGTGGGGGCAAAATATTTAAGTGAAGAACCTCCCTGAAACTTATTTTTGGCTCATCATTTTGTAAAAAATTTCTTTTCAGGAGCCAGAAAAATGTACCCCCCCCCAAACTTGAGTTATGCAATGTTAAACTTTGAAAATCACAAGTGGGGGTCAAAAATCAGTGGTCGATGCCAAGCTTTGCAAAGACCGAATGTTAACACCAACCATTCAAAAAATTTATCAATGCAGTGCTCTAGTTGGTGGAAGAAGAAGTGGGGAAAGGTTAAGTGGTGGAATGGAATGTGTGTGCGTCTCATTTTGGAGAGATGATGCAGTGTATGTGATGGATTACTCGCATTCTTTTTACAGTCCAAAAGAAGGGGTGGAGGTTCAATTTCATTGATTGGGAGATGATTCATCTCAACACCCGTGTCATTTAAAAATGCGAGTTCATCAGCGAAGATTTCCTCAAAAGTTCCATTTATACCCCGGTGAATAATATCATCACAAAGTGCGGGGTGATCTTCCGACTCTAAAAGCAGTTCATAATCAGTGTTAATTGTTGACCCGGACATCTCGGTGGAAGAGTCCGTATGTGTATGATACATAGTTGGGTCAAACGATAACATATGAAAAGAGTCAAGATCAGTATCAAGAGGTTCATCAAATTCGCTGCTGTCGACATCCATTAAGTCGACAGAACATACCTGAGCAATAGGTTCGGAGGGTACACTTCCCAACTTGTAAATGTTCAGCTCTATTGACCTATTCCCGAAAGATAGGGTCATAGAACCGTTACGACAGTTGATTATTGCATTGGAAGTGGCCAAAAAGGGGCGACCTAAAATCACCGGAATTTGATTCCGTGGGTTCGCTACAGGCTGTGTATCAATTACAATAAAATCTACCGGGAATATAAATTCTCCGATTTTTATTAACACATCCTCCAGTTCACCCCTAGGTTTGGTGATTGATCGGTCAGCCATCTGAAGAGTGCAATTGGTTGGCTTCAACACTCCGATCCCTAATTGCTCATAGACTGAGTATGGAAGCAAGTTAACACTAGCGCCAAGATCAAGTAGAGCACGGTTAATGTGTTTTTTCCCAATAGAAACGGAAATAGTAGGATATCCAGGATCCTTACGTTTCCTCGGTAATTGTTGGGGGAAAGCCGTGTCTATTGTTTTTTCCATGAAAATCTTCTTAGGCACTTGATTCTTCCTCTTCCTAGTGCACAAGTTCTTAAGAGTTTTCGCATAGGAAGGAACTTGTTGGATAGTATCTAAGAGAGGGATGTTGGTGTTTACTTGCTTAAAAATGTTTATAATCTTCTCCATATGTGGACTCGGTGTGTTTGCCCTTAACCGATTAGGGTAAGGTGCTTTAGCAATAAGCGCTGGGTCCATCATAGGTGAAGGAAGTGTGTGTGGAACCGATCCCAGAATAGAAGTGGGGATCGTCCGTAGAGGAGTAAAAGAGGTGGTCTGAAGTGGCGAGCCTTTTGAGAAATGGAGAATAGGCTCGGAAGAAGGTGGTGGGGTAGAAGAAGTGTGTGTCAGGAAAGGTCTCAGCCGGGGTGTTATTGATTGATTTATGAGTATCATCAAACTCTTCCCCAAGGTGATGGTCAAGCACTCTTCCAGATCTCAACGTGATCTCATCCACATGATGTGAATAGTCAGGATTGGGTAAAGGTTGAGCTGGAAGTTTCCCTTTCTCTCTTGCACTCATTTCGGCTTTTAGTTGTGCAATTTGTTCTTCCATCGATTTGATGTTCTCATTTTGAGAGATAATGATCTTCATTACATTCTCGATGGAAGATTGCAAACTTGCCGTCCCTTGGATGGATTGTTTCATGAAAGTATCCAAGGTTTGTGCTAGTGCAGAGGTGTTATCTGTACCGGTCAATTGCAAAAAGTTTTCATGTGGTGAAAAAGTGTTGGCCGGATTTTGGAAATTTTGTGATTGGAAGGGGTGCTGACTCAATTGAAGTGGTGGGTGCTGTTGTGGTGGAGGGACCCCTTGGAAATTGTGTTGGGTTGGAACCGTGTTTTGAAATTGTGATTGGTTCCAAGCAAAGTTAGGGTTATTCCTCCAACCCTGATCATATGTGGAGGAAGATGGATCGTTTCTAGGTCTTTGAAATGATGCATTGGTATGCTCATGACCTTGAAACGGACATTCTTTCGTCAAGTGAGACGGATCAGAACAACAACCACATACAGTTTTGGAGAGTGATATTTGACTTAGGGCGGCGGCTAAAAATTTGTTTTCCATATTCTCAAGTTTCTTATTGATAGCTGCAATGTCAGCTCCAACTTCTATGGAAATATCATTGCCATCCCTAGACGATTGACTCACACCCTCCCACTGTAAAGATTTTTCAGCGAAATCTTCTAGAAATTTCCAGGCTTCCCAATCATCCTTAGTCATAAAGTTGCCTTGACACATAGATTCAAGGGACTGTCTTGTGTAAGGAGTAATGCCCTCATAAATGATTCGGCACAATTCCCATCTCGGGATGCCGTGATGTGGACATTGGACTAACAGATCCTTGAAACGGTCAAGACATTTTGAAAATGTTTCATTTGGAAGCTGGGTGAATTGATAGATTTCGCTACGGACTCGAGCTGTCTTGTGGTGTGGGTAGAATTTCTTAAGGAATGCTTTGACGAATTCATCCCAATTTGAAATGGAATGTGCGGTAGTGTTATATAGCCACTTCTCGGCTAAATCGCACAAGGTAAATGGGAGAAGACGAAGACGGAAAGCATCCACAGAAAGCTGTGAAGTACCCATCATTGCGCATACATTTTCAAATTTCGTGATAAACACGTATGCGTCTTCAGACTCGAGACCGTGAAATTTTGGTAAAAGGTTGATGTATTGGGGTTTTATTTGAAAATTTTCCCCGTTGGCTGGTGGTGTGGAAAGACAGGTGGAAAGTGGGCTTCGTGTTGGATAGCACCTCTCTTGGAGAGAGATGCGAGGTGGAATCTGCGCACCAACGGACGGTGGCAGAGTAGTGGAAAAGAAGTTCGATGGAGGTGGATCCATCAATGTGGGTGTGGTGGGTAAAAGAAAGGGTAAAATATAGAAATACCGACTTTTGGATCGATAAAAGGAAACGCGGACTAACGGGCACTAGACACCCGTGTCCAGCCTATCTTGCACTAAAAAGGGTTAGTACAAGTGGCAGCGTAAATTTATAATTAGGGGAAAGAATGAATGCGGTGTTTGTTTTGAAAAGTGGACGGATTTTTGAAAAAATGATGCAACACAACAAATGCAACACACAAAACCCTAAAATCTAGGGGTCACCTAGGTCAAACTCTAGACCGCTCCTAACTGCCAAAAGACAAGTCGCGGGATAGAATCCTCCACTGCCTCTTTGTCCCCCTGTGGCCGGATAAGTGCCAGGTAAGTGGGAAGGTACTCCACTACGTAAGTAGTGGGCCTAATTAAAAACCACTAGCCTTAGACACACTCGCCTTAGGCACCACAAGAAAACTCGGATAAGCAATGAATTACCCATGACCTTCTCTTGTCCTAATTGAGCGCGACGGTCCTTAGAGTCATCTCTAGATTTCTTTTAATTAATGAGGGTAAATGCGGATGCAAGTTTTGCGATTTTCGGGGCCTAGGAAGGGTAATGAAATCCCCACCTAATTTGAATTTGGTCGTGCCCCTTAAATTTCCGTATTAATATGCAACAACCACAAGAATCAAAAACACGCACAAATTTATTTAGCTTTTGCGGCGCTGCGATTTATTTTGCAAAGAAACCTGCAGCAAAATTGTTATTGGAGCAGATAAGGTAAGAGATAAGAAAGTGAGAAAGTTACAGAGCAAAATTGATGCAGAGAGGAGCTATGGTTGCCGCGGATCAGCCGCAGAAGAGGGGTTCTTGCCGCGGAAACGCGCCTTCAGGTACTGTTCACTCTACCAATTTTTAACAGTAGCTTTCTGTTGAGTTCTACAGCTCTCTGGAATTTTCAGAAAATTTTTTATCCAGCTCCAATGATCCCAGATTTTCTCGCAACAAATCACAACACACGTATTAGGGTTTGTACGAGTTTAGATCTAAAAATTATGATGAAATAAATTGTTCAACTCAAATTTCAAAATACGAACTATTAGTGCACTATCCCCGGCAACGGCGCCATTTGATTGTAATAAATTTGGATGTATAATGTCGAATCAAATAATCCCCGGCAACGGTGCCATTTGATTGAAAAGAATTCTTGATGTATAGTATGAAATTGTAAAGAAATCACAACCAAAAATTATTTGACCGCAATCAACTACGGTGTCGGATTGTAGTTAGTATGTGAGTGCGGATCGTCCACAGGGAAAGTGTAATCGTTCGTCTTTTGAATTAGATGAATTGAAACTTTAAAGAAAGAAAACAAAACAATTCAAGATTTGTAGTTGAAGTTCAAGAATTAGAAAAAACTAGATCTAAGAAAGCAATAAAAGATAGAATCAAGAATTGATAGTTTGTTGATTTTTCCAAACCAAATCTCAAGAATCGAAATGAGGCTCGTAGGAATCGATCGGATCTATAGATGTGATGTAATCTTACAATTACGTATTCTTATCCTTCGATGAATTGATACTAGATCGATGATGATCGATCGAGAATTAGGGATTTCTTGTGAAACTAAGGTTTCATCTTATCCCTTGTTCTTTCGTCGATATCATTCACATTCTAGCCTCTAGTAAATTCAAGAAACGATCGTAGATCCCTAATTTCGAGCGATCACAATCAAGAAAGCATCGCTACGAAACTAGGTCATCGATTCTTGAACTTGCTAGGGTTTACAACACTCGTAGGACTTAAAAATAGTATTAGAATTTGTTACATCATCATTCTACAATCGTCTCGACTCCTTAAGAGCGGAGTTTTACTCGAACATCACAACAAGAGCAAAAATTACAAATTGAGATCTAATCATGATGCAAGAATTAAAAGAAAGCAAGATTAACGAATTTCACCTTTTATTTATATCAACAATTTAGTTACAATCGCTCAAGAACTACAAGAGGAAGAACTTGATCGTCGACTTGGCTTCGCTCGTCTCCGTGGATCGCGGATCGGCTTGGATCACTTGCCCGATTGAAGATCGGCTCGGCTCCTAAAAGGTTGAAGGCTTCTCGCTTGATTTGGTACTCAAGATCTTGGATTAGGAGTGGAATTAGGGTTAGGGTTTCGCACAAGCCTTGTCACGAGACTTGTGGAAGAAGATGATGAAAGAGGGAATTTTAACTAATGAAGATTAAACTAATGGTGAACTAATGATGAACAACCTCAACCCTTAGATCTAGGCCCTATTTATAGATAACTAACCCTAGATCTAGGATTTCAAATTCTAAGTTTCCCTCCTAAAGTTTGTTGAAGAAATTCAAATTTCCCTCCAAAAGTTAGTTAGGGGAGAAGCTTCTAGATGTGATTAGTTAGGAGGAGCTTCTAGAAGAGGATTAGTTAGGAGCTTAATTAGGATTAGCCTTCTTAATCTCCTTTGCTGATCTGTAGTAGCTTCGAGAGAATTCTGGTATTTGGAGTATCAGAAAAGACTGTGGGCCCAGAGAAAAAGATTATGCCCAAAAAGTTGACGGCTGACGTGGCAGAACCGCCGCGTTTCCGCGGCTAAAGCCATCTTCTGCCGCGGAAACACGGCGCTCTTGGAGCCTTAGGGCTTGTGCTCTCTGGTGCTTCTTGGGCCTGAGTTGTGGGCCTTTATTTTATATACAGAATTGTCTAGTTCCTTCTGCACTGCTACCAGATCTGAAATGATTTAGTTGGCGTATTTTTTATCAGCTCTTTGGTCTTTTTCTTCCGTATTTTCCTGCACAGACTCAAGACAAGTGTTGCGCAAATACAGAAATGATGCGATGCCATGAAATACGGTTAATTTCCTTTAAAGTGTCGGTTAAAAAGTCTAATACATGCAATCTCATATTTTGTGACAGATTTGCTAATATGTAGAATATGAATGCCGAACACTTTTAAATGTATGCAAATGTTAAGGAAATTGCCGGCTAAAATATACAATATTTTCGACTGATCATGTACCTTGATCATGATTGTTGCATATCCATATTGCCATACTTATGCTATCAGATTACATGTGATAGATTATCGTTGTTCGTGCATACTTGCTATTACAGTATGATGTTATTTACTATTCACGAGTTGGCAACTCACCCCCGTTGTGCCACAGTGTTTTGCAGGACTTACCCTCAGAGTAGTCACGGCAGGGCTTCTTATTATCTCTACTTTTGTGGATACCGCTATGGTTGGCGGTGATGCCTTTTGCTATAGGTTGGTTTGCGGTTATCCGATGATGTTCATTATGTTTCTTTTGTATCTAGTACTTTCCATCTACCACTTCATGTATTTGACTTAAAGACGAGTTGTGAGGATCGATGTTGTATTATTTTTTGTGACTTTGGTCGCCGTGCTCGTGGGAGCCGGCCTTGTTTTAATGTTTTACCTCCTTATGTTGTTTTCATTTATATTTCTTCACTACGGCATCGTATATATGCTTGTGGTGGTTGTTTCCGCCGTTGGGCGTGATTTTCTCCCGTTTGGGATGCTTTATTTATATTCTCTGTTGTACCCGTTTTCAGGGCTAGTTTTTACAAAGGAGGTGCTGCTGAAATTTTTAAGAAAGTAAGCTTAAGTTTAAAGATTTTTACTTGAGATTTCCGAAGGTTTTTAACTTTGTTTTCTCCTTTTATCCCTTTTTGGGGTGGTTTAGATTTCTGGGTTTCAGCTTACTTAAATTGGTACGCCTGTTGACGTCACGTGGTTTAAGTGCCGGTCACGTGCCTAAATTTGGGTCGTGATAGATCATCTATTTTTGATATGACAGTCATAGGCTTTGACTTCATCAGAATAGGAGATGTATCTGTTAAGAAGGTAGTAGGGTGGTATGTCCTGGTATTTAGATGACATACACTTGTGGGAAGTGATATTCCTACACTACAATTGGTTATACTGTGGTTATCACACAGTGGTTTCTCTATATAGGATTTGGATATCATATCTGGTATTCTGGTTACTAGATCTATGGTTTTAGATCTTGATTTGGGTAGATTTCCAATCTGGGTACTTAGGCAGTATTCTAAAGGTGTTTTAGAATAGACGACTCCTGGCATGGTAGTGTGTCTGCAGGTGATGGAGTCACCCTCTCCAAAGGTGTCTTACAGACTAAAGAGGAGAGGGATGTGCATGATTGGCATATCACTTGCTTAGGCAATTGAGTCAATCAAGAGATGTAAAGTACCACACCAGATGTTGTTTTTGCACTAGATGCAATAAGTTGATATATATTAATCCAATCCTGGAGAAATGTTCGGAAGCAGTTTATGAACATAAATGAATGTTCTTTGGATTTGATAACGGCAGCCTCCTTCGGGAGACGGTTATCATTCCAGGCTTCCAAGGTGTAACATTTCAGAAAAATAAAATATTATTTTTGGGAATTTTTATAATTAAATAATAATTATTATGAATATTTTAATATGGCGGTATAATTAAATACCGATAAATTGGGAAATATTTAGAAAATTATAGGAATTACTGAAATGAGGGTGTTTTATATGACTTAAGAAAATTATAAATTTTTATGATTAATTATATTATATTTTAATGCTAATCACGATTATAGATCGCTAATCTTGCATTAATCCAGTTTTGTGCATATGACATGCACCATGTCACATTTAGAAATACTTGTTACATTTTCTACCATGGTTTATTTCATCATTCATGCATGGTTGTTTTAATGAAAAGAAAACAAAAGAAAAGAAAAGAAAAAAAAATGCATAAACAATGAAGCATGGGCATGAGAGAGAGGATGAGGGGTCTTGACCTTTGACTATAGTGTTCCCTCTTCATCTCTTTATCATTCTTCTTCCTCTCCCTCCCACACCATGGCTGCCCTCATCTTCCACCACCTCAAACCCCTCACAAATCCATGAAAAACACATCAAAACCTCATCCCCATTTCATTTAAAACAAGAACAAGCTCACAATAAGCACTTTGGACCAAGAAAGGATGGATTTTGAAGACTTGGAGCAACTCAAGAATTTTCTTGAGTTGCCAAATGATGTAATCCCTACACTATTAGATTAGTATTTGAGATTCCTTACTTCTATTGTTAGTTTAGAAGTGTTTTAGTGTAGATTAGTGGACTTTGGAAATTCCTAGATGAGGTTTGAGGGAATTTTGAGTTGTAGTTGTGCCAATGAGCCTTATTGGTGATCCTAAACCCCCTTAAAGTGTAAAACCTGGACCAAACCAGTAACTTAACCCAAATTACAAGTTTCATATCGATATGTCGGTTTTGTGGTAAATTGATGGCCTACAGGGAATCTGGAGTGAACGGAGAGTTTTCCAGGAAAAGCAAATAAGACCGCTAACCTAGATGGACTACTAGGAAGAGACCGTGCAAGTAAGAAGTCCAGAGGTGCATTGGAGGCCGAGGTGGCCGGAATTTTAGGGGTAGTGGCCGGCCACTCTGTGGAGTTGGGTGTCCAGGTTTCTTCTGTAGGTCGTATACACCCTATACATCACCCAGTACTGTTTGTGCACCTTGTTTTCACCTGAACTAAAATATGGGACCATTTTATTGAGTTGCTGCTTTGTATTCCTCGATGTTTACGAATTCAAGTTTTGGTATTTTATATTTTATTCCGTCGTGTAGCGTTTGAACGTCAACGGCTAGGGTTATTGGTCATGTTTTGCATTGCGATGCTATAGGTTTTGACCTATGAGCGAAACGTGTGCCGTTTTGGTTTTCCGGCTTGATTCTAATACGCATTTACGATTGTGTAAATATGTAGGTACCCCATGTGGACTTCGAGATGACGATAAGAGGATGGCGACATCGACATCGGCAAGCAAGAGCAATGGGAGTAGATATATATCTACGGGGGAAGTCGGGTGGATGGCGTATAACACCCACGCAGTTTCGTAGCATACAACGCGAATGCGTTATGATATATATACTTTATGATATATATACTTATGTGTTTTATGATGTGCATACTTAGCAAGAGATGATTACGTGACTTTTGGGTTAGTTTAGCGTAGTTGTAGGAAAATGCTTACAGTGTAGTTCTTAGTCGCGAAACCCTTGAGTTAAGTTTTGCATACACGCACATACACATACTTAAACACATTTTATTACTTGTGCGCATATGGGGATACGTGTGTGTATATATATATATATAAATACACACACATATAGGTATGGGACTATGTGTGTGTGTGTATACGTACACATATATATGGATGATGAGGATAGTATACGATATTTGGAGATGAGTCGATGAGATTGGGCATGGTGCCGCGAGATCGGTGGTATGATTGGTTCATATTATGAGATACGACATGATTTTATAGCGGGTCCTTAGGCGATGTGTTTTCATACACACGCGTACATATATTTAGATGGTATCAGTATGTACTACACTTTAGATCAGTACTCCCGTTCATGTTATGATGATAAGGATACCAGATAAATGATTAGATGAATGCGATATCCGACCCGTACGCAGATTTGGGATGCCGTACGATGGATTTACCGTACGAGTAGAATATTGATGATAGATCCGCACTCTTGACTCGAGAATGTCATATTATATATTGTATCGTATGTGATACTATTGAGGCGAGATCACCGACTATTATATTTATATATATCGACTCAGATTTAGGTGGTGTAACGTTTTGAAAATCGTTTCGGTGAAATTTCGGAAAATCGGTAAAATAAGGGGGGTTTTCCGTAAAAAGTCAAAATGTAAATATCTTTAATATAAAATTAAATATATATATTCTAGCTATGTAATTGCTAGTATTTGTTGTTTATTGAGCCCCTGGTAAAATTTCTAAATTTCTGAAATTTTTTCCGAAATTAATTATTTTAATATTATTTTAAGCCGTCTCTAATATATTTAATTAGGGAAAATTACAAATTGGAATGGGTTGAAACAAATTTTGTGCATCATAACAAATTAAACAAAATTTTAACACGTTGTTTTTGAAATGAAATGAAGTTGTTAATCGATTTTAGAAAATATCGAAGAAAAAGGCTTAAAAAAAACAAATATGATATAATTAAAGAGTTAGGTGTTAATGTGAGTATGGGGCAAGGTTAATTATCTTTTTCTCACACACTCACCCACATTTCCTGCCAAATTCTGGCCGAGTACAGCCCCCCCCCCCCCATTCTCATCTCTTTTTAGAAGAAAAAAAAAGATTAATGAAAGCAATAAATTATTAAGGTATGGTGTTAGGTAATTGTGGTGGACTTCTTGACCCCATTCTCTCTCCAATCACCTCACACTCTCTTCCCCTCCCCATTTGGCCGAGCCCCATTCTGCAGCAGTCCCTTTTCATATCTCCACTTCTTTTCTCTTCAAAATCCCTCCATTTTGCTTCAAAAATCAATCCAAAGTCTCACAATTTCACCATTTATCCTTTACCCAATATTCTTTGACCCAAAGTGGTTTGGATTGAGGAGCAAGGAGGCATCTTTGGGAGGCTTGGGTGCATGTTTGATCTCAGGGTTGTGAGGTATAAATCCCAATCCATGTTTAAATTGTTGTTGAATTACTTCCATCTACCTAATTAGGAGTTAATTTTGGTTTTGATGTTAAAGATTTAACTTTCAAGAAAGGGATTGAATGCAAGTTAGGGTTTTGTGTAATTGGTGTATAGTTATGTGATGTAATTAGGCTCTTATGACATGTTAAAACAAAGTTAGTAGCTAGGTTGCTAATTGTTAGTTTAAAATTGTTAAAACTGGTTAACTTTGCAAACTAGTTTTTTTTAAATTAATACAAAATAGTGTGATAAAATCTAGTAATTTTTAATGTGACTTAATTAAGATGTTTAACGAACGTTATAGCCACTAAAATTATTAAAACATTTAGATTGGTGCTAAAACGGGAAATTTAGGCTTACTAGGGTTCTTGAAAATAAATCGATTTGAGCAATTTTAAGGTTTTTACGAATTGCACCATATTTTCATATAAATTTTATTGCGTTATGAATGCGTGATTGGTACGTTGGGTTTTTCTCGATGGTTTGACGTTTGTACATCGACATCGAAGGTTCGTTTGGCTATTTTTGCATGCGTAGGCGATAGGTTTTGACATATGCTTGATACACGTGCCGATTTGGTTTTCCTATGCCGTTTCGATTTCGAATTGGGTTTTTATGCGATACGATACGTTGTGACATGTAGGTACCCCCATGTGGACTTCGAGACGACAAGCAAGCGCGTGGCGACGTCGTCACCGGCGAGCGAGGACCAGGTGAGTAGAGTTATATCTACGGGGAGAAGTCGGGTGGATGGCGTACAACACCCCCATAGTTCGTGGTGATTGATTGGAATGATTTAGCGTGCTTGCATTTTCTAAAAGATAGATCAAAAATATTTGTAACCGCAATCAAGAACGGCGTCGCTTTACAGCTAGCCGGTGAGTACGGGTCGGTCCACAGGGATGTTGTGAATTTCCTAATCGCGCTAACGAGTTAATTCCGAAGGGTGTTCGGATTGATTATTAAATCTAAAAATTGAAGTTGTATGATACTAGGATTAGAAACTTGCTAGGATTAGGTTTAGGGAAAATTTGGTAAACAAAGATCTACATCTCTTTCCATTGCCTTTAATTAAAGATATCATATTAGTGTTATGGTAAATCTTAACAAAGGGGATTAGGATGATTGGGAAGATTGATTCTTCCTCTAGATCCTTGTCCTTCCTTTCTTAATCTTTACCCTAACCTCCATGGAAAACCTTAAAATCCGGGCCTTTAGACTACGGAATCACCGTTACCTCGAGGGTAGAGTGCCGTAGGGAGCGGAATAAAAAGGTATGCATGGAGTTCTAATCTTCATAAAAGACTGGCAAAGAAAAGAGATGAGAGATCTTCGTCTCTCAAATCCTTCCCCATTCCTAACCCTAACAAGCGAGGAAACTACTCGCTCATTAGGGAATTGAAAAACATTTATCTAGGGCAAGGAATTAAATTTATCTAGGGCAAGAATAGAAAATTAACGTAGAGCGGAAAATAAAGAACTTACAAAAATGATGCTCTCCAAAAGAATGCTGAAATTTATTAAAGAAGGGAGGCATAAGAAGAATACAATGATTTGGGCTTCTATTTATAGGAGATAGAAACCCTAGGTTACAATTGATTTGCATGTCTACATTTACCAAAATATCCTTAGGAAGACCTAGTCAAAGTAGACTTCAAGCTTTGGTAAAATTTTTATGTCTCTTTAAAAGAAAGTATTGGGCCTTGGATCTTTGGGCTTCCTTATTATTTGGTTCTTTATTAAAATAGGTTCTATGTTTCTTCCAGATCTCCAGTGAATAATTGCAGTGGGCTTTTAACCGTTCGCTTTGTAATCTTGGACCTTGCATTGCCTTGTACTTTGTGAATTTTATCTTTGATGTAGGCTTGATCAAGAGTCTTCTATTTGTTGGTCAAAGTCCACTTTTTCATCGTCTTTACATCGTTTTCACTGTTTTCTGTCTAAGAACCTGTAACCTGTAACATGTAGCAGACATGCGTCAAAAGCACCTGTTTTCATTATAAAATGCATAAGAATGGGGAATAGAAAATGCAATATTATGGTATGAACAAATACCCCCAAACTTATCTTTTGCTCGTCCTCGAGCAAACTTATTGTTTTATTCTCTACAAAAACCTAACCGCACTTTCGCAGGGCAACGCGATTGCACTGAGCTCGTGCAACAAGCCGTTAAACCTCTAGGTGTCCCTAGTAGGAGGAGTGTTGTCTCCTGAGGGTTTTCAGCGGATACTACCCACAAAATCCTATCAACTAGGCCCATTGACTTTTGTTCTCCAACTAGGTTTCTAACAAGGAATTCTATTATCTTATGACTCGCAAATTATCCACCCACATTCTTCACACTTCCTCATTATTTAACTTAAGATTATATATATCCTGTAGAATTACCTAGCTTTCGGCATTTCTTAAGTTTTCCTTTTAGGATTCCATCTCCACTTAGGAATTTCTATCAACCCTTACTAAAGATACAAGTTCTATTCTTCATTCCTTTTTCTTATCTAAATCCCAATCACATATCCCCACGTGTGTGTATAAATCACCCCTACACTTGGAAATTCAAATCAAGCAATCATACTCTCGTCTGTTGTCCAAAGTACTCATTAGTAGGTGAATTTTTAAATGAAATTTGCTTGCACATCCTTCATGCGACCG
The DNA here is from genome assembly GCA_030015575.1 of Agapanthus africanus. Classification (NCBI taxonomy): domain Eukaryota; kingdom Viridiplantae; phylum Streptophyta; class Magnoliopsida; order Asparagales; family Amaryllidaceae; genus Agapanthus; species Agapanthus africanus. The sequence continues at coordinate 223,280,789 of JASDDO010000006.1, forward strand.
TTAATACTTCTTGAGATACCAACGACCGATTACAAAATGCGTTTGCACTTTAAAGCGTACTTCCTAGTCTTTGCAACACCCAAGGCTTTAGCAGTGACTCCCAAACCAGTTGGTCTAAGGCACTAGGTGATGAAGCACCCTCGCTAAATATTTTTCTATTTTTGCAGCCTTAAATAATCACAAAAACCAGTGTCCATTTTTTTCTTTATTCATACTTTTTCATACTAAGGACTTTAGACAAGAGCATTTCAAGGTCTCTTCTACTATTCCAAGTTTCAAGGTGCGTGAACGTGCAATTTGTAGGGTACATGTTTTCAGAATCTAGACTTAAGCTAGGAACTATTTTTCAAACTTATACTCTAATAAGAACATCAATACTCTTCCCTTGTTTCGACTTAGCCCAAGAAGTGAACTCAAAATTTGCCTATTTCTAAATAAATTACAAGGCATATACTTTCTACCGTTAAACTTTAAGGAAGGTTATTTTTAGGGTTTTTAATTCACTAAGTCTAAGATCTAGTTGTTCCTAGCCAGTTAACCTATCTGTCAAACTCTAGTCAAATAAGCCAAAATTGAATACATTAATTTTTATAATTTTTCAAATTGTTCAAATTTTTATGGGTTTTCAAATAAGTATGCAAATGCAAAAATATGTACAAATGAATGCGAAGGAAGAAGACGTACCGAGCGTACCCCCAAACTTAAACTTGACAGTGTCCTCACTGTCATGCTAAACCAAGAGGGTCAAAATACCGGCACTCCCCTGTTTATTTATTTACATTTTTTTTTTGTATTTTTAATGTTTTGAAAAATTTTTTATTTTTTTTTATAGAAAAAGAAAACAAAAATATATATACATATATACAAAGATTCCCCCCAAACTTAAGCTTGGCCTTACACAAGCCAAAGGTTAGCACCAACCATTCAAAAATCTTATCATGGTAATGGTAGAGTTGGTGCAAGAATGGGATGGAAAGAAAAGAGATGAAAAGCACGCGAGACCGTGTTGAAAGAAGAATGGTAGAATATGGTCTCGGTGGGGGAGAAGAAAGACGGAAAGAAGAAGGAAGTGGAGTGCGATCTTGAGGGTGTAAATTGAGTGAATAAATTAGCGCAATTTGTGATGACCGATGTGTTAAAAGCGATTGCGCTAACCTACCAACTCGTCGAGAAATGGGGTCAAATCCCTCAAGATTCGCAAGAAAACATAGGTACGCCGAACTTGGTATAGGAGATGAAAGCGTAACGGTCATTTGTTCGGTCGGAACAATGGGAAAGACGAAAGGGAGTGAATTAGGGATAGTATCTTTCTCACCGTAGTAAACTGTTTCAAACTTGAAAGATTCCATTAATGGTTCGAAACGACTGTAAGCAACCGAGTCTGAAGGATTAACTAACTCATCTGAAAATGCAAAGGACTCAAACTCGGGCGGTGAGACTTCAACATCGTCCGAAAAAGTGAAACACTCGTAAGTGTCATCGGCTGTGGGAACTGTGTCAGATTCAAAGGAAAAGTTTTCAAGATCACAGTCGTCAAGCGTGACATGAAGTGTGGTCGGAACGATGGAAAAGAGGGAGGGTGATTTAGGTAAAGGTTCAAGAGGATGAACTGGAAAATCCGACACATCAAAAAAAAATGGTTCAACCTCAATATGATCCTCACTACTCTCCTCAATATTATCCTCATAATTCTCCACAATATTCAACTCATCCATGCCATTATCATCAAAATCAAGACGCATATGAGATTCGGGAGAAACATTTAATAACTCGGGATGATGATTTGAACATAAAATTTCAATTAAATCGACAGGTTCATCATCCGAAATATTCCCGGCGTCTATATCCTCAATCAAGTGAAAATCAATTTCTGTAGACACCTCATCAAAAGCATGGATATTTATCAATTTAGGATCTAGAGTGGAGGTGTAAAGATCGAAAGGATTAGGTGTTGTATTACTCGAAAGGGGTTCCTCACAATCTGGCAAATCAAACACTACAAATTCGCTCAACTCATCTTTATTTTCAACAGGTGAACTATTTAGGGCAATCGATGGAAAACAGGAGTTGTGGGCTTTAATTGGGTAAGGGTAGGTTTGATTTGAAAATCCTCTCTCATTCTCACTCTGTCCAACTGCCGCCTCATACATTGAAAAATTTGGAGCTAGCGGGACACTAGCTACCGGTTCACTAGATTGCATAAGGGTGGCCACGGACGCTTCCACATTCCTAACCATTTTGTTTGTTGCTGCGATATACGCCTCCAACGCCTCTTCCAAACTAGACTTAGGTGGTGAGGGGGTTTCAGTAAAAGATTCAAAATTTGTTGGATATGTGAAACTCCCTAATGGCTGTGTCGAAACAGTGTCTAGTGAAGGTGGGAAGGTTGGGTATGACTGGTAGGAAGTGGGTGGTTGGGTAGGGGTAGGGTCAACATATGGATAAAAAGGTGAATAATCGTGCGGATCCCTAGAACTAGATGAGTGGAGAGGGGTGAAAGATCGACTGCGAGATTGAGCAATATGCTCAGCAATGGACATCGGCCTAGGAGTGACAGAAGGACTTAAAGAAGTGGTGTCAACATATGTAGATGGTAAAGGTTGACTTGGTTGACACAAAGTGGGTTGAAAAGTCAAACTATTTCTCCTAGACTCCTCTATGTGATCTTTCAAAGATTTTTTAGGCATGGAAGGATCGTCTTTAAATTGACCGAACACATTGACATATGACGCAAAATTAGGTTCGGGAAACCAAAGTTCGGCTAATGATTTTTTATGTGGGGTACCCATGTTGTAAGAAAGGGGAAAGAAAGAATGTTTGTGGTGCAAGGATTTATTTGGGGCTAAAAAAATTTTGCAAGTTCTATAAAATATTTTTCCTTTTTATTTTCCTTTTTCATTGATTTTTTTTTCTTTCTCTTTATTTGGGAAAATTTTGTTGCAAAAAGATTTTAGAGAAAAGATATGCAACAGCAAAATATTTTATAGAAAAGATACGCAGCAGCAAAATATTACTTGCAATTGGTTATTATTTGAAGCATATCACAAGAATCTTTATTTGGAAAAATTGTTGCAAAAAGATATTATAGACAAGATATGCAACAACAAAATATTTCTTGCAATCAATTTAGTTCAAGCGGTGCCCAAAAATCCTGCACAATATCGTTATTTGGAAGGGAATATATTTTTAAGGCGCACAAAATCCTGCAGGAATATTTCAGAAAATATATGGAGATTTTTGCAGAGGAAGAAAAGATAGGCTTACAGAAAAATTTGCATAAGATGTCGTCATCAGAACGCAGCTTTTCCGCGGCCAAATGGGCGTTCCCACCGCGTTTCCGCGGCGATAAAGTCGGCTCGGATCCCAAAAAAAAATCTGTGATGATGATTCTTCTAGGACGCGGCGGAACCACGGCCTAAGAGTAGGTACGGCCGCGGTTTCGTGGTTAGGGTAGGTGATCAGTTCAAAAAATTTCTGTGGCTCTTCTGTTGTTAAAAATATCTTCCGTTTCGATATCCCGTTTTCTGTTTTGCTTTCTGCAAATCTCCAGATCCGTCTCGATTGTATCTGCAAGATTCACACAACAAAGTACCCTTTCCAAAAAAAATAACAATTGATATATTTTTATGATTTTTTGATTTTTTTTATTTTTATGATTTTTTAAATTTTATGATTAACCCGAAATTGCGAAAAGGAAAGTTCTACGCCATCCCCGGCAACGGCGCCATTTGATTGAAATGATTTAGCGTGCTTGCATTTTCTAAAAGATAGATCAAAAATATTTGTAACCGCAATAAAGAACGGCGTCGCTTTGCAGCTAGCCGGTGAGTACGGGTCGGTCCACAGGGATGTTGTGAATTTCCTAATCGCGCTAACGAGTTAATTCCGAAGGGTGTTCGGATTGATTATTAAATCTAAAAATTGAAGTTGTATGATACTAGGATTAGAAACTTGCTAGGATTAGGTTTAGGGAAAATTTGGTAAACAAAGATCTACATCTCTTTCCATTGCCTTTAATTAAAGATATCATATTAGTGTTATGGTAAATCTTAACAAAGGGGATTAGGATGATTGGGAAGATTGATTCTTCCTCTAGATCCTTGTCCTTCCTTTCTTAATCTTTACCCTAACCTCCATGGAAAACCTTAAAATCCGGGCCTTTAGACTACGGAATCACCGTTACCTCGAGGGTAGAGTGCCGTAGGGAGCGGAATAAAAAGGTATGCATGGAGTTCTAATCTTCATAAAAGACTGGCAAAGAAAAGAGATGAGAGATCTTCGTCTCTCAAATCCTTCCCCATTCCTAACCCTAACAAGCGAGGAAACTACTCGCTCATTAGGGAATTGAAAAACATTTATCTAGGGCAAGGAATTAAATTTATCTAGGGCAAGAATAGAAAATTAACCTAGAGCAGAAAATAAAGAACTTACAAAAATGATGCTCTCCAAAAGAATGCTGAAATTTATTAAAGAAGGGAGGCATAAGAAGAATACAATGATTTGGGCTTCTATTTATAGGAGATAGAAACCCTAGGTTACAATTGATTTGCATGTCTACATTTACCAAAATATCCTTAGGAAGACCTAGTCAAAGTAGACTTCAAGCTTTGGTAAAATTTTTATGTCTCTTTAAAAGAAAGTATTGGGCCTTGGATCTTTGGGCTTCCTTATTATTTGGTTCTTTATTAAAATAGGTTCTATGTTTCTTCCAGATCTCCAGTGAATAATTGCAGTGGGCTTTTAACCGTTCGCTTTGTAATCTTGGACCTTGCATTGCCTTGTACTTTGTGAATTTTATCTTTGATGTAGGCTTGATCAAGAGTCTTCTATTTGTTGGTCAAAGTCCACTTTTTCATCGTCTTTACATCGTTTTCACTGTTTTCTGTCTAAGAACCTGTAACCTGTAACATGTAGCAGACATGCGTCAAAAGCACCTGTTTTCATTATAAAATGCATAAGAATGGGGAATAGAAAATGCAATATTATGGTATGAACAGTGATGTATACGAATACGTATACACACATATTGATTATATATATTGTTTGAGAGTATTGATGACATAGATGGATTTTGGGTGTGATCGGATTAGTTTAGTGTTGCGAGACCCTAGAGTAGCGGTTGCACCACATTTACACACGCACACCCATACTTGCATATATTCTTCTTTCATATGTGCTTATATGGGGTTATATTGTTATGTGTTCACATGGGTATGGGACTATATGTTCACATACTGGATTTTAGGATAGTATTTGGGATTTAAGATGAGTCGATAAGATTTGATTGAGACCGCGAGAACGGTGATATGGCAGGATTCGTACTTGAGATACGTCCTGATGTTACAGCGGATCTTGGGACGACGATACATGTGAATAGTGTTATACATTGAATGGTTGACATGTGATCGTGATATGAGATAAGATATGTTAAGATATTCATAATAGGTTGCATTAGGCGATGTATACCTCTTTACGACGATATATGAAGATGATATCTGTTTGTATGAGGCTGTAGATCAGCAGTCAGATCATGATTAGATTGATGATATTAGTATTGTACTAGACGTAGATCAGTACCCCAGATTATAGTCTTTGATAAAGAGGATACCAAATGATTAATTTGATGAATGTGATACTAACCTGTACCCAGATTTGGGGATGCCGTACGACGGATTTACGTACGAGCTATATATTGATGTTTGATCCGCACTCTTGACTTGGGAATGTCTGATTATAGATATGGTGTCGGATGTGATATTATTGAGGCAGGATCACCGACTAACATATACATGTAAGTATATGTATCGACTCAGAGGTTAGGCGGTTTCCTTACCTTCAGTAGCCAGTTAGCGTAGCCCTTTAGTTTAGTATAGTTGTTAGACTAGATTTATATTAAATATAGATTTGTTATCTTTGTGTCTAGTATTTAGCTCCCACTCATTATTGCTGTTGCTCCGCATCGCATACTTATTGTGATTCATATTCTATTATTGATATCAAGCTGTTCGGACACCAGCACCATTACCGATGATGCGTATGTACCACGTACACTTACTTGCCGGCTCACACACTTCTTCATCAGTAATTGCCATGTCACGTACACTTAGAGAATATTACTGCTTAACTTAGCTTGTTAGATAGTAGTTTTGACATGATATTAGTGTACTTGCCTTATATGCCAGTTTAGACATTGTAGTTATTACTTGTCACTTCATGCATACTGTTATTCATTGTTATGCCGCATTCATGGATTCTCATGCATATATTCACTATTTTACGTGCTATTGAGGTTTTGGATTCGGATTTCCATGAGATTTTCTGGATTTGGGGGAAAACCGCAAAACTTATACAAACTTCTCCTATCTCTTTTTAAATGAAAAGCGTGGTTTTCCCATGATGTATGAGTCGTCCACCATGAGTTTGCTGATGGATTTCGAGACCCGATTCGAGGAGACGGATGAACCGTTTCGGGTACATGGTGGACCCGGTAAGGTACCCCGGGGCAAGAAGCGCGTGGTGATGACGATGTGAGCCTGGCAGGGGAGCATTACCTACCGGTGATTTTACCCGACACGTCGGATATCGGGAGGATACCGTCGTGGTCTTGAGATTGATGGTAGGGGCCGGTCTGGACTGACGGCGCCCTAGATAGTGAGATTGAGACATACAGAGATATTTGAGATATTGAGGTACAGAGATTGTGACACAGAGATATCGAGATATTTGGATATTTGTTTTGTGTCGATGCTAGGCACTGTTTATGGTGATTTCATTTATGATACCTCGTTTTTTAAAAAAGATACAGAAATCTTACTAATTTATGAAAGCAGTTTTCTTCAGTACACGCATTCTGTTTCATGCATTCATACATCATCCATATGATATATTGCTACCTGAGGCACTGACACGGGCACATGGGATTACACTTGGGTTAGATATTTACCCTAGCCATTGTTATAGGCTGCATGTTATATATATTTGAGGATATATTATGATCGTATGACCTAGGATTGCGTCATACATGTGATTCCTGTTCGTAGATGTATTCTATTCACGAGTTGGCAACTCACCCTCGTTGTGCCACAGTTTCATGCAGGTTTTGCCGTACAGGTTTCATTACGGCTTTGCTGGCACTGCTTCTTTTCGGGTGACTTGCTAGTAGGTGGGTTTATTTGTATCGTACCCATCATTATATTTTGTATATTATTATTCAGTTGTATCTAGAAGTTTCATCAACCAAACATGTATTTATTTCAGATAGAGACCAGTGTTGTTTATTCTTTCGACCTTAGAGTCGCGCGTTGTATTTCTATGGATTTCTTGCTGTTTTCAGTTTCCTTTTGAGTTTTGATCCTCGCCTTGACGTTGTATATTATATTGCTTGCGTTGTTGTGACCGTCAATTGACGAAGAGCTAGCTCCCGCTTGGGGATGCCTTTTTATTCATTTTGTATACTATTCATGTTGTATCCCGTTTTGGGGCCAGTATTTACAAAGGAGACTCTGCCGAAATTTTCAGGAAATATTTGATGTTTTTAAAAACGCATAATTCGGCTTATGCTATTAAAACTACTTGCTTTAAGTTGGTTTTTCCTACACTCTACTGCTTCTTTGGTTTTGATTTCTGGGTTTTCGGCTTACTTAGATTACGTATGCCTCGAGGCGTTTCGTAGTTTAAGTGCCGGTCATAGTCCGTACTTTCGAGACGTGACAAAGTTGGTATCAGAGCATTAGGTTTTACCTTCGGAGCGTAGGATGACCCTTGGTTGATGGAATAGATAACTAAAGTAGAGTAACATACCGTGGGTATGTTCCGCGGCATACTTACGATACGCTACTCCACTTAAGATGCCTTAGGATGTACATTTCTTTGTTCAGTATTATATTCCTTCCTATGATCTAGCCTCATCGGTACCAGCTATGGTTTTGCTGCCATGATTACGTGCAGGGAGAGTTACGGCTAGAGTTGCGGCCAGCACGAGCGCGTCACGAACGTGGATTGACCAGGGCGTGATTACAGGGATATACGATTGCATAGGGAGGTGTCGTTTTATTGCGTTTTCGCGCTACGAGCGTTTGATGGATCGCTTTTACGAAATGTCTCGGACTTGTAGATCAGCACCAGAGGATTGGGCCACCGACAGAGGCCAACCAGATTTTGATGACCGTTGGTGTATGGCTTATTCATGAGGATCGAGGCACTGTTCAGCGTGCAGACGGGTGAGCCAGTTATTGCTGCAAATGACGAGATATCGCCCCAGATGTTGGAGCTACTGCAGTACGAGTTGTACTAAGAGATGAGAGAAGGTCGCTAGTAACCGAGGATGAATGACTAGGACATATGGTTCGTTCGATACCCCGATGCGAGGTCATCAGATAAATGGATTCCAGCTAGAGACGACTTCACGCGGATACGTTGAGAGTCGATAGAGGCGATCGAATGTCAGAAACCTATTATTCCAAGTTTAAAGTATTCGAAAAGACATGCAGGCAATTCTATGGACCCTCTAGAAGAATGAAACCCTAACTCGACATAATGACCGTGTGAAAGCCTTTGAACCTTAGGGTTTGCGTCAGTTCCGCGACGCCATTAGTGAGGCTTGGGTTTGACATTCTACGGCTGGACCATCGATGCTGTGGTACGTACTCGATACTATTAAACTGTACCTAAGATGTTGAGCTCTTGGGGGATTATGAGGTTTTGACGAATCGATCAAATGGTTCGACTTCATATGGATGCTAGGTGGTGAGATGCATTTCTTGGGAGACTCCAGATACGAGGATAGCCGTTGGAGCTCAGTCCATGCAGCCAGGACGAGACGAGTCCGAAGCAGTCGACATTAGAGAAAAGTGGAATAAGAGGTTCGTACAAGATATGGATGAGATGAAGTTCCACTCCGCCGACATCAGAGATGCGATACGCATGCCGAGGCATTGTACTTGGATATACCTTCCAGAAAGAGTCGCGATGAGTATGCAGCCGTTCCGGAATAAGAAACAGATATAGTAAAGGACGATGGCTTCTGGACAGTTTGACAGAGACGAGATTTGGGAGAGACCTCGACAGGACCTTTCTGGAAAGAATTACGAGAAGACTTGGACCCAGGAGTGGTCATGTTACGCACACCAGCAGGCCAGAGTTTAGGACCGTCGACGAGATATGCTATGAGTGACCACGACAGTTGTCCAGAGATTCTTGGAGGACGTGCTTGAGCGGAACTATTCCGCCAAACTTGATTTTGGTATTTTAGGCGATCTATTCGCATGATTGATTTTGATGAGTGAACTTCATGATATTTGTTTTCATGCACCATGGTTGCACCTACTAAGTATTTACGATTTTTGCACAGTTGTTGCACTTGATATCGTTTTCGTGCCTTGGTTTCTCATGTTTATGATTTTATGGGTGTAAGTCAATGTGCAACACTCCACGAGTTGCGGGGAGGCGGAAATATGAAAAACGATCATGTTTATAAACGTACATCGACTAACCGAAGATCTTTTCTAAACGATAATTAACAATAAGCATAGAGTTCTAAGCTACTATGTAAAGAGATTATACCAAATGATTCTAGTCCTTCGTCTTTATGATCTCTAAGTCCTCCTCGGCCTCCTATCCGTGATAGATGATCCACCCGAGTACCTTAATCCAAGCTACACTCAAGACTTGAGGTAACTTTGTTTCTCTAGTTGCTAACCAAAGTAACTAAGATGATGTAGAGTTAGGTTGTGGAGTGTTTAGTCTATCCTAATCCATGGTCTCAACTCATGAGTGGTAGGATTAGGGTTTTAAGAAGGAGTGCACTTGAGGAGAGAGAAGGTGGAGATGATAATGAGAAGAGAAAAGCTTCTCACTTGAATATATCAAACATAATGAATTATCAAATAATATCAATTTAATGATTATTCACCATTCTTTATTTATTCAAGAAGAGTGATTCATCATGTGAGTCATTAGATCATTAATGATGCATTAATGATGCATTTAATGATATGATGAATCATACGAATGAGTCACTTAAGCAATTAATGAAAATGCCACCTTAACCTCCTTAGTCACCCTCCTTCTAGAAGCTTCTCGGATAATTACGAGAACGCCCCTCGCATCCGTGAAAACACGGAAAAACTGTAGACTGTGTAAATCCAATAACCCGATACTACAATCTGGCTTAAACCAAAGCCGGCTAGTAAAAACTGTCCGAATGTCGTACGTGCGTTTCAAACACGTATGCGTTCGAACCCTTTGTCGTAAACCGTACGACCTCTATATCATTTCGCCTGGAGTTGGGAAAACTCTGTGTAGGACTCTAAAGACTCGACTACTACGCTGGCAGTGGGTTTAACCACAGACCGCAAGCGGCACTAGCTGTACGTAACGGTCCCCAGGTAGATGTCGATAAGAAGGTTGGTGAGGATACCCATCCGAACTCCTACTGAGCCTGTGCATGACAATATCCATGCAGTCCGGTCTGTTCATCTAAGAGTATCGCATGTATGGTCTAGGGAGGTGGTAAACGTCAGACCCCTAATAACCGTACAAGTCGTGTCGGTATGGCTCTATCACCATCCGAGAATCTACTGATCAATCTATCAGTAATTCTCAATCAGCCCTGGCCAGGGACTTATGGTAATGACCAACCGATCACTGTGCGATATCAACTCCCTATACCGGGAGAGACGAATCCCCAACAGTCACTCACTGCCTCCACGTGTCTCGGGACTGTGCCCAACTAAAACCTGTTTGCATGACTCCTTTGAACCGTGGTAGGGTAGTAATCAAAGCACAGTGGGAACTCACACGAGACAAATGACGGCTTTAAGTCAACGGACTATCTGCACACATGTCGCCTGAGAACTGCTATCTGACGTAAGGTATAAATACTATCCAGTCAGTTCTCGGCGAGTCCTGTCCGGTGTACTCACACCCAGTGAGCATCTGTATACAATCTTCGGTGCACTCCACCAATAGCTGCGGGACCAATCCATCGCCCCTCCTCAGGGTCTAGATATGTATACACCAGTCTACTCTGGAGTATCAATGCCCAGTCTCGATACTCCTGCGACCAGGGACATCTAAGGATGTGCCTATTGACTATCCAGCTCCCACTAGTATGACTGCCATCATAACGCCGGAAGTTAGGCAAACATCCTAAGGGCTTTTTCAACATGTATATATATATGAATACTACGCAAAATATATCATACGTTAAGATAAAGACAAACCAAATAGCGTACTATCATATTAAGTAAGACTGTTATGTACATACATATCCCAGTATCCTATACAATGAAGGCCTCTAGGGCATATATATCCAACAATCTCCACTTGCACTGGGGCCTATTATTGGCGCAATGAGTACTCACTGTCTTCACTATATCCAGTTGATGGAGTACCGCATGCCCAACATCTCAAACAGCTTCTCGAACTGATCTTGAGGGATGACCTTTGTGAATGGATCTGCCGTGTTGTCTTTTGTATCCACTCTCCGTACCTCGATCTCCCGACGATCAACGATCTCCCTGATCAGGTGAAAACGCCTTAAGATAAGCCTGGATTTCTGATGGGACCTGGGTTCCTTTGCCAATGCTACAGCCCCATTGTTATCACGATACAAAGGTATTGGATTGGCAATGGATGGAACCACCTGAAGTTCAGAGATGAACTTCCTCATCCAGACAGCCTCTTTTGCGGCTTCACTAGCAGCTATATACTCAGCCTCCATAGTTGAGTCTGCGACGGTATCATGTTTGGAACTCTTCCAACATACCGCCCCTCCATTGAGGGTAAACACAAAACCCGAAATGGAATTAGAATCATCTTTGTCACTTTGGAAGCCGGAGTCGGTAAAAGCCTCTACCTGGAGGTCCCCATTACCGTAAATTAAGAACATCTCCTTAGTCCTTCTCAGGTACTTGAGAATGATCTTTACCGCTATCCAATGTTTCTCACCTGGGTCAGACTGATACCTGCTTACCACACCAAGTGCGTAAGATACATCCTGTTTTGTACATAACATCGCATACATTATAGATCCTACCGCCGAAGCGTAGGGTAAAATGCTCATGTGATCCCTCTCATCATCAGTCTTTGGAGACATCTCTTTGGAGAGGGTGATCCCGTGACAAGCGGGAATGTTACCGCACTTGGAATCTTCCATACTAAACCTCTTTAGTATAGTGTCAATATACCTGGACTGTGAAAGTCCCAACATTCTATTAGATCTATCATGATAGATCTTAATGCCCAAAATGTTGGTTGCATCACCCAAGTCTTTCATGGAGAATTTCTGTGAAAAGAAGAGCTTTACTGATTGTAGCATAGGGACATCATTCCCTATGAGTAGTATGTCATCAACGTACAAAACGAGGAAGACTACTGCTCCTTCTACAATCTTCCTATAAATACATGGTTCATCCACATTTTTGATAAAGTCAAACTCTTTGACTGTCTCATCAAAGCGGATGTTCCAACTTCGCGATGCTTGCTTTAATCCATAAATGGATTTAAGAAACCTGCACACTCTTCCGCTGCTCCCACTGTCTAAGAAACCTTCTGGTTGATCCATGTAAACACTCTTTTCTAAATGTCCATTTAGAAAAGCTGTTTTTACGTCCATCTGCCAGATTTCATAGTCATGGAAGGCAGCAATGGCAAGCAGGATCCGAATGGATTTAAGCATAGCTACAGGTGAAAAGGTTTCATCATAGTCCAGTCCTGGTCTTTGACGAAAACCTTTTGCAACGAGTCTACCTTTGTAGGTTTCCACTTGTCCAAGTGCACCAATCTTCTTTTTGAAGATCCATTTGCATCCAACTGGTTTCACCCCAAGAGGAGCAACTTCTAAAGTCCATACTTTATTGGTGTACATGGATTCCATTTCGGATCTCATAGCATCCAGCCACTACATCGAGTCAATACTCGTGATAGCCTGCTGAAAACTAGTAGGCTCATCATCATCGATGATGCAATCCTCTCGATCCCCATCTAGAAGAAAACCATAGTATCTCTCTGGAGGATGAGAAAGCCTACTAGATCTGCGGAGTGGCATTGGTACGTCATGTTCTATTGAAATCTGAGGTTCTTCTAAGTCCTCGGTAGCAGTTTGAGGTTCTGGAATTTCTTCCAGCTCTACCGCGCTCCAACTAATTTCTTTTGCAAGAAATTCGCTCTTTAAGAAGATAATGTGGCGAGCGACAAACACCTTTTGTTCTTCAGTATGGTAGACCATGTACCCCTTTAAATGTTTGGGGTATCCTACATACTTGCACAAAACCGATCGTGACTCGAGCTTGTCTGGTTTATGCTTTTTACCATATGCCGGACACCCCCATATCTTGATATACTTAAGATATGGTCTCTTCCCGCTCCACATTTCATATGGAGTGGTAGGCACAGACTTAGTTGGAACTCTATTCAATAAGTATGCCGCTGATTCTAGAGCAAATCCCCAGAAGGAAAGTGGTAACTCAGCACTACTCATCATTGAACGCACCATACCTAATAGCGTGCGATTCCTCCTTTCTGATACACCATTATGCTGAGGTGTATAAGGCGGAGTAAGCTGAGAGAGAATTCCATTCTCTTTTAAGTATTCAAGGAAACTGGTACTTAAGTATTCTCCACCTCGATCAGATCGAAGTGTCTTGATGCTTTTACCAGTTTGTTTCTCTACTTCATTTTTATATTCCTTAAACTTCTCAAATGTCTCTGATTTATGTTTCATTAAGAACACATGTCCATACCTAGAGAAGTCATCAGTAAAAGTGATGAAGTAGGAGTGACCGCTTCGTGCATGCGTAGACATTGGACCACATACATCACTGTGTACAAGTCCCAAGAGTTCAGTAGCTCTTGCTCCGTGTCCGGAGAAAGGAGATTTGGTCATTTTTCCTTTGATACATGATTGACAAGTTGCATATGATGAATATTCAAACGGATCTAGATATCCATCTTTATATAACTTAGTCAACCTTGTTTCGTTTATATGACCAAGTCTACAATGCCATAAGAAGGCTTGATTTGAATCTGGAGCCTTTCTTTTAAGTGTGTTTTGAATATTGAAAATTCGAGGTTGATTAAGTATGTATATGCCGTTTTCCAGTGTGCCATACCCAATCAGTTCTTGATTTAGGAGAATGTTCATGATATTACTTTCAAGCGCAAAATTATATCCTTCATTAGATAACAAAGATACTGATATAATATTACATAGCATACTGGGAATACAAAAACAGATGTACAACACCAAAATGTGCCCACTAGTCAACCCTGGGTGATACTCCCCTATTGCAACAGCATCTACATGCATTCCATTGCCCATCTGGAGAGTCATACCACCTGCCCCCAGCACTCTACTATTTCTTAGATCCTGTAATGAATTACAGATGTGAGAACCAGAATCGGTATCAAGTACCCATGAAGTAGAGTTTACTGAAAGACAATATTCGATTACGAACACACCTGAAGCAGAAGCAACTGCTTGCTTCGTGTCCTTTGCCTTAAAGGCCATACAGTCCTTCTTCCAGTGCCCTTGCTTGTGACAATAATGGCATTCGTTTATATCCGCTTTCACCCTTCCTGCCTTGTTCTTTCCCTGCACCTTCTTGACCCCACCCTTCGGTTTGGTGGCTTTCATCTTCTTCTTCCCTTTAGCTTTCGCTTTAGATTTAGAAGAGGTGATTGGCCAACATACAGAACGGGGGTCTTCTCCTTTTTCAAGGAGGTCTCTGCTACCCTCAACATGTTGAGGAGCTTTGGAAGATCAGCTTCCATTTCGTGCATGTTGAAGCTAAGCACGAACCGAGAGAAGGTGTGGGGAAGGGACTGCAAATTCAAGTCGATATACAAATCATTCTCTAGCACGCATCCCAGGTTTGCGAGTTCCTCAATGAGGCTGATCATTTTGAGGACGTGCTCTCCTACAGGCGATCCTGGAGCTAACCTCATGTGGAAGAGTTTCCTTGAGGTCTCGTACCTTGCGATATGGGAGTGTTCTACATATAATTCCTTTACATGGAGGAAGATGGATACAATATCCATACTCTCGTGCTGTTTCTGGAGTTCATTGTTCATGGACGCCAGCACGATACACTTAGCTCGCTCACAATCCATATCCCAAGTTTTGTGAACTTCCTTGTCCACAACTGAGGAATCTGGTCCAGGGATAAGGGGAGGAACATCGGTGGTAACATATGCTACTTTGTCATAAGTCAGTGCAATGTTGACGTTCCTTAGCCAATCTTTATAGTTTTGTCCGGTCAGTATATTTTTCTCAAGTAATAGTTTTAGTCCTGTCATGGTAGCTGCTAGAGAGAGAGAAAAGAAAACACTCAGCATATGCTTCTTGCAAGTTTAGATTGGTTATTAGTTTATCTAAACAGGATGGCTCCCACTGTTCCCTCAAATCCTTCTTCAAAACCTAAAAGAAGAACTAGTCAGGATTTAATCACACATAACAATACTTGCTTAACCATTCAGCCAGGCTGGTGTTGGTACTTCGAGGGAGGTTTTCCAACGCTTTCGCGAAGTTCCTTAATTAAATAACCTCTTTTCCCTGGAGGCGTAGCCCCTCTAACACCTTTCTGGACACCTACTTGGTTTATAGCATTGATTGTTAAGTGAGAATATTTCCCGAGAGTAATCCTACTCATCAGTGGGATCAGGATCCAACTATCATTGCATGATGTACTAGATGGAAGCCACTCTAGTCACCACACTCCAGAAGGTATGCTAAAATCTGCAAGTTTCCTTTATGTTTGAAACTCCCGATGTGATTTTTATACCCCAAGCTCTTATAGACCTTGACGTAGGCCAACAAGTCATAAGACGCAAGTCAAGTTCTACCCGTCGTTGTCCTGATTAATTTAGGTACATCATACATGCCCTTGACGTAGGCCAACAAGGCTGTACGTCTGTCCTATACTAATGCATTATCTATGCAACAAATAAGCAAGCCACACTGCTACCATCCACTATCCCTTGACGTAGGCCAACAAGCATAGCATGAATACGATGTGCTGTCTATTTGAAACGACGGAGGGTTACGGCTGGTTTTTGGCAAAAAACCGTTAACGTAGTGAACTTGATTTGATCGAAGGAACCAAGATAGCTTTTATTAAAAAGAGTGGTTTAAGCTCCGCATTTAAAATTTGCTTTTTCAAGAAAACCGAGTGGTTTTTAGAAATTGTTCCAACGATTCAGTTTAGGTTTTATTTTTCTTTGCATTAAAAAATAATGCGTCCCATCTTTAACCTATCATTACAGATAACAAAGAATATACAACGTCCTCTTATGCCATCCGCATTCGCCACGGGGTCCCGTCATCACCCGTTAGGTTACTTAACTAACGGCAGAGCGGGGGCTGGGCTAGCGCGGGTGTAAAACATAAGTGACGTATAAATAGCTATCATATATAGATATTGTACATTCTTCAGACGCAATAATAGGCATTCCAGATCACAGATAAACTTTATTGGATTTGCAAGCAATCCGCGTTTCTTTTGAGCCTGTAAGAAAAGACGGATTACACAGTTGTGATGAACAGCCTTTACCCCACCCTAGACCCCTATGGGTACGGCAAACTACCCGCCAAATACCCGAAGTGAAGCGGTCTCCCTCAACGACGTGAGTAGGCCACTAAACACTTCGAAATACCCGGTAGTTTGTGCACCCCGCCTTGGGTCTATCCTAGGAGCAAAAACAGTAAAAAGAAATAATACAACGGTGGCTACAACCGCAACCTGGATGTGCCCCGCAAAATAATATTACAACTTATTACAATTACATCGAATGAATTAATACAATAACCCATCACAAAACCCCGGCTAATCATCACAACAGTCCAATAGAGTTCATAATCACAAACAGTTAAAAAATTACAGATATGTGCAACCCCCTGCCAACCGTCATACTAGCAGTTAGGGGAGGTTTACGAACACATAATACAGATCACAGATATAATCAAACAAGCAAACATCGTATAATTTCGATCGATTAAACACATTAAATTCTACTCCAAATATTCTCTGTAAATTTGAAACCTGAGCAGAAAATAAACAGTACCAGAAAATAAAAAATATCACAAAAGATGCACAGAAGAAAACTGGACTGAATCGGCCCCAACTCGGCCGCGGATCCGCGGCGGATCGGTGGGATCGGCCGCGGTTCCACCGCTCTTTGGCCGATTCAGGAGCCCATTTTTCTTGTGTGTTCTTATATTTTCTTACTGGTCATTCTGGAGGTCACTGAAAAATTTTAGGACCTCATTTTAAAATCGACAGAAACATCATGATATCTGTGTTTTTTGCGATTTGTTTTGCGTTCGAAATTCATACGACTTTGCAAGTGAGCTAATTATTGTTTAGTGAGGCTTTGATACCACTGTAAGTCGATGTGCAACACCCCACAAGTTGCAGGGAGGCGGAAATATGAAAAACGATCATGTTTATAAACGTACATCGACTAACCGAAGATCTTTTCTAAATGATAATTAACAATAAGCATAGAGTTCTAAGCTACTATGTAAAGAGATTATACCAAATGATTCTAGTCCTTCGTCTTTATGATCTCTAAGTCCTCCTCGGCCTCCTATCCGTGATAGATGATCCACCCGAGTACCTTAATCCAAGCTACACTCAAGACTTGAGGTAACTTTGTTTCTCTAGTTGCTAACCAAAGTAACTAAGATGATGTAGAGTTAGGTTGTGGAGTGTTTAGTCTATCCTAATCCATGGTCTCAACTCATGAGTGGTAGGATTAAGGTTTTAAGAAGGAGTGCACTTGAGGAGAGAGAAGGTGGAGATGATAATGAGAAGAGAAAAGCTTCTCACTTGAATATATCAAACATAATGAATTATCAAATAATATCAATTAAATGATTATTCACCATGCTTCATTTATTCAAGAAGAGTGATTCATCATGTGAGTCATTAGATCATTAATAATGCATTAATGATGCATTTAATGATATGATGAATCATATGAATGAGTCACTTAAGCAATTAATGAAAATGCCACCTTAACCTCCTTAGTCACCCTCCTTCTAGAAGCTTCTCGGATAATTACGAGAACGCCCCTCGCATCTGTGAAAACACGAAAAAACTGTAGACTGTATAAATCCAATAACCCGATACTAGAATCTGGCTTAAACCTAAGCCGGCTAGTAAAAATTGTCTGAATGTCGTACGTGCGTTTCAAACACGTATGCGTAAGAACCCTTTGTCGTAAACCGTACGACCTCTATATCATTTCGCCTGGAGTTGGGAAAACTCTGTGCGGGACTCTAAAGACTCGACTACTACGCTGGCAGTGGGTTTAACCACAGACCGCAAGCGGCACTAGCTGTACGTAACGGTCCCCAGGTTGATGTCGATAAGAAGGCCGGTGAGGATACCCATCCGAACTCCTACTGAGCCTGTGCGTGACAATATCCGTGCAGTCCGGTCTGTTCGTCTAAGAGTATCGCATGTATGGTCTAGGGAGGTGGTAAACGTCAGACCCCTAATAACCGTACAAGTCGTGTCGGTATGGCTCTATCACCATCCGAGAATCTACTAATCAATCTATCAGTAATTCTCAATCAGCCCTGGCCAGGGAATTATGGTAATGACCAACCGATCACTGTGCGATATCAACTCCCTATACCGGGAGACGAATCCCCAACTGTAGCGTTTTGAAAATCGTTTCGGTGAAATTTCGGAAAATCGGTAAAATAAGGGGGTTTTCTGTAAGAACTCAAAATACAAATATCTCATTATAAAAATTAAATATACATATTCTAGCTATGTAATTGCTAGTATTTGGTGTTTATTGAGCCACTGGTGAAATTTCAAATTTTCTGTAAAAAAATTATTTTATTATTATTTTAAGCCGTCACTAATACATTTAATTAGGGAAAATAACAAATTGGAATGAGTTGAAACAAATTTTGTGCATCATAACACATTAAACAAAATTTTATCATGTGGTTTTTTAAATGAAATGGTTTGCTAAAACGGTTTAGAAATTATTGAAGAAAAAAAAAGTTTTTTTAGTGAATTTAGTGTAAATGGATATTTGGGGGTATAGTATTTATCATTTTCAATCACCCCACACCCATACCCACACTCACACACCCCCATTTTTCCTCCCCCTTGGCTGAATTCAGTATCCCCCCCTCAATTGTCCCCACTTGTTTTGCAAAAGAAAAGAATAGAATAAGGAATGTGTTAATTAAAGGAGGTATGGGGGTAATTGTTGACTTGTGACTTTTCCAACACCACACAATTTCTCTCTCTCTCTCCCCCCACCAAAAATTGGCCGAAACCCCTTCCCCTTGCTGCAGCAGCAGCTCCCCCACTTGTCCCTCCTCATTTCTTGTGCTAAAATCATCAAATCTCACTCAAAAATCCACCAAAAATCCCACAAAATCAAAATCTAATCCCTACCCATTTCTCATTGGCCTATCTAGTATGGATCTTGGGGAAAAGTTGGAATTTTGGAGGCTTAGTTTGCATGTTGATCTCATGGTTGTGAGGTATAAATCCCAACCCATGTTTAAATCGTTGTTTAAATTGTTTCAATCTAGCATATTTAAGTGTTAAATTGGTTCTAGTTGTTAATTTAGAAAATTAAAGAGAATGGGTTGTGATCAAATTAGGCTTTTGGGTATTTGGATCATGGATTGTATGTTGTAATTGAGATCTTAAGACCTGCTAAATCAAATCTAGTCGCTAGTTCGCATTTTGTTAATTTAAATTTGTAATAAGTATATATAAATTGCAAACTAGTTTTTAGCTTTTAGTTGCAAATGGGTGATTTAAAATCTAATTAAGGTTTTGATGACTTTATTAACATTTTAATTGTTGTTTAGCAACTTAGATCATGCAAAACCAAGCTTAATTGATAAATTGTGAATTTTACTTTAAAAAGAGTTAAAATCGGTATTTTTGCAAACTAGGAATTTGGAATTTATACAAATTGATGAGATTAATTTATGAATGTGATTTGTATGAATTAGTTATGATATTTAGTGGATATTGTGGCCGCTAGATTTGTTTAAATATCAAGTTTTGTACTAAAACGGTTAATATTGCTTGCTAGATTTTCGAAAAAATGGCTTTTAAAGTGTGTTTGGGGTTTTTGTGAATTTTAACCCATTTTATATTATAATTAGTGTTCGTGAATGTGCAAATGAGTTTGTTTGGATTTTTCTCGATGGTTTGACATTTGTACATCGATATCGAGGGTTGGTTTGACTATTCTTGCATGCGTAGGCGATAGGTTTTGACCTATGCGTGATACGAGTGCCGATTTGATTTTCAAAATGCCGTTTCGATTTCTAATTGGGTTTTAATGCGATACGGTGCGTTATGATATGTAGGTAACCCATGTGGACTTCGAGACGACAAGCAAGCGCGTGGTGACGTCGGCACCGGCGAGTGAGGACCAGGTGAGTAGATTTATATCTACGGGGAGAAGTCGGGTGGATGGCGTATAGCACCCCCGCAGTCCGTAGTATAGTTCATATATATATATGTTTATATAGGTGTTTTATGATACGAGAATGTTTATTCATAATATGTTTATGTGTTCATGGATTATCTTTGGGTTAGTTGCGAAACCCTAGAGTAGTTGTTATACCCACATACGCACACACAGACTTGCATACATTACTTTCTTGTGCGTAGATGGGGATGCGTATATATGTATATATGCGTGGGTATGGGACTATGCATATATACATTCATATACACATGCATGGATAATGAGGATAGTACTTGGGATTTAAGATGAGTCGATAAGATTTGATTTGAGGCCGTGAGATCGGTGATATGGCAGGGTTCGTATTTGAGATACGACATGACGTTGTAGCGGGTCCTTGACGTAGTGTTTCACACACGCGTATGCATACTTAGGCGGTATCAGTATTGTACTAGACGTAGATCAGTACCCCGATCATGATATTTGATAAAGAGGATACCAAATGAATAGTATGATGAATGTGATATTGACCCGTACCCAGATTTGGGATGCCGTACGACGGATTTACGTACGAGCTATATATTAATGATTGATCCGCACTCTTGACTTGGGATGTCTGATTATAGATATGGTATCGGATATGATATTATTGAGGCGGGATCACCGACTATACATATACAGGTATGTATATGTATCGACTCAGATGATAGGCGGTTTCCTTACCTGTAGTTCAGCTTGTTAGTTCAGCCATATAGTTTAGTGTAGTTGTTAGATTAGATTAGACTCCTACTATTTCAAAACTAGCGGATCGTGGGTATTTTAAAAGATAGGTCAAGGGATCTACGGATATTTCAAAAGAAGTATCCTTTCTTAAAACAACCGTAGCCCTTATTTTCAAAACCCCACGATTCGTGTTATTTCAAATGGCACCATTGTTTAATATTTAGCTCCCGCTTATTTTGGTTGCTCGCTCCGCATCGGATACTTACATAGTTATTTCATATTGCATTGTTGATATTATGCTGTTAGGACACCAGCACCATTATCGATGATGCGTATGTACCACGTACACTTACTTGCCGGCTCACACACATCTTCATCGGTAATTGCCATGTCACGTACACCTTAGAAAATATTATTGCTTAACTTAGCTTGATAGCTAGTAGTTTGACGTAATATTAGTGTACTTACCTTATATGCCAGCTTAGATATTGTAGTTATTACTTGTCACTTCATGCATACTGTTATTCATTGTTATGCCGTATTCATGGATTCTCATGCTTATATTCATGGGTTTATATGCTATTGATGATTTGGATTCGGATTTCTATGAGATTTTTTGGATTTTGGGGAAAACCGCAAAACTTGTATAAGCTTCTTCCCTCTTATTTAAATAAAAAGTGCGGTTTTCCCATGATGTATGAGTCGTCCACCATGAGTTTGCTGATGGATTTCGAGACCCGATTCGAGGAGATGGATGAACCGTTTCGGGTACATGGTGGGCCCGGTGCGGTACCCTGGGGCAAGAAGATCGTGTTGTTGACGTTGAGCCTGTGCAGGGGAGCACGACCGACCGGTGATTTTACCCGACGCGTCGGATGTCCAGAGGATACCGTCGTGGTCATGAGATGGATGGTAGGGGCCGGCCTGGACTGACGGCGCCCTAGTCATTGTGATTGAGACATTGAGATTCGAGATATTAAGGTACAGAGACTGTGATACAGAGATATCGAGATATTGGGATTACGTTTTGTGCCGATGCTAGGCACTGTTTTATGCTGATTTCATTATGATACCTCATTTTAAAAATACAGAAATCTCACTAATTTATGAAAGCTTTTTTCTTCAGTACATGCATTCTGTTTCATGCATTCATACATCATCCATATGATATATTGCTATCTGAGGCACTGACACGAGCACTTGGTATTACTGTTGTTTATAGCTGTACCCTAGCCATTGTTATAGGCTTCTGGTTATATAATTGAGGATTATATATTATGATCGTATGACCTAGGATTGCGTCATACATGCGATTTCTATTCGTAGATGTTTTTCTATTCACGAGTTGGCAACTCACCCCTGTTGTGCCCCAGTTTCTTGCAGGTTTGCTGTACAGGTTTCATTACGGCTTTGCGGGCACAGTTTCGTTCGGGTGACTTGCTAGTAGGTGGGTTTTTTTTGTATCGTACCCATCATATTACCTTGTATAATATTATTCAGTTGTACCTAGTAAATTCCATCAACCAAACATGTATTTATTTCAGAGATAGAGACCAGTGATGTTTATTCTTTCGACCTTAGAGTCGCGCGTTGTATTTTTGTGGATTTCTTGTTGTTTTGAGTTTCCTTTTTGAGTTTTGATCTCGCCCTTGGCGTTGTATATTATATTGCTTGTGTGGTTGTGACCGTCGATTGACGAAGAGCTAGCTCCCGCTTGGGGATGCCTTTTATTGATTTCGTATACTATTCATGTTGTATCCCGTTTGGGAGCCAGTATTTACAAAGGAGACTCTGCCGAAATTTTCAGGAAATATTTGATGTTTTTTAAAAACCGCATGATTCGGCTTATGCTATTAAAACTACTTGATTTTAAATTGGTTTTCCTTCACTCTACTACTTTTCTTGGTTTGCATTTCTGGGTTTTCGGCTTACTTGGATTACGTACGCCTCAAGACGTTTCGTAGTTTAAGTGCCGGTCATGTTCCGTGCTTTCGAGACGTGACAAAGTTGGTATCAGAGCGTTAGGTTTTACCTTCGGAGCGTAAGATGACCCTTGGTTGATGGAATAGGTGACAAAAGTAGAGTGACGTACCGTGGGTATGTTCCGCGGCATACTTACGATACGCTACTCCACTTAAGAAGCCTTAGGATGTACATTTCCTTGTTCAGTATTATATTCATTCCTGATCTAGCCTCATCGGTGCCAGTTATGGTTTTACTGCCACGATTACGGGCAGGGAGAGCTATGGCTAGAGTTGCGGTCAGCCTGAGCTCTTCACGAACGAGGACTGACCAGGGCGTAATTCCGGCGATACACGATTGCGGAGATGTGTCTTTTTATTATGTTTTCACGCCCCGAGCGTTTGATGGATCGCTATATGAGATTACTCGGACGGGCAGAGGATTGAGCCAATGATAGAGGCTAACCAGATTTTGATGATCGTTGGTGTATTATTTATTCATGATGTTTGAGACACTGTTCAGCGTGCAGACGAGTGAGCCAGTTATTGCTGCGAACGACGGGATATCGCCCCAGATGTTGGAGCTTTTGCAGTACGAGTTGTACTAAGAGATGATAGAAGGTCGCTAATCACGGAGGATGAATGAGGACATGTGGTTCGTTCGCTACCCCGATGCGAGGTCATCAGATAGATTGATTCTAGCTAGAGACGACTTCACGTGGAGACGTTGAGAGTCGACAGAGATGATCGAATGTCAGAAATCTATTATTCCAAGTTTAAAGTATTCGGAAAGACATGCAGGCAATTCTATGGACCCTCTAGAAGAATGAAACCCTAACTCGACTTAATGACCGTGTGAAAGCCTTTGAACCTTAGGGTTTGCAGCAGTTCCGCGGCGCCATTAGTGAGGCTTGGGTTTGCCCTTCTACGGCCGGACCATCGATGCTGTGGTACGTACTCGATACTGTTAAACTGTACCCAAGATGTTGAGCTCTTGGGGGATTATGAGGTTTTGACGAATCGATCAAATGGTTCGACTTCATTCGGATGCCAGATGGTGAGATGTATTTCTTGGGAGACTCCGGATACGAGGATAGCCGTTGGAGCTCAGTCCATGCAACCACGACGAGACGAGTTCGAAGCAGTCGACAGTAGAGAAGGTGGAGTAAGAGGTTCGTACGAGATCTTGATGAGACGACGTTCCACTCCGCCGACATCAAGGATGCGATACGCATGAAGAGGCATTGTACTTGGATATACCTTCCAGAAGGAGTCGCGTTGAGTATGCAGCCGTTCCATAACGAGAACAGATCTAGTAAGGGACGATGACTTCCGGACAGTTCGGCAGAGACGAGATTTGGGAGAGATCTCGATAGGACCTTTCTGGAATAAATTACGAAAAGTCTTAGACCCAGTAGTGGTCATGTTATGCACACAGGCAGGCCAGAGTTCAGGATAATCAACGATACATGCTATGAGTAACCACGGCAGTTGGCCAGAGATTCTTGGAGGATGTGCTTGAGCGGGACTATTCCGCCATACTTGATTTGCGTATTTTGGGCGATTTATTCGCATGATTGATTTTGATGATTGAGTTTCATGATATTTGTCTTCATGGACCATAGTTGCACCTGCTGAGTATTTACGATTTTTGCACGGTTGTTGCACTTGATATCGTTTTCGTGCCTTGGTTCTCATGTTTGTGATTATATGGATTTCATACAGTTGAGTTGATTTGTGCGTATATACGCACACGATTTGGTTTTTGCACTCGGTATAGTTCATATATGCTTGCAGTGCAGTGTTACGAATGTTGTGCATTTAGATGCACTGAACTTCGATTTCGATGGTGATGTTCGATATTTGTTTTATACACCTTGTGCACCTGATTGGATTTTGCGCATATTCGGCACTTGATATTGGATTTCATGATTTCGTGCACGATGGATGCACCTGATTTGGATTTTCGCGCATGTTGGGCGCATGTTTTGAGGTGCGATTTGGTGCACACCAGATGCACTAAATCGAGATTTTTCATGCATGTCAGATGCACCTGATTTTGCTGTCAGGCACCCACGTTGCCTATGACAGATGTTTCATGCACACCCGATGCACTTCGATCTTGTTTCTGTGCACATGTTGGCATATATATGGATTTTGATTTCCGTGCGCACCGGACACACGTAGTATTCGTATGCATATTTTGGGATTGATTTCTTATAGAGCAGTACGTTTTATGATATTTGCTATGTGTTTTCGTACTGAGCAGGACTAGTCAGAGGACAATACCTGAATGTATTTTGCATGCATTGATAGCTATCGAAGGGAATTCCAAAAAGCGAGCTATAGTCTTAGTATTTACCTACGTGTCTGATATGACACGAAACGTTTAAAACAAGAAAACCCTTCCAAATTGTTTCCCAAAATGGCGGAACGTACAGTTCAAAAAAAAAGGTATATATGTATATGATTATTTTCTTATGATAGACGTCCGCCACTGTGTAGTGTTATGCGCATTGCACAGCGACTTTAAGAGATTTGCCATGCATTCCCTTCAGATATTTACATATATAGATTTGATATTTACGTGTATAGTTCGAGTTATATCATATTGGTTTTGTATTGGATTTGACATTTGTGTCTTTACCATGACTCCGATGATTGCGGGATGCTTGACGGAGTTTTGATTTTGAGTGATATGCTCATTTTTCATGCACATGCGCTGCGCTATGATTTGTTTGATGTATTTATGATTTCGGAGCCCTGACAACTTGATGATTTTGCTTAGATGTTTTTTTATTTTGGGAGAGTTTGAATTTAAATTCGGGGACCGAATTTCTTTAAGGGGGGAAGATTGTAGCGTTTTGAAAATCGTTTCGGTGAAATTTCGGAAAATCGGTAAAATAAGGTGGTTTTCTGAAAAGTCAAAATACAAATATCTCATTATAAAAATTAAATATACATATTCTAGCTATGTAATTGCTAGTATTTGGTGTTTATTGAGCCACTGGTGAAATTTCAAATTTTCTGTAAAAAAATTATTTTATTATTATTTTAAGCCGTCACTAATACATTTAATTAGGGAAAATAACAAATTGGAATGAGTTGAAACAAATTTTGTGCATCATAACACATTAAACAAAATTTTATCATGTGGTTTTTGAAATGAAATGGTTTGCCAACACGGTTTAGAAATTATTGAAGAAAAAAAAGCTTTTTTAGTGAATTTAGTGTAAATGGATGTTTGGGGGTATAGTATTTATCATTTTCCATCACCTCACACCCATACCCACACTCACACACCCCCATTTTTCCTCCCCCTTGGCTGAATTCTGCATCCCCGCCTCAATTGTCCCCACTTGTTTTCCAAAAGAAAAGAATAGAATAAGGAATGTGTTAATTAAAGGAGGTATAGGGGTAATTGTTGACTTGTGACTTTTCCAACACCACACAATTTCTCTCTCTCTCCCCCCACCAAAAATTGGCCGAAACCCCTTCCCCTTGCTGCAGCAGCAGCTCCCCCACTTGTCCCTCCTCATTTCTTGTGCTAAAATCATCAAATCTCACTCAAAAATCCACCAAAAATCCCACAAAATCAAAATCTAATCCCTACTCATTTCTCATTGGCCTATCTAGTATGGATCTTGGGGAAAAGTTGGAATTTTGGAGGCTTAGTTTGCATGTTGATCTCATGGTTGTGAGGTATAAATCCCAACCCATGTTTAAATCGTTGTTTAAATTGTTTCAATCTAGCATATTTAAGTGTTAAATTGGTTCTAGTTGTTAATTTAGAAAATTAAAGAGAATGGGTTGTGATCAAATTAGGGTTTTGGGTATTTGGATCATGGATTGTATGTTGTAATTGAGATCTTAAGACTTGCTAAATCAAATCTAGTCGCTAGTTCGCATTTTGTTAATTTAAATTTGTAATAAGTATCTATAAATTGCAAACTAGTTTTTAGCTTTTAGTTGCAAATGGGTGATTTAAAATCTAATTAAGGTTTTGATGACTTTATTAACATTTTAATTTTTTTTTAGCAACTTAGATCATGCAAAACCATGCTTAATTGATAAATTGTGAATTTTACTTTAAAAAGATTTAAAATCGGTATTTTTGCAAACTAGGAATTTGGAATTTATACAAATTGATGAGATTAATTTATGAATGTGATTTGTATGAATTAGTTATGATATTTAGTGGATATTGTGGCCGCTAGATTTGTTTAAATATCAAGTTTTGTACTAAAACGGTTAATATTGCTTGCTAGATTTTCGGAAAAATGGCTTTTAAAGTGAGTTTGGGGTTTTTGTGAATTTTAACGCATTATATATTATAATTAGTGTTCGTGAATGTGGAAATGAGTGTGTTTGGGTTTTTCTCGATGGTTTGACGTTTGTACATCGACATCGAGGGTTGGTTTGACTATTCTTGCATGCGTAGGCGATAGGTTTTGACTTATGCGTGATACGAGTGCCGATTTGATTTTCAAAATGCCGTTTCGATTTCGAATTGGGTTTTAATACGATACGGTGCGTTATGATATGTAGGTAACCCATGAGGACTTCGAGACGACAAGCAAGCACGTGGCGACGTCGGCACCGGCGAGCGAGGACCAGGTGAGTAGATTTATATCTACGGGGAGAAGTCGGGTGGATGGCGTATAGCACCCCCGCAGTCCGTAGTATAGTTCATATATATATGTTTATATAGGTGTTTTATGATACGAGAATGTTTATTCATAATATGTTTATGTGTTCATGGATTACCTTTGGGTTAGTTGCGAAACCCTAGAGTAGTTGTTATACCCACATACGCACACACAGACTTTCATACATTACTTTCTTGTTCGTAGATGGGGATGTGTATATATGTATATATGCGTGGGTATGGGACTATGCATATATACATTCATATACACATGCATGGATAATGAGGATAGTACTTGGGATTTAAGATGAGTCGATGAGATTTGATTTGAGGCCGTGAGATCGGTGATATGGCAGGGTTCGTATTTGAGATACGAAATGACGTTGTAGCGGGTCCTTGACGTAGTGTTTCACACACGTGCATGCATACTTAGGCGGTATCAGTATTGTACTAGACGTAGATCGGTACCCCGATCATGATATTTGATAAAGTGGATGCCAGATGAATAGTATGATGAATGTGATATTGACCCGTATCCAGATTTGGGATGCCGTACGACGGATTTACGTACGAGCTATATATTGATGATTGATCCGCACTCTTGACTTGGGATGTCTGATTATAGATATGGTATCGGATATGATATTTTTAAGGCGGGATCACCGACTATACATATACAGGTATGTATACGTATCGACTCAGATGATAGGCGGTTTCCTTACCTGTAGTTCAGCTTGTTAGTTCAGCCGTATAGTTTAGTGTAGTTGTTAGATTAGATTAGACTCCTACTATTTCAAAACTAGCGAATCGTGGGTATTTTAAAAGACAGGTCAAGGGATCTACGGATATTTCAAAAGAAGTATCCTTTCTAAAAACCACCGTAGCCCTTATTTTCAAAACCCCACGATTTGTGTTATTTCAAATGGCACCATTGTTTAATATTTAGCTCCCGCTTATTTTGGTTGCTCGCTCCGCATCGCATACTTACATTGTTATTTCATATTGCATTGTTGATATTATGCAGTTAGGACACCAGCACCATTACCGATGATGCGTATGTACCACGTACACTTACTTGCCGGCTCACACACATCTTCATCGGTAATTGCCATGTCACGTACACCTTAGAAAATATTATTGCTTAACTTAGCTTGATAGATATAGTTTGACGTAATATTAGTGTACTTACCTTATATGCCAGCTTAGATATTGTAGTTATTACTTGTCACTTCATGCATACTGTTATTCATTGTTATGCCGTATTCATGGATTCTAATGCCTATACTCATAGGTTTATATGCTATTGATGATTTGGATTCGGATTTCTATGAGAATTTTTGGATTTGGGGGAAAACCGCAAAACTTGTATAAGCTTCTTCCCTCTCATTTAAATAAAAAGTGCAGTTTTCCCATGATATATGAGTCGTCCACCATGAGTTTTCTGATGGATTTCGAGACCCGATTCGAGGAGATGGATGAACCGTTTCGGGTACATGGTGGGCCCGGTGCGGTACCCCGGGGCAAGAAGATCGTGTTGTTGACGTTGAGCCTGTACAGGGGAGCACGACCGACCGGTGATTTTACCCGACGCGTCGGATATCCGGAGGATACCGTCGTGGTCATGAGATGGATGGTAGGGGCCGGCCTGGACTGACGGCGCCCTAGTCATTGTGATTGAGACATTGAGATTTCGAGATATTAAGGTACAGAGACTGTGATACAGAGATATCGAGATATTGGGACTACGTTTTGTGCCGATGCTAGGCACTGTTTTATGCTGATTTCATTATGATACCTCATTTTAAAAATACAGAAATCTCACTAATTTATGAAAGCATTTTTCTTCAGTACATGCATTCTGTTTCATGCATTCATATATCATCCATATGATATATTGCTATCTGAGGCACTGACACGAGCACTTGGTATTACTGTTATTTAGAGCTATACCCTAGCCATTGTTATAGGCTTCTGGTTATATAATTGAGGATTATATATTATGATCGTATGACCTAGGATTGCGTCATACATGCGATTTCTATTCGTAGATGTTTTTCTATTCACGAGTTGGCAACTCACCCCCGTTGTGCCCCAGTTTCTTGCAGGTTTGCTGTACAGGTTTCATTACGGCTTTGCGGGCACAGTTTCGTTCGGGTGACTTGCTAGTAGGTGGGTTTTTTTTGTATCGTACCCATCATATTACCTTGTATAATATTATTCAGTTGTACCTAGTAAATTCCATCAACCAAACATGTATTTATTTCAGAGATAGAGACCAGTGATGTTTATTCTTTCGACCTTAGAGTCGCGCGTTGTATTTCTGTGGATTTCTTTTTGTTTTGAGTTTCCTTTTTGAGTTTTGATCCTCGCCCTTGGCGTTGTATATTATATTGCTTGTATGGTTGTGACCGTCGATTGACGAACTGCTAGCTCCCGCTTGGGGATGCCTTTTATTGATTTCGTATACTATTCATGTTGTATCCCGTTTGGGAGCCAGTATTTACAAAGGAGACTCTGCCGAAATTTTCAGGAAATATTTGATGTTTTTTTAAAACCGCATGATTCGGCTTATGCTATTAAAACTGCTTAATTTTAAATTGGTTTTCCTTCACTCTACTACTTTTCTTGGTTTGCATTTCTGGGTTTTCGGCTTACTTGGATTACGTACGCCTCGAGACGTTTCGTAGTTTAAGTGCCGGTCATGTTCCGTACTTTCGGGACGTGACACCAACAGTCACTCACTGCCTCCACGTGGCTCGGGACTGTGCCCAACTAAAACCTGTTTGCACGACTCCTTTGAACCGTGGTAGGGTAGTAATCAAAGTACAGTGGGAACTCACACGAGACAAATGACGACTTTAAGTCAACGGACTATCTGCACACATGCCACCTGAGAACTGCTATCTGACGTAAGGTATAAATACCATCCAGTCAGTTCTCGGCGAGTCCTGTCCGGTATACTCACACCCAGTGAGCATCTGTATACAATCTTAGGTGCACTCCACCAATGGCTGCGGGACCAATCCATCGCCCCTTCTCAGGGTCTAGATATGTATACACCAGTCTACTCTGGAGTATTAATGCCCAGTCTTGATACTCCTGCGACCAGGGACATCTAAGGATGTGCCTATTGACTATCCAGCTCTCACTAGTATGACTGCCATCATAACGCCGGGAGTTAGGCAAACATCCTAAGGGCTTTATCAACATGTATATATATATATGAATACTACGCAAAATATATCATACGTTAAGATAAAGACAAACCAAATAGCGTACTATTATATTAAGCAAGACTATTATGTACATACATATCCCAGTATCCTATACAATGAAGGCCTCTAGGGCATATATATCCAACAATGGGTTTCATACAGTTGAGTTGATTTTGTGCATATGTACGCATACGATTTGGTTCTTGCACTCGGTATAGTTCACACATGCTTGCAGTGCAGTGATTCGCATTTTGTGCACTTAGATGCACTGGACCTCGACTTCGATTGTGATGTTCGATATTTGTTTTTTGCACCTTGTGCACCTGATTTGATTTTGCGCGTGTTCGGCGCTTGATATTGGATTTCATGATTTCGTGCATGATGGATGCACCTGATTTGGATTTTCGCGCATGTTGGGCGCATGTTATGAGATACGATTTTAGTGCACACCAGATGCACTAAATCGAGATTCTTCGTGCATGTCAGATGCACCTGTTTTACTGTCAGGCACACCTGTTGCCCTTGACAGATGTTTCGTGCACACCCGATGCACTTAGATGTTGTTTCTGTGCATATGTATAGCACATTCATGGATTTCGATTTCCGTGCGCACCGGACGCACATGGCATTCATATATATATTTGGGACTGATTTATGTTGGAGCAGTATATTTTATGATGTTTGCTATTTGGTTTAGTACTGAGCAGGACTAGTCACAGGACAGTACCTGAGTATATTTTTGCATGCATTGATAGTTATCGAAGGGATTTCCAAAGAAGAGCTATAGTCTCAGTATTTACCTACGTGTCTGACATGACACGAAACGTTTAAAACAAGGAAACCTTCTAAATTGCTTTCAAAACGGCGGAACGTGCATATTAAACAAAGGATATATATATGTAGTTATTTTCTTACAATAGATGTCCGCCACTGTGCAGTGTTGCGAACATCGCACGATGATATGAAAAAGGTTTGTCATGCATTGCTTCTAGATGCTTTAATGATGTATATCATGTTGGTTTTCGTATTGGATCTTGACATTGATGTCTTCCCCATGACTCCGATGATTGCGGGATGCTTGACAGAGTTTTGATTTTGAGTTATATGCTCATTTTTCATGCGCATGCATTGCGCTACGATTTGTTTTATGTATTTATGATTTCGGAGCCCCAACGACTTGATGGTTTTGCTGAAATATTTTAGTATTTGGGTGGAGTTTTAAATTAAATTCGGGGACCGAATTTCTTTAACGGGGGAAGATTGTAACGTTTTGAAAATCGTTTCGGTGAAATTTCGGAAAATCGGTAAAATAAGGGGGGTTTTCCGTAGAAAGTCAAAATGTAAATATCTTTAATATAAAATTAAATATATATATTCTAGCTATGTAATTGCTAGTATTTGGTGTTTATTGAGCTCCTGGTAAATTTTCTAAATTTCTGAAAAATTTCCGAAATTAATTATTTTAATATTATTTTAAGCCGTCACTAATACATTTAATTAGGGAAAATTACAAATTGGAATGGGTTGAAACAAATTCTGTGCATCATAAAAATTTAACAAAATTTTAACACGTTGCTTTTGAAATGAAATGAAGTTGTTAATCGGTTTTAGAAAAAATCGAAGAAAAGGGCTTAAAAAATAAACAAATATGATATAATTAAAGAGTTAGGTGTTAATGTGAGTATGGGGCAAGGTTAATTATCTTTTTCTCACACACTCACCCACATTTCCTGCCAAATTCTGGCCGAGTACAGCCCCCCCCCCCCATTCTCATCTCTTTTTAGAAGAAAAAAAAAAGATTAATGAAAGCAATAAATTATTAAGGTATGGTGTTAGGTAATTGTGGTGGACTTCTTGACCCCATTCTCTCTCCAATCACCTCACACTCTCTTCCCCTCCCCATTTGGCCGAGCCCCATTCTGCAGCAGCCCCTCTTCATGTCTCCACTTCTTTTCTCTTCAAAATCCCTCCATTTTGCTTCAAAAATCAATCCAAAGTCTCACAATTTCACCATTTATCCTTTACCCAATATTCTTTGACCCAAAGTGGTTTGGATTGAGGAGCAAGGAGGCATCTTTGGGAGGCTTGGGTGCATGTTTGATCTCATGGTTGTGAGGTATAAATCCCAACCCATGTTTAAATTGTTGTTGAATTACTTCCATCTACCTAATTAGGAGTTAATTTTGGTTTTGATGTTAAAGATTTAACTTTCAAGAAAGGGATTGAATGCAAGTTAGGGTTTTGTGTAATTGGTGTATAGTTATGTGATGTAATTAGGCTCTTATGACATGTTAAAAAAAAGTTAGTAGCTAGGTTGCAAATTGTTAGTTTAAAATTATTAAAACTGGTTAACTTTGCAAACTAGTTTTTTTTAAATTAATACAAAATAGTGTGATAAAATCTAGTAATTTTTAATGTGACTTAATTAAGATGTTTAACGAACGTTATAGCCACTAAAATTATTAAAACATTTAGATTGGTGCTAAAACGGGAAATTTAGGCTTACTAGGGTTCTTGAAAATAAATCGATTTGAGCAATTTTAAGGTTTTTACGAATTGCACCATATTTTCATATAAATTTTAGTGCGTTATGAACGCGTGATTGGTACGTTGGGTTTTTCTCGATGGTTTGACGTTTGTACATCGACATCGAGGGTTCGTTTGGCTATTTTTTCATGCGTAGGCGATAGGTTTTGACCTATGCGTGTACGCGTGCCGATTTGGTTTTCGTATGCCGTTTCGATTTTGAATTGGGTTTTTATGCGATACGATACGTTGTGACATGTAGATACCCCCATGTGGACTTCGAGACGACAAGCAAGCGCGTGGCGACGTCGGCACCGGCGAGCGAGGACCAGGTGAGTAGAGTTATATCTACAGGGAGAAGTCGGGTGGATGGCGTACAACACCCCCACAGTTCGTGGTGATGTATACGAATACGTATACACACATATTGATTATATATATTTTTTGAGAGTATTGATGACATAGATGGATTTTTGGTGTGATAGGATTAGTTTAGTGTTGCGAGACCCTAGAGTAGAGGTTGCACCACATTTACACACGCACACCCATACTTGCATACATTCTTCTTTCATATATGCTTATATGGGGTTATATTGTTATGTGTTCGCATGGGTATGGGACTATGTGTTCACATACTGGATTTGAGGATAGTATTTGGGATTTGAGATGAGTCGATAAGATTTGATTGAGACCGCGAGAACGGTGATATGGCAGGATTCGTACTTGAGATACGTCCTGATGTTATAGCGGATCTTGGGACGACGATACATGTGAATAGTGTTATACATTGAATGGTTGACATGTGATCGTGATATGAGATAAGATATGTTAAGATATTCATAATAGGTCGCATTAGGCGATGTATACCTCTTTATGACGATATATGATGATGATATCGGTTTGTATGAGGCTGTAGATCAGCAGTCAGATCATGATTAGATTGATGATATTAGTATTGTACTAGACGTAGATCAGTATCCCGGATTATGATCTTTGATAAAGAGGATACCAAATGATTAATTTGATGAATGTGATACTAACCTGTACCCAGATTTGGGGATGCCGTATGACGGATTTACGTACGAGCTATATATTGATGTTTGATCCGCACTCTTGACTTGGGAATGTCTGATTATAGATATGGTGTCGGATGTGATATTATTGAGGCAGGATCACCGACTAACATATACATGTAGGTATATGTATCCACTCAGAGGTTAGGCGGTTTCCTTACCTTCAGTAGCCAGTAAGCTTAGCCCTTTAGTTTAGTGTAGTTGTTAGACTAGATTTATATTAAATATAGATTTGTTATCTTTGTGTCTAGTATTTAGCTCCCTCTCATTATTGCTGTTGCTCCGCATCGCATACTTATTGTGATTCATATTCCATTATTGATATCATGCTGTTAGGACACCAGCACCATTACCGATGATGCGTATGTAACACGTACAGTTACTTGCCGGCTCACATACATCTTCATCGGTAATTGCCATGTCACGTACACTTAGAGAATATTATTGCTTGACTTAGTTTGTTAGATAGTAGTTTTGACATGATATTAGTGTACTTGCCTTATATGCCAGTTTAGACATTGTAGTTATTACTTGTCACTTCATGCATACTGTTATTCATTGTTATGCCGCATTCATGGATTCTCATGCATATATTCACTATTTTACGAGCTATTGAGGTTTTGGATTCGGATTTACATGAGATTTTCTGGATTTGGGGGAAAACCGTAAAACTTATACAAACTTCTCCTATCTCTTTTTAAATGAAAAGCGCGGTTTTCCCATGATGTATGAGTCGTCCACCATGAGTTTGCTGATGGATTTCGAGACCCGATTCGAGGAGACGGATGAACCGTTTCAGGTACATGGTGGACCTGGTAAGGTACCCCGGGGCAAGAAGCACGTGGTGATGACGATGTGACCCTGGCAGGGGAGCACCACCTACCGGTGATTTTACCCGACGCGTCGGATATTCGGAGGATACCGTCGTGGTCTTGAGATTGATGGTAGGGGCCGGTCTGGACTGACGGTGCCCTAGATAGTGAGATTGAGACATACAAAGATATTTGAGATATTGAGGTACAGAGATTGCGACACAGAGATATCGAGATATTTGGATATTTGTTTTGTGTCGATGCTAGGCACTGTTTATGCTGATTTCATTTATGATACCTCGTTTTTTAAAAAAGATACAGAAATCTTACTAATTTATGAAAGCAGTTTTCTTCAGTACATGCATTCTGTTTCATGCATTCAGACATCATCCATATGATATATCTACCTGAGGCACTGACACGGGCACATGGGATTACACTTGGGTTAGATATTTACCCTAGCCATTGTTATAGGCTGCATGTTATATATATTTGAGGATATATTATGATCATATGACCTAGGATTGCGTCATACATGTGATTCCTATTCGTAGATGTATTCTATTCATGAGTTGGCAACTCACCCCTGTTGTGCCACAGTTTCTTGCAGGTTTTGCCGTACAAGTTTCATTACGGCTTTGCTGGCACTGCTTCTTTTCGGGTGACTTGCTAGTAGGTGGGTTTATTTGTATCGTACCCATCATTATATTTTGTATATTATTATTCAGTTGTATCTAGAAGTTCCATCAACCAAACATGTATTTATTTCAGATAGAGACCAGTGTTGTTTATTCTTTCGACCTTAGAGTTGCGCGTTGTATTTCTATGGATTTCTTGCTGTTTTCAGTTTCCTTTTGAGTTTTGATCCTCGCCCTTGGCGTTGTATATTATATTGCTTGCGTGGTTGTGACCGTCGATTGACGAAGAGCTAGCTCCCGCTTGGGGATGCCTTTTTATTCATTTCGTATACTATTCATGTTGTATCCCGTTTGGGGGCCAGTATTTACAAAGGAGACTCTGCCGAAATTTTCAGGAAATATTTGATGTTTTTAAAAACGCATAATTCGGCTTATGCTATTAAAACTACTTGCTTTAAGTTGGTTTTTCCTACACTCTACTGCTTCTTTGGTTTTGATTTCTGGGTTTTCGGCTTACTTAGATTACGTATGCCTCGAGACGTTTCATAGTTTAAGTGTCGGTCATATTCCGTACTTTCGGGACGTGACAGGTGGTTTCTTTACCCTTTTGATTGGTCTGTTAGTTTATTCCTGTAGTTTATTTGTAGATGTTAGACTAGACTCGAGTTATACCTATTTCAAAACTAACGAATCGCGAGTATTTTTAAAGACAGTCCAAGGGATTCTACGAATATTTCAAAGGACGTACCTTTTCTTAAAAACACCGTAGCCCTTATTTTCCTAAACACCACGATTCATGTTATTTCAAATGGAAAAACTGTATGACTCATATATATTAATGTAGATTCTTCACTGTTGCGTTTATTATTCATTTTCCGCATATTCTTGCTATTCGCATCGCATTGCATGCTTAAATGTGTTTTAATGTTATACTGAAACCCATGCTGTCAGTACACCAGCACCATTACAGATGATGCGTATGCTACACGTACACCTGCTTTCCGGCTCAAACACATCATCATCGATAATTGCCATGTCACTACACAGTAGGATTTCTGCATTATGATATGACTCCTTGCTCAATTTACTTGCTATAGTTACATACGCACCTTTTTACGATGTTGCATCTGACTTTGGAAAGGTTGGGAACAGCAAGATATATTTTTAAACTAGATTCATTTGAAAAAGCGGTTTTTCCTTGATTTGTGCATATTACTGTTCCATGTTGCACGATATACAGATATGCTTACAGTTCTGTTTTATGTCGCATACATCATGTTTTATGATTATATGCATTGAGATATGCTGTTTTCATGAGGTTTCTTGATTTGAGAACCGTGGGTATTTCAAAGAAAGTATGTATTGTTTTAAAAACCCGGTTTCTCTTGATATGATATTTCAGTGCGTCCACCATGCGTTTTCTCGGTTCTAAGACGTGCGATATGTGAAACCCGATTCAAGGAGGCGGATGATCTGTTTACGGGTTCATGGTGGACCCGGTATGGTTCCCTGGGGCGAGAAATGTTTTTCATGGAGTAGACGATGAGCCTGGCAGGGTGGCTAGTACCTAACGGTGATTGGTTAGACCTGGCTGCTATCTGGAGGATACCAACCGGAGTCGACAGATGTTATGGGCCGATCCGGACTGACGGAGCCAGTGGGCCGATCCATACTGACGGAGCCCGAGAGATATGAGGATTTACATGCCGATGCTGGGCACGGGTTTCATGATGTTTCGAGTGTCGATGCTAGACACTCAGGTTCCATGATTTTGATGTATCGCGAGGGACACACATTGATTTATATCCTCATACTTTCATGCATATGCTTTTATGACATTTACATGCATGATGTTGTTGCGTCATTGGTTGACACGTGGACGAGATCCACATGCATACAGGCATTGATTACATAGTTGGATGATATTACATACTTATAGACTTGAGTATATTGTTGACACTGATTTCATGTTGATTACATTGATCATACCTCATATTTATGATATGTTGCTACCTGAGGCACTGACACGAGCACTTGTTATTACACTTTTGTATAGATGTTTACCCTTGCTACCTTATCATGTTTCAGACTTTATCATATTGAGGATATATATTACTGATCGTATTGACCTGGGATTGAGTCATACATACGATATCTACTCTGTAAGGTTTTCTACTCATGAGTTGGCAACTCACCCCCGTTGTGGCACAGTTTCTTGCAGGTTTTGCCGTACAGGTTTCATTGCGGCTTTCTGGCACATTGCTCCTTTTCGGGTGATTGCTTTGGTAGGTGGGTTCACTCGCATCGTGACCACCATTGTACCTTTTATTATATTTCAGTTGTATCTAGTAACTCCATCAACCAGACTTGTATATTTTTCAGACTTAGAAAACCAGTTGTTATTCTTTCGACCTTAGAGTCATGCGTTGTATTATTAT
The DNA here is from genome assembly GCA_030015575.1 of Agapanthus africanus. NCBI lineage: Eukaryota > Viridiplantae > Streptophyta > Magnoliopsida > Asparagales > Amaryllidaceae > Agapanthus > Agapanthus africanus. The sequence continues at coordinate 223,319,283 of JASDDO010000006.1, forward strand.
GGGTTTTCTTGATGTTTTGAGTTTCCTTTTGAGTTTTGATCCTCGCCCTTGGCGTTGTATATTATATTGCTTGCGTGGTTGTGACAGTCAATTGACGAAGAGCTTTCTCCCACTTGGGGATGCCTTTATTCATATTATGCATGTTGTACCCTTTAGGAGCCAGTGTTTACAAAGGAAACTCTGCCGAAATTTTCAGAATATACTTGATGTTTTAAAAATGCATACTTCGGCTTATGTTGTTAAACTACTTTCTTTAAAACTAAACTTTTCCTTCTTTCTTCTTTTAAATGGTTTAGATTTTTGGGATTTTTGGCTTACTTGAATTAGATGGAGTCATATAGACTTCATATGATTCAAGTTCCAGTCATGTGCCATTCGGGTCATGACAAAGTTGGTATCAGAGTGCTAGGTTTACCTTGGTTCGAGTCTATGTTTGACTATACGGAGCCTAGAGCATTTGTATATATACGGAATCTAGGCTTGACCTTACAGAACTTAGACTTAGTCAAGGGGGTATTAGACCCGAACCTTCGTCGCGTAGGTTGACCTTGGTTGATGGAGTAGGTGACCTGAGGAGAGTGACGTACCGTATGTATGTTCCGCGGCATACTTACGATACGCTACTCTGCTTAAGGAGCCTTAGGATATACATTTCCTTGCACAACATTATATTCGTTCCTATGATCTATCCTCATCGATATTGGTTTATGGTTTTGCTGCCACGATTACACGGGCCGAGAGAGCTACGGCTAGAGTTGCGTCAGCATGAGCTCGTCACGGATGAGGACTGACCAGGGCGTGATTCTAGGGACACACGATTGTATAGATATGTCATTTTATTGTGTTTTCGCGCCATTAACGTTTGATGGATCGCTTTTACAAATTTCTCGGACGTGCAGATCAGCACCAGAGGTTTGGGCCACTGCTAGAGGCCAGCCAGAATGTGATGACCGTCGATGCACCGATTATACTTGATGATTGAGACACTGTTCAGCGTGTGGACCAATGAGCCAGTAGTTGCTGCGAATAATGAGATATCACCCCAGATGTCGAAGATAATGCCGCACGAGTTATACATAGAGATATGATAGAAGATCGCTAGTCACCCAAGGAGGAATGACTAGGACATGTGATTCATTGCCTACCCCGATGCGAGGTCATCAGATTGATTGATTCCAGCTAGAGACGACTTCACACAGGTACGTTGGGAGTCAATAAGAGACGATCGAATGTCAGAAACCTATTTTTCCATGTTTAAAGTATTCGGAGAAACATGCAAGTAATTCCGTGGACCTTCTAGAAGAATGAAACCCTAACTCGATATAATGACCATGAGAACGGTTTGAAACCTTAGGGTTTGCAGCAGTTCAGCGGTGCCATTAATGAGGCTTGGGTTTGCCCTTCTACAGCTGGTCCATAGGTACCGTGGCATATACTGGAATACTATTAAACTGTACTCAAGATGTTGAGCTCTTGGGGGATTATGGAACTTTGACGAATCTATCGGAAGGTTCGACGTCGTTCGGATATCATGTGAAGGGGTACATTGCTTAGGAGACTCCAGATACAAGTATAGCTGTTGGAGCGCAGTCTATGCAGCCATGAAGAGACGAGTCCGAATCAGTTGACATTTGAGAAAAGTGGAGTAAGAGGTTCGTACGAGATTTTGATGAGATGACGTTGCACTATGCTGACATCAGAGATGTGATACGCATGCAGAGGCGTTGTACATAGGTATACCTTCCAGAAGGAGTCGCGATGTGTATGCAGCCGTTCCGGAACAAGAAACAGATTTAGTAAAAGGATGATAGATTCCGGGAATTTCAGCAGAAACGAGATCGGGAGAGACCTCGAAAACACCTTTCTAGAATACAATACTAGAAGACCTGGACCTAAGATCGGTCATATTACGCACACCCAGTAGGCCAGAGTTTGGCATCGTCGACGAGACATGTTATGAGTGACCATGACAGTTGGCCAGAGATCTTTAGAGGATGTGCTAGAGCGGAATTGTTTCCGTCAACATTTCCATATTGGGCCGCTAAGTTATATAACTGGCGATTCACAGTGAGAGACGAGAGCCTAAGGGCACAAGGCGCCAGATCGTGAATAGGAGGCAAGAAGATATCTTGCTCTGCTAACTTTGGATGCACCGACGCCTTCTCGACTTTGAAGGAGGGACATATCGCCGGCAATATTTATGATTTGGGATTTGGTGATTTTGAAAATCACATGTCCGTCATTTTGGATTTCAGTGTTTTGGGCGATTTATTTGCATGATTGAGATTTGTGCACCACAGTTGCACTTGACTAAGATTTGATATCATTCGAGATATTGATTTTGATTTCATGCCTATGGTGTGCATGTGATTTGACTTGTGCTTTCGGTATAGTTTCCATGATCTTTTAGTATTTTGATTCGATTTTGTGCATGCAGATGCACGCGTTTATGAGTTTGTATACCACGGTATACCTGATTTGGATTGATGTATGTTGTATACCGTCGATTTCGATTATGATATTTGATATTTGTTCGTGCACTTGTGCACTTGAGTTGGGTTCATGCGCATACGATGCACGCTTGATGCGATTTTGGTGCAAACCAGATGCGCCAAATTGAGATTCTTCGTACATATCAGACGCACCTGATATTGCTGTTAGGCACACACGTGGCCATTGACAGGTGTTTTCGTGCACACCCGTTGCACTTAGATTTTGTTTCTTTGCACATGTATGGCACATTCATTGATTCGATTTCCGTGCACACTAGACGCACGTGGCATTCTTATATATACATAGGGATTGATTTCCTATGAGCAGTATGTTTTCATGATATTTACTATTTAGTATAGTAGCTGAGCAGGACTAGTCCGAGGACAGTACCTAAGTATATTTTTGCATGCATTGATTGATATCGAAGGGATTTCCAAAAATAAGGGAGATATAGTCTCATTATTTACCTACGTGTCCAAGATGACACGAATCATTTTATAAAAGAAACCCTTCTAAATTATTTTCAAACGGTGGGGCGTGTACGTTAAAAAAATGATATATATATGTATATAGTTATTTTCTTACAATAAACGTCCTGCACTGTGCCGTGATATGCACATCACACAGCGATTTAAAAATGTTTGGCATGCTTTTCCTTCAGATGTTTACATATATAGTTTTGATGTATATCATGTTGATTTTCGTATTGGATTTAGACACTGGTGTCTTCACCATAACTCCGATGATTGCGGGATGCTTGATGGAGTTTTGATTTTGGTTTATCTACTCGTTTTTCATGCGCATGCATTGCGCTACTATGTGCTTTATGTATGTATGATTTCGAGACCCTGACAACTTAGACTTATACTGAAATGTTTTAGTATTCGAGGGGTTTAAATTTAAATTCAAGGACCGAATTTCTTTAAGGGGGAAGACAGTAACATTTCAGAAAAATAAAATATTATTTTTAGGAATTTTTATAATTAAATAATAATTATTATGAATATTTTAATATGGCGGTATAATTAAATACCGATAAATTGGAAAATATTTGGAAAATTATAGGAATTACTGAAATGAGGGTGTTTTATATGACTTAAGCAAATTATAAATTTTTATGATTAATTATATTCCATTTTAATGCTAATCACGATTAAATATCGCTAATCTTGCATTAATCCGGTTTTGTGCACATGACAGGCACCATGTCACATTTACAAATACTTGTTACATTTTCTACCATGGTTTATTTCTTCATTCATGCATGGTTGTTGTTTTAATGAAAATAAAACAAAAGAAAAGAAAAGAAAAATAAATGCATAAACAATGAAGCATGGGCAAGAGAGAGAGAGGGTGAGGGGTCTTGACCTTTGACTATAGTGTTCCCTCTTCATCTCTTCATCATTCTTCTTCCTCTCCCTCCCACACCATGGCTGACCTCATCTTCCACCACCTCAAATCCCTCACAAATCCATGAAAAACACATCAAAACTTCATCCCCATTTCATTAAAAACATGCACAAGCTCACAATAAGCATTTTGGACAAAGAAATGATGGATTTTGAAAACTTGGGGCAACTCAAGAATTTTCTTGAGTTGCCAAATGAGATAATCCCTACACTATTAGATTAGTATTTGAGATTCCTAACTTCTATTGTTAGTTTAGAAGTGTTTTAGTGTAGATTAGTGGAGTTTGGAAATTCCTAGATGAGGTTTAAGGGAATTTTGAGTTGTGGTTGTGCTAATGAGCCTTATTGGTGACCCTAAACCCCCTTAAAGTGTAAAACCTGGACCAAACCAGTAACTTAATCCAAATTACAAGTTTTATATCGATATGTCGGTTTTGTGGGAAATTGATGGCCTACAGGGAATCTGGAGTGAACAGAGAGTTTTCCAGGAAAAGCAAACAAGACCACTAACCTAGATGGACCACTAGGAAGACACCCTGCAAGTACGAAGTCCAGAGGAGCATTGTGGGCCGAGGTGGCCGGAATTTTACGAGTAGTGGCCGACCACTCTGTGGAGTTGAGTGCCAGGTTTCTTCTGTAGGTCATATACACCCTATACATCACCCCGGTATTGTTTGTGCACCTTGTTTTCACCTGAACTAAAATCTGGGACCATTTTATTGAGTTGCTGCTTTTTATTACTCGATGTTTATGAATTCAAGTTTTGGTATTTGATATTGTATTCCATCGTGTGGCGTTTGAACGTCAACAACTAGGATTATTGGCCGTGTTTTGCATTGCGATGCTATAGGTTTTGACCTATGAGCGAAACGTGTGTCGTTTTGGTTTTCCGACTTGATTCTAATACGCATTTGCGAATGTGTAAATATGTAGGTACCCTATGTGGACTTCGAGATGACAAGAAGAGGATGGCGACATCGACATCGGCAAGCAAGAGCAATGTGAGTAGATATATATCTACGGGGGAAGTCGGGTGGATGGCGTATAGCACCCCCGCAGTTTTGTAGCATAGAACGCAAATGCGTTATGATATATATACTTATGTGTTTTATGATGTGCATACTTAGCAAGAGATGATCACGTGACTTTTGGGTTAGTTTAGCGTAGTTGTAGGAAAACGCTTACAATGTAGTTCTTAGTCGCGAAACCCTTGAGTTAAGTTTTGAATACATGCACACACACATACTTGCATACATTTTATTATTTGTGCGTATATGGGGATACGTGTGTATATATACATTTAGGTATGGGACTATGTATATATATGCGTATATATATATATGGATGATGGAGATAGTATACGATATTTGGAGATGAGTCGATGAGATTGGGCATGGTGCCGCGAGATTAGTGGTATGATTGGTTCGTATTATGAGATACAACATGATTTTATAGCGGGTCCTTAGGCGATGTGTTTTCATACACACGCATGCATATATGTAGATGGTATCAGTATTTACTATACTTTAGATCAGTATTCCCGTTCATGTTATGATGATAAGGATACCAGATAAATGATTAGATGAATGCGATATCCGACCCGTACCCAGATTTAGGATGTCGTACGATGGATTTACCGTACGAGATGAATATTGATGATAGATCCGCACTCTTGACTCGAGGATGTCATATTATATATTGTACCGTATGTGATTCTATTGAGGCGGGATCACCGACTATTATATTTATATATATTGATTGATCATTCTTTTGCGTGTAGTAAAATGTAAAATAGATCACAACCAAAGAAATTTATACCGCAATCAATTGGCGGTGTCTATTGTAGGTTCGTCAGTGAATGTGGATCGTCCACTTGGAAAGTGTGATTTGATCGATCTTGTTTTAGTTGCGTTGGAAATTAGAATATAAAAGAAAATGATTCAAGAATTGTGAAATTTAGTTTTAAGAATCATCACAAACTAGATCTAAAATCAAGAAATGGTAGAAATCAAGAAAATATCTAAATCGTTTGAATTATCACGATTTGTAGAGAGGCTTGTCGGAATCAATCGAATTGATAGTGATGATGAATAATTATGATTACAAATTCTTATCTATTGAAAATTTGTTGCTAGATCAATGACAATCAAGGAGGATTAGGGATCTATTGAAGAAATTAGGGTTTCTTCATCATCATCCCTTGTCATTTCGTTGATTTGCATTCAAATTCTAGCCTCTAGAAAATTTAATCATCGATCGTTGATCTCTAATTTAGAGCAAAAACATTCAAGAAAGCATCTCGCTCAAAACTAGGTCATCTTTGATTCAATTTCCTAGGGTTTACAAAACTCATAAGACTTAAGAATCGTTCAAGAAATGCATCAACATCATCTACATATTTTTTCGATTCCGATGCAAGCAGAGTTTTACTCCCGCATCATTGTAAAGCAATCAAGAACTAAGAATATCATAATGCGAGAATGAATAGAAAGCAAGAATAAAGATCTTCACCTTTTATTATTCGATGTTTCGTTACAATACACTCAAAGAATACAAGATTTGAGGAGGAACTAAATCATCGAACTAGCTTCGCGTCGTCTTCTTGAGTCGCGGATCGTCGTTGATCTCTTGCTCGGATGAAGATCGGCGTTGGTTCAAAAAAAGCTCGTTGGATGCTTGCTCGATTTGGTATTCGATGAATCTTGATTTGGATCAAATTGTGTCACTCAATTTGCTTAGAATTGATTTAGATCTCACTAGATTTTGTTTTAGATGAGTTGAAATGAAAAGATAAAAGAAATTTGCAAGAAAATTGATTCAAGATTTGTAATATTTGATTTCAAGAAACATCAAGAAAATAGATCTAGAATCAAGAAATGCTAAAGTTCAAGAAAATGTCCAAATCGAATGAATTATCAAGATTTGTAAAGAGTCTTGTAGGAATCGATCAAATTGATAGTGATGATGAATACTTATGATTACAAATTCTTATCTATTGAAGATTTGTTGCTGTTAGTGTATATGCCGTAGAGGCCATTACTGTATCATACTAATATGTATATTACTTGATGGAAGCTTGGGATATTCATAGTTATATATACAATCTTGCTCGAAATGGTAGTATGCTACTTGGTTTGTCTCTGCTTTAATGTGTACATGTGTTTCTTTTATTATATCACCTATACATATTAGTAGAGCCCTTAGGATCTTTGCTTGATTACCAGCGATGTGATGGCGCTCACACTCGTGGGGGCTGGGTAATCAATAAGCACATCCTTATACTGGTCCCTAGTCGTAGGACTATCGAGACTGGGCATCGATACTCCGGAGTAGACTAGCGTATGCGCTTATCATCCCAGCGTGGGAGACGGTCTGTCCCACAGCCGTCAGTACGTCGTACTTGAGATAGTATGCGGATGCTCGTTAGGTTACGAGTACACTGGACAGGACTCGTCGGGAACTGTTGGTTGGTATTATACCTATCGTCAGTTATTAGTTCCCAGGTGTCATGAGTACAGCTTAGTCCGCTGACTTGACACTGTCACTTCGCCTCGAGTGTGTTCCCACTGTACTTTGATTACTACCCTACCACGGCTCAAAGGAGTCGTGCAAACAGATAGTAGTTGGGTGCAGTCCTGAAGCACTTGGAGGCAGTGACGGTTAGACAGGATTCGTCTCTCCTGGTATTGGGGGTTGACATCGCGCTGTGTCTAGGAGAGCCATTACACAAGTAGTCCCTGGCCAGGGCAAGCGAGATATACTGGTAGGTTTCCAGTATTATCTCAGGGTGTTCTGGGCTACACTCCGACATGACTTGTACCACTATTAGGGGACTGACGTTTACCGCCCCCTAGGCCCGCCATGCGCTGTATCAGACGAACAGACCGGACTGTACGGAGACTGTCACATTCAGGCTCAGTAGGAGTTCAGATGGGTTCACCTCGTCAGTCTTCTTATCGGCATCTACCTGGGGACCGTTACGTACAGCTAGTGCCGCTTGCGGTCTGTGGTTAAACCCACTGCCAGCGTAGTGTCGAGTCTTTAGAGTCCCACACAGAGAGTTATTCGCCTTTAGGCAAAATGAGTAGTGGTCGCATGGTTTTGCGACAGGGTTCGTTCACATCCGCGCACTTGTGCACGTTTGCTGTCCGGACAGCTTATTCTAGCGGGCTTTGGTTTAAGCCAGATCCTAGTATATGATTTGGGATTGGTTTTATCTCATTGTATTCGTGTTCCTCGGATCACGAATACGGGTGCGTATGCACAGTTGACTGAGACAGAGGGAGAGGACTTTGATTAGGGTTGATGACCATTGTCATTTTCTTAACCCTAATGCTTATGTGTGTATTATGATTAATTGATATTAGCTAAATATAATTGTGCATGGTTAGGGTTGTTGACCATTTGACTATCTTGACTTGTTGACTTAGGTTGACATGTTGACCATCATCATTCCATATAAAAGATGCTCTTTGATCCTTGCAATTTGCATTTAATGTGAAATGATAATGGTCAAGTCTTGATTAACCATGACAATTATCTTGCTAATTATCTTTTTTCATAATTCACCCATATATGAGAGAATGGTTCTTTATCTTATTCATTCTATCATATAGATTCTCTCTCCTCCTCTTCCTCTCTCTCTAGCTCTCCCCTCTCATGAGTTGAGAAACACTTGAGCTTGAGATAAACCTCTCTAAAATAATCTCTACTCTCTTCTAAGGTTCTAGGATTAGCTCTTCTAGCATCTTAGTTACTTCTAGTTTGAAGTTGAAGCCAAAGGTTGAGGCTATCGGGTGGATCCTTCTTCGACTATAGAAGACGACAAGGAGAGCACTTCCATTCACTCCAAGGAGCAAGGAGAGAAGGACATAAAGCCCAAGGTATAACCTTTCTTCCATGTAGCTAAAACTAGTTAGCTTGTAGTTAGTTTTTGTTTAGCAAAGATCTTTCTTTTGATAGTCCATGTTGCCTAGTTCGATAAAAATCCAATTTTTATACCGTTTCCTCCTCCTCGCATGCACCGGGGTGGGCAACGTGGACTTACAGTGGTATCAGAGCCTAACTAAACATAAACTAGCTAGTTAGTAAAGTGTATAGAAGTTTGATCGGTAAAAATCGCAAAACTAAATATCAAAACCCTAAGTTTCTGTTGATTTTTTTTTCTGCTCTAAAAATAATAAATTATACTTCAAAAATTGGCTCAGGGTTTTGTTAAGAACCACACCAAACACGATCCAGTGAACCGTTCAACTCACCGCGGTTCCGCGGCAAGAACATGCTTCTTGCCGCGGATCCGCGGCCGAGTTGACTCGGTCGTGGACCGGGTTTGGTGCAATGTTCTTCTGTCAGGGTTTTAGGATTTTTAAGATATTTTATTTCTGCCCAGATTTTCCAGAATAGAAATTTGTATTTGGGGTGGTTATAAATCCGTATTTTTTTATCGAACTTCACTATACTTTGACTATTGGGTTATATCTGTGATGTTTATATGTATTTAACGTCTGCTAATCGCTATACGTCGATTAGTGGGGGTTATACATATCTGTGATCTGTAATGCTTATTGGTTTGTGTATATGAACTCGGTGGATTGTCGCGGATGAATAGCCGGGGTGGATGTGAGATGAGAGTTTCTTTTTTCTTTCATTCATGTAATATGTAAATTGATGTAATATTATTTATTTGGCCACACAACCGGGTCGGGGTTGTAGCCGTCATTGTATAATTTCTTTTTACTGTTTTTGCTCCTAGGATAGACCCATGGTGGGGTGCACAAACTACCGGGTATCTCGAAGTGCCGAGTGGCCTACTCACGTCGTTGAGGGAGGTTGCTTCGCTTCGGAAACTTGGCGGGTAGTTTGCCGCACCCGTAGGGGTCTTGGGTGGGGTATTAGTTATTCATCGCGACCGTGTAATCCACTTTTCGTTGCAGGCTCGAACGAATCGCGGATTCTTAGTATATCCAAAGTGTTCATCTGTGATCTGGATTGACTATCATTGCTATATATTTATATATGATAACTATTTAGGTGTTGCTTTTGTTTTGCATCCGCGCTAGTCCAGCCCCCGCTCTGTCGTTAGTTAAGTAACCTAACGGGTGATGACGGGACCCCGTGGCGAATGCGGATGGCATAAGCGTACACCATATTTTGGTTGTTTTCTGCAATGGTAGGATTAAAAGATGGGACGCATTAAGATTAATGCAAGAAAATAGACCAAGTAAAAGTCGATTGGAACACTTTGAAAACCACTCGGTTCTTTTCAAAACTAAACTTTTAAATGCGGAGCTTGAACCACTCCTTTTAAAAGCTATCTCGTTCCATCGATTATATCAAGTTCACTACGTTCACGGTTTCGGCAAAACCATTCGTATCCCTCCGTCATTCCACATGAATGGTCAAAAAGTATTCAAGCTATGTATGTTGGCCAAAGTCAAGGCATAGTGATTGGTAGCTATTGGGTATTCATGTGCAGCATAGGTAGATGCGTTGGTTTGGGACAGTCGTGCTGCCATTTTGGCCAAAGTCATGGGTAGGTATGGGTGGGTCCAAATTAACCAGGAGAATGACAGGTAGAACTTGACATGTGACTTATGATATTTTGGCCAAAATCAAGGTCATAAGAGCATGGGGCAAAAATCCACATCGGGAGTTTCATAAGTACTGAAACTTGCTAGCGCTGCATACCATTTGGAGTGTGATGATTCTGGTAGGATTCCTTCGGTTTTATCACGCGATGATATTTGGATCCCGATCCTACTGTGAGTATATGCTACTCCTCGGGAAAACTCTCACTTAACGATCAATGCTATAAAACTAGTAGGTATCTAGAAAGGTGTTAGCGGGGCTACGCCCACAGGGAAAAGAGGTTACTTAATTAAGGAACTTCGTGAAAGCATTGGAAAACCTCTCTCAAAGTACCGACACTGGCGTGGCTGAACGGTTAAGCAAGTATTGTACGGTGAGAATGATCCCGACTAATTCTTCCTTTATGGTTTGAGGTGGGATTCGAGAGACAGTGGGAGCCATCCTGTTTAGACAAACTAAAAACCACTCTAAACTTGCAAGAGCATCATACTAAAGTGTTTCTTTTCTCTCTCCTAATTGCAGCGACCATTCAACATGACCGGACTTAAGTTATTACAAGATAAAAACATACTGACAGGGCCAAACTACAAAGATTGGCTCAGGAATGTCAAGATAGCAATCACTTACGACAAATTGGGGTATGTCCTTACCACCAAAGCTCCCCCCGTCCCAGGTCCCACCTCCAGCGTCGCGGATGTAGAAATCCGTAAGACATGGGAGATTGATTGCGCGAAGGCCAAATGCCTCGTGCTTGCCTCTATGGACAACGAACATCAGAGGAGGCACGAGAATATGGACTTAGAATCCATATTTCTTCATACAAAAGAACTGTATGGAGAGCAGTCTCGTATCGCAAGATACGAAGTGTCGAAGAAGCTATTTTCGGCAAGATTGGCCGTCGGATCATCGGTAGCAGAACACGTGCTTAAGATGATTGGCTACATAGAGGAGCTCGCGGACCTTAGGACTACGTTAGAGAATGAACACTATACTGACTTGATTCTCCAGTCCCTTCCTTCCACTTACGCCCAGTTTGTCCTAAACTTCAACAAGCATGGAAAGGAGGTTGAACTTTCCGAACTTCTGAACATGTTGAGGAGTGCTGAGGGCACCCTACAGAAAGGTAGGGAGACATCCACTTTGTTTGTAGTAGGATCTTCCTCTTCTAGGTCCAGGGCGAAAGCCAAGGGAAAGAAGAGGAAAGCCCCCGCCAAACCAAGGGGCGGTGTTAGTAAAGTGGATACGAAGGGAAAGGGAAAGGCAACAAAGGTAGCGGGAAAGCTGGTGGGAAAGGAAGAATGCTTCTACTGTCACAAAAGTGGATACTGGAAACAGGATTGCAAGGCTTGGAAGGCCAGAACCCAGGATCTGAAGCGAGTTGCGGCTTCAGCTTCAGGTGTGTATGTTATTGAAAACTGTCTATCAATAAACTCTACTTCCTGGGTATTGGATACCGGATCAGGATCTCATATCTGTAATTCTTTGCAGGCGTTGAGAAAGCGTAGAGTTTTGAAGGCAGGTGATATGACCCTCAGAGTTGCAAACGGAGCTAGCATGGATGCTGAGGCCGTGGGGGACTATCACCTGGGATTGTCAGATGGAAACTTTTTGGTTTTACGTAGTTGTTATTTTGTACCAAATGCAACTTGTAATATCATTTCTGTATCTTTATTGTCTAAAGAAGGTTATGAATTTGCATTTGTAAGTAATGTTGTGAACATTCACCTTAATCAAGTTTTGATTGGGTCAGGTACATTAAACAACGGTATATACGTATTAAACCAACCACAGATTTTCAATGTCCAGAATACACACAAAAGAAAGTCTCCAGAAATCAGTAAAACTTTCTTATGGAATTGTAGACTCGGTCACATTAATGGGAGAAGGTTGACGAAGTTACATACAGAAGGATATTTGGATCCGTTCGAATATCAATCGTATGCAACTTGTTAATCCTGTCTCAAAGGAAAGATGACAAAGACTCCGTTTACTGGACACGGAGTAAGAGCGAGCGAGCTCTTGGGACTCGTACACAGCGACGTGTGCGGTCCAATGTCTACGCATGCACGAAGCGGTTATTCTTACTTCATTACTTTTACGGATGACTTTTCAAGGTACGGATATGTCTTCTTAATGAAACATAAATCCGAGGCTTTTGAAAAATTCCAGGAATACAAGAATGAAGTAGAAAAACAAACAGGCAAAAGTATCAAGGCACTGAGATCTGATCGAGGTGGTGAATACTTGAGTGCCGAGTTCCTGGGTTACTTAAAAGAGAATGGAATTCTCTCTCAGCTTACTCCTCCATACACTCCGCAACATAACGGTGTATCGGAGAGACGGAACCGAACCCTATTGGATATGGTACGGTCCATGATGAGTAACGCAGAGTTACCGCGATCGTTCTGGGGATATGCACTAGAATCAGCTGCATACCTTTTGAACCGAGTTCCAACTAAGACTGTGCCTACTACACCATATCAGATGTGGTGTGGGAAGAGACCCTATCTTAATCATATTAAGACATGGGGATGTCCAGCTTTTGTCAAAAAGTAGTATGCGGACAAGCTCGAGGCACCCTCGGTACAGTGCAAGTTTGTGGGATATCCAAAGAACTCCAAGGGATATTTCTTCTATTTCGAAGAGGAACAAAAGGTTTTTGTTTCTCGCCATGCCCACTTTCTAGAACACCAGTTCTTGGAAAAGGAAATTAGTGGGAGCGCAATAGAACTGGAAGAAATTCCAGAACCACGAGCTATTACTGAAAGCTTAGAAGAACCAGAGGGTTCGAAAGATCAGGACATTCACACGCCACTCCGCAGGAGTAGTAGGCAGTCTCATCCGCCCGAGAGATACTACAGTTTTCTCATAGACGGGGATAGAGAGGATTGCATCATAGATTGTGATGAGCCTACTGTAAGTCTACGGTAGCACCCCGGCCGTCTACAGACGCCAAATGCGGAACAATAACTTTTTAACTGGCGCTATCGTATACTTTAACCCGGATCTTCCATTATTGCTAAACTAACAAACTGTAAAGAGTGTAGGAAGGTTATACCGAACAATCCAAGTCCTTCGTTCTTTAACCATCATCCCACGCTCCGTTGCGGCTGCTCCGATCTCTTCGAGCTCCGATCTGCTCGTCCAGGTGGCACCACGTCACTGATTCTTTAAACGGGCTCCCGCCTCTGACTTGAGGCAACTCGGTCGTCAAGTTTGCTAAAAGAGACGACCAAGAATGATGTAGAGAATGAGTAGATGACTTTGTCTCACTTCGTCCAAGTCCGTGGACGATCGGTAAATGAAGTTGCTACTCGAATCGGGTGATGGAATGAAATGAGCTGTGAATTCCATGCACCCCAAATACTATCATAATCTTTTAACAAAATGAATCAAGCATCCAAATGAGAGAGGGGAGGGGCCGGCCATATATAGATGGAGAGGGAGGTGATCGTAGGAGCAAATAGGGTGACCACAAGGATAAATATCATGAACAAATATCCTAAGGTTAAACAAGAAACATTAATGTTAAAGCATGAGTCATTAAAACCTAGTCATCATATAATAAATGCAAAGATGAGTCATCCGCCACCTCATCACCCTAGTCACTATTTCTAGAACCTTCTAGAAGCATGACTCACCCTCATCCAAGAAAAGATAAATCCGCCTTTAACCGAATGTTAAAAGTCGGCTGATAGAAAACTGGAAACTGGCAACTTCCAAAAGTGATCCTGAAACGACTTTCAGGATAACCCCGTAACTGTATAAATATACCCGCATTTGTATTACGACTGAATACAAATGCAACTGAGACAAAGATATTATACCTACTCAATATAATACTTGGATCCGGCTTAAACCAAAGCCGACCAGTATTATCTGCCCGAAAAATAACACGTGCGTAAACGCACGTGCATTTTCCGAACCCTGCCATAAAACCATACGGCCTCTACAACGTTTCGCCCGAACTTGGGAAACTGTCTGTGGGGAACTCTAATGACTCGTCAGTACCCTGGCAGTGGGTTTAACCACAAACCGTCAGCGGCACTAGCAATGCGTAACGGCTGCCCATGGACTGACCTCAAGGGAGGCCGATGAGCGAACTCATCCGGAAACCCTACTGAGCCTAACAGTGACAATGTATATACAGTCCGGTCCGTTCGTCTATGAGTATCGCATATCTGCCTAGGGGGCTAGTAACGTCAGACCCCCAATAGCAGTATAAGTCGTGTCGGAGTGTAGCCCAATAACACCCTGAGATACTACTGGAGTACCTACCAGTAAATCTCCTGCCATGGCCATGGACTTTGTGTAATGGCTCTCCTAGACACTGCACGACCTCGCCCCCAATACCGGGAGAGACGAATCCCCTGCCGATCCGCTCACGTGCCTCCATATGGCTCGGGACTGTACCCAAAAACTACCTGTTTGCACGACTCCTTTGAGCCGTGGTATGGTAGAAATCAAAGCACAGTGGGAACTCACACGAGACAAATGACGACCTCAGGTCGATGAACTAACCTGTACACATGTCACCAGGGAACTGCTATCTGACGATATGTATAATACCAACTAGCAGATTCCCGGCGAGTCCTATCCGGTGTACTCATAACCCAATGAGCACCTGTATACATCTTAGGTGATCCAACTGACACCAGTGGCTTGTGAGACCGGCCACCGTCCCTCATCGGGGTCTCGACTGTACACACTAGTCTACTCCGGAGTATCGATGCCCTGTCTCAAAACTCCCACGACTAGGGACCACAATTAAGGATATGCATATAAACCACCCAACTCTCACGTATATGATCGCCATCATACTGTTGGTAGTAAAGCAAGATCCTAAGGGCTCTATCAAAGTGTAACATGTAATCAGTCAGCTGAACATGTACACGACTGATAAAGGCAAACCAGATATCATACTATCATCTCGAGTAAGACTGTCCTACCGGTATAGGTCCTCCGCAATCATTGCAATCACGTACCTGCGATCCAATAATTGACTCTGAGGGCACTATCTCCAACAATCTCCCACTTGCACTCAAGGCTAACTATTGCAATGTCGACTACTCATAGCCCGTGTGAAACCGAACATCCAACTCCTCTACTAATCAGTTTCACAAAGCCCGTTTGTAAAACTATTGTGTTCGAGAAATAGCCTTACTGAGTGGATCCGCCTAGATGTTTCTTTCTATATCTCTCTTAATCTCAAGTTCGCGGAGAAAGCCATCTCCCGAATCGAGTAATACCTGTCTTAGAATATGTCTGGATATCTGATGGGACCTAGTTCATAAATGAACTCCAAATCCAAACTTCTTAGACTGTATCGATCACTGAACATAATCAGTATCCGGCACCATGCCACCCACAGTATCCTCTTGGACCACCTGTCCATAATACTGTTCCTCATCAGAGGGAAAAGTATAACTCTGACAATCACTCTGTCAACCATGTCACCTTTGAACCCTGGAATGATAATCGTCTCCCGAAGGAGGCTGTTGTCATCAAATCCGTAGAACATGCACTTATGTTCTATAACTGCTTCCTTATGTTTCTCCAGGATTGGATTAATACAAACTTATTGCATCTAGTGCAAAACCAACATTTGGTGTGGTACTTGACATCTCATGATTGACTCAATTGCCTAAGCAAGTGATCTGCCAATCATGCACATCCCTCTCCACTTTAGTCTGTAAGACACCTTTAGAGAGGGTGACTCCATCACCTGCAGGTACACCACCATGCTAGGAGTCATCTATTCTAGAAACCATTAGAATACTGTCAAAGTACCCACATTGGGAAACTACCCAATTCCAGATCTAAAACCATAGATCCAGAAACCAGAATGTCAAATATTATATCCATATCCTGTCTGGAGAAACAACTGTGTGACGACCACAGTACAACTGATCGTAGTATAGGAATTTTACTTCCTACTCTGTGTATGTCATCCAAATACTATGACATCACACCCTACTACCTTCTTAACAGATCCATCCCCTATTCTGATGAAGTCAAATCCATGACTGTCACATCAAAATTAGATGATCTATCTCCGCTATAACTGCTCAGGTCTATAAATAGATATAAGCTACTTGCCCACTAAACTTGTTAGTTATATGTATGCCCTAGAGGCCATTACTATACACAGGATGTATATTGTAGTGGATGCTTGGACATATATAGGGAGGACTTTCTTGCTCGACATGATAGTATGCTATCTGGTTGAACTTTACCTTAACGTGTACACTGATTGTCTCTCTGTTACATGTTGGTAAAGCCCTTAGGATGTGTACTTGACTACCTGGACTGTGATGCGGATCATACTAGTGGGGACATGGTAGTCCATAAGTACATCCTTCAAGGTCCCTAGTCGTGGGTGTATCGAGACGGGGCATCGATATACCAGTGTAGACTAGCGTATACCTTCTCGACCCATACAGATGGGCGATGGATGATCCCATATCCATTGGTGTTTGACATCAGAGATGATATACGGGTGCTCAGTAGAGACTGGGTATACTGGACGGACTCGCCGAGAACTCCCAGATGGTATTATACCTTATGTCAGATGGCAGTTCTCTGGTGACACTGGTACAGAGTAGTCTGTTGACCCGAGATCGTCATAGAGTCTTGTGTGATTCCCACTGTGCTTTGATTTCCACCTTACCATGTCCAAGAGGGCGTGCAAAACGGTGGTTTTTGGGTACAGTCCCGAGTCACATGGAGGCAATGAGCGATAGGAGGGGATTCGTCTCTCCCGGTATAGGGAGTTGATGTTGCGCTGTATTCGATTGGCTATAACCGGAAATCCCTGGCCAGGGTTGCTGAGATTTACTGGTAAGTGTTACCAGTAGTTTCTCGAACTGTTATAGACCTCATATCGACACGACTTATCGAGCTATTGGGGTCTGACGTTTACCACCCCTAGGCGAGATATGCGACATATCAGACGATCAGACCGGACTGTACGGTAAGTGTTACTGGTTGGATTCACAGGAGTGTGAGCGGGCTTGCTCGTCGATCTTCTAATCGCTCAATACCCGGGTGGCCGTTACGTTTAGCAGACGCTTGCGGCTTGTGGGTGTTTGATATGATCATCACCTGCTGCCGGCGTATTGACGAGTCTTTAGAGTTCTACACAGAGGTTTCCTGGCTCAAGCGAAACGAAATAGGAGCGCATATAAGATATGTGCGGGACCGAGAATAATGCGTATATGTGATACCGTATTCTATTCTCGCGATGAATGTATCGATATGGTTGTATGCGATATAACCTAGTTATCGAATCAAGGATTGATTCGATAAGCCGATACATTGGATACTAGCCGGTTATATGCGACATGACCGGATCATTGAATCAAGTGTTGATTTAATGATTTAATGTATAATTATATATTTGATATATTACTTTGCATTAACTAGTATTGGTTCACTTTAAATGGTTATTCTCACTTGTTTGTGCACATTGTATATGTGATATATTTTTGTGCACAAGTTTGTATCATGTTTGATGATGCATGCTTACATGGGTTTGTGTAAAGATTAAACCATGGTTGTGTAATGGTTAGGGTTTTCATTTTCTTATTCATTTATTTATTTATTTATCCTTTTTGGAAAATGAAAAGCATAAAGAGAAAATGGTGGCTAACTTATTGAAGCTTCATGAAGCTTTGACTAAGTCACCATTTTGTCTCATGCTTAACCCTAACCATTCCACTTAACCATGATTCATTCTCTACACTTAACCATGGTTTGAATATGATAAGTATTCATTTTTCTTTTGGATTTAAAAAAATTATCATATCCATTTCTTTCTTGTTCTTCTTCATGAGCAAGAAAGAAAAGCTTTCTACTTCAATGGCAACTTGAGCAAATGAGTGAGAAATCCAATTCTAAAGTGAACCCACATCCTATTTCTTCATCCTCTACCTCTTGTCAAGTAGTAGAGTGTGTTTTCTTCACAAGTTTCATGACTTGGTGAAGTGGGAGCTTAATCTTGTGATGCCTCGACGTAGATCATCTTCGGCACGAAGCCGACGACCTTGCCCGCCCATTTTTCCGATGAAGCCGACACTAGAGCCCGGGATTCGATTTGGACAGCGAGGAGACTTTATTACGGAGCTATGGAGGTGGAGGACCGGATCTACAATGGTTGTATTTCCCTCTTTTAGTTAAGTTGTTAACTAGTTGCATTTGTCGCCTAAAATTCTAGTTAACGTTCCGTATTAGGGTTTCTCGGCACCGTAAAATTTGAAATTGGCATGGTTGATGCCTTGTGAGACCTCATTATAGTGCCTAGGAACCCTACAGTGGTATTAGAGCATAGCTAGAGCCTTAGGCGACGCGTAGACGAAGTTTGAAACTCGATCGACCCGAAACCCTAACATCAAAGTGCTCTCTGGACTTTTTCTAAAAACTGGGTTTTTTCCAGATTAAAAATTCTTAAAAAATTCAGCAGGAAAAACTAAGAATTACGATGCAAAATTTTTCGAGTGAAGCTGCTACAGTGCGGCGGAACCGCAGCAGAAGCTTGGCTTCTGCGGCGGTTCCGCGGCCAATAAATGCTATCACTGTTTAATTTTTGCACAGTAATTCATGTTTTCAGGTGTTGAGTTTTCTGGGAATTTTTAATATTTATTCAAGAGTTGAATATTCTGAGGTTGTTTTGGGGATTCGGTGTTTCGATCGGAGTATCAGACTTTGTCTATGTGGTTTTCCGGATAATTTTGGAATATGTTAAAAAGTTCGACCGGATATAAATACCCAATTTTCCCTGTCGTGAAATTTCCAAGTGTTGGATTTTTCCGTAGTTTAACGACGTTCTAAGTAGTGCAAGTAACGCGATGGTCCCTCTAGAAGACAACAAACCTTAACTCGATTATGTGACCGTCTTGAACTGCCCTTTGAACCTTAGGGTTTGGGGCAGTACGGCGTGCCACATGTGAGGCGTTGTCTTGACCCTTCTACGGCTGGACCGTTGGTACTGAGGCACGAAATGAATGTTTTTAGACTTATTTCATGTGTTGGACGGTTTCGGGAAAACTTGGGTGTTCGAATGTTCGATCGGAAAGTTTAATATTTTCTATTTATCCGGAATGTGATACAATAATTGGAATTCACAAGTAGTTATGTGATAACTGAATGAATGTTATAAACACAGCACTTTAGTCTCACTTGATCGGTTGCCACGGAATTTTGATGCGATCAAAAGTCCGTCGCAATCACGTAGCGTACGCGGATACTCGCCGGGTAAACTTAATAGACAGCCTCACCCCATAGCCCCGACCAAGTGACTGTAGGAGAACCCCGTCGCCGAAAGCATCCGTTCGGGTGCTCACGGCAGCGGTGTTCCGCCTTGGTGCACTTCGTCGACGGCGTCGGGGGTGCGGCCGCCTACTGAAGTTTGCGACGAGCATTCGATCAAAATGTCAGGAATCTTGTTGAATTGCCCGACTTGATATTGAAAAGAGTTTTCGATTTTGAGACTAAAATGCGGGGTTTATAATTGTTAGGCATGCGATGTATAAGTAATTCATTTGGTCAGGCATGCGATGTCTGAGGTGGTTGCGGATTCCAACTGTTGTAGTTTTACACTTTCTTTTCTGTGACCGTAAGTGTAATATGTGATATCGCCGGTTTCGTTGCTACATGTCAACGACAATTGGGATGCGCATATTTACTTACGTTGATGACATGTGATGTTATGTGTTGCTGGATATGTTATATTCGATCGTCGTGTTTGAATAGCCGGGGGGTTTTTATGTGAGATGAGTGTTTTTCATTTTCATTCATGTAAAAACTTGTATGTAATATTCTTTTATTGGGGCACTTCCAGGTTGCGGAAGTTGTCACCGTTGATGTATATTATTTACTTTTCCGCACTAGGATAGACCCAAGGAGGGGAGCACAAGTAACCGGGTTCTGGAGTCCAGTGGGAGACCAACTCGAGGAGTCGAGTCCGGGTTTTCTAACTCCAGAATTGGTAGGGTTGCTTGCCGCTCTCGTAGGGGTCTTGGGGTGTGGGTTTGGCTATTCATCGCGACCGTAGAATCCGTGTTTTATACTGGCTCGTATTGAAAACACGGACGTCCTAGTATATCCAATATTTCATATGATTCTTCTCTGCGATATCTGTGATGTGATCATGTGATGTTCTGTGATAGATACAGTATATAGTATATATGATATATTATATAGACGTTACTTATGTTTTACACCCGCGCTAGCCCTGCCCCGCTCTACCGTTAGTTACCTAACCTAACGGTGCACGAGGGGACATCGAGGCGAATGCGGATGGCATAAGTGTACGTCGTATTTATCTGTGATGTTTAGGTACTTAAATGATGGGACTTCATTAATATGATTAATGAAATAAAAGAAACCTAAGATGTTGTAGAATCGAATTTCAAAAATAAAACAGGTAGCTACAGTTCTTGCTCTGCACAGCGGTATATATGATATATCCTGCACCTTATTCGATAAGGAAAGGACCGAGATCCCTTCACCGGGAGTGACTCCTTTAGCAATAACTGGCAGATGCTACAACCCTCGGTTTGTCTTTTGATTCCTTTTAAGAGTTTTTGCTTTGCACAGTGATATATATGATATATCCCACACCTCATTCGACGAGGAAAGGACCGACGATCCCTTTACCTGGAGTGACTCCTTTAGCAAAACTAGAAAAGCCTCAAAAGCACTCCATTTCAAAATCATTTGATTCTACAACGATATCAAGTTCATTACGCAATAGGTTTTCAGAAAAACCTGTCGTAGCCCTCCGTCATTTCAGATAAGTTGTATATAGTATTCGTGCTACATTTGTTGGCTTTCGTCAAGGTGCAGTGTGCGGTACCTATATGCTGCTTATCTGTTAGCATACGATGCGATTGGATTAGGGTAGTCGTGCGGCTTTGTTGGCTTTCGTCAAGGGTCGTGCGGGTGGGTTTAATTCAATCAAGAAATGTACGGGTTGAACTTGACTAGCGGGCTATGGTTTGTTGGCTTTCGTCAAGGTCATAGCACGATAGGGGCAAAGTTATCGGGAATTTCAAGTGTTGAAATTTGCAATGAGATTGCATACCTTCTATGAGATAGTTGGATCCCGATACCCACTACGAGTAAGAGTTACTCCTGGGAGAGTTTTACACATTACAATTAACCGATCAAGTAGGTGTCTAGAAAGGTGTCAACGGGGTTACGCCTCTGGGAAAACGAGGTTTACTGTAATTAGGTTCGTGCGAAAGCACGGGGGACCTCCCTCAAAGTACCGACACTGGCCTGGCTGAAAGATTGGCGAACTTGTAGTGTGTAATTAATCCCGGCTAGTCTTTCCTTTTAGGGTTTGAAGGAAGATTTGATAAAAAACAGTGGGAGCCATCCTGATTAGATAAAATAATAACCAATCTGATCTTGCAAGAGCGCACGCTGAGTGTTTTCTTCTCTCTCTCTCCAGGTAGCGACCATATCACGCCTTAATCAAGATAATAATACAGATTATTGACCGAACCCGCTTGTTATACTGAGCTGGGGAACGTTGGTCCCGCTCCAACTTATAATTGTTATAAGACAGAGCAGGAAATAAGGGAATACCAGAATTCCTATGCCGCCCAAACGAAGAAAGTGCATATGATGCATCTCCTTCGGGTGTGTTCATTACAAAGAACTGTTTCTCAGTATCCTCCGCATCCTGGGTATATGATACCGGATTAGGATCCCAGATATGTAATCTATTACATAGGGCTACAAAAGAGTAGAAAAACTGAGAACGGGTGATAAGTTTCATGAGACAGAAAACGGGGCAAGTGTTGCAGCCAAGTCTGTTGGTCACTGTCACCCTGTATTACCAATACATTGATTCTGAACGAATGTTATTAGATACCGAACCTGATATGCAAAATCATATCAGTCTCTTTATTAGTAAAGAAAGGATATAATTTTGTATTGTTGGATAATGTTTTGAACATTTCCTATATCAAAAGTTGATCGGTTCAGGCACGTTATCTAAAAACATTGATGTTCTAAATCAAACTACAGTTCTTAGTTTATAGAACACACACAAGAGGAAGAGTTCAGAAATGAACGAATCCTTCTTGAGGTATTGTAGATTAGGTCATATCAATGCGACCCGACTAGCTGAAGTTACATATAGATGCATATTTAAATCAGTTTGAATTTACATCTTGTGAAACTCGCCAGTCATGTCACAAAGATAAGATGACCATAGCTCTGTTTATTGGAAACAGAGAAAGAGTTAATGAACTCTTGGGACTGATACATAATGTTGTATGTAAGGTCTCCTGTCTACACATGCCAGGACTGGTTCTTTGTACTTCATTACATTCTCTGATAATCTCTCAAGATTCAGACATATGTTCCTGTTGAAATACAAGTCCGAACCTTTTGAGATATTCACAGAATATAAGTTAGAAGTAGAGAACCAAAATACGAGTATAAGTATTATGTCCTTTGATGTGATCGAGGAGGAGAATACTTGAGCACGGAAATCCTGGACTATTTTAAAGGAGAATGAGATTCTCTCTCAGAATTACTCCTCCGTATAAACCATAGCACGATGGTATATCGGGGCGGAGCAGATACACCCTATTTGATATGGTGTGCTCTATGATGAGTACTACTGAGTTACCTATTTCCTTTTGGGAGTTATGCACTTGAGAAGCTGCATACCTACTAAATAGGGTTCAAATCAAATCAGTTGCCTACCACTCCATATAAGATATGGAATGGGAAGAGCCCATATCTTAAATTGGTTAAGATTTGGGGTTGTCCGGCCTATGTCTAAAAGTAAAATCCGGACAAGATCGAGGCAAGATCAGTTATGTAGAACTGGAAGTGTTTCAGCTATACAAACTACAGCAGATGATTTGGTAGAACCGAAGGATTCAGTAGATTCCAACGAACCTCAGCCTCTCCGCCGATCTAGTAGGGTTCCTCACCCACCTGAGAGATACTTCTGTTTCTCTATGACAGTAGGAGCGAGGATTGCATCATGAGATGATGACCCAACTAGCTTCGAGCTGGCCATCAGGAGTAAGACTCTGTAAGAATGGCTGGATGCTTAGTGATCTGAGATGGAATCCATGTACATCAACAAAGTATGGACTTTGGTTGCTATATCTGAAGGGTCAAATCCCCATCAGGAGCAAGTAAATCTTAAGAAGATTACTTGGTGTAGATGGAAAAGTTGAGACTTTCAAAGCTAGACTTGTTAAAGGTTTTCGTCATCGACCAGGCGTGGATAATGATGAAGCCTTTTCCAGTACTTATGCTTAAGTCTATTCAGATACTACTTGCCACGGCTACATACCATGACTACGATATCTGGCGGTTCGGTGTCATGACTGCTTTTCTAAATGATGTTTTAGAAGAGAACGTCTGTAAGTACACAGCCAGAGGGCTTCGTAGACAGTGGGAGCAGCGGAAACGTGTATAAGATGTTTTATAAGATTAAAGCAGGCATCGCGGAGTTGGAACATCTGTTTTGATGAGATAGTCAAAGAGTTTGACATCATCAAAATGGTAGATGAACCTTGTATAAACAAAAAGGTAGTAGGGAGTATGGTGACGATCCTCGTAGAGTACGTGGATGACATACTCTTGATAGGGAAGGAGTTTCCTATGCTACGCTCGGTCGATCTCCGCTTATCACATGGATTCTCTAAATAGGATCAAAGTGATACCTCCTAAATCCTGAGTATTCATCTATGAGATAGATGTTATTTGGGTGTTAGAACACTCACTAGCTGTAGTGAGATAGTATCAGTTGATCCTGGGGAGAATCACTGGAAGGGTTCCAGGGTGATAAAGACGACTGAATGTCAGTCACAGGCATTTTCTTTACCCTCAGTAAAGGGACGGTATGTTGGAAGAGTTCCAAGCTAGATACCGTGGCATACTAGACGATAAAGGCAGGATACATCGCTACTTAAGATGCTACCAAAGAGGCTGTTTGGGTGTATATTGGTTCATGAGATGAACTATGTTCCTCCCATTGTGTGACAATGGAGTTGTGGCTTATGCCAAGGAATGCAGGTCCCATCAGTGATCCAGACATATTCTAAGGCAGTATCACCTGATCATGGAGATGGTTGATCTCCAAGGTGATCGAGGTTAGGAGAGTAGACTCAGAGGACAACACAGCGGATCCACTCACAAAGGCCTTTTCCCAGAGAGAGACTTTTATGGGATGGTTGAGTATGAGATACTACAACCACTGCTACAGATGGCCCTAGTGCAAGTGGGAGATTGTTAGTTATATGTATGCCCTAGAGGCCATTACTATACACAGGATGTATATTGTAGTGGATGCTTGGACATATATAGGGAGGACTTTCTTGCTCAACATGATAGTATGCTATCTGGTTGAACTTTACCTTAACGTGTACACTGATTGTTTCACTGTTACATGTTGGTAAAGCCCTTAGGATGTGTACTTGACTACCTGGACTATGATGCGGATCATACTAGTGGGGACATGGTAGTCCATAAGTACATCCTTCAAGGTCCCTAGTCGTGGGTGTATCGAGACGGGGCATCGATATACCAGTGTAGACTAGCGTATACCTTCTTGACCCATACAGATGGGCGATGGATGATCCCATATCCATTGGTGTTTGACATCAGAGATGATATACGGGTGCTCAGTAGAGACTGGGTACACTGGACGGACTCGCCGAGAACTCCCAGATGGTATTATACCTTACGTCAGATGGCAGTTCTCTGGTGACACTGGTACAGAGTAGTCTGTTGACCCGAGATCGTCATAGAGTCTTGTGTGATTCCCACTGTGCTTTGATTTCCACCTTACCACGTCCAAGAGGGCGTGCAAAACGGTGGTTTTTAGGTACAGTCCCGAGTCACATGGAGGCAATGAGCGATAGGAGGGGATTCGTCTCTCCCGGTATAGGGAGTTGATGTTGTGCTGTGTTCGATTGGCTATAACCGGAAATCCCTAGCCAGGGTTTCTGAGATTTACTGGTAAGTGTTACCAGTAGTTTCTCGAACTGTTATAGACCTCATACCGACACGACTTATCGAGCTATTGGGGTCTGACGTTTACCACCCCTAGGCGAGATATGCGACATATCAGACGATCAGACCGGACTGTACGGTAAGTGTTACTGGTTGGATTCACAGGAGTGTGAGCGGGCTTGCTCGTCGATCTTCTGATCGCTCAATACCCGGGTGGCCGTTACGTTTAGCAGACCGCTTGCGGCTTGTGGGTGTTTGATATGATCATCACCTGCTGCCGGCGTATTGACGAGTCTTTAGAGTCCTACACAGAGGTTTCCTCGCTCAAGCGAAACGAAATAGGAGCGCATATGAGATATGTGCGGGACCGAGAATAATGCGTGTATGTGATACCGTATTCTATTCTCTCGATGAATATATCGATATGGTTGTATGTGATATAACCTAGTTATCGAATCAAGGATTGATTCGATAAGCCGATACATTGGATACTAGCCGGTTATATGCGACATGACCGGATCATTGAATCAAGTGTTGATTTAATGATTTAATGTATAATTATATATTTGATATATTATTTTTCATTAACTAGTATTGGTTCACTTTAAATGGTTATTCTCACTTGTTTGTACACATTGTATATGTGATATATTTTTGTGCACAAGTTTGTATCATGTTTGATGATGCATGCTTACTTGGGTTTGTGTAAAGATTAAACCATGGTTGTGTAATGGTTAGGATTTTCATTTTCTTATTCATTTATTTATTTATTTATCCTTTTTGGAAAATGAAAAGCATAAAGAGAAAATGGTGGCTAACTTTGTTTGATATTGAAGCTTCATGAAGCTTTGACTAAGTCACTATTTTGTCTCATGCTTAACCCTAACCATTCCACTTAACCATGATTCATTCTCTACACTTAACCATGGTTTGAATATGATAAGTATTCATTTTTCTTTTGGATTTAAAAAAATTATCATATTCATTTCTTTCTTCTTCTTCTTCATGAGCAAGAAAGAAAAGCTTTCTACTTCAATGGCAACTTGAGCAAATGAGTGAGAAATCCAATTCTAAAGTGAACCCACTTCCTATTTCTTCATCCTCTACCTCTTGCCAAGTAGTAGAGTGTGTTTTATTCACAAGTTTCATGACTTGGTGAAGTGGGAGCTTGATCTTGTGATGCCTCGACATAGATCATCTTCGGCACGAAGCAGACGACCTTGCCCGCCTATTTTTCCGATGAAGCCGACGCTAGAGCCCGGGATTCGATTTGGACAGCGAGGAGACTTCATTGCGGAGCTATGGAGGTGGAGGACCGGATCTACAAAGGTTGTATTTCCGTTCTTTTAGTTAAGTTGTTAACTAGTTGCATTTGTCGCCTAAAATTCTAGTTAACGATCCGTATTAGGGTTTCTCGGCACCGTAAAATTTGAAATTGGCATGGTTGATGCCTTGTGAGACCTCATTATAGTGCCTAGGAACCCTACAAAACTTCCGCTGCTCCCACTGACTACGACAACCCTCCTACCGGGTCTCATATCCTGGAACAACAGTAGTGTCAAGTCTGGGTAGATAATAACCTCCCTGTCACCGTCCTTGAGGCTACCGGAGTACCTCTAGGGTGTCTGAGGTTACCCACCGTATCTGCGGAGTGGCTATTGGAATGTCAAACCTGATTGAATATATAGGTCCTATTAAATTTTCCGTAATCGTTCGCGGTTCTGGAATCACTTCCAGTTCTACCATACTCCCACTACTGTTTTCTGAAAAACAACATTTTACTAAAACTGTGGAGAGTCAAGAACAATATCACTATTGATCTTCCAAATGGTAGAATATCAACCCTCGTCATAGCCAGGGTCAACCCACAAACAGCCATTACAGAAACGTGCCCTGAGTTATCCAGAGTCTGGTTTTAAGCATAAGCTGGACAACTCCCCGTACCTTAACATCTTTTAAGGTACGAACTATTCTATATCCAATATAGAAACTTTGGCACTAATTTAATTGGAACCAGATTCAAATCATGCAACTGTCTCCAGTGCATATCAACTTTAATGGAAAGAGGCTAATCAACATTACTCAACTTAGGAATCCATCCAATTATGAGCAACCTGAAAGAGAAACACGTTTCTCAAAATCATCACTATAATCTGAATACCAATCACAAGAATCTACATCTTCGATCTCTTTGAAGAATCCCGATACTTGTGATACCTAGTTCTCTACTTTATTCTTATACCTACAACTTCTCAAAACATAGACCTTGTATTTCTACGAAACACTTGTCTAAATACTAGAGAAATTATAAGTAAACAGAACATAGTACGAGGACCTACCCCTTTGTCCTGATGGACACTGGACAACATGCAATACTCTGTATAAGTCCGCTGAGTTTAAGCAACTCAAAACCTGTGCGTCGTAGGTTAAAAACTGTACCCTGGCGATTTCCTTAAATATCACCAATTACAACGAATTCCGATATAATGAGGATAATCACCTAATTCCCAATAACTTACTCCCACTCATCATCTGTAAAACCATACAGATATGAGAATGAAACCTGGTAAATACATACCCTGGAGTAAGTATCCAATCGGGAAAACAGTTTTCCTTTAACAATGCACTGAAACATGAAAATGTTTCGTAGGGGTATCCTGGTATTCATAGTAATGCCTCTTCCATAATCCAATTCATGACTATAACCGTATATTTCACTGCCATCTCTCCAAGTCCCTTTATTTGTCTTTAGTCATTACCTTCTGTACACCATCGTTAGGCTAAATGGTTTTCTTCCTTCCCTACCGTTCGGCACCAGCCTATGGTTTGGAAGAAGACTATCCAGTAAGCATAATAGGTGTACCCTCCTAAACCAAGGAGTACTCGTATCTTGAGAGAAGGTGATGATAAAAAACATCTGAATAATACCTTATTCTTTTAAAGGTGAAATAGGAGTGGCGATGAAGTACACGGTTTTGGTCGTGAATGATATCAGTCGCAATTTACTTTGCCCTCTTTCTAATCCCTTTATTTTGTCTTTACATATTACCTTCTGCACACCCTACTTAGGCTAATTGGTTTTCTTCATTCCCTACCTTTCGGCACCTGCCTATGGTTTGGAAGAAGACTATCCAATAAGCGTAATAGGTGTACTCTCCTAAACCAAGGAGCCCTCGCAACCTGAGAGAAGGTGATAATAAAAGACAACTGAATAAACCAATTCTATTTCTCCTGAACCTTGATCCATCCTCGAAGAAGTCCCTTCGAGTTCGTATATAACCATACGATGGATCTATCCAATGGAAGTGGATATCCGTAGTAAAACGGGTGTTCTGAGAAATGCAAAGGGTAAAAGAAGGAGTGGCAATGACTTATGCAACATAGATAATCCAAAAGCCAGTATTTTAAGAAGGTTCGGTCAACTTGGTCACTGAGTCAAAGTCTAGGGTCGGTCAAAGGTCGCTGCCAAAGAGAGAGAGAAAAGAAACACTCTGCGTGCACTCTAACCTAAATCAGAATGGTTATCACTTTATCTAATCCGGAAACCTCCCACTGTCCTGTCAAATTCTCCTCCAAACCTAAAAGAAGAATCAATCGGGATCATCCGAAGAGTAAACCAACTCATCAGTGGGAATCGGGATCCAACTCTCATCGCATGATAACGTGATGGAATGCATCCACGTTACTCATACTCCAGAAGGTATGCTCATACTTGGCAAGTTTCAGTTTCTTTAGAAACTCCCGATATGATTTTTGCCCCATGCTCTTATGACCTTGGCGAAAGTCAACAAATCATAAGTCACATGTCAAGTTCTGCCCGTCATTATCTTGTTAATTTGAACCCACCCGTACATACCCTTGACGAAAGCCAACAAGGTAATACGACTGTCCCAAACCAACTCATCTATCTATGCAACAAATGAATACCCAGCAGCTACCAAACACTATGCCTTGACGAAAGCCAACAAACATACCTTGAATACTACTGACCATCCATAAGAAACGACGGAGGGCTACGACTGGTTTTTGGCGAAAAACCTTTAACGTAACGAACTTGATATCGCTGAAGGAACCTGATAGCTTTTTAAAATATAGTGGCGAAAACCTTTTGCTAAAGAAGTCACTCCCGTTAAAGGGATCTCGGCTCTTTCCTCATGGAATGAGGTGCAGGATATTCTACTGAATACCGCGGTGCAAAGCAACTTGTAATCGACTATAGTGAAGTTATTACCCTGACGCAAACTTCTGCCCAAGGGGTCAGTCCCGGTGAAGGGATATCGGCCCTTGCCCCGTCGAATGAGGTGCAGGATATTCCACTGAATACCGCTATGCAAAACAAAAGGAAACGCCTTTGCAATAAAACTTTTTAAATTTGTTCCAACAACTGTAAACAGGTTTTCTTTACTTTGCATTGATCAGAATCAACGCAGTCCCATCAATCGATCACACCAGAAAAGAACGAAAAATAAAATGTACGTATATACCATTCGCATTCGTCACTGGGTCCCGTCATCACCCGTTAGGTTACTTAACTAACGACAGAGCGGGGACTGGACTAGCGCGGGTGTAAAACTTATACAACATCTAATAGTATATAAACCAATATACAATAATCGCTCCAGGCGTGATAATATGCAACATTACAGAAAAGTAATAAGCATCACAGAACAATACAGATAATCTGGGATTCCCGAGTTTCACAGAGCCGCTGCTGAAACTCGACGTTCCCCTGTCGTGTGGATAGCCTATGCAATAAAACCTAGACCCCTACGGTTGCGGTAAGTTACCCGCCAAAACCTGAAGCGAGGCAGCCCCCTACAGCATAGTGAATGGACTACCCAGCACTTCACGGAATCCGGTAATCTTGGGCACCCCTCCTTCGGTCAACCTGTACCCCCTAAGAGTGCGGCGAATAGTCTGCCAATTGTAGAGTGGGGCCCCTCTGCCTCTCAAAGCCATGAGATGCGGACCCGTTGCCCCTCCAGAACCCGGCTATCCGTGCACTCCGTCGAGGGGCAAAACCTAGTACAGTAATAAAAAATAGTACAACAGGTACACCGACCGCAACCTGGTCGTGCCCCAAAAGAATATTATACAACAGGCAGTGACGGCAGTCCACAAGTTGGATGCTCGCCCCGCAATATCAAATGTACAAATAAACTCAAACTGCACTACCATTGCACACTGCTATCCACCACGACAAATCCGCAACATCACAGCACAACACAGAACATCAACGCGAATGTCACGTTCGCAAACCCGTCTAAAAGAACTATAGCAATCAGACTCGGTTTACCGATCAAATGACATTCCCGGTCGGAGATATAATGTAAGTACCGAAAACTAACATGTTTAAATTTCGATCGACCAAATATCACAAAGTGGGACCCACGAACAGCTGGTGAACAGTAACAAAACCTGGGCCCAGAAGATATATACCAAAAACACCAAATTCCATCAGAGAAGACACTGTGCAAATTTGGTGCATTGATCCTATAGAATGGCCGCGGATGCGCGGCCAAACCATGGGTTTGGCCGCGATTCCGCGGCAATCTTGAGAGATCACTTGCCTAAATTTTCACAGTGTGCTTAGAAAACCCTGCACAACTTTCTGTGATATGTATAATAATTTTACGACTTCATTTAAAATCGACAGAAACTGTGAGGCTAGAATTTTGCAGTTTTTGATTTCCGGTTCGATCGATGTTTTAAACGCGTTAGCACAAGTTAGTATAGCATAATGGTTAGGCTCTGATACCACTGTAAGTCTATGGTAGCACCCCGGCCGTCTACAGACGCCAAATGCGGAACAAAAACTTTTTAACTGGCGCTATCGTATACTTTAACCCGGATCTTCCATTATTGCTAAACTAACAAACTGTAAAGAGTGAAGGAAGGTTATACCGAACGATCCGAGTCCTTCGTTCTTTAACCATCATCCCACGCTCCGTTGCGGCTGCTCCGATCTCTTCGATCTCCGATCTGCTCGTCCAGGTGGCACCACGTCACTGATTCTTTAAACGGGCTCCCGCCTCTGACTTGAGGCAACTCGGTCGTCAAGTTTGCTAAAAGAGACGACCAAGAATGATGTAGAGAATGAGTAGATGACTTTGTCTCACTTCTTCCAAGTCCGTGGATGATCGGTAAATGAAGTTGCCACTCGAATCGGGTGATGGAATGAAATGAGCTGTGAAATTCCATGCACCCCAAATACTATCATAATCTTTTAACAAAATGAATCAAGCATCCAAATGAGAGAGGGGAGGGGCCGGCCATATATAGATGGAGAGGGAGGTGATCATAGGAGCAAAGAGGGTGACCACAAGGATAAATATCATGAACAAATATCCTAAGGTTAAACAAGAAACATTAATGTTAAAGCATGAGTCATTAAAACCTAGTCATCATATAATAAATGCAAAGATGAGTCACCCGCCACCTCATCACCCTAGTCACCATTTCTAGAACCTTCTAGAAGCATGACTCACCCTCATCCAAGAAAAGATAAATCCTCCTTTAACCGAATGTTAAAAGACGGCTGATAGAAAACTGGAAACTAGCAACTTCCAAAAGTGATCCTGAAACGACTTTCAGGATAACCCCGTAACTGTATAAATATACCCGCATTTGTATTACGACCGAATACAAATGCAACTGAGACAAAGATATTATACCTACTCAATATAATACTTGGATCCGGCTTAAACCAAAGCCGACCAGTATTATCTGCCCGAAAAATAACACGTGCGTAAACGCACGTGCATTTTCCGAACCCTGCCATAAAACCATACGGCCTCTACAACGTTTCGCCCGAACTTGGGAAACTGTCTGTGGGGAACTCTAATGACTCGTCAGTACCCTGGCAGTGGGTTTAACCACAAACCTTCAGCGGCACTAGCAATGCGTAACGGCTGCCCATGGACTGACCTCAAGGGAGGCCGAAGAGCGAACTCATCCGGAAACCCTACTGAGCCTAACAGTGACAATGTATATACAGTCCGGTCCGTTCGTCTATGAGTATCGCATATCTGCCTAGGGGGCTAGTAACGTCAGACCCCCAATAGCAGTATAAGTCGTGTCGGAGTGTAGCCCAATAACACCCTGAGATACTACTGGAGTACCTACCAGTAAATCTCCTGCCATGGCCATGGACTTTGTGTAATGGCTCTCCTAGACACTGCACGACCTCGCCCCCAATACCGGGAGAGACGAATCCCCTGCCGATCCGCTCACGTGCCTCCATATGGCTCGGGACTGTACCCAAAAACTACCTGTTTGCACGACTCCTTTGAGCCGTGGTAGGGTAGAAATCAAAGCACAGTGGGAACTCACACGAGACAAATGACGACCTCAGGTCGATGAACTAACCTGTACACATGTCACCAGGGAACTGCTATCTGACGATATGTCTAATACCAACTAGCAGATTCCCGGCGAGTCCTGTCCGGTGTACTCATAACCCAATGAGCACCTGTATACATCTTAGGTGATCCAACTGACACCAGTGGCTTGTGAGACCGACCACCGCCCCTCGTCGGGGTCTCGACTGTACACACTAGTCTACTCCGGAGTATCGATGCCCTGTCTCGAAACTCCCACGACTAGGGACCACAATTAAGGATATGCATATAAACCACCCAACTCTCACGTATATGATCGCCATCATACTGTTGGTAGTAAAGCAAGATCCTAAAGGCTCTATCAAAGTGTAACATGTAATCAGTCACCTGAACATGTACACGACTGATAAAGGCAAACCAGTTAGCATACTATCATCTCGAGTAAGACTGTCCTACCGGTATAGGTCCTCCGCAATCATTGCAATCACGTACCTGCGATCCAATAATTGACTATGAGGGCACTATCTCCAACACCTACTAGCTTCCAGCAAGCCATTCAGAGCGTTGACTCGGTAAAATGGCTGGATGCAATGCGGACCGAAATGGAGTCCATGTACACCAACAAAGTATGGACGTTGGACATTGCTCCAGATAGGGTAAAACCTGTAGGATGCAAGTGGATCTTCAAAAGGAAGATTGGTGTAGATGGACAAGTTGAGACCTATAAAGCTAGACTGGCTGCAAAGGGTTTTCGTCGGCGACCTGGTTTGGACTATGACGAAACCTTTTCTCCAGTAGCTATGCTGAAATCCATTCGGATCCTTCTTGCCATTGCTGCCTTCCACGACTATGAGATTTGGCAGATGGACGTAAAGACTGCTTTTCTAAATGGAAATTTAGAGGAGTGTGTCTATATGGACCAGCCAGAGGGTTTCATTCAGAGTGGGAGCAGCGGAAAGGTGTGCAAGTTGCTTAAGTCCATTTATGGACTAAAGCAGGCATCGCGGAGTTGGAACATCTGTTTTGATGAGACGGTCAAGGAATTTGGCTTTATCAAAAATCCAGATGAACCATGCATCTATTGTAGATTTGTAGCGAGAACTGTAGTATTCCTCGTTTTATACGTGGATGACATTCTCTTAATAGGAAATGACATTCCTATGCTACAATCTGTCAAAGGGTTCTTGTCACACAGGTTCTCCATGAAAGACCTGGGTGATGCCTCATACATTCTGGGGATCCGGATCTACCGTGACAGATCCAAGAGGATTTTAGGACTCTCACAGTCCAGGTACATCGACACCATACTGAAAAGATTCAGTATGGATGATTCCAAGCGCGGTAATCTACCGGCTTGTCACGGGATCACCCTCTCCAAAGAGATGTCTCCCAAGACTGATTTGGAGAGGGATCGCATGTCTATTATACCCTACGCTTCTGCGGTAGGCCCTATAATGTATGCGATGTTGTGTACCAGACCAGATGTGGCTTATGCACTGAGTGTGGTAAGCAGGTATCAGTCAAACCCTGGGGAGAAACATTGGATAGCGATAAAGAACATTCTCAAGTACCTGAGAAGGACTAAGGAGATGTTCTTGGTGTATGGCGGAAAAGACCTCCAGATTGAGGCCTTTGCTGACTCCAGCTTCCAGAGTGACAAGGATGATTCCAAGTCCATGTCGGGTTTTATTTTTACCCTCAATGGAGTGGCGGTGTGTTGGAAGAGCTCCAAACAGGAAACCGTTGCTGACTCGTCTATGGAAGCGGAATACATCGCTGCATCTGATGCCGCAAAAGAAGCTGTCTCGATGAGGAAGTTCTTGAAAGAACTTCAGGTGGTTCCGTCCATTGTTGATCCAATACCTCTGTATTGCGAAAACAACGGGGCTATAGCTTTAGCAAAGGAACCCAGGTCCCATCTGAAATCCAGACACATCTTGAGGCGGTATCACCTGATCAGGGAGATCATGGATCGCCAGGAGATCGAGGTTCGGAGGGTTGCTTTAGAAGATAACACTGCAGATCCATTCAAAAAGGCCTTACCCCAGACTCAGTTCGAGCGGCTGATCGAGATGATAGGTCTTCGATACGCCAGTACATGGCCTTAGTGCAAGTGGGAGATTGTTAGTGTATATGCCCTAGAGGCCATTACTGTATCATACTAGTATGTATATTACTTGATGGAAGCTTGGGATATTCACGGTTATATATACAATCTTGCTCGAAATGGTAGTATGCTACTTGGTTTGTCTCTGCTTTAATGTGTACATGTGTTTCTTTTATTATATCACCTATACATATTAGTAGAACCCTTAGGATCTTTGCTTGATTACCAGCGATGTGATGGCGCTCACACTCGTGGGGGCTGGGTAATCCATAAGCACATCCTTATACTGGTCCCTAGTCATAGGACTATCGAGACAGGGCATCGATACTCCGGAGTAGACTAGCGTATGCGCTTCTCATCCCAACGTGGGAGACGGTCTGTCCCACAGCCGTCAGTACGTCGTACTTGAGATAGTATGCGGGTGCTCGTTAGGTTACGAGTACACTGGACAGGACTCGTCGGGAACTGTTGGTTGGTATTATACCTATCGTCAGTTATCAGTTCCCAGGTGACATGAGTACAGCTTAGTCCGCTGACTTGACACTGTCACTTCGCCTCGAGTGTGTTCCCACTGTACTTTGATTACTACCCTACCACGGCTCAAAGGAGTCGTGCAAACATGTAGTAGTTGGGTGCAGTCCCGAAGCACTTGGAGGCAGTGACGGTTAGACAGGATTCGTCTCTCCCGGTATTGGGGGTTGACATCGCGCTGTGTCTAGGAGAGTCATTACACAAGTAGTCCCTGGCCAGGGCAAGCGAGATATACTGGTAGGTTTCCAGTATTATCTCAGGATGTTCTGGGCTCACTCCGACACGACTTGTACCGCTATTAGGGGACTGACGTTTACCGCCCCCCTAGGCCCGCCATGCGATGTATCAGACGAACATACCGGACTGTACGGAGACTGTCACATTCAGGCTCAGTAGGAGTTCAGATGGGTTCACCTCGTCAGTCTTCTTATCGGCATCTACCTGGGGACCATTACGTACAGCTAGTGCCGCTTGCGGTCTGTAGTTAAACCCACTGCCAGCGTACTGTCGAGTCTTTGGAGTCCCACACAGAGGGTTATTCTCCTTTAGGCAAAATGAGTAGAGGTCGCATGGTTTTGCGACAGGGTTCGTTCACATCTGCGCTCTTGTGCACGTTTGCTGTCCGGACAGCTTATACTAGCGGGCTTTGGTTTAAGCCAGATCCTAGTATATGATTTGGGATTGGTTTTATCTCTTGTATTCGTGTTCCTCGGATCACGAATACGGGTGCGTATGCACAGTTGACTGAGACAGAGGGAGAGGACTTTGATTAGGGTTGATGACCATTGTCATTTTCTTAACCCTAATGCTTATGTGTGTATTATGATTAATTGATATTAGCTAAATATAATTGTGTATGGTTAGGGTTGTTGACCATTTGACTATCTTGACTTGTTGACTTAGGTTGACATGTTGACCATCATCATTCCATATAAAAAATGCTCTTTGATCCTTGCAATTTGCATTTAATGTGAAATGAGAATGGTAAAGTCTTGATTAACCATGACAATTATCTTGCTAATTATCTATTTTCATAATTCACCCATATATGAGAGAATGGTTCTTTATCTTATTCATTCTATCATATAGATTCTCTCTCCTCCTCTTCCTCTCTCTCTAGCTCTCCCCTCTCATGAGTTGAGAAGCACTTGAGCTTGAGATAAACCTCTTTAAAATAATCTCTACTCTCTTCTAAGGTTCTAGGATTAGCACTTCTAGCATCTTAGTTACTTCTAGCTTGAAGTTGAAGCCAAAGGTTGAGGCTATCGGGTGGATCCTTCTTCGACTAGAGAAGACGACAAGGAGAGCACTTCCGTTCACTCCAAGGAGCAAGGAGAGAAGGACATAAAGCCCAAGGTATAACCTTTCTTCCATGTAGCTAAAACTAGTTAGCTTGTAGTTAGTTTTTGTTTAGCAAATATCCTCCTTTTGATAGTCCATGTTGCCTAGTTCGATAAAATTCCGATTTTTATACCGTTTCCGCCTCCTCGCAAGCACCGGGGTGTGCAACGTGGACTTACAGTTGCCATATCGATGACGATCAACGAGGATTAGGGATCTATTGAATAAACTAGGGTTACTTCATCATCATCCCTTGTCCTTTCGTTGATTAGCATTCAAATTCTAGACTCTAGGAAATTCAATCATCGATCGTTGATCTCTAATTTGGAGCGAAAATATTCAATAAAGCATCTCGCTCAAAACTAGGTCATCGTTGATTCAATTTCCTAAAGTTTACAAAACTCATAAGACTTAAGAATCGTTCAAGAATTTACTCATCATCATCTACCTATTTTATCGATTCCTCCACAAGCGGAGTTTTCACTCAAACATCATGAAAAAGAAAACAATCAAGAATCGATAACTCTTCATAATTCTCAAATGTAAAGAAAAGCAAGATCAAGAATTTTCACCTTTTATTAATCAACGTTTCATTACAATTCACTCAAAGATTATAAGATTTTGAGGAGAGAACTCAATCGTCGAAACTAGCTTCGCATTGTCTTCTTGAGTCGCGGATCGTCGTGGATCTCTTGCTTGGATGAAGATCGACGTTGCTTCGAAGGCTCGTTGAAGGCTTGCTTGATTTGGTACTCGATGGATTTTAATTTGGATCAAATTGTGTCACTTAATTTGTTTAGAATTGATTTGGATCTTGCTAGAATTTTTACCCTCAAAATGATTTCCCTCCAAATTCAACAACCTCCAAACCCTAGATCTAGATCCCTTTTTATAACCACTCATTTGAATCTTCCCTATAAATCTAGGTTGTTAGAGAGAGCCTTCTACAAGAAGTTTGTTGGAAGGAATATTCTAGAATAAGGAATATTCTAGGATAAGGTTGTTAGGCCGAGCCTTCTGGATAAAGCCACGTGCTCTTTGGGAGTCTTCTGGAAGCTGATGCCGTTACAGGGAGACACGTGGAGAAATATGAGCTGGTGACGTGTCTAACAGGCCGCGGATCTGCGGCGGATAAGCCAACTCGGCCGCGGAACCGCGGCCGAGTTGTGGGATCAGTGCCTGAATTCTCCTGTGCTTCTTGGTGTTGGCTTCATGGTTATTTCCTGATGTGTGGAATATTTTTATACATTCTTGTTTACTGCCAGATCACAAGTCTTGGACTTGATGTATTTTATCAGCACTTTTAGCAGTTCCGGCTCTTTTACCTGGAGAATTTCCTGCACACAATCTCGAGACAATGGTTGATATATACAGATCAATGCAAGTGGTAATAAACACTTAATTTCCCTTTAGAATGTCGATTATAACTATAACACAGGTTATTTAGTATTTTCCATATGAAATCGCAATCTGTGTTATAATTACAATAAACACCTATATATGAATGATAAGAGTAGGGAAATTAACGTGTTGAGAATGCACTATTTTCGACTGATCAAATTCCCCAAAACTTAATTTTGGTCGTCTCGAGCAAACATCTTTTATTTAAAAAGAAGGAGAAAATAAAGAAAGAGAAAAACTAACTAGCACACTTTCGTAAGCAACACGATTGCACTGAGCACGTGCAACAAGCCTTTAAACCTCTAAGTGTCCCTAGTAGGAGGAGTGTTGTCTCCTGAGGGGTTTCATCGGATTGCACCCACAAAATCCCATAATAAAAAGAAGACCGTGAAAGTTACATATAAAGATGAGAATTATAAAAGAAAAACTTTGAAAATTAGAGTTTCCAACTAATACTAGCTTTTCAGTTGTCATGAGCCATATCTTAATAATCATGAAAAATGTTAGAAATCATATCATCCCTCAATAAAACATCGCTTTTATTCTTCATTCCTACCTTTCTTCCAAACATTAATCATATACCCCTATGTGTGTAAAGAACATCCCTACACTCGGAGAACTCAATTCAAGCTATCGTACTCTTGTCCATCCACCTTAGTTCTTTTTAATTAATATTTAGATGGAATTTGCTCACACATTTTTCATGCGACCGTTAATACTTCATGAGG
Organism: Agapanthus africanus; assembly: GCA_030015575.1. Classification (NCBI taxonomy): domain Eukaryota; kingdom Viridiplantae; phylum Streptophyta; class Magnoliopsida; order Asparagales; family Amaryllidaceae; genus Agapanthus; species Agapanthus africanus. Next base: position 223,358,212 of record JASDDO010000006.1, read on the forward strand.
TACTAACCGACCGATTACTCATGTGTTTTCTTATTAGGTGTATTTAATATTTTACTCGTCTTGCAACACCTAAGGCTCAGCAGTGACTCCCAAACCAGTTGGTCTAAGGCACTAAGTGATGAAGCACCCTCGCTATATTTTTTTATTGCTGCCTTGGCGACAACAAAACCAGTGTTCGTTTTTCTCACCATTTTATCTTTTATTTCCATTTATTATTTCCTTCATACTTTGGCTTTTTGACAAGAGCATTTCAAGGTATCCTCTACTATCCCGTGTTTTAAGACGTGTGTAAGTGCGAATAGTAGGGTATCGACATTCAAATGTATGGCTTCCAGAATAGGAATTATTTTTCAGCCTTATTTTTATCCTCAGATTAGTGACTTCCTTCATCTTACTAACCCTTTGGACAACGGCTCATAACTACTTATTACTAGTTTCGTTTAAGAAAACTTCTAAATTTCTTGGTTATTTTAAATTTTTCTAATCTTTTGGATGCAGTTCTTCACTATCTAATCTTTTATTATAAAATTGAATATTAAATATTTTTGTCTTTTTTAAAAATTTGTATGTTTTAAAAGTTTTCTGCTTATGCAAAGTATGATGCAAAATGATGCGCAAATAAGCAAAAACCTCCCCCAAACTTGTTTTAAACAGTGTCCTCACTGTTGCTATCTATTAAAGCTCAGAAACTTGTAAACTTGGGAGGCAAAATTTGTTAAAGGGGACATGAAATATGATCGTGAAAATCTCCCCCAAACTTATTCTTTATTCATGTACAAATTTTTTTATAATTTGTTGTATATATATATATATATATTTATATGTTTTTCTAAAATTTATTTACAAATTGACTCGCCTCCATTCTAAAGATGTGACAAAATTACCAAGTCATGGAAGTGAGGTGGAGGAAAATCAGTCTTTATAAAGCGGCTCCTGTAAAAACAGGAGCTCCTCCAAGGGGTCAGTGGAAAAATACGGTTTTAGTCTATGACTATTTACTTTGAAAATTGTACCGTTTTCAATATTTTCTACCTCAACTGCCCTGCGCTGGTATACATTCCGCACAACAAAAGGTCCTTTCCATCGAGATTTTAGCTTACCCGCATGAAGATGGAGACGTGAATCATAAAGAAGGACTTGTTGACTAGGTGTAAAAGTTTTTCTCAAAATGTTTTTATAGTGAAATACCTTAGTCCGGTTCTTTACAATTACAACATTATCATAAGCTTTATCGCGGAGTTCGCTTAGCTCATTTAATTGCAGCTTCCGAAAGTTGCAGGCTTGATGTAAGTCAAAGTTAAGTTCTTTAATGGCCCACAATGCTTTATGCTCAATCTCAACCGGAAGATGACAAGCCTTTCCAAACACTAGTCTTTATGGAGACATACCTAGATCGGTTTTATATGCAGTACGGAATTCCCAAAGAGCATCCGTCAATTTGGTCGACCAATCTTTTCGATTTTTAGAAACAGTTTTTTTCCAAAATTTGTTTGATTTGTCTGTTTGAAATCTCAGCTTGCCCGCTTGTTTGGGGATGATAGGGTGTAGAAAGTTTGTGGTTGATTGCATATTTTCGCATCAAAGTCTCGAAAGACCGATTGCAGAAATGCGTCCCGTTATCGCTAATGATAGCGCGTGGTTATCCAAATCGAGAAAAAATATTTTCTTTTAAAAACTTAATGACAACCTTTTGTCATTAGTGCGACAAGGAACAGCTTCAACCCATTTCGAGACGTAATCAACCGCAAGAAATATGTACAAATTCCCAAAGGAGTTGGGAAAAAGACCCATAAAGTCTACACCCCAAACGTCAAAAATTTCAACCACCAAGATAGGTTGAAGTGGCATCTCATTTCTCCGGGAAATCCTACCTGTGTGTTGATACTGTGCACAGGTTTTGCAATGATCAAATGAATCTTTGAACAAAGTTGGCCAATAAAAACCGCATTGCAAAACCTTCTCCACCGTCTTTCGAGAACCGAAATGACCCCCACATGCCTGATCATGACAAAAAGATAGAACACTCTTAAATTCATCATTAGGGACACATCTGCAAATGATCTTGTTAGGACAATACTTAAACAGATAGGGTTCATCTCAGTAAAAATGTTTTACTTGGGATAGAAATCGATGTTTGTCCTGTTTCGACAATTCGCAAGGAATAAGTCCCGTAGCAAGGTAATTCATAATATCCCAGAACCAAGGTTCGGTGGATACATTCAAGAGTTGTTCGTCTGGAAAAGAATCATTGATCGGCAGGGTCACAGGTGAAGAAGAGATGCTAGACAGATGGTCGGCTACAATGTTTTCACATCCTTTCTTATCTTTAATAACCATATCAAATTCTTGTAATAGAAGGATCCAACGTATTAGCCTACCTTTAGCATCCTTCTTTGCCAGAAGATGTTTCAAGGCGGAGTGGTCAGTGTACAGTACAATTGGTGAGCCAATCAAGTAAGGCCTGAATTTTTCTAATGCAAATACAACTGCCAAAAATTCTTTTTCGGTAGTTTTATAATTAATTTGAGCATTGTTCAGGGTCTTAATTTCATAATAGATCATGTGTGGCATCTTTTCAATGTGTTGTCCTAAGACTTCACCAACTGCAAAATTTGATGCATCACACATAAGCTCAAACGGGTGGTTCTAATCTGGAGAAGATAGAACGGGGGCTGTAGTGAGAAAGTGTTTGAGTGAGTCAAATGATGCCTCATAATCCGAGTCAAAGTGTAAGGTTGTGTCCTTGGACAAGAGAAGAGTTAAAGGTCTAGCAATTTTTGTAAAATCCTTAATGAATCTCCTTTAAAAGCCTGCATGGCCAAGAAAAGATCGTATATCTTTGACGCATTTGGGATGAGAACGGTTTTGAATGACATCTATTTTAGCTTTGTCAACCTCAATGCCTTTTCGTGAAATCACATGTCCAAGCACAATTCCCTCTTGGACCATGAAATGGCATTTTTCCCAATTCAAGGTTAAGTTCTTCTCTTTACAATGAGTAAGAACTGCGTTAAGATGTGATAGGCAGTCAGCAAAAGAATCTCCGAATATTGAGAAATCATCCATGAAAATCTCCAGAAAATTCTCGACCATGTCCGAGAATATCCCCATCATACACCGCTGAAATGTAGCGGGAGCATTGCACAACCCAAAGGGCATGCGTCTATAAGCAAAAGTACAAAAAGGAAAAGTAAATGTAGTTTTATCTTGATCCTTTTTGGCAATAGGGACCTGGTTATAGCCAGAGTATCCATCCTTGAAGCAATAATAATCTCGTCCAGCTAAGCGTTCTAGCATCTGGTCAATAAAAGGTAGACGAACGTGGTCTTTCCTCGTGGCGGCATTGAGTTTTCTATAATCGATACGTACACGCCACCCAGTTTGAGTGCGTGTCTGGATTAACTCATTAGCCTCATTTGTTATGACCGTGATTCCAGATTTCTTAGGGACGACATGAATTGGACTAACCCATTGGCTATCGAAGATTGGGTAAATGATACCATTATCAAGGCATTTGACGATTTCTTTCTTCACTGCATCCTTCATGATAGGGTTTAACCGTCTCTGTGGTTCTCGGGTTGGCTTGGCTTCATCCATCAGATGTATATGATGTTCAACAATCAAGGGACTAATCGCTTTGATGTCGGCCATAGTCCAACCAAACGCCTGTTAGTTATATGTATGCCCTAGAGGCCATTACTGTACATTGGATGTATATTGTACTGGATGCTGGGACATATATAGGGAGGACTTTCTTGCTCGACATGATAGTATGCTATCTGGTTGATCTTTACCTTAACGTGTATACTGATTGTCTCTCTGTTACATGTTGGTAAAGCCCTTAGGATGTGTACTTGACTACCTGGACTATGATGCGGATCATACTAGTGGGGACATGGTAGTCTATAAGTACATCCTTCAAAGTCCCTAGTCGTGGGTGTATCGAGATGGGGCATCGATATACCAGAGTAGACTAGCGTATACCTTCTCGACCCATATAGATGGGCGATGGATGATCCCATATCCATTGGTGTTTGACATCGGAGATGATATACGGGTGCTCAGTATAGACTGGGTACACTGGACGGACTCGCCGAGAACTCCCAGATGGTATTATACCTCACGTCAGATGGCAGTTCTCTGGTGACACTGGTACAGAGTAGTCTGTTGACCCGAGATCGTCATAGAGTCTTGTGTGGTTCCCACTGTGCTTTGATTTCCATCTTACCACGTCCAAGAGGGTGTGCAAAACGGTGGTTTTTGGGTACAGTCCCGAGTCACATGGAGGCAATGAGCGATAGGAGGGGATTCGTCTCTCCCGGTATAGGGAGTTGATGTTGCGCTGTGTTCGATTGGCTATAACAGGAAATCCCTGGCCAGGGTTGCTGAGATTTACTGGTAAGCGTTACCAGTAGTTTCTCGAAGTGTTATAGACCTCATATCGACACGACTTATCGAGCTATTGGGGTCTGACGTTTACCACCCCTAGGCGAGATATGCGACAGATCAGACGATCAGACCGGACTGTACGGTAGTGTTACTGGTCGGATTCACTGGAGTGTGAGCGGGCTTGCTCGTCGATCTTCAGATCGCTCAATACCCGGGTGGCCGTTACGTTTAGCAGACCGCTTGCGGCTTGTGGGTGTTTGATATGATCATCGCCTGCTGCCGGCGTATTGACGAGTCTTTAGAGTCCTACACAGAGGTTTCCTGGCTCAAGCGAAACGAAATAGGAGCGCATATGAGATATGTGCGGGACCGAGAATAATGCGTGTATGTGATACCGTATTCCATTCTCGCGATGAATGTATCGATTAGGTTATATGCGATATACCCTAGTTATCGAATCAAAGGTTGATTTGATAAGCCGATACATTATATACTAGTCGGTTGTGTGTGACATGACCGGGTCATTGAATCAAGTGTTGATTTAATGATTTAATGCATAATTGTTGGAGATAGTGCCCTCATAGTCAATTATTGGATCGCAGGTACGTGATTGCAATGATTGCGGAGGACCTATCCCGGTAGGACAGTCTTACTCGAGATGATAGTTTGCTATCTGGTTTGCCTTTATCAGTCGTGTACATGTTCAGGTGACTGATTGCATGTTACACTTTGATAGAGCCCTTAGGATCTTGCTTTACTACCAACAGTATGATGGCGATCATATATGTGAGAGTTGGGTAGTTTATATGCATATCCTTAATTGTGGTCCCTAGTCGTGGGAGTTTCGAGACAGGGCATCGATACTCCGGAGTAGACTAGTGTGTACAGTCGAGACCCCGACGAGGGGCGGTGGCCGGTCTCACAAGCCACTGGTGTCAGTTGGATCACCTAAGATGTATACAGGTGCTCATTGGGTTATGAGTACACCGGACAGGACTCGCCGGGAATCTGCTAGTTAGTATTATATCTATCGTCAGATAGCAGTTCCCTGGTGACATGTGTACAGGTTAGTTCATCGACCTGAGGTCGTCATTTGTCTCGTGTGAGTTCCCACTGTGCTTTGATTTCTACCCTACCACGGCTCAAAGGAGTCGTGCAAACAGGTAGCTTTTGGGTACAGTCCCGAGCCATATGGAGGCACGTGAGCGGATCGGCAGGGGATTCGTCTCTCCCGGTATTGGGGGCGAGATCGTGCTGTGTCTAGGAGAGCCATTACGCAAAGCCCTCGGCCGAGGCAGGAGATTTACTGGTAGGTATTCCAGTAGTATCTCAGGGCGTTCTGGGCTACACTCCGACACGACTTATACTGCTAATGGGGGTCTGACGTTACTAACCCTCTAGGCGGATATGCGATACTCATTGACGAACGGACCGGACTGTATATACATTGTCACTGTTAGGCTCAGTAGGGTTTTCGGAGGAGTTCGCTCATCGGTCTCCCTTGAGTTCGCTCCTCGGCCACCCTTGAGGTCAGTCCATGGGCAGCCGTTACGCATAGCTAGTGCCGCTGACGGTTTGTGGTTAAACCCACTGCCAGGGTGCTGACGAGTCATTAGAGTCCCCCACAGACAGTTTCCCAAGTTCGGGCGAAACGTTGTAGAGGCCGTATGGTTTTATGGCAGGGTTCGGAAAATGCACGTGCGTTTACGCACGTGTCGATTTTCGGACAGATGATACTGGTCGGCTTTGGTTTAAGCCGGATCCGAGTATTATATTGAGTAGGTATAATATCTTTGTCTCAGTTGCATTTGTATTCGGTCGTAATACAAATGCGGGTATATTTATACAGTTTCGGGGTTGTCCTGAAATTCGTTTCAGGATCACTTTTGGAAGTTGCCAGTTTCCAGTTTTCTATCAGCCGTCTTTTAACATTTGGTTAAAGACGGATTTATCTTTTCTTCAGATATGAGTGAGTCATCATTCTAGAAGCTTCTAGAAGTGATGATGAGGCATATGACTCATTAGGCATTAATGGTGTCATTAAAGCTTTTGGTGACTATGCTTATGATTCATTGTTTTCTTTAAAGCCTTTTGTTTTGCTTAAGATCTTTTGTGATGATAAGGCTTCTTGATGTGGTCACCTCCCTCCTCCTACGGTCACCCCCCTCTTCCTTATAAGGTGGCCGGCCCTCTCTCTCTCTCTTGATCGATCTGATTTCAATTGATTTCATCGGTTAGAAAAGATATGATAGTTTTGGGGTGTATGGAATTCACAGTTCATTTCATTCCATCACCCGATTTCCACGGCAACTTCATTAACCGATCGTCCACGGATTTGGACGAAGTGAGACAAAGTCATCTACTCATTCTCTACATCATTCTTGGTCGTCTCTTTTAGCAAACTTGACGATCGAGTTGCCTCGAGTCAGAGGCGGGAGCCCGTTTAAAGAACCGATCATGTGGTGCCACCTCGACGAGGAGATCGGCGATCGACGAGATCGGAGCAGCCGCAACGGAGCGTGGGATGATGGTTGAAGAACGAAGGACTCGGATCGTTCGGTATAACCATTCTACACTCTTTACAGTTTGTTAGTTTAGCAATAATGGCAGATCCGGGTTAAAGTATACGATAGCGCCAAGTTAAAAGTTTTTGTTCCGCATTTGGCGTCTGTAGACTGCCGGGGCGCTAGCGTAGACTTACAGTGGTATCAGAGCCTAACCATTTTGCTATACTAACTTGTGCTAACGTGTTTAAAACATCGATCCGACCGAAAATCGAAAACTGCCAAAAATATCATTTTCCTTACTTGACAGTTTCTGTTGTTTTTAAACGGTGTCGAAATTGATTTCTGGATGTCTTAAAAATCAGAGCAGAGAATTATAAGACCCACGACGAAATTTGGAGTCGTGACTCCTCCAAGTTGCCGCGGAAGGGCGGCCAAACCCATGGTTTGGCCGCGCTTCCGCGGCCATGTGAGGAGCACGTGCTCCAATTTTTTTTTAGTGGGCTCTTGGTGGGATTTTGGGGTTTTTGGTATATAAATTTTTGGCCCAGATTTTGTTACTGTTCACCAGTAAGCTTTGGGGCCCACTTTTTGAAATTTGGTCTTTGGTCGATCGAAATTTAAACACGTTAGTTTACAGTGCTTACATTATATCTCCGACCGGGAATGTCATTTGATCGGTAAACGGCGTTTAACTGCTATAGTTCTTTTAGACGGGTTTGCGAACGTGACATTCGCGTTGATGTTCTGTATTGTGCTGTATTGTTGCGGATTTGTCGTGGTGGATAGCAGTGTGCAATGGTAGTACAGTTTGAGTTTATTTGTACATTTGATATTGCGGGGCGAGCGTCCAACTTGTGGACAGCCGTCACTGCCTGTTGTATAATATTCTTTTGGGGCACGACCAGGATGCGGTCGATGTACCTATTGTACTATTTTTCATTACTGTACTAGGTTTTGCCCCGAGACGGAGTGCACGGATAGCCGGGTTCTGGGGGGCAACGGGTCCGCAGCTCATGGCTTTGAGAGGCAGAGGGGTCCCACTTCAGAATTGGCAGACTATTCGCCGCACTCGTAGGGGGTACAGGTTGACCCAAGGAGGGGTGCCCAAGATTACCGGATTCCGTGGAGTGCAGGGTGGTCCATTCACTATGCTATAGGGGGCTGCCTCGCTTCAGGTCTTGGCGGGTAACTTGCCGCACCCGTAGGGGTCTAGGTTTCATTGCACAGGCTATCCACACGACAGGGGAACGTCGAGTTTCAGCACCGGCTCTGTGAAACTCGGGGATCCCAGATATCTGTATTGTTCTGTGATGCTTATTACTTTTCTGTAATGTTGCATACTATCACGCCTGGAGCGATTATTGTATATTGGTTTATATACTATTAGATGTTGTATATGTTTCACACCCGCGCTAGTCCAGTCCCCGCTCTGTCGTTAGTTAAGTAACCTAACGGGTGATGACGGGACCCAGTGACGAATGCGGATGGCATATACGTACATTTTATTTTCGTTGTTTTCTGGTGTGATTGATTGATGGGACTGCGTTGATTCTGATCAATGCAAAGTAAAACAAACCTGTTTGATGTTGTTGGAACAAATTTAAAAGGTGTTATTGCAAAGACGTTTCCTTTTGTTATGCATAGCGGTATTCAGTGGAATATCCTGCACCTCATTCGACGGGGCAAGGGCCGATATCCCTTCACCGGGACAGACCCCTTGGGCAGAAGCTTGCGTCAGAGTAATAACTTCACTATAGTCGATTACATGTTGCTTTGCATAGCGGTATTCAGTGGAATATCCTGCACCTCATTCCACGAGGAAAGAGCCGAGATCCCTTTACCGGGAGTGACCTCTTTAGCAAAAGGTTTTCGCCACTATATTTTAAAAAGCTATCAGGTTCCTTCAGCGATATCAAGTTCACTACGCTAAAGGTTTTTCGCCAAAAACCAGCCGTAGCCCTCCGTCGTTTCTTATGAATGGTCAGTAGTATTCAAGCTATGCTTGTTGGCCCTTAGTCAAGGCATAGTGTTTGGTAGCTGCTGGGTATTCATTTGTTGCATAGATAGATGAGTTGGTTTGGGACAGTCGTACAGCCTTGTTGGCCCTTAGTCAAGGGCGAGTACGGGTGGGTTCAAATTAACAAGATAATGACGGGCAGAACTTGACATGTGACTTATGGTTTGGTGGCCCTTAGTCACGATCATAAGAGCATGGGGCAAAAACTATATCAGGAGTTTCTAAAGAAACTGAAACTTGCCGAGTATGCGCATACCTTCTGGAGTATGAGTAACGTGGATGCATTCCATCACGTTATCATGCGATGAGAGTTGGATCCTGATTCCCACTGATGAGTTGGTTTACTCTTCGGGTGATCCCGATTGATTCTTCTTTAGGTTTGGAGGAGAATTTGACAGGACAGTGGGAGGTTTCCGGATTAGATAAAGTGATGACCATTTTGATCTAGGTTAGAGTGCACGCAGAGTGTTTCTTTTCTCTCTCTCTCTTTGGCAGCAACCTTTGACCGACCCTAGACTATGACTCAGTGACCAGGTTGACCGAACCTTCTTAAAATACTGGCTTATGGATTGTCTATGTTGCATAAGTCATTGCCACTCCTTCTTTTACCCTTTGAATTTCTCAGAACACCCGTATTACTACGGATATCCACTTCCATTGGATAGATCCATCGTATGGTTATATACGAACTCGAAGGGACTTCTTCGGGGATGGATCCAGGTTCAGGAGAAATAGAATTGGTTTATTCAGTTGTCTTTTATTATCACCTTCTCTCAGGTTGCGAGAGCTCCTTGGGTTAGGAGAGTACACCTATTACGCTTATTGGATAGTCTTATTCCAAACCATAGGCTGGTGCCGAAAGGTAGGGAATGAAGAAAACCAATTAGCCTAAGTAAGGTGTGCAGAAGGTAATATGTAAAGACAAAATAAAGGGATTAGAAAGAGGGCAAAGTAAATTGCGACTGATATCATTCACGACCAAAACCGCGTACTTCATCGCCGCTCCTATTTCACCTTTAAAAGAATAAGGTATTATTCAGTTGTCTTTTATCATCACCTTCTCTCGAGATGCGAGTACTCCTTGGTTTAGGAGGGTACACCTATTATGCTTACTGGATAGTCTTCTTCCAAACCATAGGCTGGTGCCGAACGGTAGGGAAGGAAGAAAACCAGTTAGCCTAACGATGGTGTACAGAAGGTAACGACTAAAGACAAATAAAGGGATTTGGAGAGATGGCAATAAAATATACGGTTGAAGTCATGAATAGGATTATGGAAGAGGCATTGCTATGAATACCAGGATACCCCTACGAAACATTTTCATGTTTCAGTGCATTGTTAAAGAAAAACTGTTTTCCCGATTAGACACTTACTCCAAGAGTATGTATTTACCAGGTTTCATTCTCATATCTGTATGGTTTTACAAATGATGAGTGGGAGTAAGATATTAGGAATTAGGTGATCATCCTCATTATATCGGAATTCGTTGCAATTGGTGATATTTGAGGAAATCGCCAGGGTACAGTTTTCTACCTACGACGCACAGGTTTTGAGTTGTTTAACTCAGCGGACTTATACAGAGTATTGTATGTTGTCCAAGTGTCCATCAGGACAGAGGGGTAGGTCCTCGTACTATGTTCTGTTTACTTATAACTTCTCTAGTATTTAGACAAGTGTTTCGTAGAAATACAAGGTCTAAGTTTTGAGAAGTTATGGGTATAAGAATAAAGTAGAGAACCAGGTATCACAAGTATCGGGATTCTTCAAAGAGATCGAAGATGTAGATTCTTGTGAATGGTATTCAGATGATAGTGATGGTTTTGAGAAACGTATTTCTCTTTCAGGTTACTCATAATTGGATAGATTCCTAAGTTGAGTAATGCTGATTAGCCTCTTTCCATTAAGTTGATATGCACTGGAGTCAGATGCATGGATTTGAATATGGTTCCAAATTAAATTAGTGCCAAAGTTTCTATATTGGATATAGAATAGTTCATACCTTAAAAGAAATTAAGGTACGGGGAGTTGTCCAGCTTATGATTAAAACCAGACACTGGACAACTCAGTGCACGTTTCTGTAATGGCTGTTTGTGGGTTGACCCTGGCTATGACGAGGGTTGATATTCTACCATTTAGAAGATCAATAGTGATATTGTTCTTGACTCGCCACAGTTTTAGTAAAAATGGATCTTTTTCAGAAAACAGTAGTGGGAGTATGGTAGAACTGGAAGTGATTCCAGAACCGCGAACGATTACGAAAAAATTTAATAGGACCTATACATTCAATCAGGTTTGACATTCCAATAGCCACTCCGCAGGTATGGTAGGTAACCTCAGACACCCGAGAGGTACTTCGGTAGCCTCAAGGACGGTGACAGGGAGGTTCTTATCTACCCAGACTTGACACTACTGTTGTTCCAGGATATGAGACCCGGTAGGAGGGTTGTCGTAGTCAGTGGGAGCAACGGAAGCATGGTGGGCAAGTAGCTTATGTCTATTTATAGACTTGAGCAGTTATAGCGGAGATAGATCATCTAATTTTGATGTGACAGTCATGGGTTTGACTTCAATCAGAATAGGGGATGGATCAGTTAAGAAGGTAGTAGGGTGTGATGTCATGATATCTGGATGACATACACAGAGTGGGAAGTAAAATTCCTATACTACGATCGGTTGTACTGTGATCGTCACACAGTTGTTTCTCCAGACAGGATATGGATATAATATTTGACATTCTGGTTTCTAGATCTATGGTTTTAGATCTGGATTTGGGTAGTTTCCCAATGTGGGTACTTTGACAGATATTCTAATGGTTTTTGGAATAGTTGACTCCTAGCATGGTGGTATACCTGCAGGTGATGGAGTCACCCTCTCTAAAGGTGTCGTATAGACTAAAAGGGAGAGGGATGTGCATGATTGGCAGATCACTTGCTTAGGCAATTGAGTCAATCATGAGATGTCAAGTACCGCACCAAATGTTGTTTTTTGAGTTTGTATTAATCCAATCCTGGAGAAACATAAGGAAGCAGTTTTAGAACATTGGTACGTGTTCTACGGATTTGATAACGGCAGCCTCTTTCGGGAGACGATTATCATTCCAGGCTTCAAAGGTGACATGGATGACAGAGTGATTGTCAGAGTTATAGTTTTCCCTCTGACGAAGAGGGACAGTATTATGGACAGGTGGTTCCAGAGGATACTGTGGGTGGCATGGTGCCGGATACTGATTAGGTTCAGTGATCGATACAGTCTAAGAAGTTTGGATATGGAGTTCATTTATGAACTAAGGTCCCATCAGATATCCAGAGATATTCTAAGACAGGTACTACTCAATTCGGGAGATGGCTTTCTCCACGAACTTGAGATTAAGAGAGATACAGAAAGAAACTTCTAGGCGGATCCACTCACCGAGGCTATTTCTCGAACACAATAGTTTTACAAACGGGCTTTGTGAAACTGATTAGTAGAGGAGTTGGATGTTCGGTTTCACACGGGTTGTGAGTAGTCGACATCGCAATATTAGCCTTGAGTGCAAGTGGGAGATTGTTGGAGATAGTGCCCTCATAGTCAATTATTGGATCGCAGGTACGTGATTGCAATGATTGCGGAGGACCTATCCCGGTAGGACAGTCTTACTCGAGATGATAGTTTGCTATCTGGTTTGCCTTTATCAGTCGTGTACATGTTCAGGTGACTGATTGCATGTTACACTTTGATAGAGCCCTTAGGATCTTGCTTTACTACCAACAGTATGATGGCGATCATATATGTGAGAGTTGGGTAGTTTATATGCATATCCTTAATTGTGGTCCCTAGTCGTGGGAGTTTCGAGACAGGGCATCGATACTCCGGAGTAGACTAGTGTGTACAGTCGAGACCCCGACGAGGGGCGGTGGCCGGTCTCACAAGCCACTGGTGTCAGTTGGATCACCTAAGATGTATACAGGTGCTCATTGGGTTATGAGTACACCGGACAGGACTCGCCGGGAATCTGCTAGTTAGTATTATATCTATCGTCAGATAGCAGTTCCCTGGTGACATGTGTACAGGTTAGTTCATCGACCTGAGGTCGTCATTTGTCTCGTGTGAGTTCCCACTGTGCTTTGATTTCTACCCTACCACGGCTCAAAGGAGTCGTGCAAACAGGTAGCTTTTGGGTACAGTCCCGAGCCATATGGAGGCACGTGAGCGGATCGGCAGGGGATTCGTCTCTCCCGGTATTGGGGGCGAGATCGTGCTGTGTCTAGGAGAGCCATTACGCAAAGCCCTCGGCCGAGGCAGGAGATTTACTGGTAGGTATTCCAGTAGTATCTCAGGGCGTTCTGGGCTACACTCCGACACGACTTATACTGCTAATGGGGGTCTGACGTTACTAACCCTCTAGGCGGATATGCGATACTCATTGACGAACGGACCGGACTGTATATACATTGTCACTGTTAGGCTCAGTAGGGTTTTCGGAGGAGTTCGCTCATCGGTCTCCCTTGAGTTCGCTCCTCGGCCACCCTTGAGGTCAGTCCATGGGCAGCCGTTACGCATAGCTAGTGCCGCTGACGGTTTGTGGTTAAACCCACTGCCAGGGTGCTGACGAGTCATTAGAGTCCCCCACAGACAGTTTCCCAAGTTCGGGCGAAACGTTGTAGAGGCCGTATGGTTTTATGGCAGGGTTCGGAAAATGCACGTGCGTTTACGCACGTGTCGATTTTCGGACAGATGATACTGGTCGGCTTTGGTTTAAGCCGGATCCGAGTATTATATTGAGTAGGTATAATATCTTTGTCTCAGTTGCATTTGTATTCGGTCGTAATACAAATGCGGGTATATTTATACAGTTTCGGGGTTGTCCTGAAATTCGTTTCAGGATCACTTTTGGAAGTTGCCAGTTTCCAGTTTTCTATCAGCCGTCTTTTAACATTTGGTTAAAGACGGATTTATCTTTTCTTCAGATATGAGTGAGTCATCATTCTAGAAGCTTCTAGAAGTGATGATGAGGCATATGACTCATTAGGCATTAATGGTGTCATTAAAGCTTTTGGTGACTATGCTTATGATTCATTGTTTTCTTTAAAGCCTTTTGTTTTGCTTAAGATCTTTTGTGATGATAAGGCTTCTTGATGTGGTCACCTCCCTCCTCCTACGGTCACCCCCCTCTTCCTTATAAGGTGGCCGGCCCTCTCTCTCTCTCTTGATCGATCTGATTTCAATTGATTTCATCGGTTAGAAAAGATATGATAGTTTTGGGGTGTATGGAATTCACAGTTCATTTCATTCCATCACCCGATTTCCACGGCAACTTCATTAACCGATCGTCCACGGATTTGGACGAAGTGAGACAAAGTCATCTACTCATTCTCTACATCATTCTTGGTCGTCTCTTTTAGCAAACTTGACGATCGAGTTGCCTCGAGTCAGAGGCGGGAGCCCGTTTAAAGAACCGATCATGTGGTGCCACCTCGACGAGGAGATCGGCGATCGACGAGATCGGAGCAGCCGCAACGGAGCGTGGGATGATGGTTGAAGAACGAAGGACTCGGATCGTTCGGTATAACCATTCTACACTCTTTACAGTTTGTTAGTTTAGCAATAATGGCAGATCCGGGTTAAAGTATACGATAGCGCCAAGTTAAAAGTTTTTGTTCCGCATTTGGCGTCTGTAGACTGCCGGGGCGCTAGCGTAGACTTACAATAATTATATATTTGATATATTACTTTGCGTTAACTAGTATTGGTTCACTTTATATGGATTTTCTCACTTGTAATGTGCACATTGTATATGTGATATACATTTGTACATTTGCTTGTATCATGTTTGATAATACATGATTGTTTAAGTGTATGTTAAGAATAAACCATGGTTATTTATATGATTAGGGTTTTATTTCCTTTTCTTATTTATTTATCTATTTATTCATTTTGGAAATAATTAGAAAAGGCATGAAAAGAAAATGGTGGCTAATTTTGTTTCATATTGAAGCTTCTTGAAGACTTTGACCTAGTGACCATTTTGTTCTTATCCTTAACCCTAACCATTCTATTAACCATGGTATTTTCTCTACACTTAACTAAGGTTGAATATATGATAAGTATTGATTTACTTTTTTTTTTAATTTAACTTATCATATATAAGCTTCTTCTTCTTCCTCCATTTTCTTCAAGTGAAGAAAGCTTGCCCCATCAATGGCAAGTGATGGAAATGAGTGAGAAATCCAATTCTAAAGTCTACCCACTTCCTATTTCTTCATCCTCTACCTCTTGCCAAGTAGTAGAGTGTGTTTCCTTCACAACTTTTCATGGTTTGGTGAAGGTGGAGCTTGATTCATCGATGCCTCGACGTAGATCATCTTCGGCATGGACATCGACGACCTAGCTTGCCCATTCTCCGACGAAGCCGACTCTAGAGCCCGGATTTGATTTGGACAGCGGAGACGACCTCGTTGCGGAGCCGTGGAGGTGGAGGACCGGATCTACAAAGGTTGTATTTCTGTATTCTCAGTAGTTAACTGTTAACTAGTTCATTGTTCGCCTAGACATCTAGCTAACGATCCGTACTTTAGGGTTTGTAGGCACCATAATTTTTTGAAATTGCCATGGTTGATGGCTTGGGAGACCTCACTAGAGTGCCTAGGAACCCTACAGTGGTATCAGAGCCTAGCTAGAGCCTTAGGCGATCCCCGGACGGAATTAGAAACCCGATCGAACCCGAAATCCCAAACCTTACATGCTCTCTGTACTTTTTTCAAAACTGTTGATTTTTGGCAATTTAAAATATCCAGAAAAACAAGCAGGCTTTTTTAAGAATTACTGTGATATTTGGTACCCTAATTCCACCAAAGCGCGGCGGAAGCGCCGCACAAAGGGGGTTTGCGCGGCGGAAGGGCCGCCAATAAGATCGCGACACGTGTCAAATTTCACTGTAACTCGTAAAATTCAATGCTCATTTTCCTGGAATATTTAAACTGAACTCAAGAGTTGAGTTGTTCTGAGTTGCTTTGGGAATCATTGTTTCGATCGGAAAGTCTAATTCTGTCCATGTGTTTTCCGGATAAATTTTAGAATATGTTAAAAAGTTCGACCGGATATAAATACCCGATTTTTCCCCTGTCGGGAAATTTCCAAGTGTTGGATTTTTCCGTAGTTTAACGACGTTCTAAGTAGTGCAAGTAACGCGATGGACCCTCTAGAAGACAACAAACCTTAACTCGATTATGTGACCGTCTTGAACTGCCCTTTGAACCTTCGGGTTTGGGGCAGTACGGCGTGCCACATGTGAGGCGTTGGCTTGACCCTTCTACGGCTGGACCGTTGGTACTGAGGCACGAACGGAATGTTGTTATACTTGTTTCATGTGTTGATCAGTATCGGGAAAACTTGGGTGTTCGATTGTTCGATCGAAAAGTTTAACATTTTCTGTTTATCTGGAATGGGATACAATAATTGGAATTCACAATAAGTTATGAGATAACTGAATGAATGTTATAAACGTAGCAATTTAGTCTCACTTGATCGGTTGCCACGGATTTTTGATGTGATCAAAAGTCCGTCGCAATCACGTAGCGTACGCGGATATTCGCCGGTAAACTTAATAGACAGCCTCACTCCATAGCCCCGACCAAGTGACTGTAGGAGAACCCCGTCGCCGAAAGCATCCGTTCGGGTGCTCGCGGTAGCGATGTTCCGCCTTGGTGCACTTTGTCGACGGCGTCGGGGGTGCGGCCGTCTACTGAAGTTTGCGACGAGTATTCGATCAGGATATCGGGAATCTTGTTGAATTGCCCGACTTGGTATTGAAAAGTGTTTTCGATTTTGAGACTAAAATGCGGGGTTTATAATTGTTAGGCATGCGATGTCTAAGGTATTCATTTGGTCAGGCATGCGATGTCTGAGGTGGTTGCGGATTCCAACTGTTGTAGTTTTACACTTTCTTTTCTGTGACCGTAAGTGTAATATGTGATATCGCCGGTTTCGTTGATATATGTCAACGACAATTGGGATGGGCATATTTACTTACGTTGATGACATGTGATGTTATGTGTTGCTGGATATGTTATATTGGATTGTCGTGTTTGAATAGCCGGGGTTTTTTATGTGAGATGAGTGTTTTTCATTTTCATTCATGTAAAAACTTGTATGTAATATTCTTTTATTTGGGGCGCTTCCAGGTAGCGGAAGTAGTCACCGTTTGTATATTATTTACTTTTCCGCACTAGGATAGACCCAAGGAGGAGGGCACAAGTAACCGGGTTCTGGGGTCCAGTGGGAGACCAACTCAAGGAGTCGAGTCTGGGTCTCCTAACTCCAGAATTGGCAGGGTTGCTTGCCGCTCTCGTAGGGGTCTAGGGGTGTGGGTTTGGCTATTCATCACGACCGTGGAATCCGTGTTTTGTACTGGCTCGTATTGAAAACACGGACGTCCTAGAATATCCAATATTTCATATGATTCTTCTGCTGCGATATCTGTGATGCGATCATGTGATGTTCTATGATAGATACTAGATATAGTATATATGATATATTATATAGACGTTACTTATGTTTTACACCCGCGCTAGCCCTGCCCCGCTCTGTCGTTAGTTACCTAACCTAACGGTGCACGAGGGGACATCGAGGCGAATGCGGATGGCATAAGTGTACGTCATATCTATCTGTGATGTTTAGGTACTTAAATGATGGGACTTCATTAATGAGATTAATGAAATAAATGAAACCTAAGATGTTGTAGAATCGAATTTCAAAATAAAACAGGTAGCTACAGTTCTTGCTTTGCACAGCGGTATATATGATATATCCTGCACCTTATTCGATAAGGAAAGGACCGAGATCCCTTCACCGGGAGTGACTCCTTTAGCAATAACTGGCAGATGCTACACATTCGGTTTGTCTTTTGATAGCTTTTAAGAGTTCTGCTTTGCACAGTGATATATGAGATATATCCCGCACCTCATTCGACGAGGAAAGGACCGACGATCCCTTCACCGGGAGTGACTCCTTTAGCAAAACTAGAAAAGCCTCAAAATCACTCCATTTCAAAACTTCATTTGATTCTACAACGATATCAAGTTCATTACGCTCATGGTTTTATGAAAACCTGTGTAGCCCTCCGTCATTTCAGATAAGTACTAGTTAGTATTCGTGCTACGTTTGTTGACTATGTTAAGGCGTAGTGTGCGGTAGCTAACCAGTATTTATCTGCTTATGCATATGATGCAGATTGGATTAGGGTAGTCGTGCGACTTTGTTGACTATGTTAAGGGTCGTGCGGGTGGGTTTAATTCAATCAGGAAATGACGGGTTGAACTTGACTAGCACTTGTGATTTGTTGACTATGTTAAGGTCACATAGATGCTAGGGGCAAAACATTATCGGGAATTTCAAGTGTTGAAATTTGCAATGAGATTGCATACCTTCTATGAGATAGTTGGATCCCGATACCCGCTGCGAGTAAGAGTTACTCCTGGGAGAGTTTTACACATTACAATTAGCCGATCAAGTAGGTGTCTAGAAAGGTGTCAACGGGGTTACGCCTCTGGGAAAACGAGGTTTACATTAATTAGGTTCGTGCGAAAGCACGGGGGACCTCCCTCAAAGTACCGACACTGGCCTGGCTGAAAGATTGGCGAACTTGTAGTGTGTAATTAATCCCGGCTAGTCTTTCCTTTTAGGGTTTGAAGGAAGATTTGATAAAAAGCAGTGGGAGCCATCCTGATTAGATAAAATAATAACCAATCTATTCTTGCAAGAGCGCACGCTGAGTGTTTTCTTCTCTCTCTCTCCTGGTAGCGACCATATCACGCCTTAATCAAGATAATAATACGGATTATTGACCGAACCCGCTTGTTATACTGAGCTGGGGAACGTTGGTCCCGCTCCAACTTATAATAGTTATAAGATAGAGCAGGAAATTGGGGAATACCAGATTTCCCGTGCCGCCCAAACGAAGAGAGTGCATGCTGATGCATCATCTTCGGGTGTGTTCATTATACAGAACTGTTTCTCAGTATCCTCCGAATCCTTGGTATATGATACCGGATCAGGATCCCAGATATGTAAACTGTTACATAGGGCTACAAAAGGGTAGAAAAACTGAGAACGGGTGATAAGTTTCATGAGGCAGAAAACGGGGCAAGTGTTGCATCCAAGTCTGTTGGTCACTGTCACCCTGTATTGTAATACATTGATTCTGAACGTATGTTATTAGATACCGAACCTGATATACAAAATCATATCTGTCTCTTTATTAGTAAAGAAACGATAAAATTTCGTATTGTTGGATAATATTTTGAACATTTCCTATATCAAAAGTTGATCGGTTCAGGCACGTTATCTAAAAGCATTGATGTTCTAAATCAAACTAAAGTTCTCAGTATACGGAACACACACAAGAGGAAGAGTTCAGAAATGAACGAATTCTTCTTGAGGTATTGTAGACTAGGTCAGATCAATGTGACCCGACTAGCTAGAGTTACATATAGATGCATATTTAAATTAGTTTGAATTTACATCTTGTGAAACTCGCCAGTCATGTCACAAAGATAAGATGACCATAGCTATGTTTATTGAAAACATAGAAAGAGTTAGTGAACTTTTGGGATAATACATGTTGATGTATGTATGTCTCCTGTCTACACATACCAAGACCGGTTCTTTATACTTCATTACGTTCTCTGATGATCTCTTTAGATTCAGACCTATGTTCCTGTTGAAACACAAGTCCGAACCTTTTGAGATATTCACAGAATATAAGTTAGAAGTAGAGAACCAAAATACGGGTATAAGTATTATGTCCTATGATGAGATCGAGGAGGAGAATACTTGAGCACGGAAATCCTGGACTATTTTAAAGGAGAATGAGATTCTCTCTCGGCATTACTCCTCCGTATACACCATAGCACGATGGTATATCGGGGCGGAGCAGATACACCCTATTTGATATGGTGTTCTCTATGATGAGTAATACTGAGTTACCTTTTTCCTTTTGGGTGTTATGCACTTGAGTAGCTGCATACCTATTGAATAGGATTCTAATCAAATCAGTGCCTACCACTTCATATGAGATATGGAAAGGGAAGAGCCCATATCTTAAATTAGTTAAGATTTGGGGTTGTCCGGCCTATGTCTAAAAGCAAAATCCGGACAAGCTCGAGGCAAGGTCTGTTAAGTACAACTGGAAAGGTTCCAGCTATACAAACTGCAGCTAATGATTTGATAGAACCAAAGGATTCAGTAGAAACCAACGAACCTCAGCCTCTCCGCTGATCTAGTAGGGTTCCTCACCCACCTGAGAGATACTTCTGTTTCTCTATGACAGTGGGAGCGAGGAATGCATCATGAGATGATGACCCAACTAGTTTCGAGCTGGCCATCAGGAGTAAGACTCTGTAAGAATGGCTGGATGCTTAGCGATCTGAGATGGAATCCTTATACACCAACAAAGTATGGACTTTAGTTGCTATATCTGAAGGGTTAAATCCCCATCAGGAGCAAGTATATCTTGAGAAGATTACTTGGTGTACATGGAAAAGTTGAGACTTTCAAAGTTAGACTTATTAAAAGTTTGCATCATTGACCAGGCGTGGATAATGATGAAACCTTTTCCAGTATCTATGCTTAAGTCCATCCAGATCCTACTTGCCACGGCTACATACCATGACTATGATATCTGGCGGTTGGGTGCCATGACATCTTTTCTAAATGATGTTTTAGAAGAGAACGTCTGTAAGTACACAGCCAGAGGGCTTCGTAAACAGTGGGAGCAGCGGAAACGTGAACAAGATGCTTTATAGGATAAAGCAGGCATCGCGGAGTTGGAACGTCTGTTTTGATGTATTAGTCAAAGAAGTTGACATCATCAAAATGGTAGATGAACCTTGTATAAACAAAAAGGTTGTAGGGAGTATGGTGATGATCCTCGTAGAGTACGTGGATGACATACTCTTGATAAGAAAGGAGTTTCTTATGCTACGCTCGATCAATCTCCGTCTATCACAAAAATTCTCCATATAGGATCAAAGTGATACCTCCTTAATCCTAGTTTTGGATCTATGAGATTTAATTTAGATTTAATTGGATGTTAGGATTCTCACTAGTTGTAGTGAGATGGTATCAAGTGATCCTAGGGAGAATCACTGGAAGTGTTCCAGGGTGATAAAGACGACTGAATGTCAGTCGCAGGCATTGTCTTTACCCTCAGTAAAGGGACGGTATGTTGGAAGAGTTCCAAGCTAGATACCGAGACATACTAGACGATAAAGGCTGGATACATCGCTACTTATGATGCTACCAAAGAGGATGTTTGGATGTATAATGGTTCATGAGATGAACTACGTTCCTACCATTGTGAGACAATGGAGTTGTGGCTTATGCCGAGGAACGCCGGTCCCATCAGTGATCCAGACTTATTCTAAGGCAGTATCACCTGATCGTGGAGATGGTTGATCTCCAGGGTGATCGAGGCAAGGAGAGCGGACTTAGAGGATAACGCAGCGGATCCACTCACGAAGGCCTATTCCCAGAGAGAGACTTTTATGGGATGGTTGAGTATGAGATACTACGACCACTGCTACAGATGGCCCTAGTGCAAGTGGGAGATTGTTAGTTATATGTATGCCCTAGAGGCCATTACTGTACATTGGATGTATATTGTACTGGATGCTGGGACATATATAGGGAGGACTTTCTTGCTCGACATGATAGTATGCTATCTGGTTGATCTTTACCTTAACGTGTATACTGATTGTCTTTCTGTTACATGTTGGTAAAGCCCTTAGGATGTGTACTTGACTACCTGGACTATGATGCGGATCATACTAGTGGGGACATGGTAGTCTATAAGTACATCCTTCAAAGTCCCTAGTCGTGGGTGTATCGAGATGGGGCATCGATATACCAGAGTAGACTAGCGTATACCTTCTCGACCCATATAGATGGGCGATGGATGATCCCATATCCATTGGTGTTTGACATCGGAGATGATATACGGGTGCTCAGTATAGACTGGGTACACTGGACGGACTCGCCGAGAACTCCCAGATGGTATTATACCTCACGTCAGATGGCAGTTCTCTGGTGACACTGGTACAGAGTAGTCTGTTGACCCGAGATCGTCATAGAGTCTTGTGTGGTTCCCACTGTGCTTTGATTTCCATCTTACCACGTCCAAGAGGGCGTGCAAAACGGTGGTTTTTGGGTACAGTCCCGAGTCACATGGAGGCAATGAGCGATAGGAGGGGATTCGTCTCTCCCGGTATAGGGAGTTGATGTTGCGCTGTGTTCGATTGGCTATAACAGGAAATCCCTGGCCAGGGTTGCTGAGATTTACTGGTAAGCGTTACCAGTAGTTTCTCGAAGTGTTATAGACCTCATATCGACACGACTTATCGAGCTATTGGGGTCTGACGTTTACCACCCCTAGGCGAGATATGCGACAGATCAGACGATCAGACCGGACTGTACGGTAGTGTTACTGGTCGGATTCACTGGAGTGTGAGCGGGCTTGCTCGTCGATCTTCAGATCGCTCAATACCCGGGTGGCCGTTACGTTTAGCAGACCGCTTGCGGCTTGTGGGTGTTTGATATGATCATCGCCTGCTGCCGGCGTATTGACGAGTCTTTAGAGTCCTACACAGAGGTTTCCTGGCTCAAGCGAAACGAAATAGGAGCGCATATGAGATATGTGCGGGACCGAGAATAATGCGTGTATGTGATACCGTATTCCATTCTCGCGATGAATGTATCGATTAGGTTATATGCGATATACCCTAGTTATCGAATCAAAGGTTGATTTGATAAGCCGATACATTATATACTAGTCGGTTGTGTGTGACATGACCGGGTCATTGAATCAAGTGTTGATTTAATGATTTAATGCATAATTATATATTTGATATATTACTTTGCGTTAACTAGTATTGGTTCACTTTATATGGATTTTCTCACTTGTAATGTGCACATTGTATATGTGATATACATTTGTACATTTGCTTGTATCATGTTTGATAATACATGATTGTTTAAGTGTATGTTAAGAATAAACCATGGTTATTTATATGATTAGGGTTTTATTTCCTTTTCTTATTTATTTATCTATTTATTCATTTTGGAAATAATTAGAAAAGGCATGAAAAGAAAATGGTGGCTAATTTTGTTTCATATTGAAGCTTCTTGAAGACTTTGACCTAGTGACCATTTTGTTCTTATCCTTAACCCTAACCATTCTATTAACCATGGTATTTTCTCTACACTTAACTAAGGTTGAATATATGATAAGTATTGATTTACTTTTCTTTTTAATTTAACTTATCATATATAAGCTTCTTCTTCTTCCTCCATTTTCTTCAAGTGAAGAAAGCTTGCCCCATCAATGGCAAGTGATGGAAATGAGTGAGAAATCCAATTCTAAAGTCTACCCACTTCCTATTTCTTCATCCTCTACCTCTTGCCAAGTAGTAGAGTGTGTTTCCTTCACAACTTTTCATGGTTTGGTGAAGGTGGAGCTTGATTCATCGATGCCTCGACGTAGATCATCTTCGGCATGGACATCGACGACCTAGCTTGCCCATTCTCCGACGAAGCCGACTCTAGAGCCCGGATTTGATTTGGACAGCGGAGACGACCTCGTTGTGGAGCCGTGGAGGTGGAGGACCGGATCTACAAAGGTTGTATTTCTGTATTCTCAGTAGTTAACTGTTAACTAGTTCATTGTTCGCCTAGACATCTGGCTAACGATCTGTACTTTAGGGTTTGTAGGCACCATAATTTTTTGAAATTGCCATGGTTGATGGCTTGGGAGACCTCACTAGAGTGCCTAGGAACCCTACAACGCCTGCCTATTAGATCTCAACACCGTCAAAAGAGCGTTCTCTTGCTCTGAGGCTAGAGAAGCTGATATGATAATAGGTAAAGACTCATTCTCACCTAAATATGCATATTTAAGGTGAGAAGGTAAAAGTTTTAGATCTAATGTCGGCGGAGAAACTATAGAATGTGGGGTCATCGAATGATATTCGGAGTCAAGGAGAAGCTCGTAGCCTGCATAAGATACAGACTCAGAAGGTGAGGAGTCAAGAGTTTCAGACTCAAGCGTGGAAAATGTGTCCTTACTAAGATGTGAAAGATCAAACATTGATGTGCTAGTGTAGTCGAGATTTTCAAAGAAAAGTTCATCAACTTCGTAACTTTCGGGAGCAATTTCGTTGACAGAACAGACATCAAGTATGTGAGCAGAGGGTTCGGATGGCTGACTTGCAATTTTATAGATGTTCAGTTCAATTGTCATTTTTCCAAAAGATAGGTTCATTGAACCGTTTCGATAGTTAATGACAGTATTGGAAGTGGCAAGGAATGGTCGACCCAAAATCACCGAAATTTGGTTCTGTGGGTTTGCTACAGGTTGTGTATCGAGAACAATAAAGTCCACAGGGAATATGAATTCCCCGACTTTTATCAACACATCCTCCAGTTCACCCTTAGATTTGGTGATTGAACGGTCTGCCATTTGGAGAGTGCAATGAGCTGGTTTCAACTCTCCAATCCCTAAGTGCTCGTAGACAGAATATGGAAGTAGGTTAACACTTGCGCCCAGGTCATGTAAAGTACGGTTAATATTTTTACCCCCAATAGAAATCGAGATTGTAGGATACCCAGGATCCTTACGTTTCTTTGGTAATTGTGGGGTAAAAGCAGTGCTAACATTATTAGTCATGAAGACCATTTTGGGCACTTGAGTCTTCCTCTTCCTAGTGCACAAGTCCTTAAGAATTTTCGCATAAGCGGGGACTTGTTGAATAGAATCTAGGAGAGGGATGTTGATGTTAACCTGTTTAAACATTTTCATAATCTTCTCCATATGTGGACTCGATTTGTTTCCCCTTAACCGATTCGGATAAGGAGCTTTAGCAATAATAGCTGGGTCCATCATTGGAGAAGGTGGTGTGTGTGAAAGTGATCCCAGAATAGTAGTGGGGATCATCTTTGGTGGACTAGAAGCAGTATGCTGAGGTGTCGAGCCTTGAGGAAAACGGAGAATAGGCTCTCTAGAAAATGGTGGGGTAGAAGAAGTGGGATTAGAAGTAGAAGTGTGTGTGGAAGGAAAAGTCTCAGCCGGGGTATTATTGATTAACTCTTCATGATTATCAATCTCTTCCCCAACGTGATTGTTCAGCACTCTTCCTGATCTCAACGTTGTGATGGCATTCACATTGTAGTGTTGTGAATGCCCAGGATTCGGTAAGGGTTGAGACGGAAGTTTCCCTTTTTCTCTAGTACTCATCTCGGCATTTATTCGTGCAATTTGTGCTTCCATCGATTTAATACTCTCACTATGGGAGTCAGAGTTTTTCTGGATTTTATCGACAGAAGTCTTTATTTCAGCCGAAATTGCATGAAATTTGTCAGAAGCAAATTCATGGTTTGTGCGAGTGAAGAGGATTCATCAGTACCGGTCAACTGCAAAGAACTAGACGGTGCATAAGTGTTGACCGGATTTTGAAAGTTTTATGATTGATAGGGGTGCTGAGTTAGTTAAAGTGGCTGCTGTTGCGGTGGAGGACCCCTTTGAAAATTATTTTGGTTTGGAACCGTGTTTTGAGTTTGTTGTTGGTTCCAAGCAAAGTTAGGGTGATTCCTCCAACCCTGATTATAAGTGGAAGAATACGGATCATTTCTAGGTCTTTGTTAGAAAGCAGCATTGGTATGCTCTTGACCTTGAAACGGAGAATTTAAAGGACATTCTTCCGTAAGATGAGATGGATCAGAACAGCATCCACAGACAGTTTTGGAGAGTGACATCTGATTTAGGGAGGCTGCTAAAAATTTATGTTCCATAGTTTCGAGTTTCTTTTGCATTGCTGCTATTTCAGCTCTAACTCCTATGGAAACATCAATTTGGTGAATGCCACCCCCTAGACGATGACTGATTTACACTCTCCCATTGTGAAGATTTTTCAGCGAAATCTTCTAAAAATCTCCAGGCTTCACCATCGTCTTTAGTCTTGAAGGTGCCTTGACATATGGATTCAAGGTTCTGCTTTGTTGTAAGATTAATGCCCACGAAGATGATTCTGCATAGATCCCATCTAGGAATTCCGTGATGAGTACATTAAACTAACAGATCCTTGAAGCGTTCAAAACACTTCGAGAATGGTTCATTTGGAAGCTGGGTAAATTGATTTATTTCGCTACGGACTCGAGCTGTTTTATGATTAGGGTAGAATTTCTTAAGGAATGCTGTTACGAATTCTCCCCAGTTTGAAATAGAATGTATGGCTATGTTATAAAGACACTTCTCGGCTATATCGCACAAGGTAAATGGGAGAAGACGTAATCTCATAGCATCCGCAGAAAGCTGTGAAGTACCCATCATCAGGCATACATTTTCAAATTTGGTAATAAAGACATATGCGTCTTCAGACTCGAGACCGTGATATTTTGGTAAAAGATTAATGTATTGGGGTTTTACTTCAAAATTGTCCCCATTGGTTGGTCGAATGGTGAGACAGGTCGAAAGAGGACCTTGCATAGGATAGCATCTCTCTTGGAGAGAGATGCAGGGCGGATTCTGCGCACCTGCGGACGATGTCAGAGTAGTGTTAAAGAAGTTCGATGGAGAACCGTCCATCGAAGTGGGTGTGGTAGTGGGTGAAGAAAAAGTAGACATAGAATTACCGACTTCGGAGTCGATAAGAGGAATGCGGACAAGATGGGCACTAGAATCCCGTGTCCAGCCGAGCATGCACTAAATGGTATAGCTCAAGTGGCAGCGTTGTGATAATTAAGGAAAAGATGATTTGGTGTTTGGTTTTGAAAAAAAAATACGGATTTTGAAAAAAATTCACACAAACAATGTACAAGAAACCCTAAATCTAGTGGTCACCTAGGTCAAGGCTCTAGACCGCTCCTAGACTTCCAGAACACAGGTCGCAAGATAGATCCTCTTCTGCCTCTTTGCCCCTTCTGTGGAGAGGTAAGTGCCACGTAAGTGGGAGGTTCTCCACTACGTAAGTAGTGGGCCTAATTAAGTAACCACTTGCCTTAGACACACTTGCCTTAGACACCACAAAAGAAACGCGGATAAGCAATAGATTGCCCACGACCGCCTTCTGTCCTAAATCAGGGCGATGGTCCTTAGAGTCTTGTCTAGATATTTTTTAGTTAATGAGGGTGATGCGGATGCAAGTTTGTGATTTATGGGGCCTAGGACGGGTAATGAAATCCCGACCTAATCTGAATTTGGTCTTTGCCCCTTAATTTCCGTGTTAAAAATGCAAACAACCATGATCAAACACGCAACAATTTTTCTTTTTTGCAGCGCTGTGAATTTTTGCAAAGAAACATGCAGAAATTGGTTAATGGAGCAGATCAGAGAGGAGATAAGAAAGACAGAGATTCACCTAGAAAATTTGGTACAGTGAAACCACTTTCCCGCCGTGCTTCCACCGCGATATGCCTTCAAACGTCATGGTTCCGCGGTCTGTTAATGAGATCCCTGCAGAAATATTTGGTACAAATGCTTCTGTTGCCTCACTGAACTCTCTGTGATGCTCTGAAAATTTTTCCTCTCACTCCACAGATTCCAGATCTCCTTGCAACAAATCACAATAAATCGTTAAGCACTTGTTACGAATTTTGATCTAAAAAACTGATGGAATAATAAATTTTCGAACTCAAATTACAAAAACGAACAAATTAGCATACTATCCCCGGCAACGGCGCCATTTGATTGATCATTCTTTTGTGTTTTGTAAAATGTAAAATATCACAACCAAGAAATTTATACCGCAATCAATTGACGGTGTCTATTGTAGCTTCGTCGGTGAATGCAGATTGTCCACTGAGATGTGTGTTTTGATCGATCTTGTTTTAGATGAGTTGAAATGAAAAGATAAAAGAAATTTGTAAGAAAATTGATTCAAGATTTGTAATATTTGATTTCAAGAAACATCAAGAAAATAGATCTAGAATCAAGAAATGCTAAAGTTTAAGAAGATGTCCAAATCGAATGAATTATCAAGATTTGTAAAGAGGCTTGTAGGAATCGATCCAATTGATAGTGATGATAAATACTTATGATAACAAATTCTTATCTATTGAAGATTTGTTGCTAGATCGATGACGATCAACGAGGATTAGGGATCTATTGAAGAAACTAAGGTTTTTTCATCATCATCTCTTGTCCTTTCGTTGATTAGCATTCAAATTTGAGCATTTAGGAAATTCAATCATCGATCGTTGATCTCTAATTTGGAGCGAAAACATTCAATAAAGCATCTCGCTCAAAACTAGGTCATCGTTGATTCAATTTCCTAAAGTTTACAAAACTCATAAGTGTCACGACTCGAAATAGCCCGTGACTGGCACTTGAATCATATGAAGCCTATAGGACCCCATCTAATTCAAGTAAGCCAAAAGCCCAGAAATCTAAAACCATTTTAAGGAGTAAATAAGGAAAACTAGTTTTTAAGGAGTAAGAAAACATGTTTAAAAACGAGGTTTTAAATAAGTAACCGAATATGCATTTTTAAAATCCTCAATGTCTTTTCTAAAATTTTTGGCAGAGTTTCCTTGGTAAATACTGTCCCCAAACGGGGTACAACAAGATTAATATATATGCAATGATAAAAGGCATCCCCAAGCGGGAGCTAGCTCTTCGTCAATCGACGGTCACAACCACGCAAACAATATAATATACAACGCCAAAGGGCGAGGATCAAAACTCAAAAAGAAACTCAAAATCAACATGAAAACCATAGTACTACAACGCGCGACTCTAAGGTCGAAATAATACACAACTGGTTTTCTAAGTCTGAAACAATATACAAGTTTTGGTTGATGGAATTACTAGATACAACTGAATAATACATGTACAATGGTGGTTCTGATGCAAAAGAACCCACCTACCAAAACAAATCACCCGCAAAGGAAGCAGTGTGCCAGAAATGCCGCCATGGAACCTGTACGGCAAAACCTGTAAGAACTGTGGCACAACGGGGGTGAGTTGCCAACTCGTGAGTAGAAAACATCACAGAGCAGAAATCGTATGCATGAAATAATCCTAGGTCAAATACAATCAGTAATAATATATCCTCAAATGAATATGTCTGAAGCAGGATAAGGTGGCAATGTAACATCTATACAAGAGTGTAGTGCCAAGTGCTCGTGCCAGTGCCTCAGGTAATAACATATTATAAATATGAGGTATGATCGATGTCGACTATATCATGAAGTCTAAAAGTACGTAGATATTATCCAACTATGTAATCAATGTCATCAATGTCAACTATATGTTTGTGGATATCATCCACGTGTCACCCAATGACAATAAGCATCATGCATGTAAATATCAAAAACATATGCATGGAAGTATGAGGATGTAAATCAACATGTGTCACTCACGACATATCAAAATCATGGAACCTGAGTGTCAAGCATCGACACTCGAAAACTGTTAGTTATATGTATGCCCTAGAGGCCAGTATTGTACAGATGATGTATATTATATTGGATGCTTGGACATATAGAGAGAGGACTTTCTTGGTCGATATGATAGTATACTATCTGGTTGCTCTTTATCTTAACATGTATACTTGTCTCTTGATACTGTCTTATAGTTACATGTTGGTAAAGCCCTTAGGATGTGTACTTGACTACCAGGACTATGATGGAGATCATACTAGTGGGGCCATGGTAGTCCATAAGTACACCCTTTAATGTTCCTAGTCGTAGGTGTATCGAGACAGGGCATCGATATACCAGAGTAGACTAGCGTATACGCTTCTCGACCCATGAGATGGGCGATGGATGATCCCATATCCATTGGTGTTTGACATCAGAGATGGTATATGGGTGCTCAGTGGAGACTGGGTACACTGGACGGACTCGCCGAAAACTCCCAGATGGTATTATACCTTACGTCAGATGGCAGTTCTATGGTGACACTTGTGCAGGTTAGTCTGTAGACCCGAGATCGTCATAGAGTCTTGTGTGATTCCCACTATGCTTTGATTTCCACCTTACCACGTCCAAGAGGGCGTGCAAAAAGGTGGTTTTTGGGTACAGTCTCGAGTCACATGGAGGCAATGAGCGATAGGAGGGGTTTCGTCTCTCCCGGTATTGGGGGTTGATGTTGCGCTGTGCTCGATTGGCCATAACAGGGAAGTCCCTGTCCAGGGCTGATTTAGAGATTTACTGGTAAGTGTTACCAGTAGTTTCTTGACCCGTTATGAGCCTCATATCGGCACGACTTATCGGTTATTGGGGTCTGACGTTTACCACCCCTAGACTTGATATGCGACATATCAGACGAGGAGACCGGACTATACGGGAAGTGTTACCGTTAGGCTTTTACATGAGTTGGAACGGGCTTCCTTGCTGATCTTCTGATCGCTCAATACCCGGGTAGCCGTTACGTCCAGCTAGTACAGCTGATGGCTTGTGGGTGCTTGATGTGATCATCACCTACTGCCGGCGTATTGATGAGTCTTTAGAGTCCTACATAGAGGTTTTACTGGCTCAGGCAAAACGAAATAGGAGCGCATATGTGATATGTGCGGGACCGAGAATAATGCGTTTATGTGATACCGTATTCTATTCTCGCGACTTTTTGTATCGGTCGGTTATATGTGATATAGCCGGGTTATCGAATCAAGTGTTGATTCGATAAGTCGATACATTGGATGTTAGTCGGTTATATGAGATATAACTGGATTATTAAGTCAAGTGCTGATTTAATAATTTAGTGTATAATTGTATATATGATATACTAATTTACATTAACTAACATTTGTTCACTTAAGGATTTTTCTCACACGTGCATAACTTTAATATATATGTGATGTATATTAAAATGTGTTTTCTTTATGTATCATGGTTGTTGATACACTTGACATGGGTGTAGAAGACATAGACCATTCTAATTTTAGTGGAGGGGTTTTTATATTTAAAGTAAATCTAAATTGGTTGATATTTGTTAAGTGCATGAAGCTTGTAGAAGCTATTAGTGCTTTGACAAATTCAACTCAATTTGTTTTACTTAAGATATTTAGTTAACCCGACCATTAGAATTAGCCATGGTTATGTCTCTACATGAGTTAGTATATGATACTCACTTACCCATGGTTAGCTCACTTATTTGATCAGTATCTTTCTCTCTTTATTTCTTCATCTTCTTCTTTAAGCTAAAAAGCTCTCTAGGGTTTGATCCAAAGTGAGAAACATTGTGAGAAAATAAATTCTAACGTGAACCCACTTCCTATTTCTTCATCCTCTACTAGACTAGCACTTTAGTTTAGGGTGTTTGCTTCACTAATTCTCTAGTTAGTGAAGTAGTAGCTTGAGTTGCTATTCCCTCAACGTAGATCATCTTCGGCCTCGAAGACTTCAAGCAAGGACGCTTCTTTCGCCTCGTGAAGCCATGCAAGAGCTCGGGAGAACCATGATCGCAGCGAACAGACTACGACAAGGAGCTTTAGAAGTGAAGGACCAATCTACAAAGGTTGTATTTCGTATTCACTTAGTAATAAATGTTATTTACTTGCATGTGTAACCCTAATTATCTAGCAAAGATCTTGTTTAGGATTATTCGGCACGGCTAAAATTTTAATCGGGCATGGTTGATGCCTTGTAGAACCTTATTAGAATGCCTAGTAACCCTACAGTGGTATCAGAGCCTAGTTAGAGCATTAGGAGACGTGTTTACGAAGTTAAAACTCTGATCGAACCCCGTAAAGTCAAAACGACCCCTCTCTGGACAAATTTTAAAAATGCGATTTTTTCTGTATTAAAAATACCTAAAAATATTAGCAGGGAATTTTAAGCATCACTATGAAAAACGAGGAGCTAAACCGTACGGACCGCCACGGAACCGCGGCAATACCTTGCTTGCGCCGTGGATCCGTGGCCGTACAGTCGGGTTTGACTTTTCGTTTTGCACCGTTATGACCGTATCTGCTAGTGTATCTTTCTGGGTATTTTTAATCTGCCTCAGGTGTCGAGTGTTCTGGGAATTATTTTGCATACGCTGATTCGATCGGAAAATTTAATTTCGTTATGTTTTCCGGATAATTTAGAAAGTATTAAAATGTTCGAACGGATATCATTAACTCATTTTTCCCGGCACGAAAAACTTTCAAGTGTTGAATTTTTCTTGAGTTTCAATCTTTCGAAAAAACGTGCAAGTAACACGATGGACCCTCTAGAAGAACACAAACCTTAACTCGATTATGTGACCGTCTGAACCGCCTCTAAACCTTAGGGTTTGGGGCAGTACGGCGTGCCACATGTGAGGCGTTGGCTTGACCCTTCTACGGCTGACCGTTGATACTGTGACGTATTCTGGAATTTTTGAACTCCGCTCAAGTGTTGAGCTATTTAGGAAATCTTGGGTATTTGATTATTCGATCGGAAAGTTTAATACTGTCTATTTATCTGGAATGTGATACAATTGTTAGTGTATATGCCCTAGAGGCCATTACTGTATCATACTAGTATGTATATTACTTGATGGAAGCTTGGGATATTCACAGTTGTACAGACAATCTTGCTCAATATAGTAGTATGCTACTTGGTTTGTCTCTGCTTTAATGTGTACATGTGTTTTTATTTATTATATCACCTATACGCATTAGTAGAGCTCTTAGGATCTTTGCTTGATTACCGGCGTTGTGATGGCGATCACACTCGTGGGGGCTGGGTAATCTACAAGCACATCCTTATACACGTCCCTAGTCGTGGGAGTATCGAGATAGGGCATCGATACTCCGGAGTAGACAAGCGTATGCGCTTTTCATCCCAGCACGGGAGACGGTCTGTCCCACAGCCGTCGGTACGTCGTACTTGAGATAGTATGCGGGTGCTCGTTAGGTTACGAGTACACTGGACAGGACTCGTCGGGAACTGATGGTTGGTATTATACCTATCGTCAGTTATCTGTTCCCAGGTGACATAAGTACAGCTTAGTCCGCTGACTTGACACTATCACTTCGCCTCGAGTGTGTTCCCACTGTTCTTTGATTACTACCCTACCACGGCTCTACTGAGTCGTGTAAACAGGTAGTAGTTGGGAGCAGTCCCGAAACACTTGGAGGCAGTGACGGTTAGACAGGATTCGTCTCTCCCGGTATGGGGGTTGACATCGCGCTGTGTCTAGGAGAACCATTACACGAGTAGTCCCTGGCCAGGGCAAGCGAGATATACTGGTAGGTTTCCAGTGTTATCTCAGAGTGTATTGGGCTTCACTCCGACACGACTTGTACCGCTATTAGGGGACTGACGTTTACCGCCCCCTAGGCCCGCCATGCGATGTATCAGACGAACAGACCGGACTGTACGGAGATTGTCACATACAGACTCAGTAGGAGTTCGGATGGGTTCACCTCATCGGCCTTCTTATCGACATCTACCTGGGGACCGTTACGTACAGCTAGTGCCGCTTGCGGTCTGTGGTTAAACCCACTGCCAGCGTAGTGTCGAGTCTTTAGAGTCCCACACGGAGAGTTTCCCTGCACTGAGCGAAACGTGTAGAGGCCGTATGGTTTTACGGCAGGGCTACGATCACTTACGTACACTTGTGTGCGTATGGTGTTCGGGCAGGCAGTACTAGTGGGCTTTGGTTTAAGCCGGATCCTAGTATTGCACGGATGGATTTGTTTTGTCTTCTGCGCTTCCGCATTCTAAGGAATGCGGATGCAGGTGTGTATGCACAGTTTTCCAGAGCGATGAAGGAGGAGGTGCCTCATTAGCGTTTTGGCAGTTGGTTCGGCCAAAACCGTTATGTGGCAGGCTCATTAGGGTTTTGACAGTTGATTCCGTCAAAACCATTTTGAGGCGGACTCATTAGGGTTTTGACAGTTTGTTTGGTCAAAACCATTATGAGCCGGGGACATTATTTACTAATCCTTTCATTGATAATTATGTTATGGCTAATTACATTGACCATTTGACCATCTTGACTTTGTTGACCATTTGACCAAAGTTGACTAGGATCTTCTTGAAAGATCTAAAGTATTCTTTGGTTTTCTTTTTTCTTTTTGTTATGATAATGGTCATGTCATTTGTAGCCATCAAATTTATCTTGATGGGATTAGTAATGATAATGTTTTTTGCATTATTGCAACCATGGTTGTGGTTTCTCTTGGTTAAGTTTTTCATTTGCTCATTCTCATTCTCTCTCTTAAAATGAGAAGCTCCATGGTTGTTAGCAAGCTCATCTTTCTTCCTCCTCTTGATTTATCTTTTGATCTCATGTGTTGAGAGATAAAGATCCCACAAAGACAAAACCATTCATTTACCACTTCTACACAACCTAGGGCTTCTAGATTAGCAATCTCCTTGCCCTAGTTACCTTGGCTCAAGGTGGAGCTCGGTGTACATCTCTCAGGTGGATCGTCTTCGACTCAAGGAGGCCGCGGAGGTGACCAAAGTCCGGATCAACCATCGGAGCAAGCAAAGAGAAGAACAACAAGAAGAGTAGAACAACAAGAAGAGAAGGAGTTCAAGTTGAGGTATAACCCCTAACCGAGTAGATAAATCTCTAGCTAGGATGCTAGTGTGTTGTTTAGTAAAGATCCGGCTTTTACGGTCCATGTTGCCAAGTCCAGAAAATTTTTGTTTTACCGTTTCGGCAACCCCGAAAGTACCGGGAGAGGCAACGTGGACCTAACAGTGGTATCAGAGACTAACTAAACACACCCTAGCATGTTGGCAAAATGTTTAGAACATCGACCGAACGAAAAACCGAAAAAACACCCCGGAAACCCTGATTCTCTGCCGATTTTTTTTCTGCTCAAAAGATAATAAATCATGTCTTAAAAATCGGCTCAGGCTTTTTCTAGAACAGGTAAGAAAAATGATCGCACGAGTCGACCAACTCACCGCGGTTCCGCGGCAGAAGCTTGCTTCTGCCGCGGAACCGCGGCCGAGTTGACTCGGCCGTGGATCATTTTTGTTGGAGTTTGTTTCTGGTGAGTTTTTAGGATTTTTGGTATATGACTTTTCTGCCCAGATTTTCCAGAAAGAGAAATTAGTTTTTGGGGCTCAAAAATCCGTATTTTTGGTCGATGATCTGTAGACTTTGTATAATGGTTATCTCTGTAATGTTATATGTGTATTGAACGTCTACTAATCGCTATACGTCGATTAGTGGGGATTATACATATCTGTGATCTGTGTTGATGATGGTTTGTGTATATGAACTCGTTGGATTGTCGCGGATGAATAGCCGGGATGGATGTGAGATGTGAGTTTCTTTTTCTTTCATTCATGTAATAAATTTGTAAATTGATGTAATATTATTTGTATGGCCGCACAACCGGGTCGGGGTTGTAGCCGTCATTGTATAATTCTTTTTACTGTTTTTGCTCCTAGGATAGACCCATAGAGGGGGTGCACAAACTACCGGGTATCTCGAAGTGCCGAGTGGCCTACTCATGGCGTTGAGGGAGGTTGCTTCGCTTCGGGTACTTCGCGGGTAGTTTGCCGCACCCGTAGGGGTCTTGGGTGTGGTATTGGCTATTCATCGCGACCGTGTAATCCGCTTTTCGTTGCAGGCTCGAACGAATCGCGGGCTCCTAGTATATCCAAAGTGTTCATCTGTGATCTGGATTGGCTATCATTGCTGTATATCTATATATAATAACTATTTAGGCGTTGCTTATGTTTTACAGCCGCGCTAGCCCAGCCCCCGCTCTATCGTTAGTTAAGTAACCTAACGGGTGATGACGGGGCCCCGTGGCGAATGCGAATGGCATAAGCGTACGTCATATTTTGGTTGTTTTCTGCAATGGTAGGATTTAAATGATGGGACGCATTAAAAGAACTAATGCAAGAAAATAAACCTAAAAGACGTTGTTGGAACAAGTTTTTCAAAAAGCTGTTATTTCAAGGACGTTCAATTTTTGTTTTGCATCGAGGTATTCGGTTATGAATGCCCAGCACCTCAGTCGACGAGGCAAGGGCCGAGATCCCTTCATCGGGAGTGACCCCTTGGACAAAAGTTTGCGTCAGGGTAATAACTTCACTATAGCCGATTATTCTTGCTTTGCATCGAGGTATTCAGTTTGGAATATCCTGCACCTCATTCGACGAGGAAAGAGCCGAGATCCCTTTACAGGGAGTGACCTCTTTAGCAAAAAGTTGTCGCCACTATATTTTCAAAAAGATGTATCACATTCCTTCAACGATATCAAGTTCATTACGTTAACGGGTTTTTCGCCAAAAACCCAGTCGTAGCCCTCCGTCGTTTCTTATAAGTTATACTTAGTATTCATGCTGGGTTTGTTGGCTGTGTCAAGGCGCAGTGAACGGTAGCTATGTGTTGCTTGTTTGATGGATACAATGTGATTGGTTAGCACATTTGTGTAACCTTGTTGACTGTGTCAAGGGTTATGCAGGTGGGTTTAATGCAATCAAGACAACGACGGGATGAACTTGACTAGGACTCTTTGATTTGTTGACTGTGTCAAGATCACTTGGGTCCTAGGGGCAAAAACCATATCGGGAGTTTCAAAAGTACTGAAACTTGCAGATTTAGCATACCTTCTAGAGTGTGGTGACTAGAGTGGATTCCATCTAGGTTATCACACAATGACGGTTGGATCCCGATCCCACTGATGAGTTGGATTACTCTCGGGAGATTATTTCACTTAACGATCAATGCTATAAACCTAGTAGGTGTCTAGAAAGGTGTTAGCGGGGTTACACCCCCAGGGAAAAGAGGTTCTTAAATTAAGGAACTTCGCGAAAGCGTTGGAAAACCTCCCTCGAAGTACCGACACTAGCCTGGCTGAAAGGTTAAGCAAGTATTGTGACGTGAATTAAATCCCGGCTAGTTCTTCTTTTAAAAAGGTTTTAAGAAGAATTTGAGGAAACAGTGGGAGACATCCTGGTTAGATAAATTAATAAACCAATCTAATCTTGCTAGAGCATACGCTGAGTGTTTCTTTTCTCTCTCTCCAGGCAGCAACCTTTTCACGCCCTAATCAAGATAATAAAATGTATCGCTTGACCGATCCGAATTCTTATTCGGGGCTGGGGAACGTTGGTTCAGCTCTAACTTGTGACAACCGTCATGAGTATGAGAATAGGAAAGGGGATTGTATGGATTTCCAGGATACCCAGTTGAAGAAGATGCATGGTTTTGCATCTACTTCAGGTGTTCTTGTAATTGAGAACTGTTTTACGGTCAGCCCTACCTCTTGGGTACTTGATACCGGATGAGGATCTCATATCTGTAATTTATTGCAGGGACTGAGAAAAAGTAGGAATGTTGCACCGGGTGATATGTCGCTCAGAGTAGCGAACGGAGCACAAGTTAATGCGGCAGCCGTCGGTGAATATCACCTAGTATTGCCAAATGGCAAGACTATGATTTTGAACGATTGCTACTATGTACCCTCCATGGTTTGCAACATCATATCAGTTTCTTTACTCGATAAAGATGGATATAACTTTGTTCTTGAAAAGAATATCATGAACATTTACCTTCATAAGGTACTGGTTGCAGAGGGTACACTGTGTAATGGTATCTACGTTCTAAATCAGAATACAGTTCTCAATATACAAAACACACGCAAGAGGAAGAATTCAGATACGAATGAATCCTACTTGTGGCATTGTAGACTTGGTCATATCGGAGAGAAAAGACTGAGTAAGTTGCATAAAGATGGACTCTTGAATGCGTTCGAGTTTTCATCTTATGAAACTTGTCAGTCTTGTCTCAAAGGGAAGATGACCAAATCTCCGTTCACCGGACATGGAGAAAGAGCAGCAGAGCTCTTGGGACTCGTACACAGTGATGTATGTGGTCCGATGTCTATACATGCAAGGGGTGGGTTCTCGTACTTCATCACATTCACTGACGATCTCTCTAGGTTCGGATATGTGTATCTGATGAAACACAAATCTGAAGCTTTTGAGAAATTCAAGGAATTTAGAAACGAAGTAGAGAACCAGACAGGAAAAAGTATCAAGATCCTCCGGTCTGATAGAGGAGGGGAGTACTTAAGCACGGAATTCCTAGATTACTTAAAAGAGAATGGTATTCTCTCTCAGCTTACTCCTCCTTATACACC
Organism: Agapanthus africanus; assembly: GCA_030015575.1. Lineage (NCBI taxonomy): Eukaryota > Viridiplantae > Streptophyta > Magnoliopsida > Asparagales > Amaryllidaceae > Agapanthus > Agapanthus africanus. Next base: position 223,396,182 of record JASDDO010000006.1, read on the forward strand.
ACAGCACAACGGTGTATCGGAGCGGAGGAATCGTACCCTATTGGATATGGTTCGCTCCATGATGAGTAGTGCTGAGTTACCTCTTTCATTCTGGGGATATGCACTTCAAACTGCAGCACATCTGTTGAATCAAGTTCCATCCAAATCCGTGCCTAAGACTCCGTATGAAATATGGAGTGGTAAGAGTTTGTATCTTAAACGTATTAAGATTTGGGGTTGCCCAGCTTATGTCAAAAAGCAGAACCCAGACAAACTTGAGGCACGGGCAGTTTTGTGAAGTTTGTGGGATACCCAAAAGATTCAAGTGGGTATCTGTTCTACCATGCAGAGGAACAGAAGATAATTGTTTCAAGAAATGCCACATTTTTAGAAAAAGAATTTCTTGTTAAAAACATTAGTGGCAGCACGGTAGAACTGGATGAAATTCCAAAAACACAAGCTTTAACAAAAGATTTGGTGGAACCGCTAGATTCAGTTACAACCAACGAACCTCAGCCACTCCGCAGATCTGGTAGGATTTCTCATCCGCCCGAGAGATACTACGGTTTTCTCATTGACGGGGATCGAGAGGATTGCATCTTGGAAGAAGATGACCCTACCAGTTTCAGGCAGGCCATTATCAGTAGGGAATCTGATAAGTGGCAGGAAGCAATGCAATCCGAAATGGAGTCCATGTACGCCAATAAAGTGTGGACCTTGGATATTGCTCCACCTGGGGTAAAACCCGTTGGATGCAAATGGATCTACAAAAGGAAACTTGGTGTAGATGGGCAGGTGGAAACCTATAAGGCTTGACTCGTTGCAAAAGGTTTTCGTCAAAGACCTGGTTTGGACTATGATGAAACTTTTTCTCCGGTGGCTATGCTCAAATCCATTCGGATCCTACTTGCCATTGCTGCCTTCCATGACTATGAAATCTGGCAGATGGATGTTAAAACGGCTTTCCTAAACGGTTGTTTGGAAGAGTGCGTTTACATGGATCAACCAGAAGGTTTCGTAGACAGTGGGAGCAGCGGGAAGGTGTGCAAGTTTCTTAAATCCATTTATGGATTAAAGCAGGCATCGCGGAGTTGGAACATCTGTTTTGATGAGGCAATCAAGGAATTTGATTTCATCAAGAACGAGGATGAACCCTGTGTCTATAAGAAGATTGTAGGACGAACTGTCGTATTCCTAGTCTTGTACGTGGACGACATTCTTTTGATAGGAAATGACATTCCTATGCTACAATCGGTCAAGCTATTTTTGACACAACGGTTCTTCATGAAGGACCTGGGTGATGCCTCGTACATTCTGGGGATCAAGATCTATAGAGATAGATCCAAGAGACTATTAGGACTTTCGTAGTCCAGGTACATAGAGACCGTGCTAAAGAGATTTAGTATGGAGGATTCCAAACGCGGTAATATACCCGCATTGCACGGAATTACCCTCTCCAAGAAGATGTCTCCTAAGACTGACGAGGAGAGGGTTCGCATGAGCACTATACCCTACGCTTCGGCGGTTGGATCTATAATATATGCGATGCTATGTACAAGACCAGATGTAGCTTACGCGCTGAGCGCGGTAAGTCGGTATCAGTCAGACCCAGGGGAGGACCACTGGACAGCAGTGAAGAACATTATCAAGTACCTGAGAAGGACTAAGGAGATGTTCCTGGTTTACGGTAATGGAGACCTCCGGGTCGAGTCCTTTACCGATTCAAGCTTCCAGAGTGACATAGATGACAGCAAGTCTATCTCGAGTTTTGTGTTTACCTTCAACGGAGGGGCGGTATGTTGGAGGAGTTCCAAGCAGGATACCGTCGCAGACTCGACGATGGAGGCTGAATACATTGCTGCAAGCGATGCCGCAAAAGAGGCGGTCTGGATGAAGAAGTTCATTAGTGAACTTCAGGTGGTTCCGTCCATTGTTGACCCAATACCTTTGTATTGCGATAACAATGGGGCTATAGCTTTAGCGAAGGAACCAAGGTCCCATCAGAAATCCAGGCACATCTTAAGGCGGTATCACCTGATCAGGGAGATCATTGATCGCCAGGAGATCGAGGTGCGGAGAGTGGACACAAAGGACAACACAGCGGACCCATTCACGAAGGCCCTACCCCAGACTCAGTTCGAGCGGCTGATCGAGATGATAGGTCTTCGATACGCCAGTACATGGCCTTAGTGCAAGTGGGAGATTGTTAGTGTATATGCCCTAGAGGCCATTACTGTATCATACTAGTATGTATATTACTTGATGGAAGCTTGGGATATTCACAGTTGTACAGACAATCTTGCTCAATATAGTAGTATGCTACTTGGTTTGTCTCTGCTTTAATGTGTACATGTGTGTTTATTTATTATATCACCTATACGCATTAGTAGAGCCCTTAGGATCTTTGCTTGATTACCGGCGTTGTGATGGCGATCACACTCGTGGGGGCTGGGTAATCTACAAGCACATCCTTATACACGTCCCTAGTCGTGGGAGTATCGAGATAGGGCATCGATACTCCGGAGTAGACTAGCGTATGCGCTTCTCATCCCAGCACGGGAGACGGTCTGTCCCACAGCCGTCGGTACGTCGTACTTGAGATAGTATGCGGGTGCGCGTTAGGTTACGAGTACACTAGACAGGACTCGTCGGGAACTGATGGTTGGTATTATACCTATCGTCAGTTATCAGTTCCCAGGTGACATGAGTACAGCTTAGTCCGCTGACTTGACACTGTCACTTCGCCTCGAGTGTGTTCCCACTGTTCTTTGATTACTACCCTACCACGGCTCTACTGAGTCGTGCAAACAGGTAGTAGTTGGGAGCAGTCCCGAAACACTTGGAGGCAGTGACGGTTAGACAGTATTCGTCTCTCCCGGTATTGGGGGTTGACATCGCGCTGTGTCTAGGAGAGCCATTACACGAGTAGTCCCTGGCCAGGGCAAGCGAGATATACTGGTAGGTTTCCAGTGTTATCTCAGGGTGTATTAGGCTTCACTCCGACACGACTTGTACCGCTATTAGGGGACTGACGTTTACCGTCCCCCTAGGCCCGCCATGCGATGTATCCGACGAACAGACCGGACTGTACGGAGATTGTCACATACAGACTCAGTAGGAGTTCGGATGGGTTCACCTCATCGGCCTTCTTATCGACATCTACCTGGGGACCGTTACGTACAGCTAGTGCCGCTTGCGGTCTATGGTTAAACCCACTGCCAGCGTAGTGTCGAGTCTTTAGAGTCCCACACAGAGAGTTTCTCTTCACTGAGCGAAACGTGTAGAGGCCGTATGGTTTTACGGCAGGGCTACGATCACTTACGTACACTTGTGTGCGTATGGTGTTCGGGCAGGCAGTACTAGTGGGCTTTGGTTTAAGCCGGATCCTAGTATTGCACGGATGGATTTGTTTTGTCTTCTGCGCATCCGCATTCTACGGAATGCGGATGCAGGTGTGTATACACAATTTTCCAGAGCGATGAAGGAGGAGGTGCCTCATTAGGGTTTTGGCAGTTGGTTCGGCCAAAACCGTTATGTGGCAGGCTCATTAGGGTTTTGACAGTTGATTCCGTCAAAACCATTTTGAGGCGGACTCATTATGGTTTTGACATTTTGTTTGGTCAAAACCATTATGAGCCGGGGACATTATTTACTAATCCTTTCATTGATAATTATGTTATGTCTAATTACATTGACCATTTGACCATCTTGACTTTGTTGACCATTTGACCAAAGTTGACTAGGATCTTCTTGAAAGATCTAAAGTATTCTTTGGTTTTCTTTTTCTTTTTGTTATGATAATGGTCATGTCATTTGTAGCCATCAACTTTATCTTGATGGGATTAGTAATGATAATGTTTTTTGCATTATTGCAACCATGGTTGTGGTTTCTCTTGGTTAAGTTTTTCATTTGCTCATTCTCATTCTCTCTCTTGAAATGAGAAGCTCCATGGTTGTTAGCTAGCTCCTCCTTCTTCCTCCTCTTGATTTATCTTTTGATCTCATGTGTTGAGAGATAAAGATCCCACAACGACAAAACCATTCATCTACCACTTCTACACAACCTAGGGCTTCTAGATTAGCAATCTCCTTGCCCTAGTTACCTCGGCTCGAGGTGGAGCTCGGTGTACATCTCTCGGGTGGATCGTCTTCGACTCAAAGAGGCCGCGGAGGTGACCAAAGTCCGGATCAACCATCGGAGCAAGCAAAGAGAAGAACAACAAGAAGAGAAGAACAACAAGAAGAGAAGGAGTTCAAGTTGAGGTATAACCCCTAACCGAGTAGATAAATCTCTAGTTAGGATGCTAGTGTGTTGTTTAGTAAAGATCCGGCTTTTACGGTCCATGTTGCCAAGTCCAGAAAATTTTTGTTTTACCGTTTCCGCAACCCCGAAAGTCCCGGGAGAGGCAACGTGGACCTAACAACAATATGTGGAATTCATATAGTTAGGCATGAAATACGAAGTATGTGATATTTCGGATTTATGATGTCTAAAGACAATTGTGGATTCCAAATGTTGTAGTTTTACACTTTCTTTTCTGCGACCGTAAGTGTAATATGTGATATCGCCGGTTTCGTTGCTATATGTCAACGACAATTGGGATGCGCATATTTACTTACGTTGATGACATGTGATGTTATGTGTTGCTGGATATGTTATATTGGATCGTCGCGTTTTTGAATAGCCGGGGGTTTTATGTGAGATGAGGGTTTTTATTTTCTTTCATGTAAAATTAAATGTATGTAATATTCTTTTATTGGGGCACTTCCGGGATGAGGTTGATGTCACCATTTGTATATTATTTACTTTCCCGCACTAGGATAGACCCAAGGAGGAGAGCACAAGTAACCGAGTTCTAGAGTCCAGTAGGAGACCAACTCGAGGAGCCGAGTCCGGGTCTCCTAACTTTAGAATTGGTAGGGTTGCTTGCCGCTCTCGTAGGGGTCTAGGGGTGTAGGTTTGGCTATTCATTGCGACCGTAGAATCCGTGTTTTATAGAGGCTAAAAATAAAATACGGACGTCCTAGTATATCCAATGTTTCATATGTTTCTTCTGCTGCGATATCTGTGATGTGATCATTTGATATGTTGTGATAGATACTGTATATAGTATATATGATATATTATATAGACTTTACTTATGTTTTACACCCGCGCTAGCCCTGCCCCGCTCTGCCGTTAGTTACCTAACCTAACGGTGCACGAGGGGACATCGAAGCGAATGCGGATGGCATAAGTGTACGTCGTATTTATCTGTGATGTTTAGGTGACTTAAATGATGGGACTTCATTAATGTGATTAATGAAAGAAAAGAATCCTAAAAGATGTTGTAGAATCAAATTTTCAAAAAGGGTAGCTACAGTTTTTGCTTTGCATAGCGATATATATGATATATCCTGCACCTTATTCGATGAGGAAAGAGCCGAGATCCCTTCACCGGGAGTGACCTCTTTAGCAAAACTGGCAGATGCTACAACACTCGGTTTGTCTTTTGATTGCTTTTGGAGTTTTTGCTTTGCATAGCGATATATATGATATATCCTGCACCTTTCCATAAAGAAAGAGCCGAGATCCCTTCACCGGGAGTGACCTATTTAACAAAACTAATGAAAGCCTCAAAATCACTCCATTTCAAAAATCACTCGATTCTACAACGATATCAAGTTCATTATGCAATAGGTTTTCAAAAAACCTGTCGTAGCCCTCCGTCATTTCAGATAAGTCCTACTTAGTATTCGTGCTACGTTTGTTGGCCTGCGTCAAGGCGTAGTGTGCGGTAGCTAACTAGTATTTATCTGTTTATGCATATGATGCAGATTGGATTAAGGTAGTCGTGCGACTTTGTTGGCCTGCGTCAAGGGTCGTACGGGTGGGTTTAATTCAATCAAGAAATGACGGGTTGAACTTGACTAGCGCACTATGGTTTGTTGGCCTGCGTCAAGGTCACGGGAGGCTAAGGGCAAAAGATTATCGGGAATTTCAAGTGCTGAAATTTGCAATGAGATTGCATACCTTCTATGAGATAGTTGGATCCCGATACCCACTGCGAGTAATTGTTGCTCCTGGGAGAGTTTTACACAGGACAATTAGCCGATCAAGTAGGTGTCTTGAAAGGTGTCAACGGGGTTACGCCTCTGGGAAAATGAGGTTTACTTTAATTAGGTCCGTGCGAAATCACGGGGAACCTTCCTCAAAGTACCGACACTGGCCTGGGTGAAAGATTGGCGAAGTTGTATGGTGTAATTAATCCCGGCTATTCTTTCCTTTTAGGGTTTGAAGGAAGATTTGATAAAAAAATGGTGGGAGCCATCCTGATTAGATAAAATAATAACCAATCTAATCTTGCAAGAGCATACGCTAAACTGTTTTTCTTCTCTCTCTCTCCAGGTAGCGACCATATCATGCCTTAATCAAGATAATAATATGGATGTATTGACCGAAACCGCACGTTATACTGTGCTGGGGAACGTTGGTTCCGTTCTTATAAGAGTTATAGGACTGAAAAGGATATAGGAGAATACCAGGATTCCAAGCCACCCGAATGAAGAAAGTACATGTTGATGCATTTTCTTCGGGTGTGTTCGTTACAGAGAACCTGCTTCTCCATTTGCTCTACGTCCTGGGTATTAGATACCGGGTCAGGATCCCATATATGTAATCAGTTACATGGGCTTAGGAAAGGTAGAAAACTTGGAGAAGGTGATAAAGACGTAAGGGTTGGAAATGGTGCAATTGTTGCAGCTAAAGCCGTCGGGGAATATCACCTTATATTGCCAACTGGTAATACATTGATTCTGGACGAATGCTATTACATGCCGAACCTGATATGCAACATTATATCGGTTTCTTTGTTGAGTAAAGAGGGATATAATTTTGTATTACAGGATAATGTTATGAACATTTTTCTAAACCAAAAGTTGGTTGGATCAGGCACGATGTGCAATGGCTTTTATGTTCTAAATCAATCAACACTTCTAAGCATAACAAACACACACAAGAGGAAGAGTTCAGAAATGAACGAATCCTTCTTGTGGCATTGTAGACTTGGTCATATAAATGCGACACGGCTAGCTAAGTTGCATAAGGATGGATATTTGAAACCGTTCGAATTTTTCATCTTATGACACTTGCCAGTCATGTCTTAAAGGCATGATGACCACAACTCCGTTTACGGGACACGGAGAAAGAGTTACAGAACTCTTGGGACTAGTACATAGTGATGTACGCGGTCCCATCTCTACACATGCTAGGAATGGTTCTTCGTACTTCATTACATTCACCGACGATCTCTCTAAGTTCGGATATATGTTCCTGATGAAACACAAATCAGAAGCTTTTGAGAAATTTAGAGAATATAAACAAGAAGTCTTAAAATCCTTCGATTTGATCGAGAAGGTGAATACTTGAGCAATGAATTCCTGGACTTCCTAAAAGAGAGTGTGATTCTCTCTCAGCTAACTCCTTCATATACACCACAGCACAACGGTGTATCAGAACGGAGGAATCGCACCCTATTAGATATGGTGCGCTCTATGATGAGCATAGCTGAGTTACCTATTTCCTTCTGGGGATATGCACTGGAAACAGCTGCAGACCTATTGAATATGGTTCCCACCAAATCTGTGCCAACCACTCCATATGAGATATGGAAAGGAAAGAGACCATGTCTTAATTATGTTAAGATATGGGGTTGTCCGGCATATGTAAAAACGCAAAATCCGGACAAACTCGCGGCAAGGTCCATTCTGTGTAAGTTTATTGGATATCCCAAACATTCGCGCGGGTATATCTTCTTCCACACCGAGGAACAAAAGGTGTTTGTTTCTCGACATGCCACCTTTTTAGAAAAGGAATTTCTTGAAAAAGAGATTAGTGGCGAGGAGGTAGAACTGGAAGAAGTTCCAGAAATACAAACTACGACAGAAGATTTGGTTGAACCGGAGGATTCCGTAGTTCCCGATAAACCCTAGCCACTCCGCCAATCTAGTAGGGTTCCTCACACTCCTGAGAGATACTACGGTTTTCTCATGGATGGTGGGAGCGAGGATTGCATCATGGTTGATGATTACCCAACTAGCTTCGAGCAGGCCATCACGAGTAGGGACTCAGTGAAATGGCTGGATGCAATGTGGTCCGAGATGGAATCCATGTAAACCAACAAAGTATGGACTTTGGAAGATGCTCCTGAAGGGGTAAAACCCATTGGGAGCAAGTGGATCTTCAAGAAAAAACTTGGTGTAGATGGGAAAGTGGAGACTTTCAAAGCTAGACTTGTTGCAAGGGGTTTTCGTCAAAGACCAGGTGTGGACCATGACGAAACTTTTTCTCCAGTGGCTATGATTAAATCCATCCGGATCATGCTTGCCATCACTGCATATCATGACTACGAAATCTGGCAAATGGATGTTAAGACCGTCTTAATAAATGGTGATTTAGAAGAGAGCGTGTACATGACTCAGCCAGAGGGCTTCGTAGCTAGTGGGAGCAGCGGGAAGGTGTGCAAGCTGCTTAAATCCATTTGTGGATTAAAGCAAGCATCGCGGAGTTGGAACATCTGCTTTGACGTCGCTATCAAAGAGTTTGATTTCGTAAAAAACGTAGATGAACCTTGTATCTACAAGAAGGTGGCAGAGAGTAAGGTTGTCTTTCTCGTATTATACGTGGACGACATACACTTGATAGAAAATGACATTCCTATGCTGCAATCGGTCAAGCTCTTCTTATCACAAAGATTCTCAATGAAAGATCTAGGTGATGCCTCCTGCATACTGGGAATTATGATCTATAGAGATAGATCTAAAAGGATATTGGGATTATCCCAATCCAGGTACATTGACACCATACTAAAGAGGTTTAGTATGGAAGAATCTAAGCGCGGGAACTTACCCACGATCTCTGGACTCACTCTCTCCAAAGAGACGTCTCCCGAGACTGATTTGGAGAGAGCTCGCATGCAAGGGATACCCTATGCTTCGGCTGTAGGCTCTATCATGTACGCGATGCTATGTACCAGACCCGATGTAGCACACTCACTAAGTGTAGTGAGTAGGTATCAAGCTGATCCTGGAGAGAGTCACTGGACAGCTGTGAAGAGCATTCTCAAGTACTTACGAAGGACTAAAGAGATGCACTTGGTGTATGGTAACGGAGAACTCCAAGTGGAGTCCTTTACCGATTCAAGCTTCCAGAGTGATAAGGACGACTCTAAGTCGCACTCGGGACTTGTCTTTACCGTTTATGGATGGGCGGTTAGCTGGAAGAGTTCCAAGCAGGAAACCATGGCAGACTCGACGATGGAGACTGAATACATCACTGCCAACGATGCTGCCAAAGAGGCTGTCTGGATCAAGAAGTTCGTTACTGAACTTGGAGTGGTTCCATCCATTGAGCATCCAATACCTTTGTATTATGATAACAATGGAGCGGTGGCTTTGGCCAAGGAACCCAGGTCCCATCAGCGATCCAGGCATATTCTGAGGCGGTATCACCTGATCCGGGAGATAGTTGATCGCCGGGAGATCGAGGTCAGGAGGGTTGACACGAAGAACAACACTGCGGATCCACTCACGAAGTCCATTCCCCAGATACAGTTTGAGAGACTCTTCTGGATGCTTGGTAAGCGATACTACAGCAGCTGGCCCTAGTGCAAGTGGGAGATTGTTAGTTGTATGTATGCCCTAGAGGCCAGTATTGTACAGATGATGTATATTATATTGGATGCTTGGACATATATAGAGAGGACTTTCTTGCTCGATATGATAGTATGCTATCTGGTTGCTCTTTATCTTAACATGTATACTTGTCTCTTGATACTGTCTTATAGTTACATGTTGGTAAAGCCCTTAGGATGTGTACTTGACTACCAGGACTATGATGCAGATTATACTAGTGGGGCCATGGTAGTCCATAAGTACATCCTTTAATGTTCCTAGTCGTAGGTGTATCGAGACAGGGCATCGATATACCAGAGTAGACTAGCGTATACGCTTCTCGACCCATGAGATGGGCGATGGATGATCCTATATCCATTGGTGTTTGACATCAGAGATGGTATACAGGTGCTCAGTGAAGACTGGGTACACTGGACGGACTCGCCGAGAACTCCCAGATGGTATTATACCTCAGGTCAGATGGCAGTTCTCTGGTGACACTCGTGCAGGTTAGTCTGTAGACCTGAGATCGTCATAGAGTCTTGTGTGATTCCCACTATGCTTTGATTTCCACCTTACCACGTCCAAGAGGGCATGCAAAACGGTGGTTTTTGGGTATAATCCCGAGTCACATGGAGGCAATGAGCGATAGGAGGGGTTTCGTCTCTACCGGTATTGGGGTTGATGTTGCGCTGTGCTCGATTGGCCATAACAGGGAAGTCCTTGGCCAGAGCTGATTTAGAGATTTACTGGTAAGTATTACCAGCAGTTTATCGACCCGTTATGAGCCTCATATCGGCATGACTTATCGGTTATTGGGGTCTGACGTTTACCACCCCTAGACTTGATATGCGACATATCAGACGAGGAGACCGGACTGTACGGGAAGTGTTACCATTAGGCTTTTACAGGAGTTGGAGCGGGCTTGCTTGCTGATCTTCTGATCGATCAATACCCGGGTAGCCGTTACGTCCAGCTAGTACCGTTGACGTCTTGTGGGTGCTTGATGTGATCATCACCTACTGCCGGCATATTGACGAGTCTTTAGAGTCCTACATAGAGGTTTTACTGTCTCATGCAAAACGAAATAGGAGCGCATATGTGATATGTGCGGGACCGAGAATAATGCGTGTATGTGATACCGTATTCTATTCTCGCGACTTTTTGTATCGGTCGGTTATATGTGATATAGCCGGGTTATCGAATCAAGTGTTGATTCGATAAGTCGATACATTGGATGTTAGTCGGTTATATGAGATATAACCGGATTATTAAGTCAAGTGTTGATTTATTAATTTAGTGTATAATTGTATTTATGATATAATAATTTACATTAACTAACATTTGTTCACTTAAGGATTTTTCTCACATGTGCACAACTTTAATATATATGTGATATATATTAAAATGTGTTTTCTTTATGTATCATGGTTGTTGATACACTTGACATGGGTGTATAAGACATACACCATTCTAATTTTAGTGGAGGGGTTTTTATATTTAAAGTAAATCTAAATTGGTTGATATTTGTTAAGTGCATGAAGCTTGTAGAACCTTTTAGTGCTTTGACAAATTCAACTCAATTTGTTTTACTTAAGATATTTAGTTAACCCGACCATTAGAATTAGCCATGGTTATGTCTCTACATGAGTTAGTATATGATACTCACTCACCCATAGTTAGCTCACTCACTTGATCATTATCTTTCTCTCTTTATTTCTTCATCTTCTTCCTTGATCTAAAAAGCTCTCTAGGGTTTGATCCAAAGTGAGAAACATTGTGAGAAAATAAATTCTAAAGTGAACCCACTTCCTATTTTTCCATCCCCTACTAGACTAGCACTTTAGTTTAGGGTGTTTGCTTCACTAATTCTCTAGTTAGTGAAGTAGTAGTTTGAGTTGGTATTCCCTCGACGTAGATCATCTTCGGCCTCGAAAACTTCAAGCAAGGACACTTCTTTCGCCTTATGAAGCTATGCAAGAGCCCGGGAGAACCAAGATCGCAGCGAAGGGACTACGAAAAGGAGCTTTAGAAGTGAAGGACCGATCTACAAAGGTTGTATTTCGTATTCACTTAGTAATAAATGTTATTTACTTGCATGTGTAACCCTAATTATCTAGCAAAGATCTTGTTTAGGGTTATTCGGCACGGCTAAAATTTTAATCGGGCATGGTTGATCCCTTGTAGAACCTTATTAAAGTTCCTAGTAACCCTAAAAAAACATCATGAAACCTGTGCCTAGCATCGGCATGTAAATCCTCATATATCAGGCCCCGACAGTCCGGATCGGCCCATATCATCTCTCAACTCTGGTCGGTATTCTCCGGATATCCGCCGAGCTCAAATACAATCACCGGTAGGTAGTACTTCCTCTGCCAGGCTCACCGTTTGTATACACAGCATCCCTTTCTTCTCCCGGGGTACCATACCGGGCGCACCATGTACCCGCAATCGGCCTCGCCGCCTCCTCGAATCGGGTTTCACATGTCACTCTCAGTGTTAGTTGTATGTATGCCCTAGAGGCCAGTATTGTACAGATGTTGTATATTATATTGGATGCTTGGACATATATAGAGATGACTTTCTTGCTCGATATGATAGTATGCTATCTGGTTACTCTTTATCTTAACATATACACTAGTCTCTTTATACTGTCTTATAGTTACATGTTGGTAAAGCCCTTAGGATGTGTACTTGACTACCTGGACTATGATGCAGATAATACTAGTGGGGACATGGTAGTCCATAAGTACATCCTTCAAGGTCCCTAGTCGTGGGTGTATCGAGACGGGGCATCGATATACCAGTGTAGACTAGCGTATACGCTTCTCGACCCATGTGATGGGCGATGGATGATCCCATATCCATTGGTGTTTGACATCAGAGATGGTGTACGGGTGGTCAGTGGAGACTGGGTACACTGGACGGACTCGCCGAGAACTCCCAGATGGTATTATACCTCACGTCAGATGGCAGTTCTCAGGTGACACTTGTACAGGATAGTCTGTAGACCCGAGATCGTCATAGAGTCTTGTGTGATTCCAACTGTGCTTTGATCTCCACCTTACCACGTCCATAAGGGCGTGCAAAACGGTGGTCTTTGGGCACAGTCCCGAGTCACATGGAGGCAATGAGCGATAGGAGGGGTTTCGTCTCTCCCGGTATTGGGGGTTGATGTTGCGGAGTGCTCGATTGGCCGTAGCAGGGAAGTCCCTGGCCAGGGCTGATCAGAGATTTGCTGGTAAGTGTTACCAGTAGTTTCTCGACCCGTTATGAGCCTCACATCGGCACGACTTATCGGGTTATTGGGGTCTGACGTTTACCACCCCTAGACTTGATATGCGACATATCAGACGAAGAGACCGGACTGTGCGGTAAGTGTTACTGGTCGGATTCGCAGGAGTGTGAGCGGGCTAGCTCGTCGATCTTCTGATCGCTCAATACCCGGGTGGCCGTTACGTTTAGCAGACCGCTTGCGGCTTGTGGATGCTTGATATGATCATCATCTGCTACCGGCGTATTGACGAGTCTTTAGAGTCCTACACAGATGTTTCCTGGTTCAAGCGAAACGAAATAGGAGCGCATATGAGATATGTGCAGGACCGAGAATAATGCGTGTATGTGATACCGCATTTCATTCTCGCGATAAATGTTTCGATTGGTTATATTCGATATGACCTAGTTATCGAATCATTGATTCGATAAATCGATACATTGCATACTAATCGGTTATGTGCGACATGACCGGATCATTGAATCAAATGTTGATTTAATGATTTAATGTATAATTATATATTTGATATATTACTTTGCATTAACTAGTATTGGTTCACTTTAAACGGATTTTTCTCACTTGGATTGCACATTGTATATGTGATATACTTTTGTGCACTTTTTGTATCATGTTTGATGATACTTGATCATATGTTTAAGTGAATAAAATTAAACCATGGTTATTATGATAATTAGGGTTTTGCATATTTATTTATTTATTTTTATTTATTTATTTATTTGGAAATGATTTAAAAAGGATGGTGGCTTTCTTTGTCTTTTAGTTGAAGCTTCATGAAGCTTTGACTTCATATCCTTTCTTATCATCATGCTTAACCCTAACCCATCCATTAACCATGGTATATTCTCTACACTTAACCCTAGTAAGAATTATGATAAGTATTGCTTTTTCTTTTTATTTTAAAGAGACTTATCATAATACTAGATGATCTTCTTCATCTTCTTCTTCTTCTTCAAGCTTGCTACTCCAATGGCAACTTGAGTATTAGTGAGAGAAATCCAAATCTAAAGAGAACCCACCTCCTATTTCTTCACTCTCTACCTCTTGCCAAGTTGTTTTGGGTGTTTACTTCACAAGTTTTACAAGTTTGTGAAGTCGGAGCTTGAACTTGCGATGCCTCGACGTAGATCGTCTTTGACACGAAGTCGGCGACCTAGCTCACCCGATTTTCCGATGAAGCCGACGTGTGAGTCGAGGATTCATGATGGACAGCGAGAGCATGACCAAGTGGAGCTAAGGAGGTGGAAATCCGGATCTACAAAGGTTGTAGCATCTAACCTATAGTTAATTTGTTAACTAGCTTTATCGTTTCGCCTAAACATCTAGTCTAAAGATCCGTAGTCTAGGGTTTCTCGGCACAAAAATTTTAAATTGGCATGTCCGATGCCTTGTGAGACCTTACTAGAGTGCCTAGGAACCTTTCACTGGTATCAGAGCCTAGCTAGAGCCTTAGGCGAAGTCCAGACGGAATTTGAAGTCCGAACGAACCCGAATCCCGATCACAAAAATGCTCTCTGTCCCGATTTTAAAAATGTGGATTTTTGTGTATTAAAAATGTCCAGGAAATTCAGTAAACAATTCTAAGGATTACGGTAAAAACTCAGGCCCATGATTCAATTAAACGGCGGCGGAACCGCGGCAGAAGCCCTGCTTCTGCGGCGGTTCCGCGGCAGTTTGTTGACATCATCATTCACTGTTTGTACTGTAATTCATTATTTCTGGTGCTGGATTTTCTGGAATTTTTTAATATTTATTCAAGAGTTGAATTTTCAGCAGTTGTTTTGGGGATTCGGTGTTTCGATCGGGTTATCAAATTTTGTCTTTTTGGTTTTCCGAATAAATTTTAGAATATGTTAAAAAGTTCGATCGGATATAAATACCCAAATTTTCCCCTGTCGGGAAATTTCCAAGTGTTGGATTTTTCCGTAGTTTAACGACGTTCTAAGTAGTGCATGTAACGCGATGGACCCTCTAGAAGACAACAAACCTTAACTCGATTATGTGACCGTCTTGAACTGCCCATTGAACCTTCGGGTTTGGGGCAGTACGGCGTGCCACATGTGAGGCGTTGGCTTGACCCTTCTACGGCTGGACCGTCGGTACTGAGGCATGAACTGAATGTTGTTAGACTTATTTCATGTGTTGGACTGTATCGGGAAAACTTGGGTATTCGACTGTTCGATCGAAAAGTTTAACATTTTCTGTTTGTCTGGAATGTGATACAATAATTGGAATTCACAAACAGTTATGTGATAACTGAATGAATGTTATAAATTTAGCAGTTTAGTCCCATATGATATTGAAAAGAGTTTTCGATAATGAGACTAAAATGCGGGATTTATATCTGTTAGGCATGTGATGTCTAAGTATTTCATTTAATTAGGCATGCGATGTCTAAAGAAGTTGCGGATTCCAATTGTTGTAGTTTTACACTTTCTTTTCTGTGACCGTAAGTGTAGTATGTTCATATCGCCGGTTTCATTGCTATATGTCAAAGACAATTGGGGTATGCATACTTACTTACGTTGATGACATGTGATGTTATGTGTTGCTGGATATGTTATATTGGATCGTCGTGTTTGAATAGCCGGGGGTTTTTATGTGAGATAAGTGTTTTTTATTTTCATTCATGTAAAAACTTGTATGCAATATTCTTTTATTTGGGGCACTTCCAGGTAGCGGAAGTTGTCACCCTTTGTATATTATTTACTTTTCCGCATTAGGATAGACCCAAGGAGGGGAGCACAAGTAACCGGGTTCTGGGGTCCAGTGGGAGACCAACTCGAGGAGTCGAGTCCGGGTCTCCTAACCCTAGAATTGGCAGGATTGCTTGCCGCTCTCGTAGGGGTCTAGCGGTGTGGGATTGGCTATTCATCACGACCGTGGAATCCGTGTTTTATACTGGCTCGTATTGAAAACACGGACGTCCTAGTATATCCAATATTTCATATGTTTATTCTGCTGCGATATCTGTGATGTGACTCTGTGATGGATATAGTATATATGATATATTATATAGACGTTACTTATGTTTTACACCCGGGCTAGCCCTGCCCTGCTCTGTCGTTAGTTACCTAACCTAACGGTGCACGAGGGGACATTGAGGCGAATGCGGATGGCATAAGTGTACGTCATATCTATCTGTGATGTTTAGGTATTTAAATGATGGGACTTCATTAATGTGATTAATGAATGATAAGAAACCTAAGATGTTGTAGAATCGAATTTTAAAATAAAACAGGTAGCTACAGTTCTTGCTTTGCACAGCGGTATATATGATATACCCTGCACCTTATTCGATGAGGAAAGGACCGAGATCCCTTCACCGGGAGTGACTCCTTTAGCGATAACTGGCAGATGCTACAGACTCGGTTTGCTTTTGACTGCTTTTGGGTTTTTGCTTTGCACAGCGATATATATGATATATCCCGCACCTCATTCGACGAGGAAAGGACCGAGATCCCTTCGCCAGGAGTGACTCCTTTAGCAAAACTAGAAAAGCCTCAAAATCACTCCATTTCAAAACTTCATTTGATTCTACAACGATATCAAGTTCATTACGCAATAGGTTTTAAGAAAAACCTGCGTAGCCCTCCGTCATTTCAGATAGGTTACATATAGTATTCGTGCTACATTTGTTGGCTTTCGTCAAGGTGTAGTGTGCGGTAGCTATGTGCTGTTTATCTGCTGCATATGATGCGACTGGATTAGGGTAGTCGTACGGCTTTGTTGGCTTTCGTCAAGGGTCGTGCGGGTGGGTTTGATTCAGTCAAGAAATGTACGGGTTGAACTTGACTAGCGGGCTGTGATTTGTTGGCTTTCGTCAAGGTCATAGCACGCTAGGGGCAAAAGCATTATCGGGAATTTCAAGTGTTGAAATTTGCAATGAGATTGCATACCTTCTATGAGATAGTTGGATCCCGATACCCACTGCGAGTAAGAGTTACTCCTGGGAGAGTTTTACACATTGCAATTAGCTGATCAAGTAGGTGTCTAGAAAGGTGTTAACGAGGTTACGCCTCTGGGAAAACGAGGTTTACATTAATTAGGTTCGTGCGAAAGCACGGGGGACCTCCCTCAAAGTACCGACACTGGCCTGGCTGAAAGATTGGCGAACTTGTAGTGTGTAATTAATCCCGGCTAGTCTTTCCTTTTAGGGTTTGGAGGAAGATTTGATAAAAAGCAGTGGGAGCCATCCTGATTAGATAAGATAATAACCAATCTGATCTTGCACGAGCATACGCTAAAGTGTTTTCTTCTCTCTCTCTCTCCAGGTAGCGACCAGTTCATGCCTTAATCAAGATAATAATATGGATGTATTGACCGAACCCGCATGTTATACTGT
The DNA here is from genome assembly GCA_030015575.1 of Agapanthus africanus. Taxonomy (NCBI): domain Eukaryota; kingdom Viridiplantae; phylum Streptophyta; class Magnoliopsida; order Asparagales; family Amaryllidaceae; genus Agapanthus; species Agapanthus africanus. Next base: position 223,413,449 of record JASDDO010000006.1, read on the forward strand.
GCTGGGGAACGTTGGTTCCGTTCATTCTTATAAGAGTTATAGGAATGAACAGGATATAGGGGAATACCAGGATTCCCATGCCACCCGAATGAAGAAAGTACATGTTGATGCATTTTCTTCGGGTGTGTTCGTTACTGAGAACTATTTCTCCATTTGCTCTACGTCCTGGGTATTAGATACCGGGTCAGGATCCCATATATGTAATCAGTTACATGGGCTTAGGAAAGGTAGAGAACTTGGAGAAGGTGATAAAGACATTAGAGTTGGAAATGGTGCAATTGTTGCAGCTAAGACTGTCGGGGAATATCACCTTGTATTACCAACTGGTAATACATTGGTTCTGAACGAATGCTATTACATGCCGAACCTGATATGCAACATTATATCGGTTTCTTTATTAAGCAAAGAAGGATATAATTTTGTATTACAGGACAATGTTATGAACATTTTCCGTGACCAAAAGTTGGTTGGATCAGGCACTTTATGCAATGGCATTTATGTTCTAAATCAATCAACAGTTCTGAGCATAACAAACACACACAAGAGGAAGAGTTCAGAACTGAACGAATCTTACTTGTAGCATTGTAGACTGGGTCACATCAATGTAACACGACTGGCTAAGTTGCATAAGGATGGATATTTGAAACCTTTCGAATTTTCATCTTATGACACTTGCCAGTCATGTCTCAAAGGCAAGATGACCAAAACTCCGTTTACGGGACACGGAGAAAGAGTTACCGAACTCTTGGGACTAATACATAGTGATGTATGTGGTCCCATGTCTACACATGCCAGGGATGGTTCTTCGTACTTCATTACATTCACTGACGATCTCTCAAGATACGGACATGTGTACTTGATAAGACACAAGTCTGAAGCTTTTGAGAAATTTAGAGAATATAAACAAGAAGTCGAAAACCAAACCGGAAAAAGTATTAAAATCCTTCGATCTGATTGAGGAGGTGAATACTTGAGCAATGAATTCCTGGACTTCCTAAAAGAGAATGGGATTCTCTCTCAACTGACTCCTCCATATACACCACAGCACAACGGTGTATCAGAACGGAGGAACCGCACCTTATTAGATATGGTGCGCTCTATGATGAGCACAGCTGAGTTACCTATTTCCTTCTGGGGGTATGCGCTTGAGACAGCCATACATCTATTGAATATGGTCCCCACCAAATCTGTGCCTACCACTCCATATGAGATATGGAAAGGGAAGAGACCAAGTCTTAACTATGTTAAGATATGGGGTTGTCCAGCCTATGTCAAACGACAAAATCCGGACAAACTCGAGGCACGGTCTGTTCTATGCAAATTTGTAGGATATCCCAAGAATTCTCAAGGGTATATCTTCTACCATCCTGAGGAACAAAGAGTGTTTGTTTCTCGGCATGCCACCTTTTTAGAAAAGGAATTTCTTGAAAAAGAGATTAGTGGTCATGAGGTAGAACTGGAAGAGGTTCCAGCTGCAGAAGCTGCAACAGAAGATCTGGTGGAACCAGAGGATTCCGTAGTTCCCGATGAACCCCAGCCTCTCCGCCGATCTGGTAGGGTTTCTCGTCCACCTGAGAGATACTACGGTTTTCTCATTGATGGTGGGAGCGAGGATTGCATCATGGAGGATGATGACCCAACTAGCTTCGAGCAGGCCATCACGAGTGGGGACTCAGTGAAATGGCTGGATGCTATGCGGTCTGAGATGGATTCCATGTACACCAACAAAGTATGGACTTTGGAAGTTGCTCCTGAAGGGGTAAAACCCATTGGGAGCAAGTGGATCTTCAAGAAGAAACTTGGTGTAGATGGGAAAGTGGAGACTTTCAAAGCTAGAATTGTAGCAAAGGGCTTTCGTCAAAGACCAGGTGTGGACTATGACGAGACCTTTTCTCCAGTGGCTATGCTTAAATCCATCCGGATCATGCTTGCCATCGCTGCATATCATGATTACGAAATCTGGCAACTGGATGTTAAGACCGCCTTTCTAAACGGTGATTTAGAAGAGTGCGTGTAAATGACTCAGCCAGAGGGCTTCGTAGACAGTGGGAGCAGCGGGAAGGTGTGCAAGCTGCTTAAATCCATTTATGGATTAAAGCAAGCATCGCGGAGTTGGAACATCTGCTTTGACGTCGTTATCAAAGAGTTTGATTTCGTCAAAAATCCAGATGAACCTTGTATCTACAAGAAGGTGGCAGAGAGTAAGGTTGTCTTCCTCGTATTGTACGTGGACGACATACTCTTGATAGGAAATGATATTCCTAAGCTGCAATCGGTCAAGCTCTTCTTATCACAAAGATTCTCAATGAAAGATCTTGGTGATGCCTCCTGCATATTGGGAATAAGGATCTATAGAGATAGATCCAAACGGATATTGGGATTGTCCCAATCCAGGTACATTGACACCATACTAAAGAGGTTTAGTATGGAAGAGTCCAAACGTGGGAACTTACCCACGATCTCTGGAGTCACTCTCTCCAAAGAGATGTCTCCCAAGACTGATTTGGAGAGAGCTCGCATGCAAGGGATACCCTATGCTTCGGCAGTAGGCTCTATCATGTATGCGATGCTATGTACCAGACCCGATGTTGCATACTCACTAAGTATAGTGAGCAGGTATCAAGCTGATCCTGGAGAGAGTCACTGGACAGCTGTGAAGAGCATTCTCAAGTACTTGCGAAGGACTAGAGATATGTTCTTGGTGTATGGTAATGGAGAACTCCAAGTGGAGTCCTTTACCGATTCGAGTTTCCAGAGTGATAAGGACGACTCTAAGTCGCAGTCGGGTTTTGTCTTTACCCTTTACGGAGGGGCGGTTAGCTGGAAGAGTTCCAAGCAGGAAACCGTGGCAGACTCGACGATGGAGGCTGAATACATCGCTGCCAACGATGCTGCTAAAGAAGCTGTCTGGATCAAGAAGTTCATTTTTGAACTTGGAGTGGTTCCATCCATTGAGCATCCAATACCTTTGTATTGCGATAACAATGGAGCGGTGGCTTTAGCCAAGGAACCCAGGTCCCATCAGCGATCCAGGCATATTCTGAGGCGGTATCACCTGATCCGGGAGATAGTTGATCGCCGGGAGATCGAGGTCAGGAGAGTTGACACGAAGAATAACACGGCGGATCCACTCACGAAGGCCATTCCCCAGACGCAGTTTGAGAGACTCTTCGGGATGCTCGGTATGCGATACTACAGCAGCTGGCCCTAGTGCAAGTGGGAGATTGTTAGTTGTATGTATGCCCTAGAGGCCAGTATTGTACAGATGTTGTATATTATATTGGATGCTTGGACATATATATAGATGACTTTCTTGCTCGATATGATAGTATGCTATCTGGTTACTCTTTATCTTAACATGTACACTAGTCTCTTTATACTGTCTTATAGTTACATGTTGGTAAAGCCCTTAGGATGTGTACTTGACTACCTGGACTATGATGCAGATCATACTAGTGGGGACATGGTAGTCCATAAGTACATCCTTCAAGGTCCCTAGTCGTGGGTGTATCGAGACGGGGCATCGATATACCAGTGTAGACTAGCGTATACGCTTCTCGACCCATGTGATGGGCGATGGATGATCCCATATCCATTGGTGTTTGACATCAGAGATGGTGTACGGGTGCTCAGTGGAGACTGGGTACACTGGACGGACTCGCCGAGAACTCCCAGATGGTATTATACCTCACGTCAGATGGCAGTTCTCAGGTGACACTTGTACAGGATAGTCTGTAGACCCGAGATCGTCATAGAGTCTTGTGTGATTCCCACTGTGCTTTGATCTCCACCTTACCACGTCCATAAGGGCGTGCAAAACGGTGGTCTTTGGGCACAGTCCCGAGTCACATGGAGGCAATGAGCGATAGGAGGGGTTTCGTCTCTCCCGGTATTGGGGGTTGATGTTGCGGAGTGCTCGATTGGCCGTAGCAGGGAAGTCCCTGGCCAGGACTGATCAGAGATTTGCTGGTAAGTGTTACCAGTAGTTTCTCGACCCGTTATGAGTCTCACATCGGCACGACTTATCGGGTTATTGGGGTCTGACGTTTACCACCCCTAGACTTGATATGCGACATATCAGACGAAGAGACCGGACTGTGCGGTAAGTGTTACTGGTCGGATTCGCAGGAGTGTGAGCGGGCTAGCTCGTCGATCTTCTGATCGCTCAATACCCGGGTGGCCGTTACGTTTAGCAGACCGCTTGCGGCTTGTGGATGCTTGATATGATCATCATCTGCTACCGGCGTATTGACGAGTCTTTAGAGTCCTACACAGAGGTTTCCTGGTTCAAGCGAAACGAAATAGGAGCGCATATGAGATATGTGCAGGACCGAGAATAATGCGTGTATGTGATACCGCATTTCATTCTCGCGATAAATGTTTCGATTGGTTATATTCGATATGACCTAGTTATCGAATCATTGATTCGATAAATCGATACATTGCATACTAGTCGGTTATGTGCGACATGACCGGATCATTGAATCAAATGTTGATTTAATGATTTAATGTATAATTATATATTTGATATATTACTTTGCATTAACTAGTATTGGTTCACTTTAAACGGATTTTTCTCACTTGGATTGCACATTGTATATGTGATATACTTTTGTGCACTTTTTGTATCATGTTTGATGATACTTGATCATATGGTTAAGTGAATAGAATTAAACCATGGTTATTATGATAATTAGGGTTTTGCATATTTATTTATTTATTTTTTTTCATTTATTTATTTGGAAATGATTTAAAAAGGATGGTGGCTTTCTTTGTCTTTTAGTTGAAGCTTCATGAAGCTTTGACTTCATATCCTTTCTTATCATCATGCTTAACCCTAACCCATCCATTAACCATGGTATATTCTCTACACTTAACCCTAGTAAGAATTATGATAAGTATTGCTTTTTCTTTTTATTTTAAAGAGACTTATCATAATACTAGATGATCTTCTTCATCTTCTTCTTCTTCTTCAAGCTTGCTACTCCAATGGCAACTTGAGTATTAGTGAGAGAAATCCAAATCTAAAGAGAACCCACCTCCTATTTCTTCACCCTCTACCTCTTTCCAAGTTGTTTTGGGTGTTTACTTCACAAGTTTCACAAGTTTGTGAAGTCGGAGCTTGAACTTGCGATGCCTCGACGTAGATCGTCTTTGACACGAAGCCGGCGACCTAGCTCACCCGATTTTCCGATGAAGCCGACGTGTGAGTCGAGGATTCATGATGGACAGCGAGAGCATGACCAAGTGGAGCTAAGGAGGTGGAAATCCGGATCTACAAAGGTTGTAGCATCTAACCTATAGTTAATTTGTTAACTAGCTTTATCGTTTCGCCTAAACATCTAGTCTAAAGATCCGTAGTCTAGGGTTTCTCGGCACAAAAATTTTAAATTGGCATGTCCGATGCCTTGTGAGACCTTACTAGAGTGCCTAGGAACCTTTCACTCAGCACCGAGAAAACACATGGTGGACGTACTGAAATATCATATCAAGGGTAACCAGGTTTTTAAAACAATTATATAATCTCTTTGAAATATCCACGGTTCCCAAATCCAGAAATATCATGGAAACAACATATCTTAATGCGTATAATCAAAAAGCATGATGTATGCGACATATAAATGAATGTAAGCATATCAATATATCATGCAACATGGAATAGTAATATGCACATATTGAAGAAAACCGCTCTTTTAAAATGAATCAGTTTTAAAGAGTATCTTGCGGTTCCTAAATCTCCAAATCAAGCGAGAAATCATCTATGTATGTGCAAATATGTATGTGTACAAGTATGCCATGCAAGAGATCATATCTTGAGTGCAACAGTACTACAATGTAGTGACATGGCAATTATCGATGATGAAGTGTGTGAGCCGCAAGCAAGTGTACGTAGAACATACGCATCATCGATAATGGTGCTGGTGTCCTAATAGCATGTGTTTAATATAAAATAAACTCATTTACACATGCAATGCGATGCGAATAGCATGAATATGCGGAAATCGAATAATAAATGCAACAATGACGTATCTGCATCAATATAAAATGTCCTACAGTTTGCCTTTTGAAATAAGACGAATCGGGGGTTTTAGTAAAATAAGGGCTATGGTGTTTTTAGGAAAAGATGCGTCCTTGAAAATATCCGTATAATCCCTTGCCTGTCTTTAAAATACTCCCGATTCGTTAGTTTTTGAAATAGGTATGACATCGGCCTAGCCTGACATCTACTAGCAAAACTACAGCTCTAACTAACAAGTCAATCAGGAGGGGTATGGAAACCACCTAAATCTGAGTCGATATATATATATATATATATATATATATATATAAGTCGGTGATCCCGCCTCAAAGGTAACGCGTACGATACAATATCATATGACATCCTCGAGTCATGAGTGCGGATCTATCATCAATGTAAAGCTCGTACGGTAAATCATCGCACGGCATCCTAATAGCTGGGTACGGGTCAATATCACATTCACCTCATCAATTATCTGGTATCCTGATCATCATATCACATAATCTGGGGTACTGATCTAAGTATAGTACAATCGATACCATCTATATAAATATGAATGCGTGTATGAAACACACGTCAAAAGGCCCGCTAAAATCACATGTCGTATCCCAAATACGAATCACATCATATCACTGATATCATGGCACTATACCCAATCTCATCGACTCATCTCCAAATATCATATACTATCCTCATCATCTAAGTATAAGTATAACGAATATGCATGTGTGTGCGTGTGGGTGTAAGCCTATTCTAGGGTTCGCAACTAGGAACTATACTAGTTTACTTCTACGCCCTAATCTAATCATAGTACACCTAATCTCATCTCAAATATCCACGATGTTGGAGATAGTGCCCTCATAGTCAATTATTGGATCGCAGGTACGTGATTGCAATGATTGCGGAGGACCTATCCCGGTAGAACAGTCTTACTCGAGATGATAGTATGCTATCTGGTTTGCCTTTATCAGTCGTGTACATGTTCAGGTGACTGATTGCATGTTACACTTTGATAGAGCCCTTAGGATCTTGCTTTACTACCAACAGTATGATGGCGATCATATACGTGAGAGTTGGGTAGTTTATATGCATATCCTTAATTGTGGTCCCTAGTCGTGGGAGTTTCGAGACAGGGCATCGATACTCCGGAGTAGACTAGTGTGTACAGTCGAGACCCCGACGAGGGGCGGTGGCCGGTCTCACAAGCCACTGGTGTCAGTTAGATCACCTAAGATGTATACAGGTGCTCATTGGGTTATGAGTACACCGGACAGGACTCACCGGGAATCTGCTAGTTAGTATTATATCTACCGTCAGATAGCAGTTCCCTGGTGACATGTGTACAGATTAGTTCATCGACCTGAGGTCGTCATTTGTCTCGTGTGAGTTCCCACTGTGCTTTGATTTCTACCCTACCACGGCTCAAAGGAGTCGTGCAAACAGGTAGCTTTTGGGTACAGTCCCGAGCCATATGGAGGCACGTGAGTGGATCGGCAGGGGATTCGTCTCTCCCGGTATTGGGGGCGAGGTCGTGCTGTGTCTAGGAGAGCCATTACACAAAGTCCATGGCTATGGCAGGAGATTTACTGGTAGGTACTCCAGTAGTATCTCAGGGTGTTATTGGGCTACACTCCGACACGACTTATACTGCTATTGGGGGTCTGACGTTACTAGCCCCCTAGGCAGATATGCGATACTCATAGACGAACGGACCGGACTGTATATACATTGTCACTGTTAGGCTCAGTAGGGTTTTCCGGATGAGTGCGCTCATCGGCATCCCTTGAGGTCAGTCCATGGGCAGCCGTTACGCATTGCTAGTGCTGCTGACGGTCTGTGGTTAAACCCACTGCCAGGGTACTGACGAGTCATTAGAGTCCCCCACAGACAGTTTCCTAAGTTCGGGCGAAACGTTGTAGAGGCCGTATGGTTTTATGGCAGGGTTCGGAAAATGCACGTGCGTTTACGCACGTGTCAGTTTTCGGGCAGATGATACTGGTCGGCTTTGGTTTAAGCCGGATCCGAGTATTATATTGAGTAGGTATAATATCTTTGTCTCAGTTGCATTTGTATTCGGTCGTAATACAAATGCGGGTATATTTATACAGTTTCGGGGTTATCCTGAAGGTCGTTTCAGGATCACTTTTGGAAGTTGCCAGTTTCCAGTTTTCTATCAGCCGTCTTTTAACATTCGGTTAAAGACGGATTTATCTTTTCTTAAGTTGAGGTGAGTCGTGCTTCTAGAAGGTTCTAGATGAGGTGACTAGGATTATTTGGTGTTGAGTTTTCATTGGTTGCTTTTAATGGTGTCATTAATACTCGATGACTAGCTTATTAGATTCAATGTTTCTTAGTGACTCATTGCTTTGCTTTAATGATCATGATAGGTTTCATTCTTTATGGTCACCCCCTTGACCTCTCCTACACTCACCTCCCTCTTACATATATATGGCCGGCTACCCTTGAAGAGAGAGAGAGATTGATTTTCATTTTGGGAGAGAAAAGACTATGGTTTTGTGTGCATGGAAATTTCATTGCTTCTTTCATTTCCATCACCCGATTAAAATGGCAACTTCATTAACCGATCGTCCACGGACTTGGACGAAGTGAGACAAAGTCATCTACACATTCTCTACATTATTCTTGGTCGTCTCTTTTAGCAAACTTGACGATCGAGTTGCCTCGAGTCAGAGGCGGGAGCCCGTTTAAAGAATCGATCATGTGGTGCCACCTCGACGAGGATATCGGAGATCGACGAGATCGGAGCAGCCGCAACGGAGCGTGGGATGATGGTTGAAGAACGAAGGACTCGGATCGTTCGGTATAACCTTTCTACACTCTTTACAGTTTGTTAGTTTAGCAATAATGGCAGATCCGGGTTAAAGTATACGATAGCGCCAGTTAAAAGTTTTTTGTTCCGCATTTGGCATCTGTAGACTGCCGGGGTGCTAGCGTAGACTTACAGTGGTATCAGAGCCTAACCATTTTGCTATACTAACTTGTGCTAACGCGTTTAAAACATCGATCGAACCGGAAATCGAAAACTACAAAATTCCTACTTGACAGTTTCTGTTGATTTTAAATGGTCTCAAAAATTAATTCTACATGTCTCAGAAAACTGTGCAGTCTTTTCTAAGAACCACGACAAAATTTGGGCTCGTGACCCCACCAAACCGCCGCGGAAACGCGGTCAAACCCATGGTTTGACCGCGCATCGGCGGCCACGTGGTGAGCTCGTGCTCCCAAATTTTTCCAGTGGCTTCTCTGTTGGATTTTGGGGTTTTTGGTAAATATCGTTTTGGCCCAGATTTTGTTACTGTTCACCAGTAAGTCGTGGGGCCCACTTTTTGATATTTGGTCTTTGGTCGATCGAAATTTAAACACGTTAGTTTACAGTGCTTACATTATATCTCCGACCGGGAATGTCATTTGATCGGTAAACCGCGTCTGATTGCTATAGTTCTTTTAGACGGATTTGCGAACGTGACATTCGCGTTGATGTTCTGTGTTGTGCTGTGATGTTGCGGATTTGTCGTGGTGGATAGCAGTGTGCAATGGTAGTACAATTTGTGTTTATTTGTACATTTGATATTGCGGGGCGAGCGTCTAACTTGTGGACCGCCGTCACTGCCTGTTGTATAATATTCTTTTGGGGCACGACCAGGTTGCGGTCGATGTACCTATTGTACTATTTTTCATTACTGTACTAGGTTTTGCCCCGAGACGGAGTGCACGGATAGCCGGGTTCTGGGGGGCAACGGGTCCGCATCTCATGGCTTTGAGAGGCAGAGGGGTCCCACTCTAGAATTGGCAGACTATTCGCCGCACTCGTAGGGGGTATAGGTTGACCCAAGGAGGGGTGCCCAAGATTACCGGATTCCGTGGAGTGCCGGGTGGTCCATTCACTATGCTGTAGGGGGCTGCCTCGCTTCAGGTTTTGGCGGGTAACTTGCCGCGCCCGTAGGGGTCTAGGTTTCATTACACATGCTATCCACACGACAGGGGAACGTCGGGTTTCAGCAGCGGCTCTGTGAAACCCGGGGATCCCAGATATCTGTATTGTTCTGTGATGCTTATTACTTTTCTGTAATGTTGCATATTATCACGCCTGGAGCGATTATTGTATATTGGTTTATATACTATTAGATGTTGTATATGTTTTACACCCGCGCTAGTCCAGCCCCCGCTCTGTCGTTAGTTAAGTAACCTAACGAGTGATGACGGGACCCAGTGACGAATGCGGATGGCATATACGTACATTTTATTTTCGTTCTTTTCTGGTGTAATCGATTGATGGGACATGTGTTGATTCTGATCAACGCAATGTAAAACAAACCTGTTTACAGTTGTTGGAACAAATTTAAAAAGTGTTGTTACAAAGACGTTTCCTTTTGTTATGCATAGCGGTATTCAGTGGAATATCCTGCACCTCATTCGACGAGGCAAGGGCCGATATCCCTTCACCGGGACCGACCCCTTGGACAGAAGTTTGCGTCAGGGTAATAACTTCACTATAGTCGATTACAAGTTGCTTTGCATAGCGGTATTCAGTGGAATATCCTGCACCTCATTCCACGAGGAAAGAGCCGAGATCCCTTTACCGGGAGTGACCTCTTTAGCAAAAGGTTTTCGCCACTATATTTTAAAAAGCTATCAGGTTCCTTCAGCGATATCAAGTTCACTACGCTAAAGGTTTTTCGCCAAAAACCAGTTGTAGCCCTCCGTCACTTCTTTTGGGTATTTAGTAGTATTCAAGCTATGCATTTTAGCCAAAGTTAAGGCATAGTGTTTGGTAGCTGCTGGGTATTCAATTGTTGCATAGATAGATGAGTTAGTTTGGGACAGTCGTTCTGCCGATTGGCCAACGTCAGGGGCATGTGCGGGTGGGTTCAAATTGATAAGATAGTGACGGGTAGAACTTGGCATGTGACTTATGACATTTTGACCAACGCCAAGGTTATAAGAGCATGGGGCAAAAATCATATCGGGAGTTTCTAAAGAAACTGAAACTTGCCAAGTATGCGCATACCTTCTGGAGTATGAGTAACGTGGATGCATTCCATCACGTTATCATGCGATGAGAGTTGGATCCCGATTCCCACTGATGAGTTGGTTCACTCTTCGGGTGATCCCGATTGATTCTTCTTTAGGTTTGGAGGAGAATTTGACAGGACAGTGGGAGGTTTCCGGATTAGATAAAGTGATGACCATTCTGATCAGGTTAGAGTGCACGCAGAGTGTTTCTTTTCTCTCTCTCTATGGCAGCGACCTTTGACCGACTCTAGACTATGACTCAGTGACCAGGTTGATCGAACCTTCTTAAAATACTGGCTTTTGGATTGTCTATGTTGCATAAGTCATTGCCACTCCTTTTTTTACCCTTTGAATTTCTCAGAACACCCGTATACTACGGATATCCACTTCCATTGGATAGATCCATCGTATGGTTATATACGAACTCGAAGGAACTTCTTCGAGGATGGATCCAGGTTCAGGATAAATAGAATTGGTTTATTCAGTTGTCTTTTATTATCACCTTCTCTCAGGTTGCGAGAGCTCCTTGGTTTAGGAGAGTACACCTATTACGCTTATTGGATAGTCTTATTCCAGACCATAGGCTGGTGCCGAAAGGTAGGGAATGAAGAAAACCAATTAGCCTAAGTAGGGTGTGCAGAAGGTAATATGTAAAGACAAAATAAATGGATTAGAAAGAGGGCAAAGTAAATTGCGACTGATATCATTCACGACCAAAACCGCGTACTTCGTCGCCACTCCTATTTCACCTTTAAAAGAATAAGGTATTATTCAGTTGTCTTTTATCATCACCTTCTCTCAGTTGCGAGTACTCCTTGGTTTAGGAGGGTACACCTATTATGCTTACTGGATAGTCTTCTTCCAAACCATAGGCTGGTGCCGAACGGTAGGGAAGGAAGAAAACCATTTAGCCTAACGATGGTGTACAGAAGGTAACGACTAAAGACAAATAAAGGGATTTGGAGAGATGGCAATAAAATATACGGTTGAAGTCATGAATTGGATTATGGAAGAGGCATTACTACGAATACCAGGATACCCCTACGAAACATTTTCATGTTTCAGTGCATTGTTAAAGGAAAAACTGTTTTCCCGATTAGACACTTACTCCAAGGGTATGTATTTACCAGGTTTCATTCTCATATCTGTATGGTTTTACAGATGATGATTGGGAGTAAGATATTGGGAATTAGGTAATCATCCTCATTATATCGGAATTCGTTGTAATTGGTGATATTTGAGGAAATCGCCAGGGTACAGTTTTCCACCTACAACGCACAGGTTTTGAGTTGTTCAACTCAGCGGACTTATACAGAGTATTGTATGTTGTCCAAGTGTCCATCAGGACAAAGGGGTAGGTCCTCGTACTATGTTCTGTTTACTTATAACTTCTCTAGTATTTAGACGAGTGTTTCGTAGAAATACAAGGTCTAAGTTTTGAGAAGTTGTGGGTATAAGAATAAAGTAGAGTACCAGGTATCACAAGTATCGGGATTCTTCAAAGAGATCGAAGATGTAGATTCTTGTGATTGGTATTCAGATGATAGTAATGGTTTTGAGAAACGTGTTTCGCTTTCAGGTTACTCATAATTGGATGGATTCCTAAGTTGAGTAATGCTGATTAGCCTCTTTCCATTAAGTTGATATGCACTGGAGACAGCTGCATGGTTTGAATATGGTTCCAATTAAATTAGTGCCAAAGTTTCTGTATTGGATATAGAATGGATCGTACCTTAAAAGATGTTAAGTTATGGGGAGTTGTCCAGCTTATGATTAAAACCAGACTCTGGATAACTCAGGGCACGATTCTGTAATGGTTGTTTGTGGGTTGATCCTGGCTATGACGAGGGTTGATATTCTACCATCTGGAAGATCAATAGTGATATTGTTCTTGACTCGCCACAGTTTTAGTAAAAATGGATCTTTTTCAGAAAACAGTAGTGGGAGTATGGTAGAACTGGAAGTGATTCCAGAACCACAAACGATTACGGAAAATTTAATAGGACCTATATATTCAATCAGGTTTGACATTCCAATAGCCACTCCGCAGGTATGGTAGGTAACCTCAGACGCCCGAGAGGTACTTCGGTAGCCTCAGAGACGGTGACAGGGAGGTTCTTATCTACCAAGACTTGACACTACTGTTGTTCCAGGATATGAGACCCGGTAGGAGGGTTGTCGTAGTCAGTGGGAGCAACAGAAGCATAGTGGGCAAGATGCTTATATCTATTTATAGACTTGAGCAGTTATAGCGGAGATAGATCATCTAGTTTTGATGTGACAGTCATGGGTTTGACTTCAATCAGAATAGGGGATGGATCAGTTAAGAAGGTAGTAGGGTGTGATGTCATGGTATCTGGATGACATACACAGAGTAGAAAGTAAAATTCCTATACTACGATCGGTTGAACTGTGGTCGTCACACAGTTGTTTCTCCAGACAGGATATGGATATAATATTTGACATTCTGGTTTCTAGATCTATGGTTTTAGATCTGGATTTGGGTAGTTTCCCAATGTGGGTACTTTGACAGATATTCTAATGGTTTTTGGAATAGTTGACTCCTAGCATGGTGGTGTACCTGCAGGTGATGGAGTCACCCTCTCTAAAGGTGTCTTACAGACTAAAGTGGAGAGGGATGTGCATGATTTGCAGATCACTTGCTTAGGAAATTGAGTCAATCATGAGATGTCAAGTACCACACCAAATGTTGGTTTTGCACTAGATGCAATAAGTTTGTATTAATCCAATCCTGGAGAAACATAAGGAAGCAGTTTTAGAACATAAGTACATGTTCTACGGATTTGATGACGGCAGCCTCCTTCGGGAGACGGTTATCATTCCATGCTTCAAAGGTGACATGGTTGACAGAGTGATTGTCAGAGTTATAGTTTTTCCCTCTGATGAAGAGGGACAGTATTATGGACAGGTGGTCCAAGAGGATACTGTGGGTGGCCTGGTGCCGGATACTGATTAGGTTCAGTGATCGATACAGTCTAAGAAGTTTGGATTTGGAGTTCATTTATGAACCAGGTCCCATCAGATATCCAGACATATTCTAAGACAGGTATTACTCGATTCGGGAGATGGCTTTCTCCGCGAACTTGAGATTAAGAGAGATATTGGAAAAAAACTTCTAGGCGGATCCACTCACTGAGGCTATTTCTCGAACACAATAGTTTTACAAACGTGCTTTGTGAAATTGATTAGTAGAGGAGTTGGATGTTCGGTTTCACAAGGGCTGTGAGTAGTCGACATCGCAATATTAGCCTTGAGTGCAAGTGGGAGATTGTTGGAGATAGTGCCCTCATAGTCAATTATTGGATCGCAGGTACGTGATTGCAATGATTGCGGAGGACCTATCCCGGTAGAACAGTCTTACTCGAGATGATAGTATGCTATCTGGTTTGCCTTTATCAGTCGTGTACATGTTCAGGTGACTGATTGCATGTTACACTTTGATAGAGCCCTTAGGATCTTGCTTTACTACCAACAGTATGATGGCGATCATATACGTGAGAGCTGGGTAGTTTATATGCATATCCTTAATTGTGGTCCCTAATCGTAGGAGTTTCGAGACAGGGCATCGATACTCCGGAGTAGACTAGTGTGTACAGTCGAGACCCCGACGAGGGGCGGTGGCCGGTCTCACAAGCCACTGGTGTCAGTTAGATCACCTAAGATCTATACAGGTACTCATTGGGTTATGAGTACACCGGACAGGACTCGCCGGGAATCTGCTAGTTAGTATTATATCTACCGTCAGATAGCAGTTCCCTGGTGACATGTGTACAGGTTAGTTCATCGACCTGAGGTCGTCATTTGTCTCGTGTGAGTTCCCACTGTGCTTTGATTTCTACCCTACCACGGCTCAAAGGAGTCATGCAAACAGGTAGCTTTTGGGTACAGTCCCGAGCCATATGGAGGCACGTGAGCGGATCGGCAGGGGATTCGTCTCTCCCGGTATTGGGGGCGAGGTCGTGCTGTGTCTAGGAGAGCCATTACACAAAGTCCATGGCCATGGCAGGAGATTTACTGGTAGGTACTCCAGTAGTATCTCAGGGTGTTATTGGGCTACACTCCGACACGACTTATACTGCTATTGGGGGTCTGACGTTACTAGCCCCCTAGGCAGATATGCGATACTCATAGACGAACGGACCGGATTGTATATACATTGTCACTGTTAGGCTCAGTAGGGTTTTCCGGATGAGTGCGCTCATCGGCATCCCTTGAGGTCAGTCCATGGGCAGCCGTTACGCATTGCTAGTGCCGCTGACGGTTTGTGGTTAAACCCACTGCCAGGGTACTGACGAGTCATTAGAGTCCCCCACAGACAGTTTCCCAAGTTCGGGCGAAACGTTGTAGAGGCCGTATGGTTTTATGGCAGGGTTCGGAAAATGCACGTGTGTTTACGCACGTGTCAGTTTTCGGGCAGATGATACTGGTCGGCTTTGGTTTAAGCCGGATCCGAGTATTATATTGAGTAGGTATAATATCTTTGTCTCAGTTGCATTTGTATTCGGTTGTAATACAAATGCGGGTATATTTATACAGTTTCGGGGTTATCCTGAAGGTCGTTTCAGAATCACTTTTGGAAGTTGCCAGTTTCCAGTTTTCTATCAGCCGTCTTTTAACATTCGGTTAAAGACGGATTTATCTTTTCTCCAGTTGAGGTGAGTCGTGCTTCTAGAAGGTTCTAGATGAGGTGACTAGGATTATTTGGTGTTGAGTTTTCATTGGTTGCTTTTAATGGTGTCATTAATACTTGATGACTAGCTTATTAGATTCAATGTTTCTTAGTGACTCATTGCTTTGCTTTAATGATCATGATAGGTTTCATTCTTTATGGTCACCCCCTTGACCTCTCCTACACTCACCTCCCTCTTACATATATATGGCCGGCCACCCTTGAAGAGAGAGAGAGATTGATTTTCATTTTGGGAGAGAAAAGACTATGGTTTTATGTGCATGGAAATTTCATTGCTTCTTTCATTTCCATCACCCGATTAAAATGGGAACTTCATTAACCGATCGTCCACGGACTTGGACGAAGTGAGACAAAGTCATCTACACATTCTCTACATCATTCTTGGTCGTCTCTTTTAGTAAACTTGACGATCGAGTTGCCTCGAGTCAGAGGCGGGAGCCCGTTTAAAGAATCGATCATGTGGTGCCACCTCGACGAGGATATCGGAGATCGACGAGATCGGAGCAGCCGCAACGGAGCGTGGGATGATGGTTGAAGAACGAAGGACTCGGATCGTTCGGTATAACCTTTCTACACTCTTTACAGTTTGTTAGTTTAGCAATAATGGCAGATCCGGGTTAAAGTATACGATAGCGCCAGTTAAAAGTTTTTTGTTCCGCATTTGGCGTCTGTAGACTGCCGGGGCGCTAGCGTAGACTTACACACGACACACCATAAGATATCATAAATAGTATATATATATATACACTACTAATTATCGGACAGTGGGGATGCTATACGCCATCCACCCGACTTCCCCCGTAGATATAATCTACTCACCTTGATCTTGCTTGCCGATGTGGATGTCTCCACCATCTTCTTCATTGTCTCGAATCACCCTGGGGGTACCTACATGTCACACGTATTGCATCGCATTAAAACCAAATCGAAACTAAAACGACACACGAAAACCAAAACGATACGCTTAAAAGCCTATAGGTTAGAACCTATAGTTTGCATCTCGCAACTCAACCCAATAACACTCGGGATAGATGTACAAATGTCAAGTGACCGAGTACAAACACAAATATCAAATCTTAAATCCATATACATCATGAAACACATGGCTGCAACTCAGAAAAGTGGTCCCAGATTTCGTCTCAGATGAAAACAAGATAAGCAAACAGTACTGGGGTGTTATATAGGAGGTATATGAGCTACAGAAGCAACTTGGGCCCAAAACTCCACAAATGACCCGGGGACATACCCTCATAAACCGGTGAGCTCAGTTTTGTAGTGGTAAAACGGTCACGTATTGGTAGTGTGGTCTCATATTGGTTCAATTTGGCCACTAGAGTTGTTTATTTTTCTTGTATTGACCCCGGATCACTCCAGATTTCCCTGCACGCTCCAATTCCTCACAAACCGACATGGACTGTTTCTGTTTTGGGTTTCAGGTTTGGTATTGTGTTGGATCTGGTTTCATAGCACCAAGGGGGGTTTTAAGGGTCACCACTAAAGCTCAATTCACAATCACAACTCAATTTAACCCAAACCCTCTCTAGTAATGCCCAAAGTGCACTAAACTACCCGACATCGATTTCAAACTTGAAATGAGGGTGGGGTTTTGAGTTGCTTTTGGATGTGTTTGTGATGATTTGAGGAGGGGGAGAGATGAGGCAGCAGCAGCAGCAAGGAGAGAGGTGGGAGGGGAAAATGATGAAGAGAGATGAGAAGAAATGAGAATGGTCAAGGTCAATCACTCCCCTCACCCTTCTCTCTCATGCCCATGTCTACACTATTCCATTCATTATTCAATTTCTTTTCTTTTTCTTTTCTCTAATCCATTTTCCTTCTCTCATCAATAGTAAACCCAAAAGAAACCATGGTAGAAAATGCACAAGTGTAAAAAAAATGATATGTGCATATTTTGCACAAATATGCTAAAAATCCGATTAGCGATTTTTAATCGCGATTAGCACTAAATTAGTGTCAAACTAATCATAAAAACTTAAAATTTGCATAATTCTCATAAAACACCCTCTTTCTAGTAATTTCTATAATTTTCCAAATTTTCCCCATTTTATCGGTATTTAATTATACCGAAATATTAAAATATTCATTAAAATAATATTAAATTATAAAAATTCCCAAAAATAATATTTTATTTTTTTGAAATGTTACAATAAGACTTAAGAATCGTTCAAGAATTTACTCATCATCATCTACATATTTTCTCGATTCCTCCACAAGCGGAGTTTTCACTCAAACATCATGAAAAAGAAAACAATCAAGAATCGATAACTCTTCATAATGCTCAAATGTAAAGAAAAGCAAGATCAAGAATTTTCACCTTTTATTAATCAACGTTTCGTTACAATTCACTCAAAGATTACAAGATTTTGAGGAGAGAACTCAATCGTCGAAACTAGGTTCGCATCGTCTTCTTGAGTCGCGGATCGTCGTGGATCTCTTGCTCGGATGAAGATCGGCGTTTCTTCAAAAGGCTCGTTGAAGGCTTTCTTGATTTAGTACTCGATGGATCTTGATTTGGATCAAATTGTGTCACTCAATTTGTTTAGAATTGATTTGGATCTTGCTAGAATTTTTATCCTCAAAATGATTTCCCTCCAAATTCAACAACCTCCAAACCCTAGATCTAGATCCCTTTTTATAACCACTCATTTGAATCTTCCCTCCAAATCTAGGTTGTTAGAGAGAGCCTTCTAGAAGAAGTTTGTTGGAGGGAATATTCTAGAATAAGGAATATTCTAGGATAAGGTTGTTAGGCCGAGCCTTCTAGATAAAGCCACATGCTCTTTGGGAGTCTTCTGGAAGCTGAGACCGTTACAGGGAGACACGTGGAGAAATATGAGCTGGTGACGTGTCTAACAGGCTGCGGATCCGCGGCGGATAGGCCAACTCGGCCGCGGAACCGCGGCCGAGTTGTGGGATCAGTGCCTGAATTCTCCTGTGCTGCATGGTGTTGGCTTCATGGTTATTTCCTGATGTCTGGAATATTTTTATACTTTATTATTTACTGCCAGATCACAAGTCTTGGACTTGATGTATTTTATCAGCACTTTTAGCAGTTCCGGCTCTTTTACCTGGAGAATTTCCTGCACACAATCTCGAGACAAGGGTTGATATATACAGATCAATGCAAGTAGTAATAAACACTTAATTTCCCTTTAGAATGACGATTATAACTATAACAAAGGTTATTTAGTATTTTCCATATGAAATCATAATCTGTGTTATAATTACAATAAACACCTATATATGAATGTAAGAGTAGGGAAATTAACGTGTTGAGAATGCACTATTTTCGACTGATCATATATCGACTCAGATTTAGGTGGTTTCCTTACCCTTTTGATTGGTCTGTTAGTTTAGTCCTGTAGTTTATTTGTAGATGTTAGACTAGACTCGAGTTATACCTATTTCAAAACTAATGAATCGTGAGTATTTTTAAAGACAGGCTAAGAGATTCTACGAATATTTCAAAGGACGTACATTTTCTTAAAATCACCGTAGCCCCTATTTTTCTAAACACCGCGATTCGTGTTATTTCAAATGGTAAAACTGTATAACTCATATATATTAATGTAGATTCTTCACTGTTGCGTTTATTATTCATTTTCCACATATTCTTGCTATTCGCATCGCATTGCATGCTTAAATATGTTTTAGTGTTGTATTGAAACCTATGCTGTCAGGACACCAGCACCATTACCGATGATGCGTATGCTCCACGTACACCTGCTTGCCAGCT
The DNA here is from genome assembly GCA_030015575.1 of Agapanthus africanus. Lineage (NCBI taxonomy): Eukaryota > Viridiplantae > Streptophyta > Magnoliopsida > Asparagales > Amaryllidaceae > Agapanthus > Agapanthus africanus. The sequence goes on from JASDDO010000006.1 coordinate 223,432,967, forward strand.
CACACACATCATCATCGATAATTGCCATGTCACTACACAGCAGGATTGCTGCATCATGATATGAATCCTTGCTCAATTTACTTGCTATAGTTACATATGCACTTTTTTACGATGCTGCATCTGACTTTGGAAAGGTTGGGAACCACAAGGTATATTTTAAAACTAGATTCATTTCAAAGAGCGGTTTTCCCTTGATTTGTGCATATTACTGTTCCATGTTGCACGATATACAGATATGGTTACAGATCTGTTTTATGTCGCATACATCATGTTTTATGATTGTACGCATTGAGATATGCTGTTTTCATGAGATTTCTGGATTTGAGAACCGTGGGTATTTCAAAGAATGTATGTATTGTTTTAAAAACCCGGTTCCTCTTGATATGATATTTCATTGCGTCCACCATGCGTTTTCTCGGTTCTGAGACGTGTGATATGTGAAACCCGATTCGAGGAGGCGGATGATCCGTTTGCGGGTTCATGGTGGACCCGGTATGGCTCCCCGGGGCGAGAAATGTTTTTCGTAGAGTAGACGATGAGCCTAGGAGGGTGGCTAGTACCTACCGGTGATTGGTTGGATCTGGCGGCTATCCGGAGGATACCGACCGGAGTTGAGAGATGTTATGGGCCGATCCGGACTGACGGAGCCCTAAGGATGATCCGGACTGACGGAGCCCGATAGATATGAAGATTTACGTGCCGATGCTGGGAACGGGTTTCATGATGTTTCGAATTTCGATGATGGACACTCAGGTTCCATGATTTTGATGTGTCGCAAGGGACACACGTTGATTTATATCCTCATACTTTCATGCATATGCTTTTATGACATTTACATGCATGATGTTGTTGCATCATTGGTTGACACGTGGACGAGATCCATATGCATACAGGCATTGATTACATAGTTGGATGATATCACATACTTATAGACTTGAGTATATTGATGACACTGATTTCATGTTGATTACATTGATCATATCTCATATTTATGATATGTTGCTACCTGAGGCACTGACACGAGCACTTGGTATTACACTTTTGTATAGATGTTTACCCTTGCCACCTTATCATGCTTCAGACTTTATCATATTGAGGATATATATTACTGATCGTATTGACCTAGGATTGAGTCATACATATGATTTCTGCTCTGTAAGGTTTTCTACTCATGAGTTGGCAACTCACCCCCGTTGTGCCACAGTTTCTTGCAGTTTTTGCCGTACAGGTTTCATTGCGGCTTTCTGGCACACTGCTCCTTTTCGGGTGATTGCTTTGGTAGGTAGGTTCACTCGCATCGTGACCACCATTGTACCTTTTATTATATTTCAGTTGTATCTAGTAACTCCATTAACCAGACTTGTTTATTTTTCAGACTTAGAAAACCAGTTGTTATTCTTTCGATCTTAGAGTCGCGCGTTGTATTATTATGGGTTTTCTTGATGTTTTGAGTTTTCTTTTGAGTTTTGATCCTCGCCCTTGGCGTTGTATATTATATTGCTTGCATGGTTGTGACCGTCAATTGACGAAGAGCTAGCTCCCGCTTGGGGATTCCTTTATTCATATTATGAATGTTGTACCTTTTAGGGGCCAGTATTTACAAAGGAAGCTCTGCCGAAATTTTCAGAAAAGACTTGATGTTTTAAAAATGCATACTTCGGCTTATGTTCTTAAACTATTTTCTTTAAAACTAAACTTTTCCTTCTTTCTTCTTTTAAATGGTTTAGATTTCGGGGATTTTTGGCTTACTTGAATTAGATGGAGTCCTATAGACTTCATATGATTCATGTGCCAGTCACGTGCCATTCGGGTTGTGACAAAGGTGACCTGGATGACAGAGTGACTATCAGAGTTATAGTGTTCCCTCTTTTGAAGTGCAGTATTTTGGACAGGTGGTCCAAGTGGATACTGAGGGAGGCATGATGCAGGATACTGATTAAATTCAGTTGACCATACAGTCTAAGAAGTTTACTGGTGTTAGTGTATATGCCTTAGAGGCCATTATTGTATCATACTAGTTTGTATATTACTTAATGGAAGCTTGGGATATTCACCTTGTATTGACAATCTTGCTCAAAATGGTAGTATGCTACTTGGTTTGTTTCTACTTTAATATGTGCATGTGTTTCTTTTAGCATATTGCTTATACATATTAGTAGAGCCCTTAGGATCATGCTTGATTACCAGCGTTGTGATGGCAGTCACACTCGTGGGGGCTGGGTAATCCACAAGCACATCCTTATACAGGTCCCTAGTCGTAGGACTATCGAGACAGGGCATCGATACTCCGGAGTAGACTAGCGTATGCGCTTCTCATCCTAGCAGGGGAGACGGTCTGTCCCACAGCCGTCAGTACGTCGTACTTGAGATAGTATACGGTTGCTCGTTAGGTTACGAGTACACTGGACAGGACTCGTCGGGAACTGATTGGTTGGTACTATACCTATCGTCAGTTATCAGTTCCCAGGTGACATGAGTACAGCTTAGTCCGCTGACTTGACACTGTCACTTCGCCTCGAGTGTGTTCCCACTATACTTTGATTACTACCCTACCACGGCTCAAAGGAGTCGTGCAAACAAGTAGTAGTTGGGTGCAGTCCCGAAGCACTTGGAGGCAGTGACAGTTAGACAGGATTCGTCTCTCCCGGTATTGGGGGTTGACATCACGCTGTGTCTAGGAGAGCCATTACACGAGTAGTCCCTGGCCAGGAAAAGCGAGATATACTGGTAGGTTTCCAGTGTTATCTCAGGGTGTTCTGGGCTACACTCCGACACGACTTGTACCGCTATTAGGGGACTGACGTTTGCTGCCCCCTAGGCCCGCCATGCGATGTATCAGACGAACAGACCGGAATGTACGGAGACTGTCACACTCAGGCTCAGTAGGAGTTCAGATGGGTTTCACCTCGTCCGTCTTCTTATCGGCATCTACCTAGGGTCCGTTACGCACAGCTAGTGCCGCTTGCGGTCTGTGGTTAAACCCACAGCCAGCGTAGTGTCGAGTCTTTTTAGAGTCCCACACAGAAAGCTATTCTCCTTTAGGAAAAAGAGTAGGGGTCGCATGGTTTTGCGACTGGTCGCATGGTTTTGCGACTGGTCGCATGGTTTTGCGACAGGGTTCGGTCACATCCGTGCACTTGTGCACGTAAAGTGTCTGGACAGTTAACACTATCGGGCTTTGGTTTAAGCCAGATCCTAGTGTACGTTTTGGGATTGGTTTTATCTCGTTTGTATTCGTGTTCCTCGGAACGCGGATGCGGGTGTGTATGCACAGTTGACAGAGAGACAGAGGCAGAGAATTCTCATTGGGGTTCTTGACTGTTGACTATTGACTTTGCTTAACCCTAATAAGAATTAGAAATATGGTTAATGATAATTAAGTATTATTGTGCCATGGTTGGGTTGAAAGGTTGACCTTGTTGACTTTGTTGACCGGTTGACTAGGTTGGACTTGTTGACCACCATCATTACTATGGCTATCATTTCATGCAAAGACTTTTGGCTTGCTTATTTGTTCACACATTGCATTTAATGCATGAAATGATATTGCCTTTTGTGATATGATAACCATCACATAATACTTGATTATCATTATGGCTCATGATGCTTTTGGATTATGAGAGGTTGGATGAGAAAAGAGTAGCTCATTCTTTCATTTGCTTTCTCTCTCTTGAGCTCTCTCATTCTCAAGCTCTCCTTCTTCCTCTTGCTCTCTCTCTAGCTCAAGGCAAACCATTCTCATGTGTTGAGACTCATTGCCTTAGAGATAAAAAGACACCAAAACAATCCTCTACTCATTCTAGTTCACAAGGCCTAGCAAGCCAAGTGTTCTATTTTCTTCAAAGTTCGAAGAAGAAGCCAAAGGTAGAAGCTTTCGGGTGGATCCATCTTCGGCGCGAGAAGACGACGAGGGGAGGCCGGTCCATACACCACAAGAGTTGAAGACGAAGGAGTTCAAGAAAGGTATAAACCCCTAACCGAGTAGTTAACTCCTAGTTAGGATGTTAGCTAGTTGTTTAACAAAGATCCGTATTTGTAGTCCTTGTTACCACCCTAGCAAAAAATCGTTTTTCACCAATTCCGCAACCCCGTAAGTACCGGAGAAGGGTAGCATGGACTTACAACTGGATTTGGAGTTCATTTGTGAACTGGGTCCCATCAGATATACAGGCATATTCTAAGACAGGTATTGCTCATTTCGGGAGATAGCTTTCTCCGCGAACTTTAGATAAAGAGAGACATAGAAAGAAACATTGGAGAGGATCCACTCACTGAGGCTATTTCTCGAACGCAATAGTTTTATAAACGAGCTTTGTGAAACTGATTAGTAGAGGAGTTGGGTGTTCGGTATCACACGGGCAGTGGGTATGCGACATCGCAATAATTAGCCTTAAGTGCAAGTAAGAGATTGTTGGCTATAGTGCCCTCAAGTCAATTATTGGATCACAGGCACGTGATTGCAATGATTGAGGGAAGACCTATACCGGTAGAACAGTCTTACTCGAGTTGATAGTATGCTATCTGGTTTGTCTTTATCATCGTGTACATGCTTCAGGTGACACTACAGTTCACTATTACATGTTGATAGAGCCCATATGATTCTTTCTTGACTACCAGCAGTATGATGGCGATCATATACGTGAGAGTTGGGTAGTCTATAAGCACATCCTTAAAGTGTCCCTAGTCGTGAGAGTTTCGAGACTGGGCATCGATACTCCATGAGTAGAGTAGTGTATAGGGATCGAGACCCCGACGAGGGGCGGTGGCCATTCTCACAAGCCATTGGTGTTAGTTGGTTCACCTAAGATAGTATACAGGTACTCATTGGGTTATGAGTACACCGGACAGACTCGCCGGGAGCCTGATAGTTGGTATTATACATATTGTCAGATAGCAGTTCCCTGGTGACATGTGTACAGGTTAGTCTATTGACCTGAGATCGTCTTTTGTCTCGTGTGATTTCCCACTGTGCTTTGATTACTACCCTACCAAGGCTCAGAGAAGTCGTGCAAACAGGTTTTAGTTGAGTGCAGTCCCGAGCCACATGGAGGCAGTGAGCGGATCGTCAGGGGATTCATCTTTCCCGGTATTAGGGGTTGAGGTCGCGGAGTGCACGGATGGCCATCACAAGAAATCCTAGGCCGGGGTAGACGAGAATTACCGATCTAGGATCGATAGTTTCTCAGTTGGTGATAGGCTTCATACCGACACTAATTGTCAAGTTATTAGGGGTCTGACTTTATCCACCCCCCTAGGCTCGACATGCGATACTCATAGACGAACGGACCGAACTGTACGGATATTGTCACTGTCAGGCTCAGTAGGGTTTGTGGATGAGTTCGCTCGTCGGCCTCCCTTTCGCTCTATACTTGGGTAGCCGTTACGTACAGCTAGTGCTACTGACGTGCTTATGGTTAAACCCACTGCCAGAGTATCGACTAGTCTTTAGAGTCCCACACAGAGGGTTTCCCTAATTCGGGCGAAACGTTGTAGAGGTCGTATGGTTTTATAGCAGGGTTCGATCATATACGTGCACTCGTGCACGGACCGAGATCGGACGGATCATACTAGTGGGCTTTGGTTTAAGCTGGATCCCAGTATTAGATAATTGGATTATTTTCGTCTCGTTGTATTCGTATTCAGTCGGAATACGGATGCAGGTATGTATTTACAGTTGAGGGGTTTTCTTGTAATCCATTACAAGATTATTTTGAAGATGTCATTCCTTTTTATTGTATTAAACATTTAGGGTTTTGATAAATGTTTAATAATTGATTATGCGTGAAGTGTGAGGTTGAGTTTTTGGCTTGTGGCATTTAATGAAGCATGGACCATGCTTTATTCTTTATTGTTTTGTGAGATATTTGTGAGGGTTTTGTGGGAGATATTTTGATATATTATTTCTTTATTTTTCTACAAAAAAACCTCACAATATTAACACCACGAAATGAGAGGGCAGCCACCACTACTTATTTCATGAGTTGCTTTTTTATTTGGTTGCTAAAAACTTGAGCTCACACTTAACACATCAATGGCTTCTTCTTCACCTCCATCCATACCCTCTCATGTGTTGAGAATCCATGGATGTCTTGAGACAAAATGATCACACACTCTCTACATAATCTTGAGCACCTAGGTTAGCAAACTAGTTGCTCGAGTTTCTTCGGTTTGAAGCGGGAGCCCGTATTAAGAATCCTCGACGTGGGTCGTCTACGACGAGGGAGACCGGAGAGCAAAATTGTTCGGGGCAGCCGCGAGGAGCTTGGGAAGAGGTTGAATACCGAAGGACACAGATCGATCGGTATAATCTCTTAAACTCATTTTACGGATTACTGGTATAGGGTTAATGGCACGATCCGGGAATCGGGTTGCGTTAGCGCCAAGTTTCAAAAGTTTTTGTTCCGCATTTAGCCACGGATTGATGGCTAGGGTGATGGAGTATCCCAACATCAAATGTACAAATAAATCAAAACTGTACTGCCATTGCACCCAAGCTATCCACACGACGATACCGCCACAACCACAACACAACACAGAAAATCAACGTGAATGTCACGTTCGCAAACCCGTCTAAAAGAGCATATAGCAGATAGACGAGTTGTACCGCTCTAATGACATTCACGGTCGCAGATAGTAATGTATGTACTGAAAACTATGACATTAGAATTCCGCATGCAATTAGCAAACTAAACCAATTTCCAAAACCATGAAAAAAACAGTGAACTAAAGTTCCAAAAACTGACCGTTTAAAGCCAATTCGGAAGTCCAAATCAAAACGAAACGAGCCCGAACCTTCACGGGGAGTTAGAGAAAGAAATTAACTTCGAGTCAGGGGGCCTAGAAGGGGTACCCTAACCCTGAGGCCACCACGAGGTGTCCAGGGGGTGAGGCAAACCCGAAACTGCCTAAGGTGGGGCAGTTTCGGGTCCCCACGACCAAGACCACAATGTGGTGGTCTTGGGGAGTGGGCCAAGACATTCGGTCCCACCCGGGGATTCCCCGGGGTGCCCATGCACTACCTCATGTCTTCTCATTTCAAACCGTGAGCCCACGGGGTGTGCAAACATCTCAAACGATCAGTTTTCGGAACTGTTTTTGTCGGTAGTTTTTGCACGAAAAAAACGGCGTATTTCTAATGTCGCAATGAGTTAACTATGGTTTATAGAGTGGCTCTGATACCATGTTGGGTTACGGAAGCGCCCCGGCCATCAATCCGTGACCAAATGCGGAACAAAAATTTATAAAACTTAGCGCTACCACAACTAATTACCGGATCTACCCATAAGCCCTAGATACCAAAACATGCAAAGGAGTTAAAATGGTTATACCGAATAGATCCGTGTCCTTCGTGTAAGTCCACGTTACCTCTCCCGGTACTTACGGGCTTGCGGAAATGATAAAAAACAAATTTTCTTTTGGTGGTAACATGGACTCAAAATACGGATCTTTGTTAAATAACTATCTAACAAACCTAACAAGAGTTTTACCTACTCGGTTAGGGGTTATACCTTAACTTGAACTCCTTCTCTTGGTTTCTTTGTGGTGGTCGGATTGTTCTCCCCTCGTCGTCTCTTTATGTCGAAGATGGATCCACCTGAAAGCTTCTACCTTTGGCTTCACTTCAAACTAGAAGAAACTAGAACATTTAGTTTGCTAAACCTTATGAACTAGGATAAGTAGAGGAGTGTGTTGGGATTTATCTCTATGGTTCTTGCTTCTCAACACATGAGACAAGTGAACCATAGACTAGAGAGAGAGCAACAGAAAGAGGGAGAGCTCAAGCATGAGAGAGAAAAGAAATGAAAGAATGAGCAAGCATTTTTCCGTCCAAGCTCTCATAATCCAAAATAATCATAACCCATAATAGTAATTGAGTATTATGTGATGGTTCAAGTCAAAATGGCCATATCACTTCATGAACTCATTTTGCAAAAATAAACAAGCAAGCAAAAGTCTTTGCCATGAAATGATAGTCATTCTAATGATGATGGTCAACTAGTCCAACCTAGTCAACCGGTCAACAAAGTCAACAAGTCAACAAAGTCAACACTTCAACAACCATGTCACAATAATACTTAATTAATATTATCATTAATCATATTTCTTATTCTCATTAGGGTTTAGCAAAAGTCAACAGTCAACAACCCCAATGAGAATCCTCTGCCTCTGTCTCTCTGTCAACTGTGCATACACACCCGCATCCGCGTTCCGAGGAACACGAATACAAACGAGATAAAACCAATCCCAAAACATACACTAGGATCTGGCTTAAACCAAAGCCCACTAGTGTTAATTGTCCGGACACTAAACGTGCACAAGTGCACGGATGTGACCGAACCCGGTCGCAAAACCATGCGACCTCTACTCTTTTGCCTAAAGGCGAATAGCTTTCTGTGTGGGACTCTAAACACTCGACACTACGCTGGCAGTGGGTTTAACCAGAGACCGCAAGCGGCACTAGCTGTGCGTAACGGTCCCCAGGTAGATGCCGATAAGAAGACGGACGAGGTGAAACCCATCTGAACTCCTACTGAGCCTGAATGTGACAATCTGCGTACAGTCCGGTCTGTTCGTCTGAGAATATCACATGGCGGGCCTAGGGGGCGGTAAACGTTAGTCCCCTAATAGTGTTACAAGTCGTGTCGGAGTGTAGCCCATAACACCCAGAGATAACACTGGAAACCTACCAGTATATCTCGCTTGCCCTGGCCAGGGACTTTGTGTAATGGCACTCCTAGACACAGCGCGATATCAACCCCAAATACCGGGAGAGACGAATCCTTTCTAACCGTCACTGCCTCCAAGTGCTTCGGGACTGCACCCAACAACTATCTGTTTGCCCGACTCCTTTGAGTCGTGGTAGGGTAGTAATCTAAGTACAGTGGGAACACACTCGAGGCGAAGTGATAGTGTCAAGTCAGCGGACTAAGCTGTACTCATGTCACCTGGGGACTGATAACTGACGATAGGTATAGTACCAACCAACAGTTCCCGACGAGTCTTGTCCAGTGTACTCGTAACCTAACGAGCACCCGCATACTATCTCAAGTAAGACGTACTGACGGCTGTGGGACAGACCGTCTCCCCTGTTGGGATGAGAAGCGCATACGCTAGTCAACTCCGGAGTATCGATGCCCTGTCTCAATAGTCCTACGACTAGGGACCTGCATAAGGATGTGCTTGTGGATTACCCAGCCCCCACGAGTGTGACTGCCATCACAACGCTGGTAATCAAGCAAAGATCCTAAGGGCTCCACTAATGTGTATATGTGATATACTAAAATAAACGCATGTACACATTAAAGTAGAAACAAACCAAGTAGCATACTACTATTTTGAGCAAGATTGTCTATACAAGGTGAATATCCCAAGCTTCCATTAAGTAATATACAAACTAGTATGATACAGTAATGGCCTCTAGGGCATATACACTAACAATCTTCCACTTGCACTAAGGCCATGTACTGGCGTATCGAAGACCTATCATCTCGATTAGCCGCTCGTACTGAGTCTGGGGTAAGGCCTTCGTGAGTGGATAAGCAGTGTTATCTTCCGTAGCAACTCTCCGAACCTCGATCTCCTGGCGACCCACGATCTCCCTGATCAGGTGATACCGCCTTAAGATGTGTCTGGACTTCTGATGTGACCTGGGTTCCTTCGCTAAAGTTATAGCTCCATTGTTGTCGCAATACAGATGTATTGGATCAACAATGGACGGAACCACCTGAAGTTCTGTTAAGAACTTCCTTATCCAGACGGCTTCTTTTGCGACATCTGCAGCAGCGATATATTCTGCTTCCATCGTCGAGTCAGCAACGGTTTCCTGTTTGGAACTCTTCCAACATACCGCCCCTCCATTGAGGGTAAAGACATAACCCGACATGGACTTGGAATCATCCTTGTCACTCTGGAAGCTGGAGTCAGCAAAGGCCTCGATCTAGAGGTCTTTTCCGCCATACACCAAGAACATCTCCTTAGTCCTTCTCAGGTACTTGAGAATGTTCTTTACCGCTATCCAGTGTTTCTCCCTAGGGTTTGACTGATACCGGCTTACCACACTCGGTGCATAAGCTACATCTGGTCTGGTACACAACATCGCATACATTATAGAGCCTACCGCAGAAGTGTAGGGTATAATAGACATGAGATCCCTTTCCAAATCAGTCTTGGGAGACATCTCCTTGGAGAGGGTGATCCCGTGACAAGCCGGTAGATTACCGTGCTTGGAATCATCCATACTGAATCTTCTCAGTATGGTGTCGATGTACCGGGACTGTGAAAGTCCTAATATCCTCTTGGATCTGTCATGATAGATCCGGATCCCCAGAATGTAAGAGGCATCACCCAGGTCTTTCATGGAGAACCTGTGTGACAAGAATCCCTTGACAGATTGTAGCATAGGAATGTCATTTCCTATCAAAAGAATGTCATCCACGTATAATACGAGGAATACGACAGTTCTTGCTACAAATCTACTATAGATGCATGGTTCATCTGGATTTTTTATAAAGCCAAATTCTTTGACCGTCTCATCAAAACAAATGATCCAACTCCGCGATGCCTGCTTTAGTCCATAGATGGACTTAAGCAACTTGCACACCTTTCCGCTGCTCCCACTCTGAATGAAACCCTCTGGCTGGTCCATATAGACACACTCCTCTAAATTTCTATTCAGAAAAGCGGTCTTTACGTCCATCTGCCAAATCTCATAATCGTGGAAGGCGGCAATGGCAAGAAGGATCCGAATGGATTTCAGCATAGCCACTGTAGAAAAGGTTTCGTCAAAGTCCAAACCAGGTCTTTGACGAAAACCCTTCGCAGCAAGTCTAGCTTTATAGGTCTCAACTTGTCCATCTACACCAATCTTCCTTTTGAAGATCCACTTGCATCCTACGGGTTTTACCCCATCTGGAGCAACGTCCAACGTCCATACTTTGTTGGTGTACATGGACTCCATTTCGGTCCGCATTGCATCCAGCCATTTTACCGAGTCAACGCTCTGAATGGCCTGCTGGAAGCTAGTAGGCTCATCACTATCAATGATGCAATCCTCTCTATCCCCGTCTATGAGAAAACCGTAGTATCTCTCGGGCAGATGAGACTGCCTACTACTCCTGCGGAGCGGCGCAGGAATGTTATGATCTTTCGAACCCTCTGGTTCTACTAAGCTTTCAGTAATAGCTCGTGGTTCTGGAATTTCTTTCAGTTCTATTGTGCTCCCACTAATCTGATTTTCCAAAAACTCAGTTTCCAAGAAGTGGCATGACGAGAAACAAAAATCTTTTGTTCCTCTTTGCAATAGAAAAAATATCCCTTGGAGTTCTTTGGATATCCCACAAACTTGCACTGTACTGAGCGTGCCTCGAGTTTTTCCGCATGCTGCTTTTTGACAAAAGTTGGACATCCCCATGTCTTAATGTGCTTAAGATAGGGTTTCTTCCCACACCACATCTGATATGGTGTGGTAGGCACAGTCTTAGTTGGAACTCGGTTCAAAAGGTATGCAGCTGATTCTAGTGCATATCCCCAGAATGATCGCGGTAACTCAGCGTTACTCATCATGGAACGTACCATATCCAATAGGGTCCGGTTCCGTCTCTCCGATACACCGTTATGTTGCGGAGTGTATGGAGGAGTAAGCTGAGAGAGAATTCCATTCTCTTTTAAGTAATCCAGGAACTCGGCACTCAAGTATTCACCACCTCGATCAGATCTTAGTGTCTTGATACTTGTGCCGGTTTGTTTTTCTACTTCATTCTTATATTCCTGGAATTTTTCAAAGGCTTCGGATTTATGTTTCATTAAGAAGACATATCCATACCTTGAAAAGTCATCCGTAAAAGTAATGAAGTAAGAATAACCGCTTCGTGCATGCGTAGACATTAGACCGCACACTTCGCTGTGTATGAGTCTGAAGAGCTCGTTCGCTCTTACTCCGTGTCCAGTGAACGGAGGCTTTGTCATCTTTCCTTTGAGATAGGATTGACAAGTTGCATATGATTGATATTCGAACGGATCCAAATATCCTTTTGTATGTAATTTCGTCAACCTTCTATCATTGATGCGACCCAGTCTACAATACCATAAGAAAGCCTGATTTGTTTCCGGAGACATTCTTTTGTGTGTATTCTGGATATTGAAAATCTGTGGTTGGTTTAATACGTATATACCATTGCTTAATGTACCTGACCCAATCAAAACTTGATTAAGGTGAATGTTTACAACATTACTTACAAATGCAAATTCATAACCTTCTTTAGATAATAAAGATACAGATATGATATTACAGGTTGCATTGGGTACAAAATAACAATCACGCAAAACCAAAACGTGTCCATCTGACAACCCCAGGTGATAGTCCCCTACGGACTCAGCATCCATGCCAGCTCCGTTTGCAACTCTGAGGGTCATATCACCTGCCTTCAAAACCCTACGCCTTCTCAGTGCCTGTAAAGAATTACAGATATAAGATCCTGATCCGGTATCCAATACCCAGGATGTAGAGTTTATTGATAGACAGTTTTCAATAACATACACCTGAAGCTGAAGCCGCAACTTGCTTCAGATCCAGGGTTCTGGTCTTCCAAGCCCTGCAATCCTTTTTCCAGTGTCCACTCTTGTGATAGTAAAAGCACTCTTCCTTTCCCACAAGCTTTCCCACTACCTTTGTTGCCTTTGTATTTCCCTTCGTATCCACTTTACTAACACCGCCCCTTGGTTTGGCGGGGGCTTTCTTCTTCTTTCCCTTGGCTTTCGCCTTGGACCTAGAAGAGGAAGATCCTCCTACAAACAAAGTGGATGTTTCCCTACCTTTCTTTAGGGTGCCCTCTGCACTCCTCAGCATGTTGAGGAGTTCTGAAAGTTCGACTTCTTTTTCTTGCAAGTTGAAGTTCAGGATAAACTGGGCGTAAGTGGAAGGAAGGGACTGAGAATCAAGTCCGTATAGAGCTCGTTCTCTAACGTGGTCCCAAGGTCCGCGAGCTCCTCAATGAAGCCAATCATCTTAAGCACGTGTTCCGCTACTGATGATCCGACGGCCAGTCTCGTTAAAAACAGCTTTTTCGAGACTTCGTATCTGGCGATACGAGATTGCTCTCCATACAGTTCTTTTGTATGGAGAAATATGGATTCAAGGTCCATATTCTCGTACCTCCTCTGATGTTCATTGTCCATAGAGGCAAGCACGAGGCACTTGGCATTTGCGCAATCGATTTCCCAGGTCTTACGGATTTCCCTATCCGCGACGCTGGTTTTGGGACCTGGGACCGGGGGAACTTTGGTGGTAAGGAGATACCCCAACTTGTCATAAGTGATTGCCATTTTGACATTCCTGAGCCAATCTTTGTAGTTTGGCCCTGTCAATATGTTTTTATCTAGTAGTAATTTAAGTCCAGTCATGATGTTTGGTCGCTGCAATTAGGAGAGAGAGAAGAAACACTTTAGCATGATGCTCTTGCAATTTTAGAGTAGTTTTTAATTTGTCTAAACAGGATGGCTCCCACTGTCTCACGAATCCCTCCTCAAACCAAAAGGGAAGAATTAGTCAGGATCAATCTCACCGTACAATTCTTGCTTAACCGTTCAGCCAGGCTGGTGTCGGTACTTCGAGGGAGGTTTTCCAACGCTTTCGCGAAGTTCCTTAATTAAATAATCTCTTTTCCCTATGGGCGTAGCCCCGCCAACACCTTTCTAGACTCCTACTTGGTTTATAGCATTGATCGTTAAGTGAGAAATTTCTCGAGAAGTAGCATATACTCACAGTAGGATCGGGATCCAAATATCATTACGTGACAAAACTGAAGGAATCCTACTAGAATCATCACACTTCAAATGGTATGCAGCGCTTGCAAGTTTCAGTTCTTTTGAAACTCCCGATGTGGAATTTTGCCCCATGCTCTTATGACCTTGACTTTGGCCAACAAATCATAAATCACATGTCAAGTTCTACCCGTCATTCTCCAGGTTAATTTGAACCCACTCGTACCTATCCTTGACTTTGGCCAACAAGGCAGTACGACTGTCCCAAACCAACACATCTATCTATGCTGCATATGAATACCCAATAGCTACCAATCACTATGCCTTGACTTTGGCCAACAAACATAGCTTGAATACTATTGACTATCCATGTGAAACGACGGAGGGCTATGAATGGTTGGCGAAACCGTGAACGTAGTGAACTTGATATAATCGATGGAACGAGATAGCTTTTAAAAGGAGTGGCTTAAGCTCCGCGTTTAAAAGTTATTTTTGAAAAGAAACCGAGTGGTTTTGAAAGTGTTCCAACGACTCAACTTTGGTTTATTTTCTTGCATTAATTTAATGTGTCCCTTCATTTAATCCTACCATTGCAGAAAACAACGAAAATATGACGTACGCTTATGCCATCCGCATTCGCCACGGGGCCCCGTCATTACCCGTTAGGTTACTTAACTAACGACAGAGCGGGGGCTGGACTAGCGCGGATGCAAAACATAAGCAACGCCTAAATAGATATCATAAACAGATATACACATTCGTCACATGCAATGATAGCCATTCCAGATCACAGATGAACACATTGGATATACTAGGAATCCGCAATCCGTACGATCCTGTAACGAAGAGCGGATTACACGGTCACGATGAATAGCCAAGACTCCACCCTAGACCCCTACGGGTGCGGCAAACTACCCGCCAAGTACCCGAAGCGAAGCAACCTCCCTCAACACCGTGAGTAGGCCACTCGGCACTTCGAGATACCCGGTAGTTTGTGCACCCCACCTTGGGTCTATCCTAGGAGCAAAAACAGTAAAAGAAATTATACAATGACGGTTACAACCCCATCCCGGTTGTGCGGCCATATAAATAATATTACATCAAATACAAATTACATGAATTGAAAAGATAAAGAAAACTCTCATCTCACAACCCCCCGGCTTTTCATCCGTGACAATCCAATGAATTCATATACACATACCATCAACATTACAGATCACAGATATGTATAACCTCCACTAATCGACGTATAGCGATTAGCAGACGTTCAATACATATATCACATCACAGATATAACCCGTTAGCTTAAGTCTTTAGAAGTTCGATCAAAATACGGATTTATAGCCCCCAAAAACAAATTTTTCTTTCTGTAAAATCTGGGCAGAAAAAACATATCCCAAAAACCCCAAAACAGCCCCAGAAAAACACTGCAGGAAACTTGTGCCACGACCGAGTCAACTCGGCCGCGAAACTGCGGCGGGAGCATGCTCCCGCCGCGTTTCCGCGGCGCTTTGACCGAGTCGGTGGACCAAATTTCTTGTGTGGGTTTTAAAAAGCCTGAGCCGATTTTTAGTGTCAGATTAATTAATTTTTGAACAGAAAATAGAATCGGCAGAAACTTGATTTTTCAGGCATGTTTCGCGACTTTTTCTCCGATCGAACTTCTAGTTATTTTGCCAACATGTTAGATAGTGTTTAACTAGTCTCTGATACTACTGTAAGTCCACGTTACCTCTCCCGGTACTTACGGGTTTGAGGAAATGATAAAAAACGATTTTTCTTTTGGTGGTAACATGGACTCAAAATACGGATCTTTGTTAAACAACTATCTAACAAACCTAACAAGAGTTTTACCTACTCGGTTAGGGGTTATACCTTAACTTGAACTCCTTCTCTTGGTCTCCTTGTGGTGGTCGGTTGGTTCTCCCCTCGTCGTCTCTTTATGCCGAAGATGGATCCACCTGAAAGCTTCTACCTTTGGCATCACTTCAAACTAGAAGAAACTAGAACACTTGGTTTGCTAAACCTTGTGAACTAGGATGAGTAGAGGAGTGTGTTGGGATTTATCTCTATGGTTCTTGCTTCTCAACACATGAGACAAGTGAACCATAGACTAGAGAGAGAGCAAGAGGGAGAGGGAGAGCTCAAGCATGAGAGAGAAAAGAAATGAAAGAATGAGCAAGCCTTTTTCCATCCAAGCTCTCATAATCCAAAATAATCATAACCCATAATAGTAATTGAGTATTATATGATGGTTCAAGTCAAAATGGCCATATCATTTCATGCACTCATTTTGCAAATAGAAACAAGCAAGCAAAAGTCTTTGCCATGAAATGATAGACATTGTAATGATGATGGTCAACTAGTCCAACCTAGTCAACCGGTCAACAAAGTCAACAAGTCAACAAAGTCAACCCTTCAACAACCATGTCACAATAATACTTAATTAATATTATCATTAATCATATTTCTTATTCTCATTAGGGTTTAGCAAAAGTCAACAGTCAACAGCCAACAACCCTATTGAGAATCCTCTGCCTCTGTCTCTCTGTCAACTGTGCATACACACCCGCATACGCGTTCCGAGAACATGAATACAAACGAGATAAAACCAATCCCAAAACGTACACTAGAATCTGTAAGTCCATGTTGCCCACCCCGGTGCTTGCGGGGAGGCGGAAAACGGAATAAAAATCAAATTTTTATGACTTTAGGCAACATGGACCAAACAAAGAAAGATCTTTGCTAAACAAAAACAAGCTAAAGCGAACTAGAAACTAGCTAGGTGTTAGAAAGGTTATACCTAGGGCTTTATGTCCTTCTCTCCTTGCTCTTTGGAGTAATGGAAAGAGGTCACCTTTGTCGTCTTCTCACGTCGAAGAATGATCCACCCGAAAGCCTCAACCTTTGGCTTCAACTCCAAGCTAGAAGTAACTAGGGTGCTAGAAGTGCTAATCCTAGAACCCTAGATGAGAGTAGAGATTATCAAGAAGAGGTTTTTCTCAAGCTCAAGTGTTTCTCAACACATGAGAGGGGAGAGCTTGAGGGAGAGAAAGAACAAGAGAGAGAAAGTGAATGATAGAATGAGAGAATAATAACCATTCTCACATATATGTGTGAATTACTTTAAATTGATAATTAGCTAGATAATTGTCATGGTTAATCATGACATGACCATTATCATTTCATATTTAATGCTAATTGCAAGGATCAAAGAGCATCTTTTATATGGAATGATGATGGTCAACATGTCAACAAAGGTCAACAAGTCAAGATAGTCAAATGGTCAACAACCATAACCATGCATAATTATGTTAAACTAATATCAATTAACCATAATACACACATAAGCATTAGGGTTTATAAAATGACAATGGTCATTAACCCTAATCAAAGTCCTCTCCTCCTGACTCAAGCAACTGTGCATACGCACCCGTATTCGTGATCCGAAGAACACGAATACAATGAGAAAACCAATCCCAAATCATATACTGGGATCCGGCTTAAACCAAAGCCCGCTAGTATAAGCTATCCGGACAGCAAACGTGCACAAGTGCACGGATGTGAACGAACCCTGTCGCAAAACCATGCGACCTCTACTCATTTTGCCTAAAGGCGAATAGTTCTCTGTGTGGGACTCTAAAGACTCGACACTACGCCGGCAGTGGGTTTTACCAAAGACCGCAAGCGGCACTAGCTGTACGTAACGGTCCCCAGGTAGATGTCGATAAGAAGACTGACGAGGTGAACCCCATCTGAACTCCTACTGAGCCTGTATGTAACAGTCTCCGTACAGTCCGGTCTGTTCGTCTGATACATCGCATGGCGGGCCTAGGGGGCGGTGAACGTCAGTTCCCTAATAGCGGTAAAAGTCGTGTCGGAGTGTAGCCCAGAACACCCTGAGATAATCACTGGAAACCTACCAGTATATCTCGCTTGCCCTGGCCAGGGACTACTCGTGTAATGGCTCTCCTGGACACAGCGCGATGTCAACCCCCAATACAGGGAGAGACGAATCCTGTCTAACCGTCACTGCCTCCAAGTGCTTCTGGACTGCACCCAAAAACTACTTGTTTGCACGACTCCTTTTAGCCATGGTAGGGTAGTAATCAAAGTGCAGTGGGAACACACTCGAGGCGAAGTGACAGTGTCAAGTCAGCGGACTAAGCTGTACTCATGTCACCTGGGAACTGATAACTGACGATAGGTATAATACCAACTAACAGTTCCCGACGAGTCCTGTCCAGTGCACTCGTAACCTAACGAGCACCCGCATACTATCTCAAGTACGACGTACTGACGGCTGTGGGACAGACCGTCTCCCACACTGGGATGAGAAGCGCATACGCTAGTTTACTCCGGAGTATCGATGCCCTGTCTCGATAGTCCAATGACTAGGGACCTGTATAAGGATGTGCTTATGGATTACCCAGCCCCCATGAGTATGAGCGCCATCATAATGCTGGTAATCAAGCAAAGATCCTAAGGGCTCTACTAATATGTATATCAGCGATATGCTAAAAGAAACACATGCACATATTAAAGCAGAGACAAACCAAGTAGCATACTACCATTTCGAGCAAGATTGTATATACAACTGTGAATATCCCAAGCTTCCATCAAGTAATATACAAACAAGTATGATACAGTAATGGCCTCTAGGGCATATACACTAACAATCTCACACTTGCACTAAGGCCATGTACTGGCGTATCGAAGACCTATCATCTCAATCAGCCGCTCGAACTGAGTCTGGGGCAAGGCCTTGGTAAATAGATCTGCTGTGTTATCTGTTGGAGATAGTGCCCTCATAGTCAATTATTGGATCGCAGGTACGTGATTGCAATGATTGCGGAGGACCTATCCCGGTAGGATAGTCTTACTCGAAATGATAGTATGCTATCTGGTTTGCCTTTATCAGTCGTGTACATGTTCAGGTGACTGATTGCATGTTACACTTTGATAGAGCCCTTAGGATCTTGCTTTACTACCAACAGTATGATGGCGATCATATACGTGAGAGTTGGGTAGTTTATATGCATATCCTTAATTGTGGTCCCTAGTCGTGGGAGTTTCGAGACAGGGCATCGATACTCCGGAGTAGACTAGTGTATACAGTCGAGACCCCGACGAGGGGCGGTGGCCGGTCTCACAAGCCACTGGTGTCAGTTGG
Source organism: Agapanthus africanus (assembly GCA_030015575.1). Classification (NCBI taxonomy): domain Eukaryota; kingdom Viridiplantae; phylum Streptophyta; class Magnoliopsida; order Asparagales; family Amaryllidaceae; genus Agapanthus; species Agapanthus africanus. The sequence goes on from JASDDO010000006.1 coordinate 223,451,898, forward strand.
ATCACCTAAGATGTATACAGGTGCTCATTGGGTTATGAGTACACCGGACAGGACTCGCCGGGAATCTGCTAGTTAGTACTATACCTATCGTCAGATAGCAGTTCCCTGGTGACATGTGTACAGGTTAGTTCATCGACCTGAGGTCGTCATTTGTCTCGTGTGAGTTCCCACTGTGCTTTGATTTCTACCCTACCACGGCTCAAAGGAGTCGTGCAAACAGGTAGCTTTTGGGTACAGTCCCGAGCCATATGGAGGCACGTGAGCGGATCGGCAGGGGATTCGTCTCTCCCGGTATTGGGGGCGAGGTCGTGCTGTGTCTAGGAGAGCCATTACACAAAGTCCATGGCCATGGCAGGAGATTTACTGGTAGGTACTCCAGTAGTATCTCAGGGTGTTATTGGGCTTCACTCCGACACGACTTATACTGCTATTAGGGGTCTGACGTTACTAGCCCCCTAGGCGGATATACGATACTCATTGACGAACGGACCGGACTGTATATACATTGTCACTGTTAGGCTCAGTAGGGTTTTCGGAGGAGTTCGCTCATCGGTCTCCCTTGAGTTCGCTCCTCGGCCACCCTTGAGGTCAGTCCATGGGCAGCCGTTACGCATAGCTAGTGCCGCTGACGGTTTGTGGTTAAACCCACTGCCAGGGTACTGACGAGTCATTAGAGTCCCCCACAGACAGTTTCCCAAGTTCGGGCGAAACGTTGTAGAGGCCGTATGGTTTTATGGCAGGGTTCGGAAAATGCACGTGCGTTTACGCACGTGTCGATTTTCGGACAGATGATACTGGTCGGCTTTGGTTTAAGCCGGATCCAAGTATTATATTGAGTAGGTATAATATCTTTGTCTCAGTTGCATTTATATTCGGTCGTAATATAAATGCGGGTATATTTATACAGTTTCGGGGTTATCCTGAAAGTCGTTTCAGGATCACTTTTGGAAGTTGCCAGTTTCCAGTTTTCTATCAGCCGTCTTTTAACATTCTGTTAAAGACGGATTTATCTTTTCTTCAGATGGAGTGAGTCATCATTCTAGAAGCTTCTAGAAGTGATGAAGTGGCTTCATGACTCATTAGGCATTAATGGTGTCATTATTGTTTTTGATGACTAGCCTAATGACTCATGCTTTGTTATTAGTGGTTTTGTTTTCCTTAGGATATTTGTTATGATAATATCTTTTGCTTGTGGTCACCCCCCTCTCCTACGGTCACCCCCCTCTTCCTATATGAGGCCGGCCCCCTCTCTCTCCTCACTCTCACACTCTGACTTGAGTTTTCATTCGGTTAGAAAAGATATGATAGTTTTGGGGTGTATGGAATTCACAGTTCATTTCATTCCATCACCCGATTTCCACGGCAACTTCATTAACCGATCGTCCACGGACTTGGACGAAGTGAGACAAAGTCATCTACTCAATCTCTACATCATTCTTGGTCGTCTCTTTTAGCAAACTTGACGATCGAGTTGCCTCGAGTCAGAGGCGGGAGCCCGTTTAAAGAACCGATCATGTGGTGCCACCTCGACGAGGAGATCGGCGATCAGATCGGAGCAGCCGCAACGGAGCGTGGGATGATGGTTGAAGAACGAAGGACTCGGATCGTTCGGTATAACCATTCTACACTCTTTACAGTTTGTTAGTTTAGCAATAATGGCAGATCCGGGTTAAAGTATACGATAGCGCCAAGTTAAAAGTTTTTGTTCCGCATTTGGCGTCTGTAGACTGCCGGGGTGCTAGCGTAGACTTACAGTGGTATCAGAGCCTCACCATTTTGCTATACTAACTTGTGCTAACGCGTTTAAAACATCGATCCGACCGGAAATCGAAAACTACAAAATCCTATGCCGACTGTTTCTGTTGATTTTGAACAGTGTCAAAATTGATCTGCTGTGTTATCTTCTGAAGCAACCCTCCGAACCTCGATCTCCTGGCGATCCACGAACTCCCTGATCAGGTGATACTGCCTCAAGATGTGTCTGGATTTCTGATGGGACCTGGGTTCCTTCACTAAAGCTATACCCCGTTGTTGTCGCAATACAGAGGTATTTGGTCAACAATGGACGGAACCACCTGAAGTTCTTTCAAGAACTTCCTCATCCAGACAGCTTCTTTTGCGGCATAAGATGCAGCGATGTATTCCGCTTCCATAGTCGAGTCAGCAACGGTTTGCTGTTTGGAGCTCTTCCAACACACCGCCCCTCCATTGAGGGTAAAGACAAAACCCGACATGGACTTGGAATCATCCTTGTCACTCTGGAAGCTGGAGTCAGCAAAGGCCTCAATCTGGGGGTCTTTTCCGCCATACACCAAGAACATCTCCTTAGTCCTTTTCAGGTACTTGAGAATGTTCTTTACTGCTATCCAATGTTTCTCCCCAGGGTTTGACTGATACCTGCTTACCACACTCAGTGCATAAGCCACATCCGGTCTGGTACACAACATCTCATAAATTATAGAGCCTACCGCAGAAGCGTAGGGTATAATAGACATGCGATCCCTCTCCAAATCAGTCTTGGGAGACATCTCTTTGGAGAGGGTGATCCTGTGACAAGCCGGTAGACTACCGCGCTTGGAATCTTCCATACTGAATCTCTTCAGTATGGCGTCGATGTACCTGGACTGTGAAAGTCCTAATATCCTCTTGGATCTGTCACGGTACATCCGGATACCCAGAATATATGAGGCATCACCCAGGTCTTTCATAGAGAACCTGTGTGACAAGAACCCCTTGACAGATTGCAACATAGGAATGTCATTTCCTATTAAGAGAATGTCATCCACGTATAAAACGAGGAATACTACAGTTCTCGCTACAAATCTACAATAGATGCATGGCTCATCTGGATTTTTTATAAAGCCAAATTCCTTGACCGTCTCATCAAAACAGATGTTCCAACTCCGCGATGCCTGCTTTAGTCCATAAATGGACTTAAGCAACTTGCACACCTTTCCGCTGCTCCCACTCTGAATGAAACCCTCTGGCTGGTCCATATAGACACACTCCTCTAAATATCCATTTAGAAAAGCTGTCTTTACGTCCATCTGCCAAATCTCATAATCGTGGAAGGCAGCAATGGCAAGAAGGATCCGAATGGATTTCAGCATAGCTACTGGAGAAAAGGTTTCGTCATAGTCCAAACCAGGTCTTTGACGAAAACTCTTTGCAACCAGTCTAGCTTTATAGGTCTCAACCTGTCCATCTACACCAATCTTCCTTTTGAAGATCCACTTGCATCCTACGAGTTTTACCCCATCTGGAGCAATGTCCAACGTCCATACTTTGTTGGTGTACATGGACTCTATTTCGGTCCGCATTGCATCCAGCCATTTTACCGAGTCGACGCTCTGAATGGCTTGCTGGAAGCTAGTAGGCTCATCAGAGTCTATGATGCAATCCTCTCTATCCCCGTCAATGAGAAAACCGTAGTATCTCTCGGGCGGATGAGACTGCCTACTACTCCTGCGGAGTGGCGTGGGAATGTCGTGATCTTTCGAACCCTCTGGTTCTACTAAGCTTTCTGTAATAGCTCGTGGTTCTGGAATTTCTTCCAGTTCTATTGCGCTCCCACTTAATTCTTTTTCTATGAACTGGTGTTCTAGAAAGTGGGCATGGCGAGAAACAAACACCTTTTATTCCTCTTCGCAATAGAAGAAATATCCCTTAGAGTTCTTTGGATATCCCACAAACTTGCACTGTACTGAGCGTGTCTCGAGCTTGTCCGCATGCTGTTTTTTTACAAAAGCTGGACATCCCCATGTCTTAATGTGATTAAGATAGGGTCTCTTCCCACACCACATCTGATATGGTGTAGTAGGCACAGTCTTAGTTGGAACTCGGTTCAAAAGGTATGCAGCTGATTCTAGCGCATATCCCCAGAACGATCGCGGCAACTCAGCGTTACTCATCATGGACCGTACCATATCCAATAGGGTTCGGTTCCGTTCTCCGATACACCGTTATGTTGCGGAGTGTATGGAGGAGTAAGCTGAGAGAGAATTCCATTCTCTTTTAAGTAACCCAGGAACTCGGCACTCAAGTATTCACCACCTCGATCAGATCTCAGTGCCTTGATATTTTTGCCTGTTTGTTTTTCTACTTCATTCTTGTATTCCTGGAATTTTTCAAAAGCCTCGGATTTATGTTTCATTAAGAAGACATATCCGTACCTTGAAAAGTCATCCGTAAAAGTAATGAAGTAAGAATAACCGCTTCGTGCATGCGTAGACATTGGACCGCACACGTCGCTGTGTACGAGTCCCAAAAGCTCGCTCGCTCTTACTCCGTGTCCAGTAAACGGAGTCTTTGTCATCTTTCCTTTGAGACAGGATTGACAAGTTGCATATGATTGATATTCGAACGGATCCAAATATCCTTCTGTATGTAACTTAGTCAACCTTCTCTCATTGATGTGACCCAGTCTACAATGCCATAAGAAAGTTTTATTGATTTCTGGAGACTTTCTTTTGTGTGTATTCTGGACATTGAAAATCTGTGGTTGGTTTAAAACGTATATACCGTTGTTCAATGTACCTGACCCAATCAAAACTTGATTAAGGTGAATGTTCATTACATTACTTACAAATGCAAATTCATAATCTTCTTTAGATAATAAAGATATAGAAATGATATTACAGGTTGCATTTGGTTCATAATAACAACTACGCAAAACCAAAAAATGTCCATCCGACAATCCCAGGTGATAGTCCCCCACGGCCTCAGCATCCATGCTAGAACCGTTTGCAACTCTGAGGGTCATGTCACCTGCCTTCAAAACTCTACGCTTTCTCAATGCCTGCAAAGAATTACAGATATGAGATCCTGATCCGGTATCCAATACCCAGGATGTAGAGTTTATTGATAGACAGTTTTCAATAACATACACACCTGAAACTGAAGCCGCAACTCGCTTCAAATCCTGTGTTCTGGCCTTCCAAGCCTTGCAATCCTGTTTCCAGTGACCACTTTTGTGACAATAGAAGCATTCTTCCTTCCCCACCAGCTTTCCCGCTATCTTTGTTGCTTTTCCTTTTCCCTTCGTATCCACTTTACTGACACCGCCTCTTGGTTTGGCGGGGGCTTTCTTCTTCTTACCCTTGGCTTTCGCCCTGGATCTAGAAGAGGAAGATCCTCCTACAAACAAAGTGGATGTCTCCCTACCTTTCTGTAGGGTGCCCTCAGCACTCCTCAACATGTTCAGAAGTTCGGAAAGTTCAACCTCATTTCCTTGCATGTTGAAGTTAAGGATAAACTGGGCGTAAGTGGAAGGAAGGGACTGGAGAATCAAATCAGTATAGAGTTCATTCTCCAACATGGTCCCAAGGTCTGCGAGCTCCTCTATGTAGCCAATCATCTTTAGCACGTGTTCCGCTACCGATGATCCGACGGCCAACCTTGCCGAAAACAACTTCTTCGACACTTCCTATCTAGCGATACGAGACTGCTCTCCATACAGTTCTTTTGTATGAAGAAATATGGACTCTAGGTCCATATTCTCGTGCCTCCTCTGATGTTCGTTGTCCATCGAGGCTAGTACAAGGCATTTGGCCTTCGCGCAATCTATTTCCCAGGTCTTGTAGATTTTGTAAGTGCACGGCGGCGCCCTGGCCGTCAATCCGACGGCCAAACGCGGAAACGGTGATAAACTTTGATTTTGCGGACTTAGCAAACCGGCACCACCGCGCACTAAACCCTGGATCGGGCCATTAAACTAGATCTAGCAAAGTAACAAGATAGGTTAGAGATGTACCGACTGATCCGAGTCCTCCGGTCTTCATCTCCACTCCGATCTCCTCGCGGGATCTCCATCCGTCTCCTCCTCGTCGGAAAGGGCACCACATCGCCTGTAGCTTTTACGGGCTCCCACCTCAATACCGAGGCAACTCGGGCGCGAAGCTGGCGAATCGACGTGTCCAAGATTTGCTGTAGGAAGTGTAGTGTAGAGTGCATGTCTCACTTTGGGGTTTGTTGCCATTTGTAGATGATGGAGGAAACAAGATAAGAAAAATGGTGCTTGCATTTTTCTTAGCATGAAAAGAGATCAAGAATGAAAAACACTCTCAAAGATGAAGCTCTCTCCTTTACTTTTCTTCTTCTCACTTTTCTTCTTCTTACTTAGAAAAACAATGGTGGAGAGAAGCTTATGAAGCATGAAGGGAGGTGATGGTAGTAAAAGGAGGAGGGTGACCACATCCAAACATAATTATCACAAAACTCAAATCAAACCTCACTTCATTTCAAATCTAATCTAATCTCATAAATGCATGAAAAGCAAAGATGCTTATCATATCAAACCTTATGCAAATAAGTCCTCCACAAAGTGTTATTTGCAAAACTGCAAATAACCCCCTCCATCGGAAAAGTCCGGCCGGGAAAGAACAAAGGAAAACCGGCCGGAACGGAAAGCAAACTGGCAACTCCAGAAAACTGGTCCCGTAATAAATTACAGGAAAAACCCGATACTGTGCATACACACCCGCATCTGTATTCCGTCCGGATACAAATGCAATGAGATAAAATCTACACTGTACTAAACTAGGACCAGCTTAAACCAAAGCCGGCTAGTAAGATCCGTCCGATCCTGATCCGTGCAATACCGCACGTATCTGATCGAACGCTGCCATATAACCATACGGCCACTAGTACAAACCGTCCGATCCTGATCCGTGCAATACCGCACGTATCTGATCGGACCCTGCCATATCTCCATACGGCCTCTACAGCGTTTCGCCCGAAACTTGAGTAACTGAAAATGTGGTGAACTCTAAAGACTCGTCAATACTATGGCTGTGGATTTAACCACTAGCACGTCAGAGATATAAGCCAATACGTGACGGGCCACCAGCTATTGACTAAAAGGGACGTCGATGAGCGAACTCATCCTGACACCCTACTGAGCCTGTCAGTGACAATATCCGTACAGTCCGGTCCGTTCGTCTATGAGCATCGCATGTCGGGCCTAGGGGGTTGGTAAAAGTCAGACCCCCAAAAAGCGGTACAAGTCGTGTCGGAGTGTAGCCCAGAACACCCTGAGATACTACTGGAATACCTACCAGTAAATCTCCTTCCTTGGCCAAGGTCTTCGTGTAATGGCTCTCCTAGACACAGCGCGACCTCACCCCCAATACCGGGAGAGACGAACCCCTGAAGATCCGCTTACTGCCTCCATGTGGCTCGGGACTGTACCCAACTAAAACCTGTTTGCACGACTCCTTTGAGCCGTGGTAGGGTAGTAATCAAAGTACAGTGGGAACTCACACGAGACAAATGACGATCCCCAGGTCGATGAACTAACCTGTACACATGTCACCAGGGAACTGCTATCTGTCGTCAGGTATAAGACCAACTAGCATGTTCCCGGCGAGTCCTGTCCGGTGTACTCATAACCCAATGAGCACCTGTATACATCTTAGGTGATCCAACTGACACCAATGGCTTGTGAGACCGGCCACCGCCCCTCGTCGGGGTCTCGACTGTATACACTAGTCTACTCTGGAGTATCGATGCCCTGTCTCGAAACTCCTATGACTAGGGACCTTTTAATGATGTGCTTATAGACTACCAGCTCCCACGTATATGATCGCCCTCATACTGCCGGTAGTCAAGCAAGAATCCTAGGGGCTCTATCAACGTGCAATAGTGATCTGTCATGTCACCTAAAGCAGTACACGATGATAAAGGTAAACCAGATAGCATACTATCATCTCGAGTAAGACTGTCCTACCGGGATAGGTCCTCCCTCAATCATTGCAATCACGTGCCTGTGATGTAATAATTGACTCTGAGGGCACTATCTCCAACAATCTCCCACTTGCACTCGAGGCTAATTATTGCGATGTCGCATACTCACAGCCCGTGTGATACCGAACACCCAACTCCTCTACTTGTCAGTCTCACAAATCTCGTTTGCGAAACTATTGCGTTCGAGGAATAGCCTCAGTGAGTGGATCCGCTCTGGTGTTTCTTTCTATGTCTCTCTAAATCTCAAGTTCGAGGAGAAAGCCATCTCCCGAAATGAGCAATACCTGTCCTAGAATGTCTGGATACCTGATGGGACCTAGCTCATAAATGAACTCCAAATCCAAACTTCTTAGACTGTATCGTCAACTGAACTTAATCAGTATCCTGCGCCATGCCTCCCTCAGTATCACCTTGGACCAACTGTCCAAAATACTGCCCCTCGTCAGAGGGAAAAACTATAACTCTGACAACCTCCTTGTCGTCCAGGTCACCTTGGAAGCCTGGAATGATAACCGTCTCCTAAAGGAGGCAGCCGTTATCATATCCCTAGAACATTCACTTATGTTCTAAAACTGCTTCCGACTGTTTCTCCAGGATTGGATCAATGTCAACTTATTCCATCTAGTGCAAGAACAACATCTGGTGTGGTACTTGACATCTCATGATTGACTCAATTGCCTAAGCAAGTGATCTGCCAATCATGAGTATCCCTCTCCCCTTTTTAGTCTATAAGACACCTTTAGAGAGGGTGACTCCATTACCTGCAGGTGTACTACCGTGCTAGGCGTCGTCCATTCTAAATACTCATAGAATGCTGTCAAGGTACCCAGATTGGGAAACCACCCAAATCTAGATCTAAAGTCATAGATCTAGTAACCAGAATTTCTGATATAATATCCAAGTCCTGTGTGGAGAAACCACTGTGTGACGACCAAAGTATAACCGATCGTAGTATAGGAATATCACTTCCTACTACCTTCTCAACAGATCCATCCCCTATTCTGATGACGTCAAACCTATGACTGTCACATCAGAAATGGATGATCTATCTCCGCTACATCTTCTTTAGTCTGTAAATAGACATCAGCCTGATGTCCACCAATGCTTCCGTTGCTCCCACTGACTACGACAACCCTCTGGCAGAGTCATATAGACGTGCACTTCTAAAGCTAGTTTAGAACGACGCTATACTCATCCTCCTGCCGGGTCTCGCAGCCTGGAACAACAACAATGGCAAGTCTGGGTAAACAAGAACTTCCCTGTCACCGTCCTTGAGGCTACCGGAGTACCTCTCGGGTGCCTGATGTTACCCACCTTATCTGCGGAGTGGCTAATGGAATGTCAAATCAGATTGAATCTTCAGGTTCCTTATCAAATCTTCAGTAATCGTTTGCGGTTCTGGAATCACTTCCAGTTCTACCATACTCCCACTACTGTTTTTGAAAAAATCCATTTTTAATAAAACTGTGGCGAGTCTAGAACAATATTTCTATTGATCTGCCAGATAGTAGAAAGTCAACCCTCGTCATAGCCTGGGTCAACCCACAAACAGCCATTACAGAAACGTGCCTTGAGTTATCCAGAGTCTGGTTTTAATCATAAGCCGGACAACTCCCCGTACCTTAACAACGTTAAGATATGAACTGTTCTATATCCAATATAGAACCAGAGGCACTGATTTAATTGAACCAGATTCAAATCATGCAGCTATCTCCAGTGCATGTCAACTAAATGGAGAGAGGCCGATCAGCGTTACTCAACTTAGGAATGCTTTCAATTATGAGTAACCTGAAAAAGAAGCAATTTCTCTTTATCATTACTATCAACTGAATACCATACACAAGTATCTACATCTTCGATCACTTTGAAGAATCCCGATACATGCTACACCTGGTTCTCTACTCTATTCAAATACCTATAACTCATCAAAACTTAGACCCTGTGTTTCTACGAAACACATGTCTAAGAACTAGAGAAGTTAAAAGTAAACAGAATATAGTACGAGGACCAAGCCCTCTGTCCTAATGGACACTGGACAACACACAATACTCTGTATAAGTCCGCTGAGTCTAACAACTCTTTCACTGTGTGTCGTAGGTTGAAAACTGTACTTATGGTTAAGAAGAATTACACCGCTGTTTAATGCTCCTTACCCAACCATCCACTGATATAGGTAAATGTCATCGACATAATATCAAAAGGTATATCTCACTCTATGATAATAGACGTACAGATATATCAATTTGAAATTGGTGCACAACAACGGATATTCAAAACCAAATATTTGCCGACCGGCAAACAGCCCAGGTGATCTCCTCAAATATCACCGATTACAACGAATCCCGATATAATGAGGATGATCACCCAATTCCCAATGACTTACTCCCACTCATCATCTGTAAAACCATACAGATGTGAGAATCATACCTGGTAAATACATACCCTGGAGCAAGTGTCTAATCAGGAAATCAGTTTTCTTTTAACATTACACAGTGAAACTGAAACATTAAAATGTTTCGGTGGGGTATCATGGTATTCTTAGTAATGCCTCTTCCATTATCCAGATTCACAACTATAACCGTATAATTCTTTGCCACCTCTCCAAATCCCTCTATATGTCTTTAGTCATTACCTTCTGCACACCCCTTAGGCCAAATTGTTTTCTTCCTTCCCTACCGTTCGGCACCAGCCTATGGTTTGGAAGAAGACTATCCAGTAAGCATAATGGGTGTACTGTCCTAATCCTAGGAGCACTCGCAATACGAGAGAAGGTGAAGATAAAAGACAACCGAATAAACCATATTCTTATTTCTCCTGGACCAGAATCCATCCCCGAACTGGAACAAGTTCCTTTCGAGTTCGTATATAACCATACGATGGAGTATCCAATAAACTGTGGATCTTCGTAGTGATACGGAGTGTTCTGGAGAAATACAAAGGTGATTTAGGATTGGCGAAGAAATACTTGGTTTGGTCGTGAATATCAGTCGCAATTTACTTTGCCCTCTTACTAATCCCTTGCTTTGTCTTAACTTAATACCTTCTGTACACCGTTTAGGCTAACTGGTTTTCTTCATTCCCTACCGGTCGGCACCAGCCTATGGTTTGGAAGAAGACTATCCAATTTGCGTAATAGGTGTACTACTCCTAAACCAAGGAGTACTCGCAACCTGAGAGAGGGTGAAAAGAAAAGACAACTGAATAATCCTATTCGTTTTCTCCAGAACCAGAAACCATCCTCGAATTCCTTCGAGTTCGTATCTAACCATACGATGGTTTTGTCCAATGGAAGTGGACGTTCGTAGTAATACGGGGTGTCCTGGAGAAAAGGGTAAAAGTAGGAGTGGCAATGAGGTCAGCAACTCTGACAATCCAAAAGCCAGTGTTAAGTAGGTTCGGTCAACTTGGTCACTGAGCCATAGTCTAGGGTCGGGTCAATGGTCGCTGCCAGAGAGAGAGAGAAAAGAAACACTCAGCGTGCACTCTATCCTAGATCAGAATGGTTATCACTTTTTCTAATCAGGAAACCTCCCACTGTACCTCAAATTCTCCTCCAAACCTGAAAGAAGAATTAGTCGGGGTCACCCGAGGAGTAAACCAACTCATCAGTGGGAATCGGGATCCAACTCTCATCGCATGATAACGTGACGGAATCCGCTCACGGTATCATACTCCAGAAGGTATGCGCATATCTGGCAAGTTTCAGTTCTTTTGAAACTCCCGATGTGATTTTTACCCCATGCTCTTATGACCTTGACTATGGCCAACAAATCATAAGTCACATGTCAAGTTCTACCCGTCATTATCCAGGTTGATTTGAACCCACCCGTACAAGCCCTTGACTAGGGCCAACAAGGCTATACGACTGTCCCAAACCAACGCATCTATCTATGCTGCATATGAATAACCAACAGCTACCAAACACTGTGCCTTGACTATGGCCAACAAACACATCTTGAATACTATTGACTATCCATATGAAACGACGGAGGGCTACGAATGGTTTCTGGCGAAAACCTTTAACGTAGTGAACTTGATATCGTTGAAGGAACGGATAGCTTTTTAGAAAATATAGTGACGAAAACCTTTACTAAATAGGTCACTCCCGGTGAAGGGATCTCGGCTCTTTCCCCGTAGAATGGGGTGCAGGATATTCCAAATGAATACCACGATGCAAAGCAAAAGTAATCGGCTATAGTGAAGTTAATGCCCCGACGCAAACTTCTGTCCAAGGGGTCACTCCCGGTGAAGGGATCTCGGCCCTTGCCTCGTCGACTGAGGAGCAGGATATTCCAAATGAATACCACGATGCAAAACAAAAGTGAACGTCCTTGCAATAACAGCCTTTTGAAAAGTGTTCCAACAACATCAGATTAGGTTTGTTTAACTTGCATTGATCCGAATCAACGCAGTCCCATCAATTAATCACACCACAAAGAACGAAAATATACTGACGTACGTATATGCCATCCGCATTCGCCACTGGGTCCCGTCATCACTCGTTAGGTTAGCTTACTAACGACAGAGCGGGGACTGGACTAGCGCGGATGTAAAACATATACAACATCTACTAATATATATACCAATATATTATATTTCGCTCAAGGCGTGAATAAAATGCAACATCACAGAAATGTACAGCATCACAGAACAATACAGATATCTGGGATCCCCGGATTTCACAGAGCCACTACTGAAACCCGACGTTCCCCTGGTCGTGTGGATAGCCTGTGCAATGAAATCCTAGACCCCTACGGGCGCGGCAAGTTACCCGCCAAAACCTGAAGCGAGGCAGCCCCCTTCAGCGCCGTGAATGGACCACCCAGCACTTCACGGAATCCGGTAACTTGGGCACCCCTCCTGGGTCAACCTGTACCCCCTACGAGTGCGGCGAATAGCCCGCCAATCCTAGAGTGAAGCCCCCTCCGTCTCAATGCCATGAGATGCGGGCTTGTTGCCCTCTAGAACCCGGCTACCCGTGCACCCCTCCGCGGGGTAATCCTAGTACAGAAAGTAAAATATACATACACCGGGTACATCGACCGCAACCAGGTCGTGCCCCAAAAGAATAATACAATCAGGCAGTGACGGCAGTCCACATGTCGGACGCTCGCCCCGCAATATCAAATGTACATAATACAACAGCACAGTACTAGCATTGCATCCAGGCTATCCCCCACGACCGATCCGCAACATCACAGCATAAACATAGAACATCAACGTGAAAGTCACGTTCGCAAATCCGTCTAACCTGGCTATAGCAGTTAGACCGGATTTACCGATCGAGTGACATTCACGGTCGCAGATATAATGTAAATACTGTGAAAAATGTGTTTAAAATTTTCTGATTGATCAAACCTTAATAAGTGGGCCCCCAAACAAAACTGTAGCACTCACAGAAAACCTGGGCCCAATTTTAATATTCCAGAAAACACATTTTCAACTCAGGAACATTCTGCAAAGTTTTGGGGGCATGAACAGTTGTTACTGCGGCGGAAGCGCGGCCCAAGCAGGGGTTTGGCCGCGCTTTCGCGGTGGAACAGTGAGTTCATGGTACCAAATTTTTACAGTATGTTTCTAATTCCCTGCACATCACTCTGAGACAACCTGAAAAATTTTTGGACTCAAAAAAAATTCGACAGAAACTGATGTGCTTGAAATACGCGTTTTCGGGATTTTGTTCGATCGGAAACGTAAAACACATTAAACAAAGCTAGACGAAGTTAACGGCGAGGCTCTGATACCACTGTAAGTGCACGGCGGCGCCCCGGCCGTCAATCCGACGGCCAAACGCGGAAACGGTGATAAACTTTGATTTTGCGGACTTAGCAAACCGGCACCACCGCGCACTAAACCCCGGATCGGGCCATTAAACTAGATCTAGCAAAGTAACAAAATAGGTTAGAGATGTACCGACTGATCCGAGTCCTCCGGTCTTCATCTCCACTCCGATCTCCTCGCGGGATCTCCATCCGTCTCCTCCTCGTCGGAAAGGGCACCACATCGCCTGTAGCTTTTACGGGCTCCCACCTCAATACCGAGGCAACTCGGGCGCGAAGCTGGCGAATCGACGCGTCCAAGATTTGCTGTAGGAAGTGTAGTGTAGAGTGCATGTCTCACTTTGGGGTTTGTTGCCATTTGTAGATGATGGAGGAAACAAGATAAGAAAAATGGTGCTTGCATTTTTCTTAGCATGAAAAGAGATCAAGAATGAAAAACACTCTCAAAGATGAAGCTCTCTCCTTCACTTTTCTTCTTCTCACTTTTCTTCTTCTTACTTAGAAAAACAATGGTGGAGAGAAGCTTATGAAGCATGAAGGGAGGTGATGGTAGTAAAAGGAGGAGGGTGACCACATCCAAACATAATTATCACAAAACTCAAATCAAACCTCACTTCATTTCAAATCTAATCTAATCTCATAAATGCATGAAAAGCAAAGATGCTTATCATATCAAACCTTATGCAAATAAGTCCTCCACAAAGTGTTATTTGCAAAACTGCAAATAACCCCCTCCATCGGAAAAGTCCGGCCGGGAAAGAACAAAGGAAAACCGGCCGGAACGGAAAGCAAACTGGCAACTCCAGAAAACTGGTCCCGTAATAAATTACAGGAAAAACCCGATACTGTGCATACACACCCGCATCTGTATTCCGTCCGGATACAAATGCAATGAGACAAAATCTACACTGTACTAAACTAGGACCAGCTTAAACCAAAGCCGGCTAGTAAGATCCGTCCGATCCTGATCCGTGCAATACCGCACGTATCTGATCGAACGCTGCCATATAACCATACGGCCACTAGTACAAACCGTCCGATCCTGATCCGTGCAATACCGCACGTATCTGATCGGACCCTGCCATATCTCCATACGGCCTCTACAGCATTTCGCCCGAAACTTGAGTAACTGAAAATGTGGTGAACTCTAAAAACTCGTCAATACTATGGCTGTGGATTTAACCACTAGCACATCAGAGGTATAAGCCAATACGTGACGGGCCACCAGCTATTGACTAAAAGGGACGTCGATGAGCGAACTCATCCTGACACCCTACTGAGCCTGTCAGTGACAATATCCGTACAGTCCGGTCCGTTCGTCTATGAGCATCGCATGTCGGGCCTAGGGGGTTGGTAAAAGTCAGACCCCCAAAAAGCGGTACAAGTCGTGTCGGAGTGTAGCCCAGAACACCCTGAGATACTACTGGAATACCAACCAGTAAATCTCCTGCCTTGGCCAAGGTCTTCGGGTAATGGCTCTCCTAGACACAGCGCGACCTCACCCCCAATACCGGGAGAGACGAACCCCTGAAGATCCGCTCACTGCCTCCATGTGGCTCGGGACTGTACCCAACTAAAACCTGTTTGCACGACTCCTTTGAGCCGTGGTAGGGTAGTAATCAAAGTACAGTGGGAACTCACACGAGACAAATGACGATCCCCAGGTCGATGAACTAACCTGTACACATGTCACCAGGGAACTGCTATCTGACGTCAGGTATAAGACCAACTAGCATGTTCCCGGCGAGTCCTGTCCGGTGTACTCATAACCCAATGAGCACCTGTATACATCTTAGGTGATCCAACTGACACCAATGGCTCGTGAGACCGGCCACCGCCCCTCGTCGGGGTCTCGACTGTATACACTAGTCTACTCTGGAGTATCGATGCCCTGTCTCGAAACTCCTACGACTAGGGACCTTTTAAGGATGTGCTTATAGACTACCAGCTCCCACGTATATGATCGCCCTCATACTGCCGGTAGTCAAGCAAGAATCCTAGGGGCTCTATCAACGTGCAATAGTGATCTGTCATGTCACCTAAAGCAGTACATGATGATAAAGGTAAACCAGATAGCATACTATCATCTCGAGTAAGACTGTCCTACCGGGATAGGTCCTCCCTCAATCATTGCAATCACGTGCCTGTGATGTAATAATTGACTCTGAGGGCACTATCTCCAACAGATTTCCCTATCTACGACACTGGTTTTGGGACCTGGGACAGGGGGAGCTTTGGTGGTAAGGACATACCCCAACTTGTCGTAAGTGATTGCCATCTTGACATTCCTGAGCCAATCTTTGTAGTTTGGCCCTGTCAATATGTTTTTATCTAGTAATAACTTAAGTCCGGTCATGTTGAATGGTCGCTGCAATTAGGAGAGAGAAAAGAAACACTTTAGCATGATGCTCTTGCAAGTTTAGAGTGGTTTTTAGTTTGTCTAAACTGGATGGCTCCCACTGTCTCTCGAATCCCTTCTCGAACCGTAAAGAAAGGATTAGTCAGGATCAATCTCACCATACAATACTTGCTTAACCGTTCAGCCAGGCCAGTGTCGGTACTTCGAGGGAGGTTTTCCAACGCTTTCACGAAGTTCCTTAATTTAAGAACCTCTTTTCCCTGGGGGCGTAGCCCCGCTAACACCTTTCTAGACACCTACTAGGTTTATAGCATTGATCGTTAAGTGAGAGTTTTCCCGAGGAGTAGCATATACTCACAGTAGGATCGGGATCCAAATATCATCGTGTGATAAAACCGAAGGAATCCTACCAGAATTATCACACTCCAAATGGTATGCAGCGCTAGCAAGTTTCAGTACTTATGAAACTCCCGATGTGGATTTTTGCCCCATGCTCTTATGACCTTGACTTTGGCCAAAATATCATAAGTCACATGTCAAGTTCTGCCCGTCATTCTCCTGGTTAATTTGGACCCACCCGTACCTACCCTTGACTTTAGCCAAAATGGCAGCACGACTGTCCCAAACCAACGCATCTATCTATGCTGCACATGAATACCCAATAGCTACCAATCACTATGCCTTGACTTTGGCCAAAATACATAGCTTGAATACTTTTTGACCATTCATGTGGAATGACGGAGGGCTACGAATGGTTTTGGCGAAACCGTGAACGTAGTGAACTTGATATAATCGATGGAACGAGATAGCTTTTAAAAGGAGTGGTTCAAGCTCCGCGTTTAAAAGTTTAGTTTTGAAAAGAACCGAGTGATTTTCAAAGTGTTTCAATCGACTTTTACTTAGTTTATTTTCTTGCATTAGTTCTTTTAATGCGTCCCATTACTTAATCCTACCATTGCAGATAACAACCAAAATATGACGTACGCTTATGCCATTCGCATTCGCCACGGGGCCCCGTCATCACCCGTTAGGTTACTTAACTAACGACAGAGCGGGGGCTGGGCTAGCGCGGCTGTAAAACATAAGCAACGCCTAAATAGTTATCATATATAAATATATAGCAATGATAGACATTACAGATCACAGGTGAATACATTGGATATACTAGGAATCCGCAATCCGTTCGAGCCTGCAACGAAAAGCGGATTACACGGTCGCGGTGAATAGCCAATACCCCACCCAAGACCCCTACGGGTGCGGCAAACTACCCGCCAAGTACCCGAAGCGAAGCAACCTCCCTCAACACCGTGAGTAGGCCACTCGGCACTTCGAGATACCCGGTAGTTTGTGTAGCCCCTCCATGGGTCTATCCTAGGAGCAAAAAAAGTAAAAATTATTATACAATGACGGCTACAACCCCGACCCGGTTGTGCGGCCAAACAAATAATAATATTACATCAATTTACATATTACAATGAAAGAAAAAGAAACATTCATCTCACATCCACTCCGGTTATTCACCCGCGACAATCCAACGCATTCATATACACATACCATCATCAAACACAGATCACAGATATGTATAACCCCGACTAATCGACATATATCGATTAGCCGACGTTCAATACATATAAACATCACAGATATAACCCTTTAGTCAAAGTGTATTGAAGTTCGATAAAAAAATACGGATTTATAGGCCCCCAAAAACAAATTTCTATTCTGGAAAACCTGGGCACATATAAACCATCTTAAAAATCCCAACACCAAGCCAGAAAAACACTGCACCAAACTCGACCCAGAGCCGAGCCAAAACGGCCGCGGTTGCACGGCAATAGCTTGCTATTGCCGCGGAACCGCGGCTCTTTGGTCGAATCTCTGGATCGTTTTTGGTGGCTTTCTTCACAAAACCCTGAGATGATTTTTGGAGTATGATTTATTTTGTTTTGAACAGAAAAAATTTCAACAGAAAGTTAGGGTTTTGAAAACTTGGTTTTTCGATTTTTCCGATTGAACTTCCATACACTTTACTACCTAGCTAGTTTATGTTTAGTTAGGCTCTGATACCACTGTAAGTCCACGTTGCCCATCCCGGTGCTTGCGGGGAGGCGGAAAACGGAATAAAAATCAAATTTTTATGACTTTAGGCAACATGGACCAAACAAAGAAGGATCTTTGCTAAACAAAAACAAGCTAAAGCTAACTAGAAACTAGCTAAGTGTTAGAAAGGTTATATCTAGGGCTTTATGTCCTTCTCTCCTTGCTCTTTGGAGTAGTGGAAAGAGGTCACCTTTGTCGTCTTCTAACGTCGAAGAAAGATCCACCCGAAAGCCTCAACCTTTGGCTTCAACTCCAAGCTAGAAGTAACTAGGGTGCTAGAAGTGCTAATCCTAGAATCCTAGATGAGAGTAGAGATTATCAAGAAGAGGTTTTTCTCAAGCTCAAGTGTTTCTCAACACATGAGAGGGGAGAGCTTAAGGGAGAGGAAGAACAAGAGAGAGAAAGTGAATGATAGAATGAGAGAATAATAACCATTCTCACATATATGTGTGAATTACTTTAAATTGATAATTAGCTAGATAATTGTCATGGTTAATCATGACATGACCATTATCATTTCATATTTAATGCTAATTGCAAGGATCAAAGAGCAACTTTTATATGGAATGATGATAGTCAACATGTCAACAAAGGTCAACAAGTCAAGATAGTCAAATGGTCAACAACCATAACCATGCACAATTATGTTAAACTAATATCAATTAACCATAATACACACATAAGCATTAGGGTTAATAAAATGACAATGGTCATTAACCCTAATCAAAGTCCTCTCCCTCTGTCTCAAGCAACTGTGCATACGCACCCGTATTCGTGATCCGAGGAACACGAATACAATGATAAAAACCAATCCAAAATCATATACTGGGATCCGGCTTAAACCAAAGCCCGCTAGTATAAGCTGTCCGGACAACAAACGTGCACAATTGCGCGGATGTGAACGAACCCTGTCGCAAAACCATGCGACCTCTACTCATTTTGCCTAAAGGCGAATAGCTCTCTATGTGGGACTCTAAAGACTCGACACTACGCTGGCAGTGGGTTTAACCACAGACCGCAAGCGGCACTAACTGTACGTAACGGTCCCCAGGTAGATGTCGATAAGAAGACTGACGAGGTGAACCCTATCTGAACTCCTACTGAGCCTGTATCTGACAGTCTCCGCACAGTCCGGTCTGTTCGTCTGATACATCGCATGGCGGGCTTAGGGGGGCGATGAACGTCAGTCCCCTAATAGCAGTACAAGTCGTGTCGGAGTGTAGCCCAGAACACCCTGAGATAATCACTGGAAACCTATCAGTATATCTCGCTTGCCCTGGCCAGGGACTACTCGTGTAATGGCTCTCCTGGACACAGCGCGATGTCAACCCCCAATACCGGGAGAGACGAATCCTGTCTAACCGTCATTGCCTCCAAGTGCTTCGGGACTGCACCAAAAAACTACCTGTTTCCACGACTCCTTTGAGCCGTGGTAGGGTAGTAATCAAAGTGCAGTGGGAACACACTCGAGGCAAAGTGACAGTGTCAAGTCAGCGGACTAAGCTGTACTCATGTCATCTGGGAACTGATAACTGACGATAGGTATAATACCAACCAACAATTCCCGACGAGTCCTGTCCAGTGTACTCGTAACCTAACGAGCACCCGCATACTATCTCAAGTACGACGTACTGACGGCTGTGGGACAGACCGTCTCCCACACTGGGATGAGAAGCGCATACGCTAGTCTACTCCGGAGTATCGATGCCCTGTCTCGATAGTCCAATGACTAAGGACCTGTATAAGGATGTGCTTATGGATTACCCAGCCCCCACGAGTGTGAGCGCCATCACAACGCTGGTAATCAAGCAAAGATCCTAAGGGCTCTACTAATATGTATATCAGCGATATGCTAAAAGAAACACATGCACATATTAAAGCAGAGACAAACCAAGTAGCATACTACCATTTCGAGCAAGATTGTATATACAACTGTGAATATCCCAAGCTTCCATCAAGAAATATACAAACTAGTATGATACAGTAATGGCCTCTAGGGCATATACACTAACAGGATCTAGCTTAAACCAAAGCCCGCTAGTGTTAACTGTCCGGACACTAAACGTGCACAAGTGCACGGATGTGACCGAACCCTGTCGCAAAACCATGCGACCTCTACTCTTTTTCCTAAATGCGAATAGCTTTCTGTGTGGGACACTAAAGACTCGACACTACGCTGGCAGTGGGTTTAACCAGAGACCGCAAGCGGCACTAGCTGTGCGTAACGGTCCCCAGGTAGATGCCGATAAGAAGACGGACGAGGTGAAACCCATCTGAACTCTTACTGAACCTGAATGTGACAATCTGCGTACAGTCCAGTCTGTTCGTCTGAGAATATCGCATGGCGGGCCTAGGGGGCGGTAAATGTCAGTCCCCTAATAGAGGTACAAGTCGTGTCAGAGTGTAGCCCATAACACCCTGAGATAACACTGGAAACCTACCAGTATATCTCTCTTGCCCTGGACAGGGACTTTGTGTAATGGCACTCCTAGACACAGCGCGATATCAACCCCCAATACCGGGAGAGACGATTCCTGTCTAACCGTCACTGCCTCCAAGTGCTTCGGGACTGCACCCAACTGCTACCTGTTTGCACGACTCATTTGAGCCGTGGTAGGGTAGTAATCTAAGTACAGTGGGTACACACTCGAGGCGAAGTGATAGTGTCAAGTCAGCGGACTAAGCTGTACTCATGTCACCTGGGAACTGATAACTAACGATAGGTATAGTACCAACCAACGAGTCTTGTCCAGTGTACTCGTAACCTAACGAGCACCCGCATACTATCTCAAGTACGACGTACTGACGGCTGTGGGACAGACCGTCTCCCCTGCTGGGATGAGAAGCGCATACTCTAGTCTACTCCGGAGTATCGATGCCCTGTCTTGATATTCCTATGACTAGGGACCTTCATAAGGATGTGCTTGTGGATTACCCAGCCCCACGAGTGTGACTGCCATCACAACGCTGGTAATCAAGCAAAGATCCTAAGGGCTCCACTAATGTGTATAGGTGATATACTAAAATAAACACATGTACACATTAAAGTAGAAACAAACCAAGTAGCATACTACTATTTTGAGCAAGATTGTCTATACAAGGTGAATATCCCAAGCTTCCATTAAGTAATATACAAACTAGTATGATACAGTAATGGCCTCTAGGGCTTATACACTAACACTTCGGTCTTCAACCATCATCCCAAGCTCCTAGGGGCTTCCTTGATCATTCTTGATCTCCGGTCTCCCTCCATCGAAGATGATCCACCCGATAGTCTATGAAAAGAGCTCCAACCTCATATCCGAGGCAACTAGGGCAATTAGATCGCTACTCTAGATACTGTAGATTAAGTAGAGAGTGATGCAGGATTTATTTATCTCAGGACACCCAAGGATTCTTAACTCATGAGAGGGTTTCAGTGGGGCTAGAGGAAGAAGAAGATGCCATGAGAATGAGGTGTTGAGAGCAACTCAAGAAAGAGAAAAAGAAATGAATAAATGGCTTGTGTTTTTGTTTGTTGTGTGAGTGTGATAAAAAATAATGGAGCTATCACATAAATGTCCATGTTTCCAAAATATCTTAGTCAACAAAAAATATCTCAAGTCAACATAATCTCACAACAAACAAAAACCCTAGGCATGCTAGAATAGTAACTATGGGTCATTAATTAGCCTTGCCACAAAAATGCAATAAACACCTCATCCTACACCTCAATAACCATTTAATCCAAAAAGGTCTAAACCATGATGAGGTGTAATCTTCTAAAAGTAATCTTGTAATAAATTACAAGAATACCCTTGAACCGTATATACATACACGCATCCTTATTTCGAAGAATACGAATACAAAGAGACGAAGATAATCCAACAAATATAATACTAGGATCCGGCTTAAACCAAAGCCCACTAGTATTATCCGTCCGAACATCATGCGTGCACAAGTACACATATGTGATCGAACCCTGGCGTAAAACCATACGGCCTCTACATCATTTTGCCTGAAGCAGGGAAACCCTCTGTGTGGGACTCTAAAGACTCATCAATATGCTGGCAGTGGGTTTAACAATAAGCACGTCAGCGACACTAGCTGTATGTATCGGCTAACCAGGTATTGAGCCAAGGGGAGGCCGACGAGCAAACTCATCCTGAAACCCCTTCTGAGCCTGATAGTGACAATATACGTACAGTCCGGTCCGTTCGTCTATGAGTATCGCATATCGAGTCTAGGGGTGGATAAAGTCATACCCCTAATAACGCGACATTTAGTGTCGGCATGAGACCTATCACCACCTGAGAAACTACCGATCCTAGATAAGTAATTCTCGACTACCTTGGCCAAGGATTTCTGGTGATGGCTACCCGTGCACACCGTGACATCAACCCCCAATATCGGGAGAGACGAATCCCCTGACGATCCGCTCACTGCCTCTATATGTCTCGGGACTGTACCCAACTAAAACTTGTTTGCACCACTCCTTTGAGCCGTGGTAAGGTATTAATCAAAGCATAGTAAGAACTCACACGAGACAAATGACTATCTCAGGTCGACAGACTAACCTGTACACATGTCACCAGGGAACTGCTATCTGACAATAGGTATAATACCAACTAGAATGTTCCCGACGAGTCCGTACGGTGTACTCATAACCCAATGAGCATATGTATAAATCTTAGGTGAACCAACTAACACCAATGGCTTGTGAGACCGGACACCGCCCCTCGTCGGGGTCTCGATCAGTATACACTAGTCTACTCTTGGAGTATCGATGCCCAGTCTCGAAACTCACACGACTAAGGACATTTTAAGGATGTGATTATAGACTACGCAACTCTCACGTATATGATCGCCATCATACTGCTAGCAGTCAAGCATGAATCCTGTGGGCTCTATCAACATGTAATAGTGATATGTAATATCACCTAAAGCATGTACATGATGATAAAGACAAACCAGATAGCATACTATCATCTCGAGTAAGAATGTTCTACCGGTATAGGTCATCCCTCAATCATTGCAATCACCTGCCTGCGATCCAATAATTGACTTGAGGGAACTATAGCCAACACGTGGTAAGGTGGAAATCAATGCACGGTGGGAATCACACAAGACCTTCTGACGATCTCGGGACTACAGACTAACCTGTACCAGTGTCACCAGAGAACTGCTATCTGACGATAGGTATAATACCATCTAGGAGTGCTCGGCGAGTCCTGTTCAGTGTACCCAGTCTCCACTGAGCACCCGTATACAATCTTTGATGTCAAACACCAATGGATGTGGGATCATCCATCGCCCATCAAATGGGTCAAGAAGCGTATACGCTAGTCTACTCTGGAATATCGATGCCCCGTCTCGATACACCCTCGACTAGGAACAATTAAAGGATGTACTTGTGGACTACCTTGGCCCTACTAGTATGATCTGCATCATAGTCCTGGTAGTCAAGTACACATCCTAAGGGCTTTATCAACATGTAACAGAGAGACAGTACAAGTATACATGTTAAGATAAAGAGTAACCAGATAGCATACTATCATGTCGAGCAATAAAGTCCTCCCTATATATGTCAAAGCATCCACTATAATATACAATCTTGTACAATAATGGCCTCTAGTGTAAGTCCATGCTACCACTCCCGGTACTTTCGGGAATGCGGAATTTGGTAAATAACAATTTTTACGGAGGTGGTAACATGGACCTATAACCCGGATCTTGGTTAAACTTCTATCTAACATCCTAACTAAGAGTTTCTAGCTACTCGGTTAGGGGGTTATACCTAGCTTGTGTTGAACTCCTTCGTCTTCAAGCTCCGGTGGTGGTCCGATGGCTCCTTCTCGTCGTCTCCGTACGCCGAAGATAGATCCACTTGAAAGCTCCAACCTTTAGCTCCTTCTTCGTTCTTTGAAGAAACTAGTTCACTTGGTTTGCTAAACCTAGTGAACTAGAATGAGTAGAGAAGAAATAGAATGGGATTTTATCTATGGTTCTTGATTCTCAACTCATGAGACAAGAGAACCATAGATTAAAGAGAGGGAGCAAGAGCAAGAGGGTGAGAACAAAGTGGAGAGCTCAAGAACAAGAGAGAGAATGAGCAAGAAAGAATGAGGCTCTCTTTTGTCTCTCACCCTCTCATAATCCAAAGTAATCATAACTCATCATATGAATAAAAGTCTTATGTGATGGTTGAAGCAACCATAACCTTATCATGTCATGCACTCATTTTACTCAAATGAACAAGCAAGTAAAAGTCTTTGGCATGAAATGATAGCCATGGTTATCATGATGGTCAACTAGTCAAGCCTAGTCAACCGGTCAACAAAGTCAACAAGTCAACAAAAGTCAACAAGTCAACAAAAGTCAACAACCAAGTCACCATAATACTTAATTAATATAATAGTTAATCACATATCATATTCTCATTAGGGTTGAGCAAAAAGTCAAAAAGTCAACGGTCAACTGTCAACAACCCTAATGAGAATCCGCTGTCTGTGCCTCCCTGTCAACTGTGCATACACACCCGCATCCGCGTTCCGAGGAACACGAATGCAAACTGGATAAATCCAATCCCATAAGGTACACTAGGATCTGGCTTAAACCAAAGCCCACTAGTGTAAACTGTCCGGACACTGTACGTGCACAAGTGCACGGATGTGACCGAACCCTGTCGCAAAACCATGCGACCTGTCGCAATACCATGCGACCTCTACTCTTTTGCCTAAAGGCGAAAAGCTTTCTGTGTGGGACTCTAAAGACTCGACACTACGCTGGCAGTGGGTTTAACCACAGACCGCAAGCGGCACTAGCTGTGCGTAACGGTCCCCAGGTAATGCCGATAAGAAGACCGACGAGGCGAAACCCATCTGAACTCCTACTGAGTCTGAGTGTGACATTCTCCATACAGTCCGGTCTGTTCGTCTGATACATCGCATGGCGGGCCTAGGGGGCGGTAAACGTCAGTCCCCCAATAGCGGTACAACTCGTGCCGGAGCGAAGCCCAAAACACCCTGAGATAACACTGGAAACCTACCAGTATATCTCGTTTGCCCTGGCCAGGGACTACTCGTGTAATGGCTCTCCTAGACACAGCGCGATGTCAACCCCCAATACCGGGAGAGACGAATCCTGTCTAACCGTCACTGCCTCCAAGTGCTTCGGGACTGCACCCAACCACCACCTGTTTGCATGACTCCTTTGAGCTGTGGTAGGGTAGTGATCAAAGTACAGTGGGAACACACCCGAGGCGAAGTGACAGTGTCAAGTCAGCGGACTAAGCTGTACTCATGTCACCTGGGAACTGATAACTGACGATAGGTATAATACCAACTAGTCAGTTCCCGACGAGTCCTGTCCAGCGTACCCGTAACCTAACGGGCACCCGCATACCATCTCAAGTACGACGTACTGACGGCTGTGGGACAGACCGTCTCCCACACTGGGATGAGAAGCGCATGCGCTGGTCTACTCCGGAGTATCGATGCCCTGTCTCGATAGTCCTGCGACCAGGGACCTGCATAAGGATGTGCTTATAGATTACCCAGCCCCACTAGTGTGACGGCCATCACATCGCTGGTAATCAAGCAAAGATCCTAAGGGCTCCACTAATGTGTATAGGCGATATACAAAAATAAACACATGTACACATTGAAGTAGAAATAAACCAAGTAGCATACTACTATTTTGAGCAAGATTGTATATACAAGGTGAATATCCCAAGCTTCCATTAAGTAATATACATACTAGTATGATACAGTAATGGCCTCTAGGGCATATACACTAACAATCTCCCACTTGCACTAAGGCCATGTACTGGCGTATCGAAGACCTATCATCTCGATCAGCCGCTCGAACTGAGTCTGGGGTAGGGCCTTGGTGAATGGATCTGCAGTGTTGTCTTCTGAAGCGACTCTCCGAACCTCGATCTCCTGGCGATCCACGATCTCCCTGATCAGGTGATACCGTCTCAAGATGTGCCTGGATCTCTGATGGGACCTGGGTTCCTTCGCTAAAGCTATAGCCCCTTTGTTGTCGCAATACAGAGGTATTGGATCAACAATGGACGGAACCACCTGAAGTTCTTTCAAGAACTTCCTCATCCAGACAGCTTCTTTTGCGGCATCAGATGCAGCGATGTATTCCGCTTCCATCGTCGAGTCTGCAACGGTTTCCTGTTTGGAACTCTTCCAACACACCGCCCCTCCATTGAGGGTAAAGACAAAACCCGACATGGACTTGGAATCATCCTTGTCACTCTGGAAGCTGGAGTCAGCAAAGGCCTCGATCTGGAGGTCTTTTCCGCCATACACCAAGAACATCTCCTTAGTCCTTCTCAAGTACTTGAGAATGTTCTTTACCGCTATCCAGTGTTTCTCCCCAGGGTTAGACTGATACCGGCTTACCATACTCAGTGCATAAGCTACATCCGGTCTGGTACACAACATCGCATACATTATAGAGCCTACCGCAGAAGCGTAGGGTATAATAGACATGCGATCCCTCTCCAAATCAGTCTTGGGAGACATCTCTTTAGAGAGGGTGATCCCGTGACAAGCCGGTAGGTTACCGCGCTTGGAATCTTCCATACTGAATCTCTTCAGTATGGTGTCGATGTACCTGGACTGTGAAAGTCTTAATATCCTCTTGGATCTGTCACGGTAGATCCGGATACCCAGAATGTATGAGGCATCACCCAGGTCTTTCATGGAGAACCTGTGTGACAAGAACCCCTTGACAGATTGTAGCATAGGAATGTCATTTCCTATTAAGAGAATGTCATCCACGTATAAAACGAGGAATACTACAGTTCTCGCTACAAATCTACTATAGATGCATGGTTCATCTGGATTTTTGATAAAGCCAAATTCTTTGACCGTCTCATCAAAGCAGATGTTCCAACTCCGCGATGCCTGCTTTAGTCCATAGATGGAATTAAGCAACTTGCATACCTTTCCGCTGCTCCCACTCTGAATGAAACCCTCTGGCTGGTCCATATAGACACACTCCTCTAAATTTCCATTTAGAAAAGCTGTCTTTACGTCCATTTGCCAAATCTCATAATCCTGGAAGGCAGCAATGGCAAGAAGGATCCGAATGGATTTCAGCATGGCTACTGGAGAAAAGGTTTCGTCATAGTCCAAGCCAGGTCTTTGACGAAAACCCTTTGCTACCAGCCTAGCTTTATAGGTCTCAACCTGTCCATCTACACCAATCTTCCTTTTGAAGATCCACTTGCATCCTACGGGTTTTACCCCGTCTGGAGCAATGTCCAACGTCCATACCTTGTTGGTGTACATGGACTCCATTTCGGTCCGCATTGCATCCAGCCATTTCACTGAGTCAACGCTCTGAACGGCCTGCTGGAAGCTAGTAGGCTCATCATAATCTATGATGCAATCCTCTCTATCCCCGTCTATGAGAAAACCGCAGTACCTCTCGGGCGGATGAGTCTGCCTACTACTCCTGCGGAGCGGCGTAGGAATGTCTTGTTCTGTTGAACCCTCTGGTTCCACTAAACTTTCAGTATTTGTCCGTGGTTCTGGAATTTCTTCCAGTTCTACTGCGCTCCCACTAATTTCCTTTTCTAAGAACTGGTGTTCTAGAAAGTGGGCATTACGAGAAACAAGGACTTTTTGTTCCTCTGCGTAGTAGAAAAGATACCTCCTGGTGTTCTTTGGGTATCCCACAAACTTGCACAGTACTGAACGTGCCTCGAGCTTGTCCGCATGCTGCTTTTTGACAAAAGCCGGATATCCCCAGATCTTCAGATATTGAAGATAGGGTTTCTTCCCACTCCACATTTCATATGGTGTGGAAGGCACAGTCTTAGTCGGAACTCGGTTCAAAAGGTACGCAGCTGATTCTAGCGCATACCCCCAGAATGATCGCGGTAACTCAGCGTTACCCATCATGGACCGCACCATATCCAATAGGGTGCGGTTCCGTCTCTCCGATACACCGTTATGTTGCGGGGTGTAAGGAGGAGTAAGCTGAGAGAGAATTCCGTTCTCTTTTAAATAGTCCAGGAACTCGGCACTTAAGTATTCTCCACCTCGATCCGATCTTAGAATCTTAATACTTTTGCCGGTCTGTTTCTCTACTTCATTCTTATACTCCTGGAATTTTCCAAAGGCCTCGGACTTATGTTTCATTAAGAAGACATAACCGTACCTTGAGAAGTCATCCGTAAAAGTAATGAAGTAAGAATGTCCGCTTCGGGCATGTGTAGACATTAGACCGCACACG
Source organism: Agapanthus africanus (assembly GCA_030015575.1). Classification (NCBI taxonomy): domain Eukaryota; kingdom Viridiplantae; phylum Streptophyta; class Magnoliopsida; order Asparagales; family Amaryllidaceae; genus Agapanthus; species Agapanthus africanus. Next base: position 223,480,119 of record JASDDO010000006.1, read on the forward strand.
TCACTGTGTACGAGTCCCAAGAGCTCGCTCGCTCTTACTTCATGTCCAGTAAACGGAGTCTTTGTCATCTTTCCTTTGAGACAGGATTGACAAGTGGCATGCGACCGATATTCGAACGCATTCAAATACCCTTCTGTATGTAACTTCGTCAACCTTCTCTCATTGATGTGACCCAATCTACAATGCCATAAGAAAGTCTGATTTATTTCTGGAGACTTTCTTTTGTGTGTATTCTGGACATTAAAAATCTGTGGTTGGTTTAACACGTATATACCATTACTCAAAGTACCTGACCCAATCAAAACTTGATTAAGGTGAATGCTTACAACATTACTTACAAACGCAAATTCATAACCTTCTTTAGAAACTAAAGATACAGAAATGATATTACAAGTTGCGTTGGGTACAAAAAAGCAATTACGCAAAACCAAAACATGTCCATCTGACATTCCCAAGTGATAGTCCCCCACGGCTTTAGCATCCATGCTAGCTCCGTTCGCAACTCTGAGGGTCATGTCACCTGCTTTCAAAACACTACGGTTTCTCAACGCCTGCAAAGAATTACAGATATGAGATCCTGATCCGGTATCCAATACCCAGGAAGTAGAGTTTATTGAAAGACAGTTTTCAATAATATACACACCTGAAGCTGAAGCTGCAACCTGCTTCAATTCCTGTGTTCTGGCCTTCCAGGCCCTGCAATCATTCTTCCAGTGTCCTTTCTTATGACAATAGAAGCATTCTTCCTTATCCACAAGCTTCCCCGCTATCTTTGTTGCTTTACCTTTTCCCTTCGTATCCACCTTACTAACACCGCCCCTTGGTTTGGCGTGGGCCTTCTTCTTCTTTCCCTTGGCTTTCGCCTTGGACCTAGAAGAAGATGATCCTCCTACAAACAAAGTGGATGTATCCCTACCTTTCTGTAGGGTGCCCTCTGCGCTCCTCAGCATGTTGAGGAGCTCTGAAAGTTCAACCTCTTTTTCTTGTAAGTTGAAGTTCAGTATGAACTGGGCGTAAGTGGAAGGAAGGGACTGGAGAACTATATCCGTATATAGCTCACTCTCCAATGTGATCCCTAGGTCAGCGAGCTCCTCAATGTAGCCGATCATCTTTAGCACGTGCTCGGCTACTGATGATCCGACGGCCATTCTTGTCGAGAATAACTTTTTCGACGCTTCGTATCTTGCGATACGAGATTGCTCTCCATACAGTTCTTTTGTATGGAGCAATATGGATTCCATGTCCATATTCTCATGCCTCCTCTGATGTTCGTTGTCCATCGAGGCAAGCAGGAGGCACTTGGCCTTCGCGCTATCAATCTCCCAAGTCTTGCGGATTTCCTTATCCGCGACACTGGAAGTTGGACCAGGGACAGGGGGAGCTTTGGTGGTAAGAAGATACCCCAGCTTGTCATAAGTGATTGCTATCTTGACATTCCTGAGCCAATCTTTGTAGTTTGGCCCTGTCAGTTTGTTTTTATCTAGGAGTAACTTATGTCCAGTCATGTTGATTGGTCGCTGCAATTTGGAGAGAAGAGGAAAACACTCAGCATGATGCTCTTGCAAGTTTAGAGTGGTTTTTAGTTTGTCTAAACAGGATGGCTCCCACTGTTTCTCGAATCCCTCCTCAAACCATAAAGGAAGAATTAGTCAGGATCAATCCCACCGTACAATTCTTGCTTAACCGTTCAGCCAGGCCGGTGTCGGTACTTCGAGGGAGGTTTTCCAACGCTTTCGCGAAGTTCCTTAATTAGAGAACCTCTTTTCCCTGGGGGCATAGCCCCGCTAACACCTTTCTAGGCACCTACTAGGTTTATAGCATTGATCGTTAAGTGAGAAATTTCCCGAGGAGTAGCATATACTCACAGTAGGATCGGGATCCAAATATCATCGCGTGACGAAACTGAAGGAATCCTACCAGAATCATCACACTCCAAATGGTATGCAAATCTAGCAAGTTTCAGTACTTATGAAACTCCCGATGTGGATTTTTGCCCCATGCTCTTATGACCTTGGCGTGAGGTCAAAATGTCATAAGTCACATGTCAAGTTCGTCCCATCATTATCCAGGTTAATTTGAATCCACCCGTACATACCCTTGACGTAGGCCAAAATGGCAGTACGACTGTCTCAAACCAACGCATTCTATCTATGCAACAGATAAATATCCGGCAGCTACCAATCACTATGCCTTGGCGTGAGGTCAAAATACATAGCTTGAATACTACCGAATATTTAACTGAAATGATGGAGGGCTACGGATGGTTTTGGCAAAACCGTGAACGTAGTGAACTTGATTTAGTCGATGGAACGAGATAGCTTTTAAATGGAGTGGCTCAAACTCCGTATTTTAAAAGTTTGTTTTGAAAAGAACCGAGTGGTTTTTCGAAAGTGTTCCAACGACTTTAACTTGGTTTATTATCTTGCATTAGTTCTTTTAATGCATGATATTCTTGCATTAGTTCTTTTAATGCGTCCCATCATTTAATCCTACCATTGCAGAAAACAACCAAAATATGACGTACGCCTATGCCATTCGCATTCGCCACTGGGCCCCGTCATTACCCGTTAGGTTACTTAACTAACGACAGAGCGGGGGCTGGGCTAGCGCGTCTGTAAAACATAAGCAACGCCTAAATAATATCATATATAGATATACTGCAATGATAAACATTTCAGATCACAGATAAATACATTGGATATACTAGGAATCTGTAATTTGTACGAGCCTGTAACAAAAACAGATTACACGGTCGCGGTGAATAGCCAATACCCCACCCAAGACCCCTACGGGTGCGGCAAACTACCCGCCAAGTACCCGAAGCGTAGCAACCTCCCTCATCTCCATGAGTAGGCCACTCGACACTTCGGCATACCCGGTAGTTTGTGCACCCCTCCATGGGTCTATCCTAGGAGCAAAAACAGTAAAAAGAAATTATACAATGACGGCTACAACCCCGACCCGGTTGTGCGACCATACAAATAATTATTACATCAATATACAAATTTACATGAATTGCAAGAAAAGAAAACTCTCGTCTCACAACCCCCGGCTATTCACCCGCGACAATCCAACATATTTATATACACATTCCAGCACATTACAGATCACAGATTTGTATAACCCCCACTAATCGACATATAGCGATTAGTAGACGTTCAATACAAATATCAAATTACAGAAAACCCGTTAGCTTAAGTCTTTTAGAAGTTCGATCAAAAATACGGATTTTCGGGACCCCAAAAAGGAAATTTTCGTTCTGGAAAATCTGGGCAGAAAATATATATTCCAAAAATCCCAAAATACCCCCATAAAAACACTGCACCAAAGAAAACCCCTGACCGAGTCAACTCGGCCGCGTTTCCGCGGCGGGAGCGTGCTCCCGCCGCGGAAACGCGGAGCTTTGATCGAGTCAGGGGCCCAAATTTTTGCAGTTTCTTTAAAAAAGCCTGAGTCGATTTTTGGTGTTTTTCAAAACAGTTTTCCAGCACTTTTAAAATCGACAGAAAGTTTAAAATTCCGGGGTTCGTTTCGGGACTTTTTCGTTGATCGATCTTCTAGTTACTTGCTAACATGCTAGATAGAGTTTAACTAGGCTCTGATACCACTGTAAGTCCATGCTACCTCTCCCGGTACTTTCGGGAATGCGGAATTTGGTAAATAACAATTTTTACGGAGGTGGTAACATGGACCTATAACCCGGATCTTGGTTAAACTTCTATCTAACATCCTAACTAAGAGTTTCTAGCTACTCGGTTAGGGGGTTATACCTAGCTTGTCTTGAACTCCTTCGTCTTCAAGCTCCGGTGGTGGTCCGATGGCTCCTTCTCGTCGTCTCCGTACGCCGAAGATAGATCCACTTGAAAGCTCCAACCTTTAGCTCCTTCTTCGTTCTTTGAAGAAACTAGTTCACTTGGTTTGCTAAACCTAGTGAACTAGAATGAGTAGAGAAGAAATAGAATGGGATTTTATCTATGGTTCTTGATTCTCAACTCATGAGACAAGAGAACCATAGATTAAAGAGAGGGAGCAAGAGCAAGAGGGTGAGAGCAAAGTGGAGAGCTCAAGAACAAGAGAGAGAATGAGCAAGAAAGAATGAGGCTCTCTTTTGTCTCTCACCCTCTCATAATCCAAAGTAATCATAACTCATCATATCAATAAAAGTCTTATGTGATGGTTGAAGCAACCATAACCTTATCATGTCATGCACTCATTTTACTCAAATGAACAAGCAAGTAAAAGTCTTTGGCATGAAATGATAGCCATGGTTATCATGATGGTCAACTAGTCAAGCCTAGTCAACCGGTCAACAAAGTCAACAAGTCAACAAAAGTCAACAAGTCAACAAAAGTCAACAACCAAGTCACCATAATACTTAATTAATATAATAGTTAATCACATATCATATTCTCATTAGGGTTGAGCAAAAAGTCAAAAAGTCAACGGTCAACTGTCAACAACCCTAATGAGAATCCGCTGTCTGTGCCTCCCTATCAACTGTGCATACACACCCGCATCCGCGTTCCGAGGAACACGAAAGCAAACTGGATAAATCCAATCCCATAAGGTACACTAGGATCTGGCTTAAACCAAAGCCCACTAGTGTAAACTGTCCGGACACTGTACGTGCACAAGTGCACGGATGTGACCGAACCCTGTCGCAAAACCATGCGACCTGTCGCAATACCATGCGACCTCTACTCTTTTGCCTAAAGGCGAAAAGCTTTCTGTGTGGGACTCTAAAGACTCGACACTACGCTGGCAGTGGGTTTAACCACAGACCGCAAGCGGCACTAGCTGTGCGTAACGGTCCCCAGGTAATGCCGATAAGAAGACCGACGAGGCGAAACCCATCTGAACTCCTACTGAGCCTGAGTGTGACATTCTCCGTACAGTCCGGTCTGTTCGTCTGATACATCGCATGGCGGGCCTAGGGGGCGGTAAACGTCAGTCCCCCAATAGCGGTACAAGTCGTGCCAGAGCGAAGCCGAAAACACCCTAAGATAACACTGGAAACCTACAAGTATATCTCGTTTGCCCTGGCCAGGGACTACTCGTGTAATGGCTCTCCTAGACACAGCGCGATGTCAACCCCCAATACCGGGAGAGACGAATCCTGTCTAACCGTCACTGTCTCCAAGTGCTTCGGGACTGCACCCAACCACCACCTGTTTGCATGACTCCTTTGAGCCATGGTAGGGTAGTGATCAAAGTACAGTGGGAACACACCCGAGGCGAAGTGACAGTGTCAATTCAGCGGACTAAAGACCTGGGAACTGATAACTGACGATAGGTATAATACCAACTAGTCAGTTCCCGACGAGTCCTGTCCAGCGTACCCGTAACCTAACGGGCACCCGCATACTATCTCAAGTACGACGTACTGACGGCTGTGGGACAGACTGTCTCCCATACTGGGATGAGAAGCGCATGCGCTGGTCTACTCCAGAGTATCGATGCCCTGTCTCGATAGTCCTGCGACCAGGGACCTGCATAAGGATGTGCTTATAGATTACCCAGCCCCACTAGTGTGACGGCCATCACATCGCTGGTAATCAAGCAAAGATCCTAAGGGCTCCACTAATGTGTATAGGCGATATACAAAAATAAACACATGTACACATTGAAGTAGAAATAAACCAAGTAGCATACTACTATTTTGAGCAAGATTGTATATACAAGGTGAATATCCCAAGCTTCTATTAAGTAATATACATACTAGTATGATACAGTAATGGCCTCTAGGGCATATACACTAACATCTAGGGCATACATACAACTAACAATCTCCCACTTGCACTAAGACCAGTTGTTGTAGTATCGCATACCCAACATCCCTTAAAGTCTCTCTAGGGAATGGCTTTCGTGAGTGGATCCGCCGTGTTATTCTTTGTCTCAACTCTCCTGACCTCGATCGCCCGGAGATCAACTATCTCCATGATCAGGTGATACTGCCTAAGAATGTGTTAGGTGTTAGTGTGATATGCCCTAGAGGACAATATTGTATAGTACTAGTTTGTATATTATATTTTGGAAGCTTGGGATATATACATGGATTTATAACAGTCTTGCTCAATATGGTAGTATGCTACTTGGTTTGTATCTATCTTAATATGTGTATGTGTTTCTTTTAACATATCGCTAATACATATTGATAGATCCCTTAGGATCTTTTCTTGACTACCAGCGTTGTGATGGTAGTCACACTAGTCGGGGCTGGGTAGTCTACAAGCACATCCTTATACAGGTCCCTGGTCGTAGGATTATCAAGACAGGGCATCGATACTCCAAAGTAGACTGGTGTGTACGCTTCTCATCCCAGCACGGGAGATGGTATGTCCCACAGCCATCAGTACGTCGTACTGGAGATAGTAAGCAGGTGCTCGTTAGGTTATGAGTACACTGGACAGGACTCGTCGGGAACTGTTGGTTGGTACTATACCTATCGTCAGTTAACAGTTCCCAGGTGACATGAGTACAGCTTAGTCTGTTGACTTGACACTACTGCTTCGCCTCAAGTGTGTTCCTACTGTTCTTAGATTACTACCCTACCACGGCTCTATTGAGTCATGCAAACAGGTAGTAGTTGGGTGCAGTCCCGAAGCACTTAGAGGCAGTGGCGATTAGATAGGATTCGTTTCTCCCGGTATTGGGGGTTGATATCGCGCTGTGTTTCGAGAGCCATTACACAAAGTCCCTGGCCAGGGCAAGCGAGATTTACTGGTAGGTACTCCAGTAGTTTCTCAGGGTATTTTGGACTACACTCCGACACGACTTATACCGCTTTTAGGGGACTGACGCTTACCGCCCTTAGGCCCGATATGCGATACTCTTAGACGAACAGACCGGACTGTACGGAGATTGTCACATTCAGGCTCAGTAGGAGTTCGGATGGGTTTTTACTCATCAGTCTTCTTATCGACATCTACCTAGGGACCGTTACGTACAGCTACTACCGCTTGCGGCCTGTGGTTAAACCAACTGCCAGCGTAGTGGCGAATCTTTAGAGTCCCACACATAAGGTTGTTCACCTTTGGTCGAAACGTTGTAGAGGTCGTATAGTTTTACGATGGGGTTCGTTCACATATGCGTACTTGTGCGCGTTTGGTGTTCGGGAAGTTGATACTAGTGGGCTTTTGTTTAAGCCAAATCCTAGTATTTGATTTTGGGTTGGTTCAGTCTCATTGTATTCGTGTTCTTCGTAACACGGATGTGAGTATGTATATATGGTTGACAGAGGCAGAGAAGGAGACACCGCTTTAGGGTTTTAACCATTGACTTGATTAAAAACATTATGAGGTGGAGGAAATTGATTACTAATTTTTATTAGAGATAATTGTGTTATGGCTAATTTGGATTGACCATGTTGACCATTGTTGACTTAGATATTTTGTTGAGCAAAAGATATTTTGCTTAGCATTAATTGTGACATGATAATGATCAAATCAACATCAACCATGACAATTATCTAAATAAAACTTATTATTCTTTTTCCTAATATGAGAGCTCACTCTTCATTTATGAAGTAGCCATTCTCTCTCATGGTTGCTCTTTCTTCTTCTTCCTCTCTGAAAGCTCTAGTGTTTCATGAGTTGAAATCAAGAGCTATTGAGACCAAACCACCAAAACACTTCTCTACTCACTCTAGGGTTCTTAGTTTAGCACACCAAGCACTCTAGTTACTTCATTATAGAGATTGGAGCTCAAGGTTGAGACCTTCGGGTGGATCGCTTTTGACGTAGAGAAGCCGGTGAGAAGGAACCATCCACAACCACTCCAAGGAGCTCACTACAAGGAGAAGCACAACAAGGAGAAGAAGGAGTTCAAGCTTGAGGTATAACCATCTAACATAGTAGTTAGAACTCCTAATTAGTTTGTTAGTTAATTTTTAGCAGAGATCCTTATGGCTTGTCTATATTACCTTGCTATGAAATTTTTGATTTTTACCTATTCCGCCTCCCTATAAACTACCGGGGTGGGTAACATAGACTTACAGTGGTATTAGAGCCTAGCTAGATCATAACTAACATGTTAGCAAAGTCTTTAGAACTTTTATCACGGAAAAATCCCGAAAACACGAACAAAAATTGTCTTTTCTGTCGATTTTTAAAACGGGTCTAAAAATATGTACAGAGATCTGAAAAATGCGTGCAGGCTTTTTCTAAAACACTGAAGAAATTTGGGCGCTTAACTCGGTCAGACCACAGCGGAACCGCGACCGAACCAAGCATTCCGCCGCGGATCCGCGGCCGAGTCGACTCCGAGTTGGTCCAAATTTTTTCTGGTGCTCTCTGTGTTGGTTTTGTGTTTTCTGGGATATTTTGTTTCTGCTCAAGAATTATTGTGTACAGTGTTGTACTTGGAGAAGATTCAAATATGGTTATTGATCGAAATTCTATAAACTTTAGCTAATCGGATTATATCTGTGATGTGTTATATGTGCTGAACGTCTACTAATCGCTATACGTCGATTAGTGGGGGTTGCACATATCTGTGATCTGTGATATTGGTTTGTGTATATGAACTTGTTGGATTGTCGTGGATGAATAGCCGGGGATGTGAGATGAGTTTTTATTTATCTTTCATTTTATGTAAATTGTAAATTTATGTAATATTATTTTATGGTCGCACATCCGGGTTGAGGTTGTAGCCACCATTGTATATTATTTCTTTTACTATTTTTGCTCCTAGGATAGACCCAAGGTGGGTGCACAAACTACCGAGTACTTTGAAGTGCTGAGTGGCCTACTCACTTTGTTGAGGGAGGTTGCTTCACTTCGGGTATTTGGCAGGTAGTTTGCCGCACCCGTAGGGGTCTGGGGTGGGGTTTGGCTATTCATCACGACCGTGTAATCCGTCTTTCGTTGCAGGCTCAAACGAAACGCGGATTCCTAGCATATCCAATGTGTTCATCTGTGATCTGGAATGACTATCATTGCATCTGACGAATGTATATATCTATATATGATATCTACTAGACATTGCTTATGTTTTACATCCGCGCTAGTCCAGCCTCCGCTCTGTCGTTAGTTAAGTAACCTAACGGGTGATGACGGGGCCCCGTGGCGAATACGCATGGCATAAGCGTACGTTATATTTTCGTTGTTTTCTGCAATGGTAGGATTAATTGATGGGAATGCATTATATAAATGCATTCTCATCAATTAATCCTACAAAGAAAACAAACCAAAGTTGAATCTTTGGAACAATTTCAAAACCACTCGTTTTTTCTAAACAACAAAACTTTTAAAAAGCGGAGCTTAAACCACTCCTTTTAAAAGCTATCTGGTTCCTTCGATTATATCAAGTTCACTATGTTCACGGTTTCGCCAAAACCATTCGTAGCCCTCAGTCATTTCAGATAAATGTTCAGTAGTATTCAAGCTATGTATTTTGACCTTCGCCAAGGCATAGTGTTTGGTAGCTACTGAATATTTATCTGTAAGCATAGATAGATGCGTTGGTTTGGGACAGTCGTACTGCCATTTTGTCCTTCATCAAGGGTATGTAAAGGTGGGTTCAAATTAACCTGGATAATGATGGGTAGAACTTGACATGTGACTTATGATATGTTGACCTTCGTCAAGGTCATAAGAGCATATGGCAAAAATCCACATCGGGAGTTTCTAAAGAAACTGAAACTTGCTAGAGTTGCATACCATTTGGAGTGTGATAATTTTGGTAGGATTCCTTCAACTTTATCACACAATGATATTTGGATCCCGATCCTACTGTGAGTATATGCTACTCCTCGGGAGATTTTTTCACTTAACGATCATTGTTATAAACCAAGTAGGTGTTTAGAAAGGTGTTAGCGGGGCTACGCCCACAGGGAAAAGAGGTTATTTAATTAAGGAACTTCGTGAAAGCGTCATAAAACCTCCCTCGAAGTACCGACACTGGCCTGGCCGAACGGTTAAGAAAGTATTGTACGGTGAGATTAATCCTAACTAATTCTTCTTTTATGGTTTGAGGAAGGATTTGAGAAACAGTAGGAGCCATCCTGTTTAGATAAACTAAGAACCACTCTAAACTTGCAAGTGCATCATGCTAAAGTGTTTCTTCTCTCTCTCCTAATTGCAGTGACCAACAACATGACGGGCCTTAAGTTATTACTAGATAAAAACATATTGACAGGGCCAAACTAAAAAGATTGGTTTAGGAATGTCAAGATGGCAATCACTTATGAAAAATTGGGGTATCTGCTTACTACTAAAGCCCCCGCCGTCCCAGGTCCAGAATCCAATGTCGCGGATAAGAAAATCCGTAAGACCTAGGAGATTGACAGCGCGAAGGCCAAGTGCCTCGTGCATGCCACTATGGACAATGAACATCAGAGGAGGAACGAGAATATGGATCTTGAATCCAAATTCCTCCTTACCAAGGAATTATATGGAGAGCAATCTCGTATCGCAAGATACGAGATCTCGAAGAAATTATTTCAAGCGAGATTGGCCGTCGGATCATCTGTAGGGGAACATGTCCTTAAGATGATTGGCTATATTGAGGAGCTCTCGGACCTTGGGACCACGTTAGAGAACGATTTGTACATAGACTTGATTCTCCAGTCCCTTCCTTCCACCTACGCCCAGTTTATCTTGAATTTTAATATTCAAGGTAAAGAAGTTGAACTTCCGGAACTCCTCAATTTGTTCAGGAGTGCAGAGGGTGTAGGGTTCCTAGGCACTCTCAAGAGGTCTCACAAGGCATCAACCATGCCAATTTCAAAAATACGGTGCCGAGAAACCCTAGACTAGATCGTTGGCTAGAAGTTTAGGCGATAAAATGAAACTAGTTTACAGCTAAACTAAACGAACGGATATACAACCTTTGTAGATCCGGTGCTCCTCCTCCATAGCTCCGCAATGATGTCTCTCCGCTGTCCAAAATGAATCACGGGCTCTTGCGTCGGCTTCATCGGAGAATGGACGGGCTAGGTCATCGACGTCGATGCCGAAGATGATCTACGTCGAGGCATCGCTAGATCAAGCTCCAACTTCACCAAGTCCAAAAACTTGTGAAGAAAACACACTCTACTACTTGGCAAGAGGTAGAGGATGAAGAAATAGGAAGTGGGTAGACTTTAGAATTGGATTTCTCACTCATTTTCATCAATCAACATTGATGAAGTGAAGGTTTCTTCATTGAAGAAGATGAAGAAGAAGAAAGAATATCATAAGTATTATCTAAAATGAATAATAATATGAATACTTATCATATCCTAACCTTGGTTAGGTGTAGAGAATAGACTAGGGTTAAATGGAGTGGTTAGGGTTAAGCATGAGACAAAATGGTCACTTTGGTCAAATGTTCAAGAAGCTTCAAATAGAAAACAAACAAAGCCACCATTTTCCTTTTATGCTTATCATTTTCAAAATGAATATCTAAATAAGATAAATCAAAAAGAAAACAAAACCCTAACCATTCATATAACCATGGTTTAGTCTTTACACAAACCCAAGTTAGCATGCATCATCAAACATGATACAATCTTGTGTACAAAAGTATATCACATATACAATGTGCACAATCCAAGTGAGAAAATCCATTTAAAGTGAACCAATACTAGTTAATGCAAAGTAATATATCAAATATATAATTATACATTAAATCATTAAATCAACACTTGATTTAACGATCCGGTCATATCGCATATAACCGACTAGTATCATATGTATCGTCTTATCGAATCAACGCTTGAATCGATAACTAGGTTATATCGCATACAACCAATCGATACATTCATCGCGAGAATGGAATACGGTATCACATACACGCATTATTCTCGGTCCCGCACATATCTCATATGCGCTCCAATTTCGTTTCGCTTGAGCCAGGAAACCTCTGTGTAGGACTCTAAAGACTCGTCAATACGCCGGCAGCAGGTGATGATCATATCAAACACCCACAAGCCGCAAGCGGTCTGCTAAACGTAACGGCCACCCGGGTATTGAGCGATCAGAAGATCGACGAGCAAGCCCGCTCACACTCCAGTGAATCCAACCAGTAACACTACCGTACAGTCCGGTCTGATCGTCTGATATGTCGCATATCTTGCCTAGGGGTGGTAAACGTCAGACCCCAATAGCTCGATAAGTCGTGTCGATATGATGCTCATAACGGGTCGAGAAACTACTGGTAACACTTACCAGCAATTCTCTGATCAGCCCTGGCCAGGGACTTCCTGTTATAGCCAATCGAACACAGTGCAACATCAACTCCCTATACCGGGAGAGACGAATCCCCTCCTATCGCTCATTGCCTCCATGTGACTCGGGACTGTACCCAAAAACCACCGTTTTGCACGCCCTCTTGGACGTGGTAAGATGGAAATCAAAGCACAGTGGGAACCACACAGGACTCTATGACGATCTCGGGTCAACAGACTACTCGTGTCACCTGAGAACTGCCATCTGACGTAAGGTATAATACCATCTGGGAGTTCTCGGCGAGTCCGTCCAGTGTACCCAGTCTCTACTGAGCACCCGTATATCATCTCTGATGTCAAACACCGATGGATATGGGATCATCCATTGCCCATCTATATGGGTCGAGAAGGTACACGCTAGTCTACTCTGGTATATCGATGCCCCGTCTCGATAAACCCACGACTAGGGACTTTGAAGGATGTACTTATGGACTACCATGTCCCCACTAGTATGATCCGCATCATAGTCCAGGTAGTCAAGCACACATCCTAAGGGCTTTACCAATATGTAATAGAGAGACAGCCTGTATACACGTTAAGATAAAGTGCAACCAGATAGCATACTATCATGTCGAGCAAGAAAGTCCTCCCTATATATGTCCCAGCATCCACTACCATATACATCCAATGTACAGTAATGGCCTCTAGGGCATACATATAACTAACAGAGGGCACCCTGTAGAAAGCCAGGGAAATACCCGCTCTGTTTGTTGGCGTTGCTTCCTCTTCTAGGTCCAAGGTGAAAGCCAAAGGAAAGAAGAAGAAGGCTCCTACTAAATCGAGAGGAGGTGTTAGTAAGGTGGAAGCCAAGGGAAAGGCAAAAGTGGTGGGACCAACAGTGGGAAAGGAAGAATGCTTCTATTGTCATAAGAAGGGACACTGGAAGAAAGATTGAAGGGCTTGGAAGGCCAAGAACCAGGACCCGAAGCAAGTTGTGGTTTCGGCTTCAGGTGTGTATGTAATTGAAAACTGTCTGTCAATGAACTCTACTTCCTGGGTATTAGATACCGGATCAGGATCTCATATCTTTAATTCTTTGCAGACACTGAGAAGCTGTAGAGTTTTGAAGGCGGGTGATATGACCCTCAGAGTTGCAAACGGAGCAAGCATGGATGCTGTGTCCGTAGGGGAATATCACTTATGATTGACTAATTGACATGTTTTGGTTTTGCGCAACTGTTATTTTGTACCCAGTTTGACTTGTAATATCATATCTGTATCATTAATGTCTAAAGAAGGTTATGATTTTTCATTTGTAAGCGATGTCGTAAACATCCACCTTAATCATAATTTGATTGGGTCGGGTTCATTAAGCAACAGTATATACGTATTAAACCAACCGCGGATTTTCAATATCAAGAGTACACACAAAAGAAAGTATCTAGAATTAAATCATGCTTTCTTATGGTATTGTAGACTGGGTGTAAAAACCCTAATTTTCCTATACACTTTTCTATTCAAATTTTTTTTAAATCTTTAAAAGAGTATTTAAACCTGAGCACAATATATATATAAGTAACTATTTTGTTTTTAAATAACTCCAATTTTTGTATACATAAATTTGATTTAAATTTGAAGTATACTTGGAGTATTTAATGTTGCTGATATCACTTTAAGTATCTATTTTCCTACAATAATTATAAGAAGGAGCTTGTAGCTCATTGGTAATACATTGCACTGCTGAACCAAGCCACCAGAGTTCGAATCCCATGCCCCACATTATTTTTAGATTATTTTTCTTTTAAAATTCTTGGAAGCCCAACAGTCCACAGGCCATAACTCCCAAAAGTTGAACTGAACCCTAAAAACGGAGTATACCATGTGCTACATCAGAGGACCCCGCACCCGACGATCGCCGGACTCGGCCGGGATCGGCCGAGTCGGCCGGCGGACCAGCCAAATCGGCCGGACGGCCGAGCCCCCAAAACGAGAAAAGTCGCGTTTTCGTCTTCCCAACTCCCCTGTTCACTCCAATTTAATTGATCGGTTCTCAAATGTTAAATACAACCAATTTAATACAAATTTTAATGCATTTTCTTTAATTTTTACAATATTTTTTTAAAAATAAAAACCTTTCACCTACCCTACCCTAACTACCCTATAAATAGACCCCCTACCCTCTACCCTCTCATCCCAAAACACTAGGTTTACTCTCTTGAAATTTTCACAAGAAGGGTGTGCTTTGAAACCGAGTTCACGGCGAAGCGCTGACGGATTTCCGGCGATGTTCTTTGAAACAACCGGCGACGAAACAAAGCCTCGACCACTCACCTTGTTCCTCTATATTCTTTAGTATAGATCGAAGCCTGTAAGTCCCGTTCTTTTCTTCTTCTACTTCTCAAAAAAAAAATACGAATTTATGAAACCCGACGGAAATCGGAACAAACCGATTTCCGATTCGGTTTTTCTACAAAATCTCACTTGTCACCCATACCATAATACCTAAACATATTCATGATGACCATTAATCACATAACAATTAATTTGGACAAAGTTTCTCACATGAAATGATAGCTTTCTTGTAATATCGTATTCTTTTCACAATAATACCATAATGTTTATTTTTCTTCTTCTAATCAATTCCATCATTCCTAAACATGTTCATCTTGATCACTAAACTTGTAAAAATCAATTTGAATGATTTTTCACACATGAAATGATAACTTTTGCAAATACCGTATTCTTTCACCTAAATACCCTAATGTTTAATTTATCATATTTAACCCCTAAACTTCACTATACCTTAAAATAAGTCACGAGGTAATGACCTACCTCCATACACAAGCAAATATAACCCTAAAATGATATCATCAAAACTTAGAATACGATAAAACGAAAATTTCATTAAAATGCCATAATGTTCATAAAATAAATCTTAAAGGTTTTAGATTGTTACACTTTTAAGTAAATACTTATTATTAGGAAAATACGATAAGTTGTGGACATCGATCGTTTATCTAAACTGACTTTGTGGTGTCTAGGCTAGGCAAGTGAGCTTGGGTAACTTTAAAAGGCCCGCCTCACGATTCGTGAGCGGATCCCTCCCTCCTCACTTGTACTTACTTGGCCACAATTGGCGGTGAAGATACGATTTGAGGCTTCTAACGACTTGTCGTTTAGACCTTAGAAATAGACTAGTTGGCTTAGGAAACCCTAGAAACTACAATACGGAAATTGACATCTTTTTACAAATAAATACCTTATCTTTATAAAACCGTTTTCTAAATGAATAGTATTTATTAAATCTTTGCAAAGCGCCACAACAACCCACCTTTGGGGAACTCGTTAGGGATAGTACGGTTTATCGTGCACCCTCGAGCTTAGTAGTGCGAGATTCAGACCTCCGCAAGGAGCATTCGGTCTTGAAAGGTTTAAAATACGATATTTAAGAAAAATGAGATTTTGGAGAATAAAATATTTATTTAAAATTATTCTTGTCTTAACATATATATAATTATCATTTAAACACTTATTTTGTTATAAGATAAATTTTCCACCTTTTCCTAAAATTACAAGATTAAAAATTACATTAAAATACTATGAACTTTCAAATAAATCAATGTTATAATTTAATACTTTTATTAGGATATATTCATTAGAATAACACAAATAAAATTTACATTCATTATAACAATAAAGATGAATAATAAATACTTGAGGTGTATCTTGAAAAGTATATAAAAGTATTTTTACATAAAACCCCCTCAAGTTTTATAATTTACAATAAGGACCCTAACAATTATAGAACTTCAAATTACTTTTCTTTTAGTCTGACTCGGGTTTGAGTCTGACTATTTCTGACTTGAATATGATTCAAGTCAATCTATATTCTTTAATATTCCAACTTAATATGAATACATGAATCCCAGAATCCAGTTAACAATCTATACAACTTGACTGAATCAAACCATGTATATACATCCATTATTCCGTCATTCCATTTACCTGATTATGCAGTTACAATCCGTTTACTGATATCATGGTTTTGGTCAGTCATCCAACTCACACAATACAATACAACAATACTGTTAAAACACTACGGGGTTTAAAGGGGTAGATTGGTACGGAAAGTGTTAAAGGTGGCACGAGGTGGTCAGATTAAGACACCTAACCTATATTCCGTTGCTGTTGTACCGTGGCTTAACGGTTTCTTGTACTATCCGTTTGCCCTGGTTTCTAGCATATAGAGACCCCCCTCGTATACACTGGCATCCTTCTGTACCAAGCTACAAACAACAGCGTTGACATAACATTACAACAATAGTTTACACTTTAGAATGTATCTTCTTATTCTGTCTTCTCTACTTCCCTCTTACCTTTGGAACTTACCGAGCGATCTGTTCGCTGACGACATTCTGTTTCTCTCTTCTTTGAATGTCGTCAGGTGACTTAGACCCGGCAGAAGTTGAGCCATCACAAGAAGACTTGGAGCAGTTTACTCAGGACCCAGCAGTATAATTTCATTGTACACTTTTCTTTCCAGTACTTTACATTTCCTGTTATACCACTGTTTAGGCATCTTTATTTCAGTTGTACTTCCTTTTCATGTATTGTGCAAAGAATATTAATAAATAAAAGTTGCTGTTCTTTTTATACTCTTGTCTCTTGTGTATTTATTTCTATATCGCTTAGATACGCTTAGCGTATGTACTTCTGAGTACATACGTAGCGGACCTCGCCGCGTCCACTTCGCCGTACACCGGGAAGCGGGGCGTGACAGGTTTTGTTGGTGGCCCATGCAGGTCAAGCTGTATAGAACCCTAAGCAATATAAAACACAAGAACTAGCAACTAAAACATTCTTTACAATCATGTTCCTTGAATCCCATCATTTCTTACTCTTTGAATCATATACCTTGAATCTGTCCTAACCCAAAATTCCCTCATCTCTTTTACAATTTTACCAAAACTTTCGCATCCTTTCATTCCTTCACACATTCTTCACATTTCTAAAACGCTTGCACCACCTTGTTATTTTTCGCATATTGTTAGTACACCAGCACTAAACTTTCCTTGGATTGTTACACTTTCCTTTTACAAAATTCGAGGACGAAATTTTTATAAGGAGGGTAGAATGTAACAACCCTAATTTTCCTATACAATTTTCTATTCAATTTTTTTTTAAATCTTTAAAAGAGTATTTAAACCTGAGCACAATATATATATATAAGTAACTATTTTGTTTTTAAATAACTCCAATTTTTGTATACATAAATTTGATTTAAATTTGAAGTATACTTGGAGTATTTAATGTTGCTGATATCACTTTAAGTATCTATTTTCCTACAATAATTACAAGAAGGAGCTTGTAGCTCATTGGTAATACCTTGCACTGCTGAACCAAGCCACCAGAGTTCGAATCCCATGCTCCACATTATTTTTAGATTATTTTTCTTCTTCTAATCAATTCCATCATTCCTAAACATGTTCATCTTGATCACCAAATTTGTAAAAATCAATTTGAATGAGTTTTCACACATGAAATTATAACTTTTGCAAATACCGTATTCTTTCACCTAAATACCCTCATGTTTAATTTATCATATTTAACCCCTAAACTTCACTATACCTTAAAATAAGTCACGAGGTAATGACCTACCTCCACACACACGCAAATACAATCCTAAAATGATATCATCAAAACTAAGAATACGATAAAACGAAATTTTCATTAAAATACCATAATCTTCATAAAATCATTCTTAAAGGTTTTAGATTGTTACACTTTTAAGTAAATACTTCTTATTAGGAAAATACGATAAGTTGTGGACATCGATCGTTTATCTAAACTGACTTTGTGGTGTCTAGGCTAGGCAAGTGAGCTTGGATAACATTAAAAAGCCCACCTCACGATTCGTGAGCGGATCCCTCCCTCCTCACTTGTACTTACCTGGCCACAATTGGCGGTAAAGAGGTGATTTGAGGCTTCTAACGAATTTTCGTTAAGACCTTAGAAATAGGCTAGTTGGCTTAGGAAACCCTAGAAACTACAATACGGAAATTGACATCTTTTTACAAATAAATACCTTATCTTTATAAAACCGTTTTCTAAATGAATAGTATTTATTAAATCTTTGCAAAGCGCCACTACAACCCACTTTTGGGGAACTCGTTAGGGATAGTTCGGTTTATCGTGCACCCTTGGGCTTAGAAGTGCAAGATTCAGACCTCCGCAAAGAGCATTCGGTCTCGAAAGGTTTAAAATACGACATTTAAGAAAAATGAGATTTTGGAGAATAAAATATTTATTTAAAATTATTCTTGTATTAACATATATATAATTATCATTTAAACGCCTATTTTGTTATAAGATAAATTTTCCACCTTTTCCTAAAAATTACAAGATTAAAAGTTACATTAAAATACCATGAACTTTCAAATAAATCAATGTTATAATTTAATACTTTTATTAGGATATATTCACTAGAATAACACAAATAAAATTTACACTCATTATACCAATAAAGACGAATAATAAATACTTGAGGTGTATCTTGAAAAGTATATAAAAGTATTTTTACATAAAACCCCCTCAAATTTTATAATTTATAATAAGGACCCTAACAATTATAGAACTTCAAATTACTTTTTTTTTAGTCTGACTCGGGTTTGAATCTGACTATTTCTGACTTGAATATGATTCAAGTCAATCTATATTCTTTAATATTCCAACTTAATATGAATACATGAATCCCAGAATCCAGTTAACAATCTATACAACTTGACTGAATCAAACCATGGATATACATCCATTATTCCGTCATTCCATTTACCTAATTATGCAGTTACAATCCGATTACTGATATCATGGTTTTGGTCATTCATCCAACTCACACAATACAATACAACAATACTGTTAAAACACTACGGGGTTTAAAGGGGTAGATTGGTACGGAAGGTGTTAAAGGTGGCACGAGGAGGTCAGATTAAGACACCTAACCTATATTCCGTTGCTGTTGTACCGTAGCTTAACGGTTCCTTGTACTTTCCGTTTGCCCTGGTCTCTAGCATATAGAGACCCCCCTCGTATACACTGGCATCCTTCTGTACCAAGCTACAAATAACAGCGTTGACATAACCTTACAACAATAGTTTACACTTTAGAATGTATCTTCTTGTTCTGTCTTCTCTACTTCCCTCTTACCTTTGGGACTTACCGAGCGATCTGTTCGCTGACGACATTCTGTTTTTCTCTTTTTTGAATGTCGTCAGGTGATTTGGACCCGGCAGAAGTTGAGCCATCACAAGAAGACTTGGAGCAGTTTACTTAAGATCCTGCAGTATAATTTCATTATACACTTTTCTTTCCAGTACTTTACATTTCCTGTTATGCCACTGTTTAGGCATCTTTATTTCAGTTGTACTTCCTTTTCATGTATTGTACAAAGAATGTTAATAAATAAAAGTTGATGTTCTTTTTATACTCTTGTCTCTTGTGTATTTATTTCTATATCGCTTAGCTACGCTTAGCGTATGTACTTCTGAGTACATACGTAGCGGACCTCGCCGCGTCCCCTTCGCCGTACACCGGGAAGCGGGGCGTGACACTGGGTCACATCAATAAGAAAAGGTTAACCAAGTTACATAAAGAAGGATATTTGGATCCGTTCGAATATCAATCTTATGCAACTTGTCAATCATGTCTCAAATGAAAGATGACAAAGACTCTGTTCACTGGACACGGAGTAAGAGCGAGCGAGCTCTTGGGACTCATACACATCGGCGTGTGTGGTCCAATGTCTACACATGCAAGAAGTGGTTTTCCTATTTCATTACTTTTACGGATGATTTCTCCAGGTATGGACATGTCTTCTTGATGAAACGTAAATCCGAGGCCTTTGAGAAATTTCGGGAGTATAAGAATGAAGTGGAAAAACAAACCGGCAAAAGTATCAAGACATTGAGATTTGATCGAGGTGGTGAATACTTGAGTACAGAGTTCCTGGATTACCTAAAAGAGAATGGAATTCTCTCTCAGCTTCCTCCTCCATACAACCACAACACAACGGTGTATCGGAGAGAAGGAACCGAACCCTATTGGATATGGTACGTTCCATGATGACTAACGCTGGGTTACCGCGATCAATCTGGGGCCATGCACTAGAATCAGCTGCATATCTTTTGAACAAGGTTCCTACCAAGACTGTGCCTACCACACCATATCAGATGTGGAGTGGGAAGAAACCCTATCTTCAGTATTTGAAGATATGGGGATGTCCAACTTTTGTTAAAAAGCAGCATGCGGAAAAACTCGAGGCACGTTCAGTACTGTGTATGTTTGTGGGATACCTAAAGAACTCCATGGGGTATCTTTTCTATTACACAGAGGAACAAAAGGTTTTTGTTCCTCGTCATGCCCACTTTCTGGAACATCAGTTTTTAGAAAAAGAAACAATTGGGAGCGCACTAGAACTGGAAGAAATTCCAGAACCACAAGCTAATACTGAAAGCTTGGTGGAACCAGAAGTATCAAAAGAACAGGACATTCCCGCACCTCTCCGCAGGAGTAGTAGGCTGTCTCATCCGCCTGAGAGATACTACGGTTTTATCATAGACGGGGATAGAGAGGATTGCATCATTGATAATGATGAGCAGACTAACTTCTAGCAAGCCATTCAGAGCACTGACTCAGTAAAATGGCTGGATGCAATGCGGACCGAGATGGAGTCCATGTACACCAACAAAGTATGGACTTTGGACATTGCTCCAGAAGGGGTAAAACCCATAGGCTGCAAATGGATCATCAGAAAGAAGATTGGTATATATGGATAGGTTGAAACCTATAAGGCTAGATTTGTTGCAATAGGATTCCATCAAAGACCTGGTCTGGACTATGACGAAACCTTTTATCCAGTGGCTATGCTCAAACCCATTCAGATCCTTCTTACCATTGCTGCCTTCCACGATTTTGAGATTTGGCAGATGGACGTAAAAACCGCTTTTCTAAATGTAAATTTAGAAGAATGTGTCTATATAGACCATCCAGAGGGTTTCATTTAGAGTGGGAGTAGCGGGAAAGTGTGCAAGTTGCTTAATTTGGACTAAAGCAGGCATCGCGGAGTTGGAACATCTGTTTTGATGAGACGGTCAAAGAATTTGACTATATCAAAAATCCAGAAGAGCCATGCATTTATAGAAAGATTGTAGCAAGAAATGTTGTATTCCTCGTCTTGTACGTGGATTACATTCTCTTGATAGCAAATTACATTCCAATGCTACAACCTGTCAAAGGGTTCTTGTCACACAGGTTCTCCATGAAAGACCTGGGTGATGCCTCTTACATTCTGGGGATCCAGATTTATCGTGATAGATCTAAGAAGATGTTGGGACTTTCGCAGTCCAGGTACATCAACACCATACTGAAAAGATTCAGTATGGACGATTCAAAGCGAGGTAATTCACCGGCTTGTCACGAAATCACCATCTCCAAAGAGATGTCTCCCAAGACTGATTTGGAAAGGGATCGCATATCTATTATACCCTACACTTCTGCGGTAGGCTCTATAATGTATGCGATGTTGTGTACCAGACCAGATGTAGCCTATGCACTGAGTGTGGTAAGCCAGTATCAGTCAAACCCTAGGAAGAAGCACTGGATAGCAGTAAAGAACATTCTCAATTACCTGAGAAGGACTAAGGATATGTTCTTGGTTTACGGCGGAAAAGACCTCCAGATCGAGGCCTTTGCTGACTCCAGCTTCCAGAGTGACAAGGATGAATCCAAGTCCATGTCGGGCTATTTCTTTACCCTCAATGGAGGGGCGGTCTGTTGGAAGAGTTCCAAACAGGAAACCGTTGCTGACTCGACGATGGAAGCGGAGTATATTGCAGCTTCTGATGCCGCAAAAGAAGCAGTCTGGATGAGAAAGTTCTTAACAGAACTTCAGGTGGTTCCGTCCATTGTTGATCCAATACCTCTGTATTGTGACAACAACGGGGCTATAGCTTTAGCGACGGAACCCAGGTCCTATCAAAAGTCCAGACACATCTTGAGGCGGTATCACCTTATCAGGGAGATCGTGGATTGCCGGGAGATCGAGGTTCGGAAGGTTGCTACAGATGATAACACTGCAGATCCATTCATAAAGGCCATTCCTCATACGCAGTTCGAGGGGCTATTCGAGATGATAGGTCTGCGATATGCCAGCATATGGCCTTAGTGCAAGTGGGAGATTGTTAGTGTGATATGCCCTAGAGGCCATTAGTGTATAGTACTAGTTTGTATATTACATTTTTGAAGCTTGGGATATATACACGGATTTATAACAGTCTTGCTCAAGATGGTAGTATTCTACTTGGTTTGTATCTATCTTAATATGTGTATGCGTTTCTTTTAACATATTGCTAATACATATTGATAGAGATCTTAGGATCTTTGCTTGACTACCAGTGTTGTGATGGCAGCCACACTAGTGGGGGCGGGTAATCTACAAGAACATCCTTATACAGGTCCCTGGTCATAGGATTATCGAGACAGGGAATCGATACTCCAGAGTAGACTGGTGTGTACGCTTCTCATCCCAGCACGGGAGATGGTCTGTCCCACAGCCATCAGTATGTCGTAATGGAGATAGTATGCAGGTGCTCATTAGGTTATGAGTATACTGGACATGACTCGTCGGGAACTGTTGGTTGGTACTATACCTATCGTCAGATAGTAGTTTCCAGGTGACATGAGTACAGCTTAGTCCGTTGACTTGACACTGCTGCTTCCCCTCAAGTGTGTTCCTACTGTTCTTAGATCACTACCCTACCACGGCTCTATTGAGTCGTGCAAACAGGTAGTAGTTGGGTGCAGTCCCGAAGCACTTGGAGGTAGTGACGGTTAGATAGGATTCATCTCTCCCGGTATTGGGGGTTGATATCGCGCTGTGTTTCGAAAGCCATTACACAAAGTCCCTGGCTAGGGCAAGCGAGATTTACTGGTAGGTACTCCAGTAGTTTCTAAGAGTGTTTTGGACTACACTCCGACACGACTTATACCGCTTTTAGGGGACTGACATTTACCGCCCCTTAGGCCTGATATGCGATACTCTTAGATGAACAGACCGGACTGTACGGAGATTGTCACATTCAGGCTCAGTAGGAGTTCAGATGGGTTTTTCCTCATTGGCCTTCTTATCGACATCTACCTGGGGACCATTATGTATAGCTAGTACCGCTTGCGGCCTGCGGTTAAACCCACTTCCAGTGTAGTGTCGAGTCATTAGATTCCCACACAAAGGGTTGTTCACCTTTGGGCGAAACGTAGTAGAGATCATATGGTTTTACGACGGGGTGCGTTCACATACGCGTACTTGTGCGCGTTTTGTGTTCGGGAAGTTGATACTAGTGAAATTTGGTTTAAGCCAGATCCTAGTATTTGATTTTGTGTTGGTTCAGTCTCATTGTATTCGTGTTCTTCGGAACACGGATGCTGGTATGTATTTACGGTTGACAGAGGCAGAGAAGGAGACACCTCATTAGGGTTTTGACTATTGACTTGATTAAAACCATTATGAGGTGGAGGAAATTGATTACTAATTTTTATTAGAGATAATTATGTTATGGCTAATTTGGTTTGACCATGTTGACCATTATTGACTTAGATATTTTGTTGAGCAAAAGATATTTTGCTTAGCATTAATTGTGACATGATAATGGTCAAATCAACATCAACCATGACAATTATCTAAATAAAACTTATTATTCTTTTTTCTAATATGAGAGCTCACTCTTCATATATCAAGTAGACATTCTCTCTCATGGTCGCTCTCTCTTCTTCTTCCTATCTAAAAGCTCTAATGTTTCATGATTTGAAAATAAAGAGCTATTGAGACCAAACCACCAAAACACTTCTCTACTCACTCTAGGGTTCTTTGTTTAGCACACCAAGAACTCTAGTTACTTCATTATAGAGGTTGGAGCTCAAGATAGAGACCTTCAAGTGGATCTTCTTTGACGTGGAGAAGCCGGTGAGAAGGGACCATCCACAACCACTCCAAGGAGCTCACTACAAGGAGAAGCACAACAAGGAGAAGAAGGAGTTCAAGCTTGAGGTATAACCATCTAACATAGTAGTTAGAACTCCTACTTAGTTTGTTAGTTAATGTTTAGCAAAGATCCTTATGGCTTGTCTATGTTACCTTGCTATGAAAAATTTGATTTTTACCTATTCCGCATCCCCGTAAACTACTGGGGTGGGTAACATAGACTTACATCCGGATCACTGATAGGACCGGGGTTCCTAGGTCAAAGCCACAGCTCCATTGTCATCACAATGTTAGGAACCAAGTTCATCTCATGAACATTTATACTCAGACAGTTTCTTTGGTAGCATCATTGGCAGCGATGTATTCACCCTTTATCGTTGAGTCTGCTATGGTATCTAACTTGGAACTCTTCCAACATACTGTCCTTCCACTGAGGGTAAAGACAAAACCCGAGACTGTCTTACAGTTGAACTTATCACTCTGGTAGCTTGAATCGGTAAAGGGCTCAACATGGAGTTTATCATTACCAAACACCAATAACGTTTCTTTAGTCCTTCTCAAGTACTTAAGAATGTTCTTCACAGCTTTCTAGTATTTCTCCTTAGGATGTATGAGGCATCACCCAGATCCTTCATAGAGAAACATTGTGATAAGTGGAGCTTGACCGAGTGTAGCATAGGAACACCATTTCCTATCAAGAGTATGCCATCCACGAACAATACGAGGAAGACAAACTTACTCTCTACAACCTTCTTGTATATATAAGGTTCATCTACCTTTTTGATGAAGTCAAACTCTTTGGCTGCCACATCAAAACAGATATTCCAACTCCGCAATGCCTTCTTTAATCCTAATGGACTTAAGCATAGACACTGGAGAAAAGGTTTCATCAAAATCCACACCTGGTTATTAATGAAAACCTTTTGCTACAAGTCTAGCTTTGAAAGTCTCAACTTTTCCATCTACACCAAGAATCTTCTCAAGATCCACTTGCTCCCGATGGGTTTTACCCCTTCAGGTACAACTTTCAAAGTCATACTTTGTTGGTGTACATGGATTCCATCTCAGATCGCATAGCATCCAGCCATTTCACAGAGTCCCCACTCGTGATGGCCTGCTTGAAACTAGTTGGGTCATCATCTTCCATGATGCAATCCTCGCTCCCACTGGCAATGAGAAAACCGTAGTATCTCTCAGGAGGATGAGGAACCCTACTAGATCTGCGGAGTGGCTGAGGTTCGTTGTTGACTATTGAATCCTCTGGTTCCACCAAATCATCAGCTGCAGTTTGTGTAGCTGGAACTTCTTCCAGTTCTACCTCATGACCACTAATTTGTTTTTCAAGAAATTCCTTTTCTAAAAAGGTGGCATGCTGAGAAACAAAACACCTTTTGCTCCTCAGTGCGGTAGAAGATATACCTTCGCGAATGTTTGGAATATCCAACAAACTTACACAGAACTGACCTTGCCTCGAGCTTGTCCGGATTTTGCCTTTCAACATAGGCCGGACAACCCCATATCTTAACTCGTTAAGACATGGTCTCTTCCCATCCCATATCGCATATGGAGTGGTAGGCGCTGATTTGGTTGGAACTCTATTCAATAGGTATGCGGCTTCTCAAGCGTATAACCCCAAAAGGAAATAGGCAACTCAGCAATACTCATCATAGAGCGCATCATATCTAATAGGGTGCGATTCCTCCGCCCCGATACACCGTTGTGCTGTGGTATATACGGAGGAGTAAGCTGAGAAAGAATCCCATTCTCTTTTAAATAGTCCAGGAACATTATGCTTAAGTATTCTCCTCCCCGATCAGATCGAAGGATTTTAATACTTCTACCCATTTGGTTCTCTACTTCGTACTTATATTTCTTGAATTTCTCAAAAGCTTCAGACTTGTGTTTCAACAGGAACATATGTCCAAATCTTGAGAGATCGTCAGTGAACGAAATGAAGTACAAGGAACCATTCGTAGCATTTGTAGACATGGGACCGCATACATCACTATGTATCAGCCCCAAGAATTCAGTAGCTCTTTCTCCGTGTCCAGTAAATGGATTTTTGGTCATCTTACCTTTGAGACATGACTGGCAAGTTTCATAAGATGAAAATTCAAACGGATTCAAATATCCATCCTTATGTAACTTAGCTAGTCGGGTCTCATTGATATGACCTAGTCTACAATGCCACAAGAAGGATTCGTTCATTTCTGAACTTTTCCTCTTGTGTGTGTTCTGTACGTTAAGAACTGTAGTTTGATTTAGAACATATATGCCATTACATAACGTGCCTGATCCAATCAACTTTTGATTTAGGAAAGTGTTCATAAAATTATCCCGCAATACAAAATTATATCCTTCTGTACTTAATAAAGAAACTGATATAATATTGCATATCAGGTTCGGTATGTAATAACATTCGTTCAGAATCAATGTATTACCAGTTGGTAATATAAGGTGATATTCGCCAACTGTTTTAGCTGCAACATTTGCACCATTCCCTACTCTTTAGAGAATGATCACCTTTTCTCAGTTGTCTACTTTTCTTTAGCCCATGTAACATATTACATATGTGGGATCCTGATCCAGTATCTAATACCCAGGACGTAGAGTATACTGAGAAACATTTCTCGGTGACAAACACACCCGAAGAAGATGCATCAACATGCTCATTCCTCGTTTGGGTCGCATGGGAATCCGGATATTCCCCAATTTCCTGGTCGGACTTATAAAAATTATAAGATAGAGTGGAACCAACGTTCCCCAGCTCAGTATAACAAGCGGGTTCGGTCAATACATCCATATTATTATCTTGATTAAGGCATGTCACGGTCTCTACCTGGAGAGAGAGTGAGGAAAACACTCTGCGTATGCTCTTGCAAAATTAAATTGGTTATTATTTTATCTAATCAGGATGGCTCCCACTGTTTTTATAAAATCTTCCTTCAAACCCTAAAAGTTAAGACTAGCCGGGATTAATTACACCTTACAAGTTCACCAATCTTTCAACCGGCCAGTGTCGGTACTTTGAGGGAGGTTCCCCATGCTTTCGCATGGACCTAATTAAAATAAACTCTGTTTTCCCAGAGGCATAACTCCATTGACACCTTTCTTGTCACCTACTTGATCAGCTAACTGTAAAGTGAAAAACTCTCCCAGGAGTAACTCTTTCTCGTAGGGGGTATCGGGATCCAACCATCTCATATAAGGTATGCAATATCGTTGCAAATTTCAACACTTGAAATTCCCAATAATGTTTTACCCCTAGCAACTTATGACCTTAGCTATAGTCAACAAATCATAAGCGCTAGCCAAGTTCAACCCGTCATTTCCTGATTGAATTAAACCCACCCGTACGACCTTTGGCTATGGTCAACAAAGCCGTACGACTACCCTAATCCAATCGCATCATATGGTTGTAGATAAGCACTAATTAGCTACCACACACCTTGCCTTGGCTATGGTCAACAAACCTAATACGAATATTAAATAGCACTTATCTGAAATAACGGAGGGCTACGACAGATTTTTAAGAAAAACTTTTGCGTAATGAACTTGATATCGTTGTAGAATCGAGTGATTTTGAAAATGAGTGTTTTTGAGGCTTTTACTAGTTTTGCTAAAGAGGTCACTCCCGGTGAAGGGATCTCGGCTCTTTCCTCATCGAATGAGGTGCTGGATATCATCAAGGAATACCACTATGCAAAGCAAGAACTAGAAAAGAAATCAAAAGACAAAACCGAGTGTATTGTAGCATTTTCTAACTTCTTCTAAATAGGTCACTCCCGGTGAAGGGATCTCGTCTCTTTCCTCATCGAATGAGGTGCTGAATATTCATCAAGGATTACCACTATGCAAAGCAAAAAACTAGAGCTACCCTTTTTGAAAATTTGATTCTACAACATCTTTAGGTTTCTTTCCTTTTCATTAATCTCATTAATGAAGTCCCATCATTTATGCTTTCTAAGTATCACAGATAAAGAAACGAAAATACAACGTATGCTTATGCCATCCGCATTCGTCACGGGATCCCGTCATGCACCGTTAGGTTAGATAACTAACGGCAGAGCGGAGGAAGGACTAGCGCGGATGCAAAACATAAACAACGTTTACTATATATCATATATATAATATAAAGCATTCGTCTCACGCAGTTATATGATCTTATCATTGAACATTGCAGCAGATGTTAACATATGAAATATTGGATATACTAGGAGGTCCTTGTTTTAAATTAAGCCAGTAAAAAATACGGATTCCACGATCTTGATGAATTGCCAAACCCACATCCCTAGACCCCTACAAGAGTGGCAAGCAACCTTACCAATTCTAGAGTTAGGAGACCCGGACTCGACTCCTCGAGATGGTCTCCCACTGGACTCTAGAACCCGGTTACTTGTGCTACCCACCTTGGGTCTATCCTAATGCGGAAAAGTAAATAATATACATCAATGGTGACATCATCCTCAACCCGGAAGTGTCCCAATAAAAGAATATTACATACAAGTTTTTACATGAATGAAAATGAAAAACTCTCATCTCACGCAAAAACCCCCGGCTATTCAAAATATGACATTCCAATATAACATATCACAGCAACACATAACATTACATGTCATCAATGTAAGTAAATATGCGTATCCCAATTGTCGTTGACGTATAGCAACGAAACCGGCGATACACCACATATTAGACTTACGGTCGCAGAAAAGAATGTGAAAACTACAATATTTGGAATCCGCAACCACCTTAGACATCATAAATCCGAAATATCACATATTTCGGATTTCATGCCTAATCATATAAATTCCTTAGACATCATAAACCCGGAGTATCTCATATTCCGAATTTCTTTCCTAACCTTATAAACCCAGCATTTTAGTCTCAATATTGAAAAAACTTTTCAATAACCAGTCGGGTAATTCAACAAGATTCCCGACAACCTGATCGAATGCTCGTCGGAAACTTTAGTAGACGGTCGCACCCCCCGATGCCGTCGACGAAGTGCACTTAGGCGGAACACCGCGGCCGCGAGCACCCGAACGGATGCTTTAGGCAACGGGGTTCTCCTACAGTCACTTGGTCGGGGTTTTGGGTCGTGGCTATCTAGTAATGTTACCCGACGAGTATCCGTGTACACTACTTGATTGCGACGAAGTTTTGGTCCAAATAAAAACCCCGTGGCAACCGATCAAATAAGATTAAATTGCTAGATTTATAAAATTCAAACTAGTTTTCATAAAACTAATTATTGTGGATTCCAAATAATGTATCATATATCACAGATAGCTAGACGATGTTAAACATTTCAATCGAAATAACAAACACCCACATTTCCCAAAGACCTCAACACTTGAGACATTTTTAAAAATACCCAGAACATGCCACAAGCAGTTACGGACCTTCACAAGAAAGCACACTCCCTGCCTCACCAACGACGCCGCGGAACCGCCGCCAAAGTCTTGCTTTAGCCGCGCTTCCGTGGCCATTTGGTCGAGTTAGGCCGTTGTTTTTCTTATGGGTCCATAGAAAACCCTGCATGATTTTTTGAATATTTTTAACTTGGAAAAATCCAACTTTTGAAAAAATTTCCAGAGAGTGGGAAATTCGGGTTTTCGAATAGTCGACCGAACACTTTAAATTCGCCTTGACTACTCCTAATTCTCTAGGAAGGCTCTGATACCACTGCTGGGTTCGCTTAGCAACCCAACACGGTTTCGGAAAGTATCAAGTATGCTATTTTAAAATTTTAGGGTGTCGAGCGTGCCCGAACCAAGGATCTAACTAGAGAATTAGGCTAAACAAGGAAAGTAAACTACTTTACTCTAAGTGAACAAGGAATACAACCTTTGTAGACCGGTCCTTCACTTCTAAAGCTCCATGTAGTAGTC